>CM035434.1:53457371-53484871 GCA_020310875.1 Ceratopteris richardii
TCAGCATTGTAATCGGCCATTAAGACACAGAAAGGAACATACAAATCGTCGGATGTGTCGATCCACCTATGATGGGAGAGGTTTCTAAAGTAATCCGATTTTATGACTACCTCTTCCAAATGGGACATAGAAGCTATCTGAACTGCCACTCTGTCATCATGGGTTGTGGCCACTTTCTCTAACCTCTGCATCCATTCAAGAGCCTCGATCTCGATGGTGTCCATGCCCTCTTCTGTTTGCTTGCCCCCTGGTGCAAGCATGGGAACGTATGGGTCTTCGAAGGTTTCCTCTATTTCAATTGGGACTAAGTCTTCAGGCTCGAGCTCTACAAGGGGAGAGGGTTGACGCTCGTATTGCATGACTTTACTTCGTAATTCTTCTAGTTCTGCTCTGAGTTTTTCGACTTCTTCAGATGTGTCAACTGCGGTTGTGACTTTGCTTGGTGACTCATGCTGGGTTGCCAGCTACTTTAATAGGTCATCTCTTTCTCTTTCTAATGCTGCATGGGCTTCCAGGAGGTCGGCATGGGTTTCCAATACCAATTGCATGTTTTCTGAGGGGATGGCCTTGAACTTCTCGGGGTCGATTTCCTGTGGGGAACCCTCCATTGCTGCTTCTAAGTTTTCTTCATTCTGTTTCTGTAGCCGTTTATTTTCCTCGAGTGGGTTGCGTCGAAGCTTGAGATTCTCTGTTATCTGGGAGTGTAGCAGATCATCCATTTGTTGTTTTTCTTCTGCATCTGATTGGGGTGGATTGGCTACCAACTGCTCATGTTGTTCCTGTAAAGTGACATACTGTTGTTGTAGTAGCCGCTTTTCCTTTTCTAGATCCATGAATCGTACTTGAAGTTCTTCATGGCTTTGGAAGAGTCTCGTATGTTGGTTATCAAGATGCTGGTAGTGCTGTTGTAGTTGAGACATACACTGATACATATTATTAAATACATTATTAATAGGGGTGGATGCGGGAAGAGTGTTGAATGCAGAAGGGAAGGGGAAGGGGAAGGGGAGGGGTAGTGTGGATGCGGTGCTGGAAAATGGTGAAGTGGGAGGTGGGGGAATGGGAGATGGTGGGTGTATGGGGGGAGGGAGAGGTGCGGAGGTGGGTGATATGTCCATAAAATCAACAGTGGATGCGGTAGTGGGAGTGATTGTGAATATTGGAATTGTGGGTGCGGTGATAGTGGTGAAAGTGTACAGTGGTGTGTGCAATTGTGAATACGAACTGCCCGGAAGTGTGATCGGGGGACTGAGATTTTTCGTGGCTGCAGTTAGAATTACTGTTTCAGTGGCCGTATAGACAAGAGAGGTGGAGATAGGGTGTGTGGGTTGTGTGGGTTGTGTGGGTTGACTGAGGGTCTGTGCTTCGGTATGGGTAGTGGACTCGGAGGCGGTGACAGTAGTGGTTACACTGGTAGTGGGAGGTGAATGTGGTGGAGTTGGAGGCAAGGGTGGCAAAGGGGGTGACGGAGGTGCACTTGATGTATGGGTTTCCTCAGTATCATGAACGGTGTGTGTTGTGCCCGTGGTTGTGGATGTGCCTTGTGGTTCTGATACTAATACATTCATTTGTTTTCTTGATCGAGGGGGACGTCTGCCATATCTTCGCTCCGTTCTTCGTGATTGTGCAAGGGCGGTATGCACCATCTCAGGTACTCCTAAGGCATCAGATATCATATCAAGTGTGGCGCGGTATTGCTCGTCTACTCCTTCCTCCTCAAGGATTTGGTTCATGAGAGCTTTTCCTGCGGCGAGGGACAGTCTATGTTGCTCTTGAACCAGGTTGATGGTATCATAGAGCTTTTTCAATTCGTTCGTATAAGCAGGGGCACCCTCAAGTACTTGCAGAGCTTCCTGATCATATTCCTGCTCTTCTTCCTCGGATTGTCCACCATGTTCCTCCTCTTGTTCTTCTTCTTCTTCACCCTCCACATTGAACGACATCAGGTTGTCTGGGATGGGGTTGGTCTGTAGCAGTTTGTTGTCCACTAGCTTGCTCTGCCTCCACTTCCACGTTAACAGCTTCGATTATTCTGGCAACCTCCTCATCAGTTAGGTCTTCTAACGTGAATCCGTGAGGAAATTCTAGGTCGGTTGGTACAGGTGGGAACACCAGATTCGGTCCATCAGTGCTGTGTCTTGGTAATCTGATAGTGAAGGGTTGTACCCGCCTCGGAAGTCGTGGAGTTATCTCAGGTGTCAGCGTCGCTCCGCGGGGTTGTGCACAGGGCATCTGAATTGCACCTCTCATTTTCTTAGATGGCGGTCCTGCGGTTGATAGTCTACGTTGGAATTTCTATACCCTGGTCCAAATTAATGCCCTCTGAACTGGCACATCATAAGCCAAACATCTATACACAATCCGGGTGAGAGCACAGCATCCATATAGTACAAACTTTTGTTTTTTATACCACCTTTGATGAGCCAGGTGGATTTGGTCGATAATCCAGTGGGGCATATTGATTGTCAAATCAAAAGTTTCGGCCAAGTATAGACTAAACCATATCTTCTTAGGTGGCATTGTGAACCTCTCTTGAGTGGGAAATGCAAAATGCTGCATGACCATTCGCAAGTGAATGGCAATTGTAGGTGTCATTGCCACCATGTCCTTTAATTTCGTCAGGTTCCTGTTCTTCATATTGTCGGGGACCATAGTCTCTTTCTCCGTAGGAATGTGCATACCTTTCATGTCTAGAGCTTCCCTTACCAAATTGATAGTCAACCTGAAGCGCTTCAGCTCATTGCCCCTTGTGAGAGATGGGAGGACAAAGGTGCTGCATCCCTTTTTGTCTTTGCTCGGAGTGAGGGTGCTAATCAAATATGAGCATCTTAGAAAGTCAGGCTTTGGCAATTGGAATTTGAAGTAATCATAGAGTCCCGCCTTCTTCCAGATAGGTTTCAGTCCTTCATTATTCTACAGTCTCTCAAATTCCCTGGTAAAGAATTGATACCTACCCCAGCGCCCATTGAATTCTATCTTGGCCTCCCACATGTAGGTGCCTTCACCCAGAGGTCCTGCTACATCACTCAACCAATGTGAGTTTTTGCTGACCGGCATTGTGTGCCCCTGTGGAGGATTCTGAATCGGTATGGTGTGTAATGCCCTCTATGCCACTGGGCGCTCCTTCAATTCCTCCTCAACGGGAAGACTTTCAATGTCCACGACTTGGGGGCTGGTGCCTGCCTGGGAGCTAGTTCCTGCCAAATCTGCCATGTTACTTCTTGCCTCCTGACTCTGTGAGAATATAGAAACAGGTGTTAACATTGTAAAGGACAAGATAGAATCGTTTTTGTCCCCATTACAACATTAACATGAGGTTCGGGAGAGATTAGTAGGTTATTAAGTGCTCGGTGCTTGTGTGTGTAGTTAGTAATTTGGTAGACCTAGGAGCTAAGTGGAATGATGTAGTGAGAGAGTGATGTAGTTAGTAGGTGGGCATGGATTTACAACTGGGGTCCGGGGGTTGATTACAAGTTTTAGGTTGCGAAATGCAATGGATGGGTTTTGATCTTGACTTTGTGGAGACTCTGGAGAGTTTGATAGGGGTATCTACTTGAAAATGAGGCTTTTTAGGGACCCATTTACAAGTGATTCTACTTGTGCTCATGGAAGAATATGTGTCCGCGTGTGATGTATAAGAATGGGCATCTGATGTTCGAGTGAGTGAAACATGTGTTACCGGGTGTGGCCTCAGCGTAGCTATTTGAGCCCGCAAGCAAGCCTTAGGCACCCAGATTTGTCGTGATTGTGGGCTGACCTTCATCGACTTCTTGGGTACCCAAATAGACTTCACTTTCAAAGGAGAATTTATGAAAAACTTCTTATTAGTGTCGTGTTGTTGATTACTAATAAGAGGTTTTGGCCGTGGGGTTGGCATGGTCGCAACAGGGTGCTCGCCTTTCTGCACCCACACTTGTTTCAACGGCTGAGACATTCTGCTTCGCACGTGTTTTTGGCCTCCAGTATAAGTAGCACTCTGCTCCTTCTGTATTTGACCTGCCGTTGGTTTCTGCGTCCCTCTGGCCTTTGGAAAAGAAGGGAGGGCCGTCGTATCCTTGACTCCGTTGTTGAGACAATCCTCTTTCTGCATCATACAGTTTTGGACAAGAATAGCATTGTCAACTTCATGTGCACCCCTGGAAGGACCAGGAGTTCGTGCCTTACCTAGTTCCTTGAGTGCCTCATTTTCCAATTCAACTGTAATTCGACTATGATTTACCCATACCTGAAGAAGTCCACTTCTTAGGTTTAGGTTGACTGCGTGATCATAGATCCAGTCCTGACCCAAGACAAGAGGCTCAGTGAGCTCCTCATCTTGACACACTAGTACTTTGACTGTCATTGCTTCCTCTTGAATATAGAGGGGAAGTTCGACCTCGCCCATGCAAGGGGTTTCCACACCTCCCAATCCTATGAGATATGCTTCTATAGGATTGATGTTTAATTTCAACTTTTGACAGTAGGAAAATTTAACAGCACTAGTGGCTGCACCTGAGTCAATCAAGGCTCTTACAGTCCTTGCACCCTTTCCTTGTCCTATATCTAAGGTTATAAAAGGACGTCGATCAATTATCCTATGAGAGCTGATATCTGAAACTTCACACATAGCCACGTGATATCCTTGATCTGCATATGCATCTGTCCTAGGTTGCTCTCTACCCTGTCTTCTCAACTTCATTCTCCGGATGCGTTCCAATGCTTCTGCTTGAGCTTTTTCGCGAATTCTTTTTTCTTCTTCTTTGCATTTCTTAGCAGTGTTGAGTCGACTTAGCATCTCTTCCGTCAGAGGTTCCTGATATAACTTGACTCTGCATCCGCTTATGTAGCTCGGGAGAATATCGCCTTCTAATGTGGCTAGTTGCACTGCTCCACTTGTTGAGATTCTATTAATGATCATGGGTCCATAGCCTCTCTTCTCTAGTTTCCTCGCATGTTGTTTCAAAGTATATACTAGTACTAGGTTGCCTGCCTTCAAACCTTTATCCTTAACGTGGGCATCAAAGTATGCCTTCTGACGTTTCTTAGCTGCATATATCCCTGCAGCCGCCCTCAGTCTTGTTTCTCCTAATTGTTCAAGGTCAAAAAGTCTAGAGGAGAGTTCATGACCCGACCATTCATGCTCTTGTGCTACTTTCAATGTAGGTATTAAGAAGTCCAACGGTAGCACTGCATTTTGGCCAAATACCATCTGAAAGGGGGTGGCTTGGAGTACCGTTTTGTAGGCAACTCGATATGCCCAAACAGTGTGGTGTAGCTGTTTGTCCCAATCAGAGCGTTTATTGTTCACTAATTTTGTCAGTACATTGCATAGGATCTTATTGGTGCTCTCAACCTGGCCATTAGCTTGAGGGTGATAGGGGGCAGACTTCTTATGTACTACCAAGAATTCTTGGAGCAGATTTTCAATAACTTCATTCAAGAAGTGAGTGACTCTATCACTAACTAGCTCTATAGGTAGCCCATATCTAGTGAACACATTCTCAAATAAGAACTTAGCTGTTGTTTGTGCATCGTTCTTCGTGGTAGCTTTCACTTCTACCCACTTGGTTAGATAATCTATGGCAACAATGATATACTCAGCATGAGAACCCTTAGCTGGGGGATTAATAGAACCTACAAAGTCTATTCCCCACTTAGAGAATGCTCGTCCACCCATCATAGGTTTCAGTGGCATCTCATCTTTGTGTATAGGATACTGAGTTCGCTGACAGACATCACACCTCTTCACATAGGTATGTGCATCCATGTGAAGGGTCGGCCACCACAAGCCTGCAAATAGAATCGCTTTAATCACTCGATCTGCTCCAAAATGCCCTCCTGCTACACCTTGGTGAACAGTTTCCAAGATCTTGAGATATTCACTTTCGTGGACACATAATCTGAGGTAACCATCTTTACCACGCTTGTATAGGTTATCACCAATGAGCGAGTAATCTAGGGCTTCTTGTTCTAAACTTGTTTGTCTGGCTAGTGTCATATCTTGAGGGAATGTTTTCGTCCTCAGGAAGGATACTAGTGGTTCACTCCAATCTGGCACTATGGACACTTGATAAAGAGTGGCATGTTCCACAGGTGGTTTAGTGCAGTAGATTGGGCATTCCTTGCACAACTTTTGGACATCAGCTTCCATAGTTGGCCAATGCACTCCGAGTCTCCTTAGTGTCTGTAGGGTTCGTTGCTTTGAGTAGTGTTACTCTAATGCACCTACATGTGCTAATTGCAACCATTTTGCATGCTCATCCTCTTCCACACAACAAGCCAAGATCCCTTGATCCGTGTGCTTGTACATACTTCCTGCCATGATGTGATACTTTTGGGCTTTTACTACCTCTCTATCCTATGTGTTTATTACTGGGTGGTTAGGCCCGTATGTCAATACTGACACTAATGGCTTAGCCCACTGCGGCACCACTTCCAAATTAAACAAGTAAGCATCAGGAAGGTCATCTGACACTCCTTGTGGGGCTTCTCCAGATGTGAGCCTAGAGAGATGGTCTGCTCTCAAGTGAGTCTTCCCTTTCCTTACCACAACCTCAAAATCATATTCCATTAGCAAGAGAAACCATCTTACTAATCTTCTTGTATTGCATGGCTTGTTCACGAGATATAGCAGTGCCTGATGGTCAGTAAGAAAATTTAAACTTATTTGCAAGCAAGTAATGTCTAAACTTTTTAACCGCATATACCATGCCTAGTCCTTCTCTCTCAGTAGTGGTATAATTTCGTTCAGCTGCATTCAATTGTCTACTAGCATAGGCAATTGGAAGATCCATATTACCTTCACTAGTAGGTTGCACGAGTACACACCCAATAGCATAATTGGATGCATCCACATGAACATGGAAAGGCTTATTCCAATCTGGTGCGGTTAAGATTGGTGCTGAACATAATCGCCGTTTAAGCTCATTGAAAGAATTCTCACATTCATCAGTCCACACAAAGTTAGTCAAAAGTCCGTACAGAGGCTTTGCTATGATGGCATACATGTGTATAAACCGTCGGTAATAACCACAATGCCCCATGAAAGCTTGTACTTCCTTGACATTCTTTGGCCTAGGTAGCTCCGCTATGGCTCTCACTTTCTCTTCATCAGTGGATATGCCATTCTTTGACACTATGTGTCCTAGAATCTTGCCTTGCCTGACCATAAAAACACACTTTTCTGGGTTTAGGCAGACTTGATATTCTCTACATTTGTCAAAGATTTGTCTGAGTTCAGGAATATGGGTTTGTCTAATGTTGGAATGAGCACAAAGATCAATCAACATAGACTTCTAAGTTCTTCCTCAGGAACTCTTTAAATACATGGCACATTAGCCTCTGGAAGGTAGCTGGTGCATTGGTAAGCCCAAATGGCATTACTCTAAAGGCAAAAATGCCCCATTCAGTGGCAAAAGCCGTCTTGTGCTGATCTTCTGGAGCTATGGCTACTTGATTGTAGCCTGAAAATCCATCAAGGAAGCTGTACACTTCCTTGCCTGCTACTCTTTCTAAGAGATTCTCTGTGATAGGAAGCGGATAGTTATCTCGAATTGTGGCTGCATTGACCTTCTTTAAGTTAATGCATACACGCAGCTTTCCATTTTTCTTGGGCACCACAACGATGGGGGATACCCACTCAGTATGCTCAATTTCATAGATAAATCGAGCTTCAACCAAGCGATCTATCTCTTCCTTGATCTTGGCCGCATAGTTGTCATTGTATGTGTATGGCTTTTGCTTAGAGAGCCTAGCCTCTGAAGTCATGGGTATCGTATGTGAGCATATGTCAGGGTCTACACCTTTCCGGTCCTTGTAGCTCCAAGCGAATACATCTCTGTACTCTCTTAGCAAGGCTATCAATTCGTGCTTTTCGTCTTCCGTCAGGTCATGGCCTATGTACATGCATCTCTCTTCTCCTTCTTCCATGGCTACCACTATTTTCTTGGTGGTTTCTTTGTTATCATAGGCCTCCCCTGATTGTGCCTCTCGTTTAGGCATTCTTATCATGACTCTTCTGTCATCTATCTCATACTTCTTAAAATTTTCCGGGACCTCAAACAAAGATTCTTCCTCTTCTGGTGTGACTTCTCTCTTCTTTCTTTTCCTTCCTTCTTCCTTCGGGGTCACATGTGTGGCTAACCGTACATCATTTGTAAGCTCTCCATGCCTCTGGGGTTGAAATTCTACTTCACAGAAGTATTCTTCATCTGATGCAAAAGGTGGGTCCATGATGATTGACTCTAGATCTGAGTCACTTGCTTCCTCAAATGCATCAGGGCTGGGTTCACACTCTTCTAACACTGCCTCTCCCATTATGGGTTCTATGGAGAAGATTGAAATGTCATAGCCATCTTCATCACAGTGAGGTGTCCATTGTTCCTCATTGATGGCTACATCCATGGTTGCTAGGATTTCTGCCCAGCCGTGGGGTTCAAATTCTTCGTCAGGAAAGACTACAGGTGCATATGCTGGGTCTTGAATTGATCTATGTGTTTCTTTTGCACCTATCTCTCTGGCTTCTTCTCTCTTCTCTTCTTCTACTGCTACTTTGCACATCCATAAGTGGGTGTCTTCATGCATCCATGAGGATCGTGATCCTATGGAATGCACCGATTTCGTATCATCTTTGGCTCTATGGAGGGGATTCCATTGGATAGGAGGGACATCTCTATGAGAGTAATCTTTGAGATTCACTTTGGTCGTAACACCTAAGTGTTGCAGGTACAAGGAATTGGTTCCCCAATCCTGTACCACTTGCAACTATTGCATAAAGGGTCGTCCCAAGATCATTTCATAGGCATGATTTTTGCTAAAATCACATATAGCAAATGTATGCTCGAACTCAACACCACATGTGGTGAGAGTTATTCCTTCTAACAGCCCTAGGGGTCTCTCTATGTGACCATCGGCCATTTGCAATTTCATCCTTGTGGGCCTGAGTGCTGGCTTGCCCCAACGCTTCCATAGGGAAGTGGTAGCAATTGCAACTCCTGCGCCTGAGTCTAAAATGGCCTTGGTGGTGTATCCTTGATGGGTGATAGGAAGATATGTGTTTCCCTCTTCGCCCTCACTCATTTCTCCTATCTTGTCCAATGGTATTTCTGGCACTGTTCTCTGGGATCCTACCTGGGAACGAGGTTTTGCTATCTCTGGTACTTGTTTGGCTACATGTTTCCATAGCTCTGGCCTTACTTTGAGTAGCTCTTCTAAGGTGAGGTTGCACTGTACTTTAGTGTTTTTCACTACCTCTGTGTTCCTAGGTATGACTGAGTCCTCATTTCGTACCATGACCATGAGTGCTCTCATACAAGTAGACTTAGCTTCCCATGGGCCTGTGAAGTGGGGTAATTCTTGTAGAGAGTTAGACTCAAAGTCTATCTTTCCTGAGATTGGGTGCTCTCCTACTCCTCATAAATGGATGGGATGTCTTGTGGGAATTGGTCATGTGCATCATCCACAAGTTCAATGGGAGGAGGGACTTCACTTTCTTTAGCCCATTTGTCTTCTTGAATCTCTCGTAGGAATTCTGGTGTGAACCGATTCATAGAAGATGATGTGTCTGGCTCGGTAGAGTTAGGCACATAGGCTTCCTCGGTAGGAAGACCTGCCCTTTCACTTGCCTTGTCCTTGTGTTGAGAGGCGGGTTCCTTTTCTGATTGTGCAATTAGCTTCTCTATTCTTTCTAACAGTCCATCAAAGTGCAACTGTGTCTTCGCTGAACTAGAGATGTTAAATAGGCGACTGGCTTCAAACATGGTCTGAGCCAATTCCACCATCTTAGCACAAATTTTGGTTCGTTCTAGCTCTAGTTCTGCTCTAGGGTAACACTTTTCATGATCAGTTACATTTGGCCCTTCTTGGATTCTGGCCTGATATGCTTTAAGCATCATATTAAGGTCCTCGGGAGTGGGATCCGCTAGGACTGATCCTACTCTTGGGGGTGGTGGAATTGTGTGAGGTGGGTTGGAAGGTGGCGGGTCGGATGGAGATGGGAATGGTGGTGGTGGGGTAGTGTGAGAGGGAGTTTGAGATGTGAGTTCAGTTATCCTGGCCTTTGTTTCTCTGAGGCTTTCCTCGAGTTCACTCACCTTTTTTGCCCATTGCCTTTTCATTCTTTCACGACTATCTCTCCAAGCTCTAGTCCTTTTCTTTGTCATGCTCTCTGTTTCACTAACATCTGGGCTCTTTTCCTGGCCTACACCTGGGTTCTGCTGTAAGGCTTGAGCTCTAGTGACCACTTGTATCGGTGCAGTGGAAGTGACACTTCCTGTGGAATCTACCACTAACCCAATAACGTTAATGGGAGTGATTTTTGGCATATTGCTGGGATTCTTTGGACAATCTCGTAAGAGATGCTCCTTTCCACATTCTTGGCAAAATCCCTGGATCGTCACTGATTGGGGTTGTGTAGGTGGAGGCAAGGGACAATCACGAATGAGATGATCTCCCTGACATCTGTAGCATGGTCCTCTAGGGAATGGGGGTCTTACTTGCCTAGGTTGAGGTCTAGGGTTGGGGTTTATGTACATTACATTGGTGTACTCTGGCTCCCAACTAGGTTCACTTGGTTCTTCACTGTAGTAGGACTCACCATGTTTAGGAGATTGCATGTAGTAGGCCTGGGGGCTGTCAATATGTGTCGAATCAAAGCTATGGTCACTGGGATCACTTTCTGAAATTAATGGTGTTACTGGGACTATAGCTCTATTCAGGTTTTCTTCTGTCGCAGCATACTTTACCGGAATCACATTAGTAGGAGCAGGTGGTTGTTGTGCTAGCACTGGCTGGGGTCTCAGTTGGGCCTGATATTGCGGTTGGTAATTTTGCTAAGGCCTAGTATACTGTTGGGGTGGGTATTGACTCTGGTATCTGCCTTGTTGGTATGGCTGAGGGTAGGTTTGCCTAACCGCTTGCTTATTGTATGGACAGTCTTGTGCTGAGTGATTAGTGTATCTTCGTTCTATGGTGCAGTACTGGCTACTACGATTTACTTGGGGTTGAGCCATAATGGGACATACATTCGCCATATGGTAACCTCCACAAGTATAGAATCTTTTCACTGGGGAAAATCTTGGGATCTGTTTGCTATTGACATCTAATTTCTGATGCGAGGAAGAGAGGCTAGAGGCACTATCTGAGTCTTTGTAGATTTTGGAAGGCTCTAGTTCCTCCCCTAGGTTATCCTCGATGTCAATGCACATGCGTACACACTCTTCTATGGTCCTAGGTTCCTTCAAGTACACATATGATCTCAATTTGGTACTTAGCAATCCATCCAAGAACAAAGCCACTTGCTTAGCTGGTGTGGGTAACTCAGGGATAGGGCATCTCTCTAGGTATTGCCTAAATCTTCTTCCAGCAAGTCTCACGGTTTCTTGAGGGGTTTGCTTGAAGTTGTGAATCAACGAGGAAGTGTTATGTCTTATGCCACTTTTAGAGAATTCGATAATGAATGCCTCTAGAAGTTGGTCTATGCTCCTGAACTGCCTCTCGTTTAGTGGCTAAAACCATGTCAGGGTGGTGTTCCTAAGGGTTAGACCAAAGACATTGTACTGCGTGAACAAATCTTCAACTTGTTCAGCTCTCAAGACTTGTCTAAACTCAGCCACATGATCGTATGGATCTCCAGTGCCATCGAAGTAGTTCTTCATGGACTTGACTAGCTGAGTCGGTCTCAAAGTCCTTGTGTGCTCTCTAGGTCTTGGTAGAGGGAACTCATCCGCATTTCTTTGATTCCTTGGAGCTCTAAGTACCTCAGGTTCCACTCTATTTGTTTCCATTCTCGTTCTTTCTCTGCCCCCTGGGTTGGCAAAGCTTACTTCTGGCCTATCTCTACTTCTGTCTCTTTGAGTTCCATGAGCTTGGGATGTTCCAGCTCCAGGGTAACCATAGGTCACGTTCGATCTTGGTTGGGGAAAACAAATTCACCCTTCCAAGTATAAGCATGCCTGTCATGTTCTCTAACCACAAAGATCCTCTCTGAAGCGTGATCTAAGTAGGTCACCCTGCTTGGGCTATCAGGATCCTTGAACTCATAGATCAGGATTGACCCTACATCATCTGGCCTATTTGATTTATACCTCCAAAAGGCTTCATCGGTTTCTTAGTTTAGGAGCAGATCTATACTCTTATTGTCCTGGGGAATCCACTCTGGTGTGATAATCCTAGTGAGAACCGATTTGCCTCGAGGGGTTTTAGGTTCTATACCCATGTTTCCTTGATCTAGGTCACCTATGTCCGTTTCTGGGATCACATTTTCGAATTCGTCTGTCCTATCTGGGTGACTGGTGACTACATATATGGTTCCCTCTTTGTCCAGGTATGCTCCATTTTCAAACTTGACAGCTGGGTGTTCTAGTCCAATGGATTGGTCAGGGTTTTTAATCTGGACCATAGATCTTCCTAGGCCGTCCTCATAGATGCTAGCACCTAATCGGTTGGTCCTAAGGTATTCCTGCTACGTCTTGTAGGGGCCTTCCACCCTATACAAATATGGCACACCTGAACTTCCTGTAGGTCTGTCCATACCTTGAGATATCTCTGATTCACTAGTCTCAGAGCTAGGGTAATGCGAGTGGTGGCTCAACTGTTGGGCCCAAGACCTAGCAGTATGATTAACGCTGGCCTCCGAGGACCTAAGACTTTGTCTATCTCTTACTAGATGTCATCGTGATCTCAGGTTCATATGCCTATTTAAGTAGCCCAATTTTTGCCCAAAGTACAACCTCGTTGCCGATCAATTGGTGTCAGTCACTTGATTCTTTTTTAGTGTGTTATCATGTTTATGATCTTGTCTGATATCGCGTCGTCAGGAATATTTGATTTGATTTTCTGCACTTGAGTTGATCGTCCCACGTTAAGTTCTTTTCCTTTAAAGTTCTCGGTCACACACAGGTTATCTCTTTGAACTTGATTTCTTAGATAGTCTTTGACTTGTCACGTGCCTCTCGTTGTCCTAACTTACTCCTAGCACTACTCGAACTTAGCCTAAGCTAGGAATTGACAAAGGGAGTTGAGAATATTCCGACCTTACTTGTTGATCCCTTGCTTTATGATGCTCAAGAACGCGGGTCTCAAGCTTGCAAAGAAACCCTTGCTTTGGATGCTCTCAATTGCTCTCAATGGACCTGTGAAAGTCCCAAAATTAGCTCAAGACTTAAATTCAAATGACAGACAGGTCACTTTCATGCATGTAATTCACAGGCCAAATCCCCTTCGCCTTTATGAAAAACAATCCCAAGGATCCTTCAGCTTTCCTACCCCGGGGGATGGTCAACTTCAAAATACCCTACCTCATAATCCTGATATTAATTTTACCGTAACCAGTGGAAGTTTTGGTTGTACTCCCCACGAGCTTTCCAACAAAACAAGAATCACAGCAAACAGATTTCGTATGAGAAAGTTATGACAGTTCAGGGTTCAGGTGCTAAAACAGGGTTCAAATAGACTAACAGATCACAGGATTTTTTCTCAAAAATACATGTGTAGGGACCTCACAAATCACTAATTGCTAGACCAATATGTCCAAAAACTATCCCCAAAACTTGGAATAATCGCAATCGACAAAGTCGATCGTGGGTCTTGTCAATCGCGATCGACGGTGTCAATCGCGATCGACACGTGTTCCGGGATTTTTGCCATAAATTTAGTCGATTGGGGCTGTGTCCGTCGCGATGGACACGTGGCAACGCATGAAATTGGGTCAATCGCCAAAATTCAGTCGGTCGCGATCGACGGTGTCAATCGCGACTGAAAGAGCTATCGGTCGTGGGTGTCGATCGCGACCGACGGTGTCGATCGCGATTGACAGGGTCAGTCGGTCATCTCTGTCGGTCGCGATCGATAGGTCTGTCGGTCGCGATTGACAGAAGTTGTCGGTCATGGGCGTCACTCACAATTGACTGTGTCAATCGCGATTCACTGAGGATCTCGGAATTTTTTAACTGTTTTTAGTGATTTGGAATGTGCTCATCATGTAGATTATAGTGGTGCACTTTGTTTTACCAAATGGGTGTTTTTTCTGTCGATCGCGATCGACAGACTTCGGAGACATAGAGCCAGTTCCGTTATGTTTCATACCTGCGTGGAGTGCTGGAGATGATGACGCAGCAAGTACCTGCAAGAAAGCTCAAGAAACACGCAAAAACAATGCACACAATATCGCTCTCTCACTCTCTCACAAGTGGAATGAGGGAAATGAGGTGGAGAAGATGATATGATCAAAAACTGAAAAATTTTGCGATGATGGAGATGGAGATCGGATATGGTGAGGATGATGATGGTGATGATGGTGGTGAGGTAAGAAAGAGAAAAATAAGAAGAGTGAAGAAATTACCTACAATGCCAACGTCTCTAATCTAAGTCTTACCATCACACGCTCGTCCTCAAAGCTCGATCCCCGGCAACAGCGCCAAAATTTGGTGTAGCTCAGTGATGAGTAGCACCTCCTTTAATGTCAATCCGGGGAGCCATGAGGATCGTATGAAGACCTCGAGCAAGTGAAGGCACAAGTGCGTGAGTGAGAAGCACACTAACATGCACACACATACACACACACGTGCATACAAGGTAAGACAAAGAGTGAGAAGCAATGGAGTTCTTTAGATTACTTCCAAAAAGCTCATACAATTTCAAATCAATTACAAGCTAACCTCAAAAATGAGCTCTCTAGCTCTATTTATAGTTTTTGACTAGGTTTTGCCCGTGTCCAGACCTAGTGTCTGGCCTAGTTAAAAATTAGGTTCTAAGGCCTATTTGACGACTCAAAGGAAGTCTAAAAATTATGAAAATTGGTAGGTAGCTACTTCGAATGCTCCTCAAGCTCAAGGACTCCTTGGCTTGCACAAAATGGAGCTACAAAAATATGAAATGGTGTCTACAATGGCTTTTAGTGATGAAAATCACTATTGTTGTAGGGATTTCTTCTAACGATTTGACATACATATCTTCGAGCTCCCTACTTGCTCCTTCTCCTTGTGTGTCCACCTCTTCGATATGCTTTAGTGTCCTGAAAAAAATATTGGCCTACTTGCTAGATCGTCGTTGACTACCCTGTCTGCTTGTGCTTTCTCTTCTCTCTGACTCCCTTCGTAAGCTTCCTTGCCTTGTGAGTCCTTCAGTCCCAACAATATGTATATGTATATGTATGTGTATGTGTATATGTATATGTGTATGTATATATGTATATGTATATGTATATGTATGTGTATATGTATATGTATGTGTATATGTATATGTATATGTATATGTATATGTATATGTATATGTATATGTATATGTATATGTATATGTATATGTATATGTATATGTATATGTATATGTATATGTATGTGTATATGTATATGTATGTGTATATGTATATGTATATGTATATGTATATGTATGTGTATATGTATATGTATATGTATATGTATATGTATGTGTATATGTATGTGTATATGTATATGTATATGTATATGTATGTGTATATGTATGTGTATATGTATATGTATATGTATATGTATATGTATATGTATGTGTATGTGTATATGCATATGTATATGTATATGTATATGTATATGTATTTGTATATGTATATGTATATGCATATGTATATGTATATGTATATGTATATGTATATGTATATGTATATGTATATGTATATGTATATGTATATGTATGTGTATATGTATGTGTATATGTATGTGTATATGTATGTGTATATGTATGTGTATATGTATGTGTATATGTATGTGTATATGTATGTGTATATGTATGTGTGTGTATATGTATATGTATGTGTATATGTATGTGTGTGTATATGTATGTGTATATGTATATGTATACGTATATGAATGTGTATATGTATGTGTATATGTATGTGTATGTGTATATGTATATGTATGTGTATATGTATATGTAAATGTATATGTATATGTATATGTATATGTATATGTATATGTATATGTATATGTATATGTATATGTATATGTATATGTATATGTATATGTATATGTATATGTATATGTATATGTATTTGTATATGTATATGTATATGTATATGTATATGTATATGTATATGTATATGTATATGTATATGCATATGTATATGTATATGTATATGTATATGTATATGTATATTGTGGGGAAAGATGGATGGATCCTCCAAAAGATTGAGTTGGTGCTGCTAATCCTGCTTTGCACCAGCCCTCAGTGACTCCAGATATGATTAGTAGAAACCCTTAGCTTCCAAATGATACCAAGAGATCATATATGTACTTTGCAAATGATGTATGTAGTGATCAAATCAAAACAGACTACTTGATACTTCACAAATCCAAGAAAACTTGCTATTTTGGTATTGACACCTGCTCAGAGTTATACTCAGTATGACCAGTACACTTACAATTGGCAAATTCCTTCTAGAGGTATTCTATTAGCTTAGTAAGCTACCATTTTCAAGTGGAATGATATAAAATGATAAACTATACTCAGAGAAATCACTTTAGCAAAATTATGGACACCCCCGACTTTCTAGGAAATATGCAGACAAATACCAGTGAGCACTTCGACCACGATTTCTCGAGATTGGCTGAACCAAGTTGCTTCAAACTTTGTATGCTTGTAGTATGCTTTGAGCTAAATCTACCATGCTTTGAATCACTTGATTTGGTGCAGTAGGCACTGAGATATGCCTCTTTGAAGTTGACAGACTTGAAGTAGTATACTCAGAGAACACATGGTTGATGTATGTAAATGTATGTATTGATTCACATTAGTTTACAAACTCATTGGCATTCCAAGCATTGCCTAATGAGGTAGAGATGTGTGAGGTATGGTGTAGCTCTCTCACACACTCAATGATAGCAGGAATGAAGCTCGGAAGGACTTACACTGCCCGCGAATTTTCTTCTCACTTTTATATGAGTTGGAGGTTGATTTGAATTTCAAATTCAAATCTAAGACTTCCTATAATCACTCCTCTAAAATTAGGGAGATATTCTCTCAACTCATATCATCTAATTCCATGAATCTATCAAGTAGGTGTATCCATAAGTTTCCAAGTCATTTAGACTTTTACATGGGTAAAGTGGTAATAAATTACAAGCATAAGTTCCTATAGTTCTTCTCACATGTTGAGTTTTTTCAAGAACAAATCCAAGCCAAGTGTGTGGGCTTGCAAATTACACCAACAGCTCCCCCTCAAGCCAAACAGTTTGGCTTAAGTCTTCATCTTCAATCTTCAATCACATCCTGCAATCCAATCATGGATTTGAATCTCCATAATTTGTTTCCATCCAAAGCTTTAGTGAGTAAATCTACACATTGCATATTAGTAGACACATAGGTCGATTGAATGTCCTTGCTTAGCAACTTCTCTCTCACATAGTGGTAATGAACCTCTATGTGTTTTGTTCTAGCATGATATATTGGATTAGCTGCAAGGTGAAGAGAGCTTGTGTTGTCTCCAAAAATAATTGGGGGCCTAGTGTATAGGCCTAGCTCTGTATACAAAAGCTTTAACCAAATAGCTTCTTGAGTGGCATTGGCTAGCCCTCTATACTCTGCCTCAGTGGATGACAATGCCACTGTTGGTTGCTTCTTGGCTGACCAAGAAATAGGTTTATCACCTGCAAAAGATAAGTATCCTGATGTGCTCCTCCTATCATCCTTGCATCTTGCCCAATCTGCATCTGAATATACTTTAATATCAATATCTGATGTATAAGGAAAGTACAAACCATTGTTCTGAGTTCCCTTTAGATACTTCAAGATCTTCTTTGCAGCCTCAAGATGAGGTACCCTTGGTTTGTGCATGAATTGACTTAGCACACTAACTCCATATGCTATGTCAATTCTAGTCAAAGTAGCATAATTCAAACTACCTACCATACTTTGATAACCTGTAATGTCTTGGACTTCATCCCCTTCATGAGCACGTAGCTTTAGGTTGACCTCCATTGGAGTACTTGAGACTTTTGCATCCTGCAAGCCAAACTTCTTTAACATGTCCTGTACATACTTCTTCTGAGTGATATATATACCTGAATTAGTATAAACCAATTCAAGTCCTAGAAAGTATTTCAATAATCCAAGATCATTGATCTTGAACTCCTTCATCATCTGATTTTTGATGCTTCTGATTCCTTGGACATCATTACCTGTAATGATGATGTCATCAACATAAACACAGAGATAGTTTACCTCTGAATTGCTCCTTTTGATAAACAATGAAGTGTCTGCCTTGCTCATAGTAAACCCTTGGTCTTGGAGGTATGTTGTCAGCCTGTAGTTCCATGCTCTAGGTGCTTGCTTCAATCCATATAGAGCCTTCTTCAATTTACAAACATAATTTACCTTCTTGGGATCTTCATATCCAGGTGGTTGTGACATGTAGACTTCTTCAGATATCCATCCATTCAGGAAAGCATTCTTGACATCTAATTGGTACATGTTCCAATTCTTGGATGCAGCTACACTCACCAATACTCTGATTGTTGGCATCTTAGCCACAGGAGAAAATGTCTCCTCATAATCAATGCCTTGGGTTTGTGCAAAACCCTTGGCTACCAACCTAGCTTTGTACCTGTTGATTGTACCATCAGAGTTCCTCTTTAGTTTGTAGATCCATCTGGATCCTATCACTTTCATAGAGTCCTTCTTGGGTACCAAGTCCCATGTGTCACTCTCCTTGAGAGCTTCTATTTCTTCATCCATAGCACCTTTCCATTCTGGTTTGGTGATTGCCTCTTCATATGAACTTGGTTCTTCACTTAACAAGTCCTTTGCAAGATAAATTGAATGCTTAGTTACAAGAGATGTATCATACCCATATCTGATAGGTTTCTTACTTTCTCTCTGAGATCTCCTCATTGCTTGAGCTGAAGATTCTGGTATATCCTCAAGCTTCTTCATCTTTAACTTGCCTTTGGACTTCCACGCCTTGAATTCTTCAAGATTGATTGTGTCATCATCTTCTGAACTTGAGTCTTCCTTCTGGATTGGTTCCTCCTTTGAGAGTTTTGGAAACTCCTCTTCCAAATCATAGGGTAGACTAACCTTCCTGCATTCATTCTCATACCATGAGTCATTCTCATCAAAGATGACATCTCTGCTTACCTTGAACCCTTTATTGGTTGGGTTGTAGAATCTATACCCTTTTTGATTCAAGTCATAACCAATAAAAATACATTTTTCTGCTTTAGGGTCTAGCTTTCCCCTTACCTGTGAGGGAATATGCACATATGCTACACAACCAAAAATTTTGCAATGATCCAATGATGTTCTCTTACCATGCCAAGCTTCATAAGGTGTCATTCCATCAAGTGACTTTGATGGCAACCTGTTTATGAGATAGGTGGCAGTAGATACACTCTCTGCCCAAAGATAATTTGGCAACTTCTTTTCATTAAGCATAGACCTAGCTGTTTCAACAATAAGCCTATTCCTTCTTTCAGCTACCCCATTTTGTGTTGGGAGAGGATGGTTGGATGCACTCAAGAGATTGAGTTGAAGCTGCTAGACCTGCTTTGCTCCAGCCCTCTTTGACTCCACGAATGCTTAGTACACTTGTTTAGCTTCCAAATGATACCAAGAAAGCATATATGTACTTTGCAATTGATATGTGTAATGATCAAATCAAAACAGATAACTTGGCACTTCAAAAATCCTAGAAAACTTGTTATTTCTGTAATGACACCTGCTCAGTCTTTCACTCAGTGTGACCAGCACACTTACAATTGATCTAATTCCTTCTGGACATATTAAATTAGCTTAACAGCTACCACTTGCAAGTGGAATGAGAAGAAATGACAAACTATACTCAGAGAAATCACTTTAGCAAAATAAAGTTTACCCCCGATATTTTAGGAGCTTTCCACACACAGACCAATGTGCACCCCGACTGAGATTTCTCTGTAATGGCTGATCCAATGACCTTGAAATTTTGTAGGTGTATAGTAGACTTTGAGCTGAATCCAATGTGCTTTGAATCACTTGATTTGGTTCAGTAGATCCTGAGATATGCTCCTTTGAAGTTGACAGACTTGGAGATGATAACACAGAGAAACAGATATGATGAATGTGTATACTCCTATTGATTGATGTGTTTGTACAATCTCATTAGCATGATAAGCATAGCTAAATGAGGTGTTGTGGTGTAGGCTATGAAGTAACACTAACACACACAAAGTTACAACAATAGAATGCCTCGGGGAGTGAGCTCAATTGGACTAACTGACCCGCGACTTTTTACATTGACTTTTATAGAAGTTGAGTTGAGATTTGAATTTGAATTCAAATTCAACTCTCCTATGATCACTCCACTAAATGTAGGGAGATATTCTCTCCAATTAATCAACTAACTTTTTCCACGAATCTACCAAGTAGGTGTGATTTCATGAGATGCCAAGTCATATAGACTTTTACAATGGGTAAAGAGATAATAATTCATAGGTATGGGTTCCTATGCTCTTCCCTTCAAGTGAAGGCTTGATGAAAATTGTCCAAGCTAATCTTCCAAGGTTCCAAGCCAAGTGTGAAGGCTTGAAATGCACCAACAGCTCCCCCTCAAGCCAAGCACTTTGGCTTAAGTCTTCATCTTTAGTCTTCAATCACATCCTGCAATCCAATCATGAATTTGAATCTGCATAGCTTGTTTCCATCCAATGCTTTAGTGAGTAAATCTGCACATTGCATATTAGTAGACACATATGTCAATTGAATGTCTTTACTAACCAACTTCTCTCTCACATAGTGGTAATGAACCTCTATGTGTTTTGTTCTAGCATGATATATTGGATTAGCTGCAAGGTGAACAGAGCTTGTGTTATCTCCAAAGATGATTGGAGGCCTAGTGTATAAGCCTAGTTCTGTATACAAAAGCTTTAACCAGATAGCTTCTTGAGTGGCATTGGCAAGCCCTCTACACTCTGCTTCAGTGGATGACAATGCCACTGTAGGTTGCTTCTTGGCTGACCAAGAAATAGGTTTATCTCCTGCAAAACAAATGTAACCTGATGTGCTCCTCCTATCATCCTTGCATCCTGCCCAATCTGCATCTGAATATACTTTAATGTCAATATCTGATGTATAAGGAAAGTACAAACCATGGCTTTGAGTTCCT
The DNA here is from genome assembly GCA_020310875.1 of Ceratopteris richardii. Classification (NCBI taxonomy): domain Eukaryota; kingdom Viridiplantae; phylum Streptophyta; class Polypodiopsida; order Polypodiales; family Pteridaceae; genus Ceratopteris; species Ceratopteris richardii. The sequence continues at coordinate 53,478,457 of CM035434.1, forward strand.
TTGAGGTACTTCAAGATTTTCTTTGCTGCTTCTAGGTGAGGTACCCTTGGTTTGTGCATGAATTGGCTTAGCACACTTACTCCATATGCTATGTCAATTCTTGTCAAGGTAGCATAGTTCAAACTACCTACCATGCTTTGATATCCTGTAATGTCTTGTATTTCATCCCCTTCATGAGCACTTAGCTTTAGGTTGACCTCCATTGGAGTAGTTGAGACTTTAGCATCCTGCAAACCAAACTTCTTGACCATATCCTGTACATACTTCTTTTGAGTGATATATATACCTGAGTTAGTGTAGACTAACTCAAGACCTAAGAAGTACTTCAATAATCCAAGATCATTAATCTTGAACTCTTTCATCATCTGTCCTTTGATGTGTCTAATCCCATTGACATCATTGCCTGTAATGATGATGTCATCAACATAAACACACAAGTAGATTACCTCTGTACTACTCCTCTTTATGAATAGGGAAGTGTCTGCTTTACTCATCACAAATCCTTGGTCTTGGAGGTAGGTTGTCAACCTGTAATTCCATGCTCTAGGTGCCTGCTTCAAACCATAGAGAGCCTTCTTCAGTTTACAAACATAGTTTACCTTCTTGGGATCTTCATAGCCAGGTGGTTGTGACATGTAGACTTCTTCAGATATCCATCCATTCAAGAAAGCATTCTTGACATCTAATTGGTACATGTTCCAATTCTTGGATGCAGCTACACTCACCAATATTCTGATAGTTGGCATTTTAGCCACAGGAGAAAACGTCTCCTCATAGTCAATGCCTTGGGTTTGTGCAAAACCCTTGGCTACCAACCTAGCTTTGTACCTGTTTATTGTTCCATCTGAATTTCTCTTTAGTTTGTAGATCCATCTGGATCCTATCACCTTCATAGAGTCTTTCTTGGGTACCAAGTCCCAAGTATCACTCTCCTTGAGAGCTTCCATTTCTTCATCCATAGCTTCTTTCCATTCTGGTTTGGTGATTGCTTCTTCATAGGTACCTGGTTCTTCATTCAACAAATCCTTTGCAAGATATACAAAATGTTTAGTTACAAGTGATTTGTCATACCCAAATCTGATTGGTCTCTTGCTTTCTCTCTGAGATCTTCTAATTGCTTGAGTTGAGGATTCTGGTATATCCTCTAGCTTCTTTATCTTCATCTTTCCTTTGGACTTCCATGCCTTGAATTCCTCAAGGTTAATTGTATCATCATCATCTGAGCTTGAGTCATCTTTCTGAATTGATTCCTCCTTGGTGAGCTTTGGGAAATCTTCTTCCATATCATAGGGTAGACTAACCTTCCTGCATTCATTCTCATACCAAGAGTCATTCTCATCAAAGATGACATCTCTGCTTACCTTGAAGCCTTTGTTTGTTGGGTTGTAGAATCTGTATCCCTTTTGGTTCAAATCATAACCAATGAATATACATTTTTCAGCTTTAGGGTCTAGCTTTCCCCTTACCTGTGAGGGAATATGCACATATGCTACACAACCAAAGATTTTGCAATGATCCAGAGAAGGTCTCTTACCATGCCAAGCTTCATATGGTGTCATGCCATCAAGTGATTTGGATGGCAACCTATTGATGAGATAGGTGGCAGTAGATACACTCTCTGCCCAAAGATAATTTGGCAATTTCTTTTCATTAAGCATAGACCTAGCTGTTTCTACAATGAGTCTATTCCTTCTTTCAGCTACTCCATTTTGTTCAGGTGAGTACCTTGTGGTTATCTCCCTTTTGATGCCTCTTTCCTGCAAGAAATCTTCAAACTCATTGGAGAAGTACTCTCCTCCTCCATCTGACCTTAGCCTTTTCAAGCTTCTTCCTGTTTGGTTTTCAACAAGTGCAAGATACCTCTTGAAACAATTAAACACTTCATCTTTATGTTTCATAAAGTATAAGATAGTCCACCTGCTATAGTCATCAATGAAGGACACATAATACCTTGAACCTGAAATGGAAGGGTCCTTGCTAGGTCCCCAAACATCTGTGTGTACCAAGTCTAGGTAGTCTTCATGCATGAAACCTTTCCTTGAATAGGGCAACCTGTGAGACTTACCAAACTGACATGCTCCACACTTGTAAATCATGTGTTGCTTGGATACATTAGGTATCCCAAGTACACATTGATCCCTGCACATTTGCTTTAGGGTTCTTTCACCTATGTGACCTAACCTCTTGTGCCATATTTCTAACTCTGAAAGTGTTTGATCCTTGTAGTTGTATAAAGCAATATTTTTTGTATCTTCTAGCTCAAAAGTAAACAATCTACCTGATTTCTCCCCCTTGGCAATTCTTTTGAAACCATGTCTTGGGTCCTCCACATATGCTCCATGTTGAGTGAACCTGACCTGCAATCCTTTCTCCACAATCTGACCAACACTCATTAGATTCTTGGTGATGGTTGGTACATAGAGTACCCTGCTCAATAGGTTCTGGTTACCATCACATGTCTTCACATTTCCAATCTTTACAACAGAGTGTTTAGTGTCATCACCTGTCTGTACCTGATGTTTGCCCTTCGGTTCTTCCAAATCAAAGAGTAGTGCCACATTGCCAGCTACATGGTTAGAACATCCTGAGTCAATATAAAATAAATGATTATCATTTGTACCTGCCTTGGAGGTCATATTCACGATCAATAGGGAGTCATCTTGCTCCTCTGTGTAATTGTTGTAGTCTCTTCTATTTCTGAATCCACCTTGGTAATTACCATTGTGGTTGTGATTGTAATTGTTGTTGTATTGATTGTTGTATCCATTGTAGCCTTGGTGTTGGTTGAACCTGCCTCTCCCTTGAGAGTATCCACCTCTTGAGTAGCCTCTTCCTCTCTGATTCTTGTAGTTCTTGTAGCATTCATCTGTGGTATGATTGGACAATCCACAAATGTTGCATGGTGATGAGTTGTAGGGTCTCCCCCTACCTGACTTACCTCCTCTGCCTCTTCCTCTTGAAGATCTACCTCTCCCTGCATAATTAGCTTGGGAGGTAGAGCCTTCTTCATCCTGTTTCTTCCCTTTACCTTTATCCTTAACTTTCTATCAGTATAGAGAGCAGAGGGGTTGTTACCTTTTGATTGATCTCCTGCCTTTGTAAACTTTGCTTCATGTGTGAATAGTTGGCCCATGAGTGTTGTGAGATCTGGGGTATGCATGTCCATATAGAGGTCCATTGCAGTGGTGAAACTTTCCCACTTCTCATCTGCCTTGAGTCCATTTGTTACTTGCCTGACTATTTGCTCCTCTTCAATCTCCTCTCCAATGCTTGCTAATTGGTGTGCCACATCTTTAATCTTGGTCACATACTCTGAGACTGATTGCTTGGGCTGCTTCCTAAGGGTTGTGAATTCAATCCACAGTTGATTCTTCCTGGCCCTTGTGTTGGAAGAAAAATATGTTGACAGAGTTTCCCAAGTCTTTGGGAAGTCTTACAGTTCCTTATATGAGGTAAAAGGAAATCAGATATAGAGTTAAGAAGGTAAGACCTTGCCAAAGCACCCTTTGCACACCATTGGTTGAGTCTCTCTTGTTCATCCTTGGTGGGTAGTCCTCTAGCTTTGAATGAGGGCAATTCCTCATCTCCTGATATGTATCCAAATAAGCTTCTTCCTTGTAGATAGGTCTTCATTCTCAATGACCAGGCTTGGTAATTGTTCCTGTCCAATTTGTCAATGAATGAAGGAAAACCATCTCCCATGTTTACCTTGTTTGCTCTGATACCACTATTGGGAGAGGATGGTTGGATGCACTCAAGAGATTGAGTTGAAGCTGCTAGACCTGCTTTGCTCCAGCCCTCTTTGACTCCAGGAATGCTTAGTACACTTTTTTAGCTTCCAAATGATACCAAGAAAGCATATATGTACTTTGCAATTGATATGTGTAATGATCAAATCAAAACAGATAACTTGGCACTTCAAAAATCCTAGAAAACTTGCTATTTCTGTAATGACACCTGCTCAGTCTTTCACTCAGTGTGACCAGCACACTTACAATTGATCTAATTCATTCTGGACATATTAAATTATCTTAACAAGCTACCACTTGCAAGTGGAATGAGAAGAAATGACAAACTATACTCAGAGAAATCACTTTAGCAAAATAAAGTTTACCCCCGATATTTTAGGAGCTTTGCAGACACAGACCAGTGTGCACCCCGACTGAGATTTCTCTGTAATGGCTGATCCAATGACCTTGAAATTTTGTAGGTGTATAGTAGACTTTGTGTTGAATCCAGTGTGCTTTGAATCATTTGATTTGGTTCAGTAGATCCTGAGATATGCTCCTTTGAAGTTGACAGACTTGGAGATGATAACACAGAGAAACAGATATGATGAATGTGTATACTCCTATTGATTGATGTGTTTGTACAATCTCATTAGCATGATAAGCATAGCTAAATGAGGTGTTGTGGTGTAGGCTATGAAGTAGCACTAACACACACAAAGTCACCACAATAGAATGCCTCGGGGAGTGAGCTCAATTGGACTAACTGACCTGCGACTTTTTACATTGACTTTTATAGAAGTTGAGTTGAGATTTGAATTTGAATTCAAATTCAACTCTCCTATGATCACTCCACTAAATGTAGGGAGATATTCTCTCCAATTAATCAACTACCTTTTTCCACGAATCTACCAAGTAGGTGTGATTTCATGAGATGCCAAGTCATATAGACTTTTACAATGGGTAAAGAGATAATAATTCATAGGTATGGGTTCCTATGCTCTTCCCTTCAAGTGAAGCCTTGATGAAAATTGTCCAAGCTAATCTTCCAAGGTTCCAAGCCAAGTGTGAAGGCTTGAAATGCACCAACATTTTGTTCAGGTGAGTACCTTGTGGTTATCTCCCTTTTGATGCCTTTTTCCTGCAAGAAGTCCTCAAACTCATTGGAGAAGTATTCACCTCCTCCATCTGACCTTAGCTTCTTCAAGTTCCTTCCTGTTTGATTTTCAACTAGTGCAAGATATCTTTTCAAACAATTAAACACTTCATCCTTCTGCTTCATAAAGTATAACACAGTCCATCTGCTATAATCATCAATGAAAGACACATAGTACCTTGATCCTGAAATGGAGGGATCCTTGCTAGGTCCCCAAACATCTGTGTGCACCAAGTCTAGGTAGTCTTCATGCATAAAGCCTTTCCTTGTATAAGGTAACCTGTGAGACTTACCAAATTGACAAGCACCACACTTGTAAATCATGTGTTGCTTGGATACATTAGGTATCCCAAGCACACATTGATCTCTGCTCATTTGCTTCAAGGTTCTTTCACCTATGTGCCCTAGTCTCTTGTGCTATATTTCTAATTCTGAAAGTGTTTGATCCTTGTAATTGTATAAAGCAATGTTTTTGGTGTCTTCTAGCTCAAAAGTAAATAATCTACCTGATTTTTCTCCCTTGGCTATCCTTTTGAATCCATGTCTTGGGTCCTCCACATATGCTCCATGTTGATTGAACCTGACCTGCAAACCTTTCTCCACAATCTGACCAACACTCATTAGGTTTTTTGTAATGGTTGGTACATAAAGTACCCTACTCAATAGGTTTTGGTTACCATCACAAGTTTTCACATTTCCAATCTTTATAACAGAATGTTTAGTATCATCACCTGTCTGTACCTGATGTTTGCCCTTGGGTTCTTCCAAATCAGAGAGTAGTGCCACATTACCAGCTACATGGTTAGAGCACCCTGAATCAATATAAAATAAGTGATCATCATTTGTTCCTGCCTTGGAGGACATATTCATGATCAATAGGGAGTCATCTTGCTCCTCTGTGTAGTTGTTGTAATCCCTTCTATTTCTGAATCCACCTTGGTAGTTATTATTATGGTTGTAGTTATTGTTGTAGCCATTGTAGCCTTGGTGTTGGTTGAATCTTCCTCTGCCTTGAGAGTATCCACCTCTTTGATAGCCTCTTCCTCTCTCATTTTTGTAGTTTCTATAGCACTTATCTGTGGTGTGGTTAGACAATCCACAAATATTGCATGGTGATGAATTGTAGGGTCTCCCCCTACCTTGCTTACCTCCTCTGCCCCTGCCTCTTGAAGATCTACCTCTCCCTGCATAGTTGGCTTGGGAGGTAGAGCCTTCTTCTTCTTGCTTCTTCCCTTTACCTTTATCCTTAATCTTCTTATCAGTATATAGAGCAGAAGGAATGTTACCTTTAGATGTATCTCTAACCTTTGTGAACTTTGCTTCATGTGTAAATAGTTGGCCCATCAGAGTTGTGAGATCTGGGGTATGTATGTCCATGTAGAGATCGAATGCAGTGGTGAAGCTTTCCCACTTAACATCTGCCTTTAGTCCATTGGTTACTTGCCTTACTATTTGTTCCTCTTCAATCTCCTCTCCTATGCTTGCTAATTGGTCTGCCACATCCTTGATCTTGGTCACAAATTCTGAGACT
>CM035434.1:53489871-53499871 GCA_020310875.1 Ceratopteris richardii
TGTGTGATTGATATCTCTCTCTTTGTGTAGGCTCTGTTGGAAATATTTTGCTCTCTGTTGTAAGGGCTGGTTCTCCTTCTCTATGTATCCATTTGCTATGATTTTGGTGTCATTGGGTAGCTATTAGAGTCCTCTAAAGTTGACATAAGTTTGAGATTCATTATCTGTATAATCTCTGAGAAAAGTTTGCTGGAGTGAAGTGAGGTCTCTGCATGACTAGCAGTTGTGAGCATTCAACTAGCTCATGTTGTAGACATTGTTTCTCTTTGTGTAAGCATCCATTTCAAGTGAAATTTGTTTTGTTGGAAAGCCCTTGGTGTCTACTACAGGTCTACAAAAGCTCACTGGAGTTCTCTGCATAAGCTCTGAGTAAGAGCATTTTTGGTGTGCAGAGGTCAAAGAAGGATACCTGTGGAGGTCATTCGCGCTTCATCGTTGCTTAGGGGTTGAGATACTTCCCCCATCAGTGGTATCAGAGCATTTGAGCATCTTGGAGGTATCACATACAAGCAAGAAGACCTCTTGGAGTTGGTGGTGAAGAGTTGCATCAACAAAAGCTTCTTGGAGGTAGCTCACATCAAGGGGGAGCTATTCTACTCAAATTTGCAAGAGCACAAGGTGTCCATCTAAGGAAAGCTTTGGATTGAGGTAACCTCAGAGCCTCATTTTCATTTTACACACATTGGAGCATTAGCCAAGGGCTAGGTCAAGTATCAAAGACTAGATATGGGAGACTTCAACACTCAAATTGAAAAGCTAGACAAAGGTAACTATCAACCATGGAGATTTAGGGTCTCCAACTATCTTATGGGCAAGGGCCTTTGGGGGTTGATTAGTGGAAGTGAACCAAGACCTAGGTTGGATGAGAATCCAACCAATGACCAGAGAAGGGCCTTTAGGGAATGGAATGAAAGAGACAAGAGGGTTATCTTTATTCTTTCCCAACACATTAGCAATAGCATGATCGGCCATATCCAAGACCTGGATTCAAGCATGAAGGTATGGGAGACACTTGAAAGGCTTTATTCAACAAGCACCAAAGCAAGGAAGATCCAACTCAAGAATGAGCTCAACAACCTTAGGAAGAGCTCAGGGAGTAGCATAAATGACTACATACTTAAGGTCAAGGAGTTATCAGATGCATTGGGATCCATTGGAAGCCACGTAGACGATGACGATCTTGTGGCTTATACTCTCAATGGTTTGAGAGATGATGAGAAGTGGAAACCCTTTACCACTTCAGTTTATGTAAGGGATAATCTTCCCGATTTTGAGCAATTGGTTGCTCTCATGGTCACCGAAGAAATGAACATAGGTGGAAGTTCAACTAAAAGCAAAGATGCACAAGTTTTCTATGCAGGTAATCAAAGGGGCAAAGGAAGACAAGGACAAGGAAGGGGCAAAGGAAGGTTTGGAGGAAGGCAAGGCCACTCAAGAAATCAAGGACATGACCAAGGCACCTCATCACAAAGAGGGAGAGGAAGATCAAGAGGAAGAGGAGGACGACATCAACAAAACAGGAATCAAGATGGCGAAGGATGTTACATATGTGGCAAGTTTGGCCACTATGCTAGAGATTGCTACCAAGGAGGAAACCAAAGGAACTATAATCAAGGTTCTTCATACAAAGGCCAAGGTATTATGCTTCTACAAGTTCAGAAAATGACAATCTCTTGATGATGCACATGAATGGGAATTCAAGCAAAGTAGATAACACTTGGTATATTGATAGTGGATGTAGCAACCATATGAGTTGCAATGCTTCTTGGTTTACTAATCTACATGTTCCCAAAGGTAAAGGACATGTAGAAACAGGTGATGATACAGCCCATGAGATCTCCCATGTTGGAGATGTAGCTTTGGATGACAAGGAGGAAGGAAGATGTCTCAAGGATGTCTTGCATGTACCTACCATCACAAAGAACTTGGTGTCCGTTGGGCAAATGGTTGAAAGAGGCTATCAAGTAAGGTTCAACAAAGGTGGATGCTTTGTGGAGAACCCTAAGCAAGGTTACAAGGTCATAGCAAGAGGAAAGAAGCAAGGGAGACTCTTCACTTTGGAGGTAAATTCTCATTCTACTCAACATGTCTACTTCACATATGGAAACAAGAGGATTTCGGAGTTGGACTTGTGGCACAAGAGGATAGGTCACATCAACATACAAAGAATGAAGGAAATGCAATTCAAGAGGCTGGTTGAAGGTCTTCCCAACTTCCAAGGACAAGGTATGAAGCATTTATGTGAATCTTGTCAACTAGGGAAGCAAGCGAGACTTCCATTCAAGAAGAGTGGCTACATAAGCCAACATCCATTGGAGTTGATACATACAGATGTGTGGGGGCCAACGAAAGAGCAATCCATTGGAGGTAACAAGTACTTTGTCACTTTTATAGATGATTGCACAAGGATGGTTTGGGTTTATTTCATCAAAAACAAATCAGATGTGTTTACATGTTTCAAAGCATTCAAGGCAATGGTAGAGAAGGAAACAGGTACATATATCAAGAAGCTAAGGTCCGATGGAGGGGGAGAATATTTCTCAAATGAGTTTTTTGATTTTTTAATGGATCAAGGCATCAAGAGGCAAGTAACATGCAGGTACACACCCCAACAAAATGGAGTAGCAGAGAGAAAGAATAGATACATTGTCGAGATCGCTAGAGCAATGCTTAATGAGATGAATGTACCTAACATGTTTTGGAGTGATGCAGCAAATACCGCCGTGTATCTAATGAATAGGGCTCCTACCTCAGGGATCCATGGCTTGACACCATATCAAGCCTATTATGGTAAGAAACCTGATCTTTCCCACTTGAAGATATTTGGATGTACTTGTTATGTACATGTGCCAAGTGAATTGAGGCACAAGCTACAACCAAAGGCAGAAAAGTGTGTGTTTCTAGGATATTCAAATGATCATAAAGGTTACAGGTGCTTCAACCCAAATACAACGGACTTGAGGATATCAAGGGATGTAGCATTTGATGAGCTACTCCCTTGGTATAAGAAGTATGATTGTATGCAGGACTATGAAGAAGAAAAGCATGGACATGATGAAGAACAAATCGACCTAGAGCTAAGCGGCCCAAGGTGTTCCATCAATGAAGATAGTTCAAGCATGAACTCACCATGGAGGGGGAGATCTTCATCAAGCTATGAAGCACAATCAATCAACAAAGGCAAAGCAACATTGGTGGAGTTGGATGAAGAAGGTAATGAAGTTGAAGATGATGAAGGACACATGATGGAGAAAGAAGCCACGTCAAAGAAAGAGATCAAGTTCCCAAGGCAAAGGAGGTTTATTCCTCCAAAAGGTGAAGAAAGGAAGTCTTCTAGAGTTAAGTATCCAACTCAAAGGTTTACTTATGATTCATACATGGCAACACATTATGCATATATGAACAAAGTAGTAGAAGATCATGAGCCCGATTGCTATGAAGATGCAAGCAGGTACACCGAATGGAAAGAGGCAATGCAAGAAGAGATCGACGCACTTGAGGAAAATCAAACATGGACTCTAGTGCCCAAGAAGGAGAACATGAAGGTAATAGGAAATAAGTGGGTGTATAAAGTAAAGAGGAATTCAGATGGATCTATTTCTAGGTTCAAAGCAAGATTGGTGGCTAAGGGTTTTGCACAAACCTATGGAGTGGACTTTGAAGAGACATTCAGCCCCGTGGCAAAGATCAGCACCATTAGGACACTCATTGCAATGGCTGCTAGCAAAGGATGGAAGCTCTTCCAATTGGATATCAAGAATGCCTTTCTCAATGGAGACTTGGAAGAAGAGGTATACATGGAGCAACCACTAGGTTTTGTTCATAAAGAGTTTCCACATCATGTTTGTAGGTTGAAGAAGGCACTTTATGGCCTAAAGCAAGCTCCAAGGGCTTGGAACCAAAGATTGGTGGACTATTTGATCAAATGTGGTTACAATCAATGCAAGGCGGATCCATCTCTCTTCATCAAACAAAGAGGAGAACTTGTGGTCTACATGTGTGTGTATGTAGATGATCTTATCATTACAGGTAATGATACAAAGGGCATTGAGGAGATCAAGGCAAAGCTTGGAAAGGAGTTTAGGATCTCTGATCTTGGAGATCTTAGGTATTTTCTTGGCATTGAAGTTGTATACAAAGAAGAAGGTATTATGCTCATACAAAGGAAGTATATTCTAGACCTACTTGAGAGGTTTGGGATTCTACATTGCAAGCCTATTTCAAATCCCATGGAAGTTAATGTAAAGCTAAGCTCCATTGATGGAGAGCCATTAGAGGATGTAACTTTGTATCGATCTATTGTAGGCTCTTTCAATTATGCCACAATAACCAGGCCTGACATAGCATATGGAGTTGGAGTGTTATCACAATTTATGCATAGTCCAAGGACTACACACTTGCAAGCTGCAAGAAGAATGTTGCGATATCTCAAAGCCACTATAAATGAAGGATTGTTCTACTCATTTGATGATGATATGCAGGTCAAAGCTTATTCCGATGCCGATTGGGCCGGTTCGAAGGAAGATAGAAGGAGTACAAGTGGTTACCTAGTCATGCTAGGTAGCAAGATCATCTCATGGATTTCAAAGAAGCAACCCACGGTGGCATTATCTTCCACCGAGGCTGAGTATAGAGCTTTGGCTCAAGTCACATGTGAGCTAATGTGGATTAAGAAGTTATTTATGGAGCTTAATTTGCAGGTTGACACATATCCAATTTTTTGTGACAACATGAGTAGCATTCATCTAGCATCGAACCCTGTCTATCATGCTAGAACCAAGCATATTGAAGTGCACTATCACTTCATAAGGGAAAAGGTGATATCCAAGGAAGTTTCAGTACATCATATTGGTACTAAGGACCAAGTTGCGGACATGTTTACAAAGGCTTTGGATGGGATGAAGATTTCAAAATTCAAGCAATGCATCAACATGAAGGAGCTTGGATGAGGATGAAGAATTGAAGCTTGAGGGGGAGTGTTAAAAGTCAAGCTTCAAGCTAAAAATTCGTGGGGAATCTTTTATGGACATGTGGAGCAATCAAAGGAAGCCAAAAGCCACGAGATTCCATCAAGAAAAGTCACTCAACCACTCCCCAAGTCATCTCAACTAATTCCTCCAAGTTAGGAGGCTGATTTGGAAAGGTAGTTCCTAGATTTTAGGGGCACACCTCTCACTATAAAAGGAGCATGTATCCCGACTTCTTTTGGGCCATCTTCTTGGAGTTTTAGCTCATGTAAAGTGAGCACTAAGTGCTGGAGTTGTGATAAGCAAGCCCCTTGCTTAAGCAACCCCCTTGCTTGCTTGTTTGTTTTCTTTTAGTAGGCATATCTATGTGTGTGCGCAGGCAGTGTTGCAACTCTCTACCCCTGAGTTGTTAGCATTGGTTCTCCCTCATATGGTATCCATTTGATGTAATTCTTGTCTCATTGGATAGCTATAAGAGTCTATTTTATGCTTACCAATTTTCTAGAGCATTCTTTGAGTAAGCTGGGAGCAACATTCATTTTAGTGAAGTTGTGTGATTGATATCTCTCTCTTTGTGTAGGCTCTGTTGGAAATATTTTGCTCTCTGTTGTAAGGGCTGGTTCTCCTTCTCTATGTATCCATTTGCTATGATTTTGGTGTCATTGGGTAGCTATTAGAGTCCTCTAAAGTTGACATAAGTTTGAGATTCATTCTCTGTATAATCTCTGAGAAAAGTTTGCTGGAGTGAAGTGAGGTCTCTGCATGACTAGCAGTTGTGAGCATTCAACTAGCTCATGTTGTAGACATTGTTTCTCTTTGTGTAAGCATCCATTTCAAGTGAAATTTGTTTTGTTGGAAAGCCCTTGGTGTCTACTACAGGTCTACAAAAGCTCACTGGAGTTCTCTGCATAAGCTCTGAGTAAGAGCATTTTTGGTGTGCAGAGGTCAAAGAAGGATACCTGTGGAGGTCATTCGCGCTTCATCGTTGCTTAGGGGTTGAGATACTTCCCCCATCATATGTATATGTATATGTATATGTATATGTATATGTATATGTATATGTATATGTATATGTATATGTATATGTACATGTATATGTATATGTATATGTATATGTAGATGTACATGTATATGTATATGTAGATGTATATGTATATTTATAATATGTATATGTATAATATGTATATGTATATGTATATGTATATGTATATGTATATGTATATGTATATGTATATGTATATGTATATGTATATGTATATGTATATGTATATGTATATATGTATATGTATATGTATATGTATATGTATATGTATATGTATATGTATATGTATATGTATATGTATATGTATATGTATATGTATATGTATATGTATATGTATATGTATATGTATATGTATAATATGTATATGTATATGTATATGTATATTATTATGTATATGTATATGTATATGTATATGTATATGTATATGTATATGTATATGTATAATATGTATATGTATATGTATATGTATATTATTATGTATATGTATATGTATATGTATGTGTATATGTATATGTATATGTATGTGTATATGTATGTGTATATGTATGTGTATATGTATGTGTATATGTATGTGTATATGTATGTGTATATGTATGTGTATATGTATGTGTGTGTATATTTATATGTATGTGTATATGTATGTGTGTGTATATGTATGTGTATATGTATATGTATATGTATATGTATGTGTATATGTATGTGTATATGTATATGTATGTGTATATGTATATGTAAATGTATATGTATATGTATATGTATATGTTATAACTTATGGAATATGTTGAACAATGCATTGTTGGAGTGAAACATGGAATATGTTGAACAATGCATTGTTATTGTTGGATTGTAACAGTAACATCGAATATGTTGAAGAATGCATTGTTATTGTTGGAATGTAACATGGAATATGTTGAACAATGCATTGTTATTGTTAGAGTGTTAAATTATTTCATCAACTGAGGTCAGTTGCTTGTCAACTGAGAGGCATGTTGTATATTATTGAACAATGTATTGTTAAAGTGTTATATTATTAATGTATTAATGTGTTTTTGATGTTTTTGATATAGCAGCTGAAGGTTCATGAGGAGCGTGCAAGGCGTGAAAAGACGGACATCAATAATCCGAATAGTTATTATTTATCTTGTAAATAAACCTGTGAAGAAGGTTCTATTGTTAGAAATAGTTAGAAAGTAATGGTTAGAATAAGGGTCGTTGTAGACCGTAGTTTCTGTTATTGAAAGCAATGGCTTTCTGTAAAAGTTATCAACTTTTAGTTTCACGCTTGCTTTTCGAAGCTTCCCTCTTGTAACCACTCTTTTCGACGTAATCAAAATTCCTATAAATACATGCACTCTGTGGACTGTGGAAACAGAGTGCATGGGGGGAGATTGCACCAAATACTTCGTTCTGTCTCGTGTCTTGTTGCGTCTATTTGTCTGTGTGTTTCAACATCCGTAATCTCTCTATGCACGTGAGAAAGATCCTGAAAACAGTGGTATCAGAGCTCTGCACGCGTCAATATAGAGGGTTCTGTTCTCTGTTCGCAATTCCGATTCCGATTCGGTCTCCGTCTTCGTCTTCGTCTTCGGTTTCTGTTTCTGTTCTAGTTCCAGAACCAGAACCTACGTTTTCACCTACGTTTTCTCCTACGTTTACACCTATGTTTACTCCTTTGGCTTACTCCAAGGCGTCGACTAAGGCAAAGAACTTAGCCAATAACTTAGGCAATACATTGGCAACATTGGCACCCAAGGCTCCCTTGGCGACTGTTGGCAGCCGTTGGCTACGCGCGAGGCAATTTTAATTTTGAGTGGCAGTAGAGTGGTTTAGATTCCCTAAGGCAGGAGGATTTGAACCCACAACCTCCTACTTTCAAGGGAAGTATTTTTACCACTACACTCTTTCTTGGAGTTGTTACTCAAGTTCTCTCTCCTTAAATTTAACATAACTTTCAGTTTTTACTTTTGAAGGCAGCACGGTGCGACGCGACGCGGCGCGTCTCAGGGTACATCCTGTCAGGGTAGACTTCTCAGGGTACACTTCTCAGGGTACACTTCCTAGGGTACATCCAGACAGGGTACACCAGGGTACATCCAAATAGGGTACATTCTGCTAGGGTACATTTCTTGAGGGTACATCCCGAGAGGAAAGCACTAGCTTAAGGGTCCAAGAGTACCATGGAGGATTACAGAAATTCACCTCTACCTGAGGCAACACTTGAACAACAAATAGAGCTTTTGAGACATGATCTTCAAGGAGTTCAGAACGAGATCCGACAACGTGATGAAGTCCTGCAAAAGATACAAACTAAGGTAGACAACCTTACGACGGTAGTTGGTTTGGAGGTGGGAATCCAAGCTAAGCTTCACACCCTACGACCTATAATCCTCAATGAAGCTATATCTTTTGCCTATGATGCAGAAAAAGAATTATAGTCCATAACCAAGTCACTTCGACTCCAACAACCACGTCAACGACCATTTTTTGTTAAACCACATCTTCCTCTGAAGTGTAATCTTAATACCCCATCTTACCCTAGTTTTCCTCGTCCTCCACAATCCAATTACTCATCTCCACCTGTTGCTTCATCTCTCCAACCCACCAAACCACCTACCCTTCAAACTTCAGTGGTGGATGCCCAACAGAAGCGACCACGAATCACTTGCTGGAATTGTGGTAAACCTGGACATACAAAAATAAAGTGCAGATCGCGACTTCTTCACATGAAACCGGCTACAGGTCAATTGCATAACATGGAGGTCCATAATGAAGAAATTCCTCCTGTTTGGACAGAGGAATCATTGGAGAAGGACTTAAGTACCTTGGGTAACGATATCTCTCTTCACTCTCTCCTTTGCATGCAGGGTACAATAAATAATAAACTAGTTAAAATTCTACATGAGGATGGTAGTTCACATGACTTCATTTCACATTTATTAGTGCAAGAACTTAAATTATAAACGTTTCCTTCCTTGTATAAAGTGAAAAAAGCTGCATTTCAGGGTAGTCGTTATAATGTAACACGAGAAGTGCAAGATGTTACGATTAGCATAGGCCCATATGTTGATTCACGAACATTTTTAATTGCACCTTTGCAATCTTATGATGTTATACTAGGTATGCCTTTTCGTCACCATTATAACCCACGTATTGACTACCATATGCATACTTTTAACTTTGAATTCAAAGGTCAAGTCATTAGTTTGTCTGCACGGCATGATTTTCAGTCGTTTCCACTAGTTAGTCACGCTCAAGTAAAACGTGCATTTAGGAAAGGATTCAACTCATGCATTGTTTATGTCAATGTCATCAATGATTATACTCATACACTTCGTGATGCATATAAACCTTTCATGAGTACTTATAAGGATTGTTTTATGTCTGAGTATCCCTCCGAACTACCACCATCTCGAGGATCCTTTGACCATAGCATAGACTTAGTCCCTGGTAGTTCTCCTCCTCATAAAGCACCTTATAGACATGGCAAACATATTTTTGGGTTGTACTCCCCACGAGCTTTCCAACAAAACAAGAATCACAGCAAACAGATTTCGTATGAGAAAGTTATTATAGTTCAGGGTTCTCGTGCTAAAACAGGGTTCAAATAGACTAACAGATCACATGATTTTTTCTCAAAAATACATGTGTAGGGACCTCACAAATCACTAATTGCTAGACCAATATGTCCAAAAACTATCCCCAAAACTTAGAATAAAAACCCTAATTTTTTTTTTGGCCGAAAAGCCTGCCAATCGCGATCGACAGGTCTGTCAATCGCGATTGACAGAGGTGTCCGTCGGGGCCTGTCAGTCGCGATCAACACGTCAATCGCGATCGACAGTGTCAATCGCGATCGACAGAGTCGATCGTGGGTCCTGTCAATCGCGATCGACGGTGTCAATCGCAATCGACACGTGTTCCGGGATTTTCGCCATAAATTCAGTCGATCGGGGCTGTGTCCATCGCGATGGACACGTGGCAACGCGTGAAA
>CM035434.1:53509871-53529871 GCA_020310875.1 Ceratopteris richardii
ATATGTAGATGTATATGTATATGTATATGTAGATGTATATGTATATGTGTAATTGTATATGTATATGTATATGTATATGTATATGTATAAGATGTATATGTATATGTATAATATGTATATGTATATGTATATGTATATGTATATGTATATGTATATTATTATGTATATGTATATGTATATGTATATGTATATGTATATGTATGTGTATATGTATGTGAATATGTATGTGTATATGTATATGTATGTGTGTGTATATGTATATGTATGTGTATATGTATGTGTGTGTATATGTATGTGTATATGTATATGTATACGTATATGTATGTGTATATGTATATGTATGTGTATATGTATATGTATGTGTATATGTATATGTAAATGTATATGTATATGTATATGTATATGTTATAACTTATGGAATATGTTGAACAATGCATTGTTGGAGTGAAACATAAAATATGTTGAACAATGCATTGTTATTGTTGGATTGTAACAGTAACATGGAATATGTTGAACAATGCATTGTTATTGTTGGAATGTAACATGGAATATGTTGAGTAATGCATTGTTATTGTTAGAGTGTTAAATTATTTTATTAACTGAGTTGCTTGTCAACTGAGAGGCATGTTGTATATTATTGAACAATGTATTGTTAAAGTGTTATATTATTAATGTATCAATGTGTTTTTGATGTTTTTGATATAGCAGCTGAAGGTTCGTGAGGAGCGTGCAAGGCGTGAAAAGACGGACATCAATAATCCGAATAATTATTATTTATCTTGTAAATAAACCTGCAAAGAAGGTTCTATTGTTAGAAATAGTTAGAAAGTAATGGTTAGAATAAGGGTCGTTGTAGACCGCAGTTTCTGTTATTGAAAGCAATGGCTTTCTGTAAAAGTTATCAACTTTTAGTTTCACGCTTGCTTTTCGAAGCTTTCGTCTTGTAATCACTCTTTTCGACGTAAACAAAATTCCTATAAATACATGCACTCTGTGGACTGTCAAAACAGAGTGCATGGGGAGATTGCACCAAATACTGCGTTCTGTCTCGTGTTTTGTTGCGTCTATTTGTCTGTGTGTTTCAACATCCGTAATCTCTGTATGCACGTGAGCAAGATCCTGACAACAGTGGTATCAGAGCTCTACACGCGTCAATACAGAGGGTTTTGTTCTCTATTTGCAATTCCGATTTTGATTCGGTCTCCGTCTTCGTCTTCGTCTTCGGTTTCTGTTTCTGTTCTAGTTCCAGAACCAGAACCTACGTTTTCACCTACGTTTGCTCCTACGTTTACACCTATGTTTACTCCTTCGCCTTACTCCGAGGCGTCGACTAAGGCAAAGAACTTAGGCAATAACTTAGGCAATACATTGGCAACATTGGCACCCAAGGCTCCCTTGGGGACCGTTGGCAGCCGTTGGCTACGCGCGAGGCAATTTTAATTTTGAGTGGCAATAGAGTGGTTTAGATTCCCTAAGGCAGGAGGATTTGAACCCACAACCTCCTACTTTCAAGGGAAGTATTTTTACCACTACACTCTTTCTTGGATTTGTTACTCAAGTTCTCTCTCCTTAAATTTGTGAAGAGAGATGGTGGATGCAATCCAAAGATGAGTAGGTGCCGCTACAACCAGCTTCACACCAGCCAACTGAGACTTCAGAGTTGATTAGTAGACCCTTTGAGCTTCCTAAATCCACCAAAATATCAGCCAAGTACTTTGGAACATGTATCCCAAAGGTTTAAGTCAAGACAGGCTAGTTGCGAAATGACTAGCTCCCAAAACTTGCTATTTTTGGACATACACCTGCTGGAAAAAATGAACAGTGCTCTCAACCTGGAAGGAATTAGAACAATTCCTTTTGGGCATAGCAAATAGACTTAGCAAGATTCCTATTCCAAGTTAAAACACTTCAAATGATGGACTGAGCACTGAGAACAAGTTTCATCAAGTTCTAGAACATTCCCACAATTCTCGGGGCTCTGTAGAGATAGACCAGTAAGCAGTAAAATGCAGATATCTCCAAAAGTATAAATCCAATGACCTTGAAAATTTATAGGTTAAAACTAGACAGTGAGAGCTATCCAACGCACTTTAAAACACTGAAAAAGGTTCAGTAAAACTCGAGATATGACCTTCTGAAGTTACTGCTCTGAGTGAGTATAGCAGAGAACAAAACAGAGAGGTAGATGATAATAAATGTATAGATTCACATATGATTACAACCACATTGGCAATGAATCTTTGCACAATGGGAGTAGAATGATAGAGCTATGGAGTAAGCTCTTCAATCTCTACAAAATGACATCAAGTGGTCACGTACAAGGCTTGCTAATCGCCTCTTCCTTCTTGCTCCTTTTATAGCAATTCTTGGAGGGAGTTTTGAATTCGAATTCGAATGGCTCCACCTAAAAGTGATCCCCAAAGTTAGGAGAGATTCCCTCAGCTCAAAAATTCGTGATTTTGGTAGTTGGAGCCACGAATTTGCTTTTACATCATGGATGAGGTAAGCCATCCTTTTACTTTTTTCTTTTTCCATTTACAAGAGATAAAATGTACTCTTTTATAAGAGGTGTTCACATGACTACTCATGTGACTTACAAATGAGGATAATATCAAGCATATCAAGCATGTAGGCTTGGGCAAAATGCACCAACAGCTCCCCCTCAAGCCTAACATGCTTGGCCTCCAAATAAGTCTTCAATTGTCCTTGATTTCCTGCAAACCAATCATCAACTTGAATCTACTTAATTTCGTACCATCAAGAGCTTTCGTCAACATGTCTGCACATTGCATATCTGTAGAGACGTAGGATAGTTGAATATCCTTGCTCATTAGCTTCTCCCTTACATAATGGTAGTGGACTTCAATATGCTTGGTTCTAGCATGGTATACCGGATTAGCTGCTAGATGTAGTGAGCTTGTGTTGTCACCAAAAATGTGAGGTGTTGAAGAATGAAGTCCAAGATCTGTGTACAAAGATTTTAACCACATGATTTCTTGAGTTGCATTAGCCAAACCTCTATATTCAGCTTCAGTAGAAGATAATGCCACGGTTGGTTGCTTCTTCGATGACCAAGAAATGATTTTTGAACCTGCAAATGATATATACCCTGATGTGCTTCTTCTATCATCTTTAGATCCGGCCCAATCTGCATCTGAGTAGACCTTTAGCTCAATATCTGAAGTATATGAATAGAACAAACCTTCATTCATGGTTCCCTTTAGGTACTTGAGGACTCGCTTGGCCGCTTCCATATGTGGTCTTCTCGGCTTATGCATAAACTGACTCAATATGCTAACACTATAGCATATATCCACCCTTGTGAGTGTTGCATAGTTCAAACTTCCAACCAAGCTTTGATAGCTTGTGATGTCTTCAATTGGCTCTCCTTCATAAGCACTAAGCTTATGATTTTGCTCCATAGGTGTACCTGCACACTTGGTATTTTCCATCTTGAACTTGACGAGCATGTCATGGACATACTTCCTTTGTGTGATGTATATACCTGAATCTGTGTAGATCAACTCCAATCCAAGAAAATAAGTGAGTGGTCCGAGGTCACTTATCTTGAACTCCTCCTTCATTTGACTCTTTGCCTGTTTGATTCCTTCAAGATCATTGCTGTGATAATAATATCATCAACATACACACATAAATAGATCACTTCAGATCCATTCCTCTTTATGAACAAAGAGGTATCCGCCTTGCTAGCTTTGAATCCTTGGTCCTGCAAATAAGTAACCAATCTGAAATTCCAAGCTCTTGGAGCTTGCTTCAATCCATACAAAGCTTTCTTTAGTTTGCATACATAGTTAGGATGATGTGCATCCTCATATCCAGGAGGTTGTGCCATATACACTTCCTCAGAAATCCATCCATTCAAGAAAGCATTCTTTACATCAAGTTGATAAAGATTCCAATTTCTAGATGCAGCAAGACTAATGAGAACCCTAATTGTAGGCATTTTTGCAACAGGAGAGAAAGTCTCCTCATAATCAATACCATGGGTTTGAGCAAACCCTTTAGCAACTAACCTTGCTTTGTGTCTATTTATACTTCCATCTGGATTCCTCTTGATTTTGTATATCCATCGAGATCCGATTATCTTCATAGATGGCTTGTTAGGTACAAGCTCCCAAGTGTCATTCTCCTTCAAGGCTTCCATTTCTTCATCCATTGCATCTCTCCAAGCTTTCTTGCTTTGTGCTTCTTCGAATGTGGTAGGTTCTTCATTGGTTGAATCCTTTGCAATGTAGATTGAGTGCTTGGTGACCAAAGAAGTATCATAACCAAACCTCTCTGGTTTCTTCTTCTCCCTCGAAGACCTTCTAAGTGGTTGATGTGAGCTCTCGGGTCCATATGTAGCATCCTGCATCTTTGCTTTACCTTTGTTCTTCCATAGCTTTAGTCTTTCCAAGTCTTCTAGGTCAATCTCCGAATCACTTTCTTCAATCTGCTTTGGCTCCTTTGGTTGAAGTGATGGAAAATCTTCATCCAAGTCATATGGCAGCTTCACTTTCCTGTCATCATCAAACCATGATTTGTTTTCATCAAAAATTACATCTCTACTCACAGAAAATCCTTTATTGGTTGGATTGTACAATCTATATCCTTTTTGGTTTTGATCATAACCAATGAATACACACTTCTCTGCCTTGGGATCCAATTTCCCTCTTACTTGAGAAGGAATGTGAGCATAGGCTAAGCATCCAAAGATTTTACAATGCTCTAGACTAGGTCTTCTTCCATTCCACACTTCATATGGAGTGGTTCCATCTAGTGACTTAGATGGAAGTCTATTTATGAGATATGTGGCTGTCGACACAGCCTCTGCCCATAGGTAGTTCGGCAATCCCTTTTCGTTGAGCATGGACCTTGCAGCTTCGACGATAGCTCTATTCCTCCTCTCTGCTACACCATTGAGTTCAGGTGTATACCTTGTAGTGACTTCCCTTTTAATGCCTCTTTCATGCAAGAAGGCATCAAATTCAGAAGAGAAGTATTCTCCTCCACCATCTGATCTGAGTCTTTTCAAAGTCCTACCTGTTTGGTTTTCAACAAGAGCAATATACTTCTTAAAGCAATTAAACACTTCATCCTTGTGCTTCATGAAAAACAGAATGGTCCACCTGCTACAATCATCTATGAAAGAAACATAATATCTTGAGCCTGATATAGATGGCTCCTTACTTGGACCCCACACATCCGTGTGCACTAGATCCAAAGGATTTTGATACATATATCCTTTCTTATTGAAAGGCTGTCTATGAGCCTTGCCGAGTTGACAAGCTTCACACTTATAAATCATGTGTTGCCTTGTGATATTAGGCAAACCAAGTACACTTTGGTCCCTGCAAATCTGTTTGAGTGTCCTCTCACCAATGTGAGCAAGCCTTTTGTGCCATATCTCCAACTCTGTTAGAGTTTGAGATCCATAGCTAAACAAAGCTATGTTCTTTGTATCTTCCACTTCAAAAGTGAAAAGCCTTCCTGTCTTTTCTCCTTTGGCAATCCTTCGAAAGCCTTGCCTTGGGTCTTCAACATATGCTCCAAATCGATTGAATCTAACCTGCGATCCTTTTTCAACAATCTGTCCAACACTTATTAAATTTTTGGTAATTGTAGGGACATACAAGACTTTGCTTAAGAGGTTCATATTCCCATCTGATGTCTTCACATTACCTATCTTCTCCACTGAGTGCTTTGTGTCATCTCCTGTCTGCACTTCATGCTTGTTATGAGGATCTTCCAAATCAGAAAGTAAAGCCACATTTCCTGCTACATGGTTCGAGCATCCCGAATCAATGTAAAATATGTGATCATCATCCTTACCCTTCTTCGTTGATAGATTCATAATCAATAATGAATCTTTTTTTTATATAAAGGAAGTTCGGCAATAGCCTACTCTCCCGGACTTGAATTAAATTAAGAAACAAAGGTACAATAGAAGGGGACTAGTGCCCACGGGACCCCCCAAATCCCACAAAGCAGGGGAAGCTTGGTTGATTCCTAGGTTGCATTACAAAGAAGGTTGATCACCCTCTCGTCACCCTCATGCGGGACCCACTTAGGTTTGAGCTTGTTGTTGATCAAAAGGAGGACTTGATGGTGCCTGAAGGGGGGGAATTTCTTACTGTTGACAATCCTTTTGCCAAGGAGGAGTAGAGATTTTTCAATCGACCACTCCCTGGGGGGGTCGCCGAAGTTGAGAGCACACCGCTCCCGCCAAATTTTCCACAGGACTTCCCCTCTGATCGCGTTCCAGAGAGCCGCAGAGCATCCAATCGCTTCACCCAAGAGGACTTGTTTCCAGCTAAGCTGTTTCTGAACTCTGATTTTCAGTCCAACCATCTGCCAGATTCTGTAGGAGTTGGGGCAAGTAAGGAAGATGTGTGGGACATCTTCGATTGCACGGTGGCAGCGTTTGCACCACGGAGGGATCCCGCAAATTTTGCTTGCCTTATGGTTAGTCCAAATTCCTCGATGAAGAATTTGCCATAAGAGAACCGACTTCTTAATCTCTATAAGTGAGTGCCAGATACCCATGAATTTCATGTCCCACCGAAGCCGCGTCCAGGACAGGCACCACTTCTTGTTGAGGCTTATCTGGAGGTCAGTCGTTTCTTTGATGTTCGGGATTTTGAGTAGGCTATTCCCATTGTGCCATTTGAGACCACGCGCGTTCGGAGCATCATGTCCCATGAGGAGGCGAGTTTTGTGACGATCCCAAGCGAGGCATCTGCTTTGCAAGGTGTTCCATTCTTCGTAGGAGATGTTTATGCGAGGGTCGATATCCTCGTAGTTGATCCAACTGTTGGTGTCATGTTTCCAGAGGTGTTTCCATTTTTTGAATCCTTTGTTCCATAGCTTCTTGGCGTTTGGAATGTTCCACGACTCCACACTCCGGATGCCATGTATCGGAAACCAGATAGAGTCGTTTTGCCTGATTCCGGCCGCCCACTTCCAGTCCTCACTGATTCTTGTGAAGCTTTTGACTTTATTCCAGCCCTTCCAAAGAGAGCAAACGAGAGTGGAGCCTTTTGGGAAGACAGGAATCGGGGAGAATAGCAGGGTCATGATGTCAAGGTTCTTCCAGTTCGGGAACCCCGTGAGGGCCAAATCATTTTTGTTTCTGAAGATCAGCTTGGCCCACGAGGCCTCCCTATTGCACCAAGCTTTAATCATCCATTTGGCTGCCAGTTTGTTAGCCATGCACCCGATGTCCAGGATGCCAAGCCCCCCGCTATCTCTAGGGCTGGTGCAGATGGCCCATTTTATTTTAGGCACCCCCCTTCTGTTATGGTCCCCCGTCCAAAGAAAGTTTCTGCAAATGCTATTCAGTTTGGACAGGCCTTGCTCATTCGGTCTCCAGCAAGAAAGGAAATAGATGGTAGACGAGAGGAGGAACGTGTTGATAACCATCGCCCGTCCAGGGAGATTGATTTGCATGCCTTTCCAGTAATTGAGCTTGTTTTCAAGTTTGGCCAGCACCCAGTTCCATCGCTGCTCCATAGAGACGCCAAACCCCAAGGGGATTCCAAGAAGCCGAAAGATTTGCCCCTGCGGAATGATTTGGCAGCCATGATCTATGAGAAGGCCAGGTTGATGTCCCACAATGGCCCTAAAGGCGGTCTTATGGTGGTTGATTTTGGATCCAGAGGCCTCACAAAAGGTGTCAAGACACCTCCAGAAAGTCTCCAGGCTGGTATTATCATTGTGAACGAACGCGTTCATATCGTCGGCAAAAAGTCTCATGATGATTTGGCTGTGATCGTGAGGAAGCTGGAGGCCTTTGATATTGCCAGCCTCCACATGATGAGCCACAAGTCTGCTCAGCCCCTCAGTGGCGATGGCAAAGAGAAGGGGGGCAAGAGGGCACCCTTGTCTAATAGATCTTTTAAGATGGATCGCCTTCGAAAGTTTGCCGTTAACGTTGATTTGGGTCGTTGCGTTGCCGAGGAGGGTCGCGATCATCTTAGTGAATTTCTGACTACATCCGAGGTCTTGTAGCGACTGCAGAATATAGTCCCATTCTAGCCTGTCGTAGGCTTTGTCAAAGTCGATCTTGAGGAAGATCACATCTTGATTAGACTCATTTGCAAATTGAATACCTTCCCAAATATCCATAATGGTTTCCAGGATGGACCTGCCTTTGATGAAACCTTTTTGGTCCTCACTAAGCCAAGATCTCAGGTGGCACGCAAGTCGATTGGCAATGACTTTGGCGACGATCTTGTATCCTGTTTGAAGCATGGTAATTGGCCGCCAGTTCTCGATTCTGTTTTTTTCCCCCTTCTTGTGAATCAGCTTGATAATTCCATTATTTATACAAGAAGGAAGAGCACCAAATTTTAGCGCTTCTTGCCAAACCATCCGAAGAGGGGTGGCAACCACAAGCTTGAAGGATTTATAAAACTCATTAGTGAGTCCGTCGGGTCCCGGGCTTTTACCGAGAGGGAGGGCATCAATGACCTCAATGATTTCTGATTCAGAGATCGGGGCATGAAGCAGGGAGTGGAGGTTGGGCGGTATTCTCCGAGGGGAAACCCTAGAAATGGCAGCCATGCAGTCCCTTCTATGGTGGGAGAGGGGGTTCGAGGTTCCCAGGAGTCTCGTGAAGTGCCCTTCGATGATGCCAACATTATCTTCTTCCGAGTTGCATACATTGCCATGTGGGTCTAGCAGTAGGGGAATCGTCTCTCTGTTGTGTTTCCTTTTAAGGATACTGCACATCTCTTTGGTGGGTTTGTCGGCTTTTCCAGCCCACCACTCCTTGAAGAAGATTTGCAAGTTTTTCCTTTGTATTTCTTCCTCGTATCTCAACGCCGCTCTGATTTTTCGGAGACCTTTCTGGGCTTGGTGTTTTCCTTTGTTTACTTCCTCCTCGAGTCTCCAGAGTCTGTGGTAAAGCGCTTCCCTACGAGCCCGCCGCACTGTCTCGAGCATCTTCTTAGTTCTGATCATGATCTTGCGAGACTTGTCGACCGCACTTCTCCAGCACTTGGCTGGGGCCAAGCCTGAGGCGAACGCCACCTTCCACACATCGGCAATCTCTTGATGGACGGAGGGGAGAGAGAAGGTGGAAGCGTTAGCATGGAACCACGGAGCCTTGTGGGTCCTGTTGGGAGGTTGAAAAGTGATAACGATCGGGTAATGATCAGAGATGGTGAGGTCAAAACGTTGCGTGATGGAAGGGTGGCCCCACAGATGAGTAAAACTCTGAGAGATGTAGCATCTATCAAGTCTAGCTTTCCTCAGATCCTCGCCCGCTTGTAGATTCGACCAGGAAAAGCCATTCGAGTCTTTGAATTCGACCAGATCCAAGTGGAGTTTGGTCATGTCCCACGTTTCTTTCTCCCGACTGTCGATGACCCTTCCCTTGCCCATCCATCTGTCCATAGGGTCCTCCACCATGTTGAAGTCTCCACATATAAGCACGTTGTGGGGAAGCGAGTCAAGAGAAGTCCAAGTGTTCAGCCTCTCCAACTCCCCGTTAGGGGCGTACAAAGAAACCATAGTAACACAGCGGGGAGCACCAAACGAAACCGCAATCCAGCGGTGATTTACATCTTCAATGGAGTTCTCAAGCTTTTCAAGCCAGGGATGTTTAACACCGATAGCCGTTCCACCGGATCCCCGCTGGTGCTTTGTTGGGATCCACACATGGGCCGAGGAAACCTGTCTGAGCCGTTTCAGAAGGTCATCACCGTCAATTTTAATCTCTTGAATGCATATAATGTCTGGTTTTAAGCTAATGTCGCGGAGCCATTGACCGATGATGGTCGCTCTTGAGGGGTCGGTTAGCCCCCTAGCATTTAGCGAGATGACAATCATTTTTGTGTTGATCCCTCTTTGCGGGAGGGAGCCTTGTCCTTTCTTCTCTTGGCTTCATCTTTCTTTTTCGCTGGGATCTGGTCCCGACTTAGAAATCGGTTCTTATGGGGGCTTTTCCAGGGTAACTCCAAAGGCTGTTTCCCTTTGCGGGATGCCCCCCGCTGGGGAGAATTGGGCCCCGTGCTCGGCATCGTTTCCGAGATCGTCGATCCAGTGATGGAGCTTTCACTGTCCATGTTGTCTTCATTATTAGTAGTGAAACCATCTTCTTTGCTTGTAGTGTAGCCCTCCTGGGGGGTTTCTTTGTTGTCAGGGATCTCTAGGGCTTCGTCGTAGTTGTCTACCTCAGGTGGCTTCCCACCTGGGTAGTCGAGCTCGTTGATCTCCTTTCCAAGATTGCAATACAAATTGCTGTGTGGGGAAATTGGCAGGTTGTTCCTCGCACCGTTGGCCCTCGGACTTCTTTTCCTTCTTCTTCTAACTTCAGTAAAGCCATCGGCATCAGCTTGTGGATCAGCTTGTGGATTAAGGAGGCCCTTGCCTTCCCCTTCCTTGGTCAAGTGGGTCAAATCGTCAGAGTTGTCTTGAGCAGTTTTGGAGGCTTCTTGAAATCGCTTGTTTTTTTGCCTGAGAGGGCAGTCTTTAATCCTATGACCTTGCTGGCCACAACGAAAGCACGCGTTGGGGAGGTTTTTGTAGGTGATATCCTGCTCCCAAACATCTCCTTCGCCCATGTCCACTTTGATCGTTGTTGGAAGCGGCGAACTGAGGTCGGCCTCAACGCATATTTGTGGGTGCCATCTAGCATTGAACGAGTGTCTTGCACCCTCATAGATGAGACCACCAATGTCTTCTCGTGAAGCCAACGGCTTGCCAATAGGGGAGACAATGTCCCACACGAAGTTGTACAAGAAGTATGGGAGGTTAGGGAGCTCAATCCAAAGCGGGTACCGAAGTGATTTCGATTTGTCGGGGGTAAAGTCCGGGGACCATCTAAATAAGCACAGGGTCGTCCGACCGAGCTGCCAGGTGCCAACGCTTAGGGCTTGGAACGCCATCTCTTCATTTTCAAAGACTAGCAGCATGTGGTTTGCTGGTAGGAACTGGCATTTGCTGACGATTAGTCCTCGAGGGAACCACTCTTTTCTTAGCCATTGTCGCACGATTTCGAGCGGGGGCCTAGGGCCAAACACTTGGCCGACGAGGCAAACTTTCTTGAGCTCCTCCTGAGCGGATAGAACTGCGGGTCTACTGAGGGACACGATGGGGGATTCAACACTTTCGGATGCCCCAGGAGCGGCACACGAGCCCCCCTCCAGCAGAGCGGCCAGTGTACCGGTCTCCCCAGGGGGCGGGGCCCGATTACTTTTCACGAGAGAGGAAGAAGCCACATCCATGGCCAAAAGGAAGACACCCCCCTCCGATCACATCGAGGCCTAACACTCCACTTTTCAGTAAAAGACTATAAGGCCAAAAAATCCCACCATAAAGGGAAGCACACTTCTTCTTTCAAATCTTTTTTCTTCTTCTTTTCTCTTTTTTTTCTTTTTCTCTCTTTTTTTTCTTCTTCTTCTTCTTTTTTTTTCTCTCTTTTTTCTTTTTCTTTTTTTTCTTTTTCTAGAAATCAGCGCTGTGTCAACATTGCGGACTTGCGTGGAAAAAAATGGCTGAACCTCCAGGCACGTAGTCTAAAGTAAAAGCATCAGACTTTTTGCTTGCATTTACTTGTGTGAGTCCATGAGGTCTTAAGGATCCGCTACAACGGTCATCCGCCAAAAGATAATTACTAAGTATCTGAGCTCAAGAAGTCCCGTCCCGCAGGAGGCCGTCAGTCGGCCCACGAAATGAACGAGCGCTCAACCAGCCTTCTTAAAGAACTGGACGCTCAACCGGACGACATAGACTGGTCCCAGTTCCCTGTCGATCGTCAGTCGCCAGTCCCTGTTCTCAGTCGATCGTCAGTCGCGACGATGGACGCTCCACGATGGACGCGCAACCGGCCTGGTTCCCAGTCGATCGTCAGTCGCCAGACCCAGTGCCCAGTCGATCGTCAGTCGCGACGATGGACGCTCCACGATGGATGCGCAACCGGCCTGGTTCCCAGTCGATCGTCAGTCGCCAGTCCAAGGACGCTCCACGATGGGCGCCCAGTTCCTAGTCGATCGGCCAGGTTCAGGCGTCCGCCTCAGCAGCTCGCCTTCTGTCCCCTTCGCAGATAATCAGAGAGAGCCCGCCATCACCGCGTCACCTTCGCTCCTTCCTCAGGTCGCAGATAATCAGAGAGAGCCCGCCATCACCGCCATCACCGTTCCACACGCGATGTTTTAGGCAAGCTCAGGGAAGTCACATTCACGTTTGGCGGACTCTAGCACTTCGAAGCACGTGAAAATCCATGGCCTTGAAAGCAGCGCACTTCAATAATGAATCTTCTTGACTTTGGTCCTCTGCATAGTTATTGTAATCTCTTCTTCCTCTATGGCCACTTTGATAGTTGTTGTTGTTGTTGTAATTGTTGTTGTAGTAGTTGTTGTTGTAGCCTCCATTGTACCTGCCTCTATTTGATCCATAGCCACCTCTATTGAATCCTCTTCCTCTTGAGTTCCTCGGGTTCCTGAAACATTCTTCAGTAGTATGGTTAGATAAGCCACATATGTTGCAAGGTTGAGATGATTGGAATCTCCCCCTGCCTTGCTTTCCACTTCTGCCTCTTCCTCTAGCTCGTCCTCTACCTGCAAAGTTTGCTTGGAAAGAGCTTCCTTCATCTTCATTCTTTCTATTCTTTGACTTGTCCTTGACCTTAGCTTTATCAGAATATAAGGCAGAAGTTTGATTACCTCTTGAGGACTCACCACCTTTGCTAATCTTTACTTCATGAGTGAAGAGTTGGCCCATGAGTGTGTTGAGGTCGGGTACATGCATATCCATGTATAAATCCATGGTTGTTGTGAATGACTCCCACTTGTCGTCTGCTTTGATTCCATTCATGATTTGTCTTATGATTTGCTCCTCTTCAATTACCTCTCCAATGCTTCCAAGTTGGTCGGAAATCTCCTTCATCTTTGTGACATAATCAGTCACATTTTGCTTCGGGCTTTTCTTCATTGTTGTGAACTCCATCCACAATTGGTTCTTCCTTGCTCGAGTGTTGGAAGAGAAGAAAGAAGCAAGTGCATTCCAGGTTTCTCTTGATGTCTTGCATCCCTTGACATGAGGTAAAAGAAAATCAGAGATTGATTTTAGAATATAGGACCTTGCAAGTGCATCCTTCGAACACCAATTCGAAAGTCCTTCCACTTCTTCATGTGATGGTTGCCCTTTGTTCCTCATGGTTGGCATTGCTTCATCTCCGGATATGAATCCATATAGATTCCTCCCTTGAAGGTAAGCCTCCATCCTTAGAGACCATGCCGGGTAGTTGTTTCGATCCAATTTGTCAATTGTTGATGGAAATCCATCTCCCATGTTGCTTGACTATGCTCTGATACCACTGTGAAGAGAGATGGTGGATGCAATCCAAAGATGAGTAGGTGCCGCTACAACCAGCTTCACACCAGCCAACTGAGACTTCAGAGTTGATTAGTAGACCCTTTGAGCTTCCTAAATCCACCAAAATATCAGCCAAGTACTTTGGAACATGTATCCCAAAGGTTTAAGTCAAGACAGGCTAGTTGCGAAATGACTAGCTCCCAAAACTTGCTATTTTTGGACATACACCTGCTGGAAAAAATGAACAGTGCTCTCAACCTGGAAAGAATTAGAAAAATTCCTTTTTGGCATAGCAAATAGACTTAGCAAGCTTCCTATTCCAAGTTAAAACACTTCAAATGGTGGACTGAGCACTGAGAACAAGTTTCATCAAGTTCTGGAACATTCCCACAATTCTCGGGGCTCTGTAGAGATAGACCAGTAAGCAGTAAAATGCAGATATCTCCAAAAGTATAAATCCAATGACCTTGAAAATTTATAGGTTAAAACTAGACAGTGAGAGCTATCCAACGCACTTTAAAACACTGAAAAAGGTTCAGTAAAACTCGAGATATGACCTTCTGAAGTTACTGCTCTGAGTGAGTATAGCAGAGAACAAAACAGAGAGGTAGATGATAATAAATGTATAGATTCACATATGATTACAACCACATTGGCAATGAATCTTTGCACAATGGGAGTAGAATGATAGAGCTATGGAGTAAGCTCTTCAATCTCTACAAAATGACATCAAGTGGTCACGTACAAGGCTTGCTAATCGCCTCTTCCTTCTTGCTCCTTTTATAGCAATTCTTGGAGGGAGTTTTGAATTCGAATTCGAATGGCTCTACCTAAAAGTGATCCCCAAAGTTAGGAGAGATTCCCTCAGCTCAAAAATTCGTGATTTTGGTAGTTGGAGCCACGAATTTGCTTTTACATCATGGATGAGGTAAGCCATCCTTTTACTTTTTTCTTTTTCCATTTACAAGAGATAAAATGTACTCTTTTACAAGAGGTGTTCACATGACTACTCATGTGACTTACAAATGAGGATAATATCAAGCATATCAAGCATGTAGGCTTGGGCAAAATGCACCAACAAAATTTAACATAACTTTCAGTTTTTACTTTTGAAGGCAGCACGGTGCGACGCGACGCGGCGCGTCTCAGGATACATCTTGTCAGGGTACACTTCTCAGGGTACACTTCTCAGGGTACACTTCCCAGGGTACATCCAGACAGGGTACACCAGGGTACATCCAGATAGGGTACATTCTGCTAGGGTACATTTCTTGAGGGTACATCCCGAGAGGGAAGCACTAGCTTAAGGGTCCAAGAGCACCATGGATGATTACAGAAATTCACCTCTACCTTAGGCAACACTCGAACAACAACTAGAGCTTTTGAGACATGATCAAGGAGCTCAGAACGAGATCCGACAACATGATGAAGTCCTCCAAAAGATACAAACTAAGTTAGACAACCTTATGACGGTAGTTGGTTTGGAGGTGGGAATCCAAGCTAAGCTTCACACCCTACGACCTATAATCCTCAATGAAGCTATATCTTTTGCCTATGATGCAGAAAAAGAATTATAGTCCATAACCAAGTCACTTCGACTCCAACAACCACGTCAACGACCATTTTTTGTTAAACCACATCTTCCTCTGAAGCGTAATCTTAATACCCCATCTTACCCTATTTTTCCTCGTCCTCCACAATCCAATTACTCAACTCCAACTGTTGCTTCATCTCTCCAACCCACCAAACCACCTACCCTTCAAACTTCAGTGGTGGATGCCCAACAGAAGCGACCACGAATCACTTGTTGGAATTGTGGTAAACCTGGACATACAAAAATAAAGTGCAGATCGCGACTTCTTCACATGAAACCGGCTACAGCTCAATTGCATAACATGGAGGTCCATAATGAAGAAATTCCTCCTGTTTGGACAGAGGAATCATTGGAGAAGGACTTAAGTACCTTGGGTAACGATATCTCTCTTCACTCTCTCCTTTGCATGCAGGGTACAATAAATAATAAACTAGTTAAAATTATACATGACGATGGTAGTTCACATGACTTCATTTCACATTTATTAGTGCAAGAACTTAAATTATAAACGTTTCCTTCCTTGTATAAAGTGAAAAAAGCTACATTTCAGGGTTGTTGTTATAATGTATCACGAGAAGTGCAAGATGTTACGATTAGCATAGGCCCATATGTTGATTCACGAACATTTTTAATTGCACCTTTGCAATCTTATGATGTTATACTAGGTATGCCTTTTCGTCACCATTGTAACCCATGTATTGACTACCATATGCATACTTTTAACTTTGAATTCAAAGGTCAATGTCATCAATGATTATACTCATACACTTCCTGATGCATATAAACCTTTCATGAGTACTTATAAGGATTGTTTTATGTCTGAGTATCCCTCCGAACTACCACCGTCTCGAGGATCCTTTGACCATAGCATAGACTTAGTCCCTGGTAGTTCTCCTCCTCATAAAGCACCTTATAGACATGGCCCACTACATCACAAGGAAATAGAAAATCAAGTAAAATACCTACTACAAAAAGGACTTATAAGGCCTAGTTCTTCCCCATTTGGAGCAAAAGTTCTCTTAGTAGAGAAGAAGAATAAAACTTATCGAATGTGCATTGATTATAGATCCCTTAACAAGATCACGATCAAGAATAGATACCCTATTTCTCAAATAGATGATCTCTTAGATAAGTTACGAGGAGCTCGTGTCTTTAGTAAAATTGATCTTAAATCGGGCTACCATCAGATTCGTATGACACAAAGTGATATTTTTAAGACTGCATTTAGAACGCAAACTAGCCATTATGAGTTTATAGTAATGCCCTTTGGACTTACTAATGCCCGTGCAACATTCGCACGAATGATGAACAATATTTTTCTTGATTACCAAGCTTTTGTTCTTGTATTCTTTGATGATATACTTGTTTACAGTAAGAATGATAGTGAACATGAAAAGCATCTTGAAACAGTTTTTCATTTGTTACGAGAGAACACACTTTATGCTAATCCTGAAAAGAGTTACTTCTTTCAACGTAAGCTAGAATATTTAGGACATATTATTTCAAGTGAAGGTGTGCATGTGGATCCGAAAAAGATTAGAGTTATCGTAGAATGGCCTACACCACAATTAGTCAATGATGTTCGTTCTTTTCTTGGGTTGGCTAGTTTCTATAGGAAGTTCGTTCGAACTTTTTCTTATTTAGCATTGCCTCTTACCTTGTTGTTGACAAAGAAAATAAAATTTGCATGGGGACTTACCCAACAACAGTCTTTTGAAAAACTTAAACAAGCACTTTCACATGCACCTATTTTACACTTACCTGATTTTTCACAACCCTTTCATGTCGTTACTGATGCTAGTGGTTCAGGCATAGGTGTTGTTTTAATGCAAAATGACCATCCCATTGCATTTAAGAGTCGGAAGCTTAAGCCCTCAGAAAAGAATTATAGTACATATGATAAAGACTTGTTAGCAGTTGTGCATGCTTTGCGAATTTGGAAACACTATCTTATGGGCAGTGAGGCCTTAATCAAAACCGATCAACAGGCTATTAAGCATTTATTACATCAGCCCTTAATCTCTAATAGGCATCTTAAATGGGAATCATTCATTCAAAATTTCCAACCCATGATACAATATCAACCTGGTAAAGCTAATGTTGTAGCTGATGCTCTTAGTCGTTTTCCTTTGCATTTTGTTGTTTTGAATAATATTTTTGCTATCCAAATTCTTTCTTTTCAAACAAATGATTTCCACATGCATCTGATTTGTATTTTTCACGTGCATGGCATGACTTCAACAATGGTGCATCTTTATCTGATGAACATTATACATTTCATAATGGTTTTCTTTATTTTCAACATAGGTTATGCATAACTCAGGCTTTTAAAGATTTTGTCATTAAAGAAATGCATGAACCATCTTACATGGGTCATAGAGGCATACAAAGCACCATTTCTGCTTGCAAAGATTTCTTCTTTTGGCCACACATGGAAAAAGATATTGCACATTATGTTTCTCAATGCATTGTATGTCAGCATGTCAAACGTCATCATGGTAAACCATTTGGATTATTAATGCCACTTCCCATTCCAAATGAACCATGGGAACAAATCTCTATGGATTTTATCATAGGTCTTCCCATCACTTCATCACATAATGATATGATTTGGACAATAGTTGATAGGTTTAGTAAATATGCATATTTCATTTCATGTAGAAAAACTTTGACTGCACCTCAAGCTGCAAAATTATTCATTAAATGCATTTTCCCACATCACGGATTTCCTAAAGTAATGTTATCTGATCGTGATGTCAGATTTTGTAATCATTTTTGGGTAGCCTTATTTGAACATTTTGGTTCTAAAATAGATTTTAGTTCTGCATTTCATCCTGAAAGTAATGGACAAAGTGAGGCTACAAACAGTACTATTCTTGATTTATTGCGTTGTTATTCATTAGATAATCCTAGTAACTGCGATGAAAAGTTGCCATTGCTTCAATTTGCTTACAATAACACTGCACACACCACTACTGGTCGTGCACCTTTTGAAATTGTTTTTGGTAAACAGCTTCCCACTCCCATGTCCCTCACCTAAACTGACATTTCGATGGCTGATTCTATTGCTCATGATCACGTTTCTATACTTCATGATGTTCACGAGCACATTAGGAAAAGTCAAGAGCAATATACACGTACTATCAATACTAAACGATTAGCCAAAGAATTCAAGCAAAATGAATTTGTATGGTTGCGTATCATTAAAAGACGTCTCAAAAATATTTTGCAGCATCCTAAAATTAAACTTGCACCACGCTATTATGGACCGTTTCGCATTATAGAAAAAATTAATGATAATTCATTTAGATTAGATATTCCATCTCATTGGACTATTCATAAATCTTTTCATATTAGTTTACTTAAACCATTTAAAAGAACTTTACCACTCACTCCACTGCTTGGTGATCCCCCTTTAATTGAAGAACAATCTGAAATCTTAGTTCCTGAGAAAATCATTGATCATGATGTCACTACTACATGCACAGGTACTCAATATCATCGATATTTGGTTAAGTACAAAAATCACTCTATTGAAGAATGTCAATGGATACATAAAACACAATTAACACCTCATTATGACCACTTAATTTCTGCATATCATACACAAACACATTAATGTAACAGCTCCAGGAACATTTCCATGCATGTATTTTTTTTACATGGCACATGCCTATTTTCTTTATTCAGTGATGAAACATGTGACTGGCCATCCATGTTTATTATTTTATCAACTCAGTTCAGTTGCTTGTTCAACTGAGGGGCATGTTATAACTTATGGAATATGTTGAACAATGCATTGTTGGAGTGAAACATGGAATATGTTGAACAATGCATTGTTATTGTTGGATTGTAATAGTAACATGGAATATGTTGAACAATGCATTGTTATTGTTGGAATGTAACATGGAATATGTTGAACAATGCATTGTTATTGTTAGAGTGTTAAATTATTTTATCAAGTGAGGTCAGTTGCTTGTCAACTGAGAGGCATGTTGTATATTATTGAACAATGTATTGTTAAACTGTTATATTATTAATGTATTAATGTGTTTTTGATGTTTTTGATATAGCAGCTGAAGGTTCGTGAGGAGCGTGCAAGGCATGAAAAGGTGGACATCAATAATCCGAATAATTATTATTTATCTTGTAAATAAACCTGCGAAGAAGGTTCTATTGTTAGAAATAGTTAGAAAGTAATGGTTAGAATAAGGGTCGTTGTAGACCGCAGTTTTTGTTATTGAAAGCAATGGCTTTCTGTAAAAGTTATCAACTTTTAAATTCACGCTTGCTTTTCGATCCGCCCTCTTGTAACCACTCTTTTCATCGTAATCAAAATTCCTATAAATACATGCACTCTGTGGAATGTTGAAACAAAGTGCATGGGGGGAGATTGCACCCAATACTGCGTTCTCTCTCGTCTCTTGTTGCGTCTATTTGTCTGTGTGTTTTAGCATCCGTAATCTCTATATGCGCGTGAGCAAGATCCTGACAAAGGTATATGTATATGTATATGTATATGTTTATGTATATGTATATGTATATGTATATGTATATGTATATGTATATGTATATGTATATGTATATGTATATGTATATGTATATGTATATGTATATGTATATGTATATGTATATGTATATGTATATGTATATGTATATGTATATGTATATGTATATGTATATGTATATGTATATGTATATGTATATGTATATGCATATGTATATGTATATGTATATGTATATGTATATGTATATGTATAATATGTATATGTATATGTATATGTATATGTATATGTATATGTATATGTATATGTATATGTATATGTATATGTATATGTATATGTATATGTATATGTATATGTATATGTATATGTATATGTATATGTATATGTATATGTATATGTATATGTATATGTATATGTATATGTATATGTATATGTATATGTATATGTATATGTATATGTATATGTATATGTATATGTATATGTATATGTATATGTATATGTATATGTATATGTATATGTATATGTATATGTATATGTGTATGTATATGTATATGTATTTGTATATGTACATGTATATGTAT
>CM035434.1:53532371-53534871 GCA_020310875.1 Ceratopteris richardii
ATATGTATATGTATATGTATATGTATATGTATATGTATATGTATATGTATATGTATATGTATATGTATATGTATATGTATATGTATATGTATATGTATATGTATATGTATATGTATATGTATATGTATATGTATATGTATATGTATATGTATATGTATATGTATATGTATATGTATATGTATATGTATATGTATATGTATATGTATATGTATATGTATATGTATATGTATATGTATATGTATATGTATATGTATATGTATATGTATATGTATATGTATATGTATATGTATATGTATATGTATATGTATATGTATATGTATATCTATACGTATATGTATATGTATATTTATTTTCATATGTACATGATTTTTCACAACCCTTTCATGTCATTACTGATGCTAGTGGTTCAGGCATAGGTGTTGTTTTAATGCAAAATGACCATCCCATTGCATTTAAGAGTCGGAAGCTTAAGCCCTCAGAAAAGAATTATAGTACATATGATAAAGACTTGTTAGCAGTTGTGCATGCTTTGCGAATTTGGAAACACTATCTTATGGGCAGTGAGGCCTTAATCAAAACCGATCAACAGGCTATTAAGCATTTATTACATCAGCCCTTAATCTCTAATAGGCATCTTAAATGGGCATCATTCATTCAAAATTTCCAACCCATGATACAATATCAGCCTGGTAAAGCTAATGTTGTAGCTGATGCTCTTAGTCGTTTTCCTTTGCATTTTGTTGTTTTGAATAATATTTTTGCTATCCAAATTCTTTCTTTTCAAACAAATGATTTCCACTTATGCATCTGATTTGTATTTTTCACGTGCATGGCATGACTTCAACAATGGTGCATCTTTATCTGATGAACATTATACATTCCATAATGGTTTTCTTTATTTTCAACATAGGTTATGCATAACTCAGGCTTTTAAAGATTTTGTCATTAAAGAAATGCATGAACCATCTTACATGGGTCATAGAGGCATACAAGGCACCATTTCTGCTTGCAAAGATTTCTTCTTTTGGCCACACATGGAAAAAGATATTGCACATTATGTATCTCAATGCATTGTATGTCAGCATGTCAAACGTCATCATGGTAAACCATTTGGATTATTAATGCCACTTCCCATTCCAAATGAACCATGGGAACAAATCTCTATGGATTTTATCATAGGTCTTCCCATCACTTCATCACATAATGATATGATTTGGACAATAGTTGATAGGTGTAGTAAATATGCATATTTCATTTCATGTAGAAAAACTTTGACTGCACCTCAAGCTGCAAAATTATTCATTAAATGCATTTTCCCACATCACGGATTTCCTAA
This sequence comes from Ceratopteris richardii, assembly GCA_020310875.1. Taxonomy (NCBI): domain Eukaryota; kingdom Viridiplantae; phylum Streptophyta; class Polypodiopsida; order Polypodiales; family Pteridaceae; genus Ceratopteris; species Ceratopteris richardii. Next base: position 53,533,708 of record CM035434.1, read on the forward strand.
AGTAATGTTATCTGATCGTGATGTCAGATTTTGTAATCATTTTTGGGTAGCCTTATTTGAACATTTTGGTTCTAAAATAGATTTTAGTTCTGCATTTCATCCTGAAAGTAATGGACAAAGTGAGGCTACAAACAGTACTATTCTTGATTTATTGCGTTGTTATTCATTAGATAATCCTAGTAACTGCGATGAAAAGTTGCCATTGCTTCAATTTGCTTACAATAACACTGCACACACCACTACTGGTCGTGCACCTTTTGAAATTGTTTTTGGTAAAAAGCTTCCCACTCCCATGTCCCTCACCCAAACTGACATTCCGATGGCTGATTCTATTGCTCATGATCACGTTTCTATACTTCATGATGTTCACGAGCACATTAGGAAAAGTCAAGAGCGATATACACGTACTATCAATACTAAACGATTAGCCAAAGAATTCAAGCAAAATGAATTTGTATGGTTGCGTATCATTAAAAGAGGTCTCAAAAATATTGTGCAGCATCCTAAAATTAAACTTGCACCACGCTATTATGGACCGTTTCGCATTATAGAAAAAATTAATGATAATTCATTTAGATTAGATATTCCATCTCATTGGACTATTCATAAATCTTTTCATATTAGTTTACTTAAACCATTTAAAAGAACTTTACCACTCACTCCACTGCTTGGTGATCCCCCTTTAATTGAAGAACAATCTGAAATCTTAGTTCCTGAGAAAATCATTGATCATGATGTCACTACTACATGCACAGGTACTCAATATCATCGATATTTGGTTAAGTACAAAAATCACTCTATTGAAGAATGTCAATGGATACATAAAACACAATTAACACCTCATTATGACCACTTAATTTCTGCATATCATACACAAACACATTAATGTAACAGCTCCAGGAACATTTCCATGCATGTATTTTTTTTACATGGCACATGCCTATTTTCTTTATTCAGTGATGAAACATGTGACTGGCCATCCATGTTTATTATTTTATCAACTCAGTTCAGTTGCTTGTTCAACTGAGGGGCATGTTATAACTTATGGAATATGTTGAACAATGCATTGTTGGAGTGAAACATGGAATATGTTGAACAATGCATTGTTATTGTTGGATTGTAATAGTAACATGGAATATGTTGAACAATGCATTGTTATTGTTG
>CM035434.1:53549871-53562371 GCA_020310875.1 Ceratopteris richardii
ATCCTAGAAACACACACTTTTCTGCCTTTGGTCGTAGCTTGTGCCTCAATTCACTTGGCACATGTACATAAGTACATCCAAATATCTTCAAGTGGGAAAGATCAGGTTTCTTACCATAATAGGCTTGATATGGTGTCAAGCCATGGATCCCTAAGGTAGGAGCCCTATTCATTAGATACATGGCGGTATTTGCTGCATCACTCCAAAACATGTTAGGTACATTCATCTCATTAAGCATTGCTCTAGCGATCTCGGCAATGTATCTATTCTTTCTCTCTGCTACTCCATTTTGTTGGGGTGTGTACCTGCATGTTACTTGCCTCTTAATGCCTTGATCCATTAAGAAATAACAAAACTCATTGGAGAAATATTCTCCCCCTCCATCGGACCTTAGCTTCTTGATATATGTACCTGTTTCCTTCTCTACCATTGCCTTGAATGCTTTGAAACATGTAAACACATCTGATTTGTTTTTTATGAAATAAACCCAAACCATCCTTGTGCAATCATATATAAAAGTGACAAAGTACTTGTTACCTCCAATGGATTGCTCTTTGGTTGGCCCCCACACATCTGTATGTATCAACTCCAATGGATGTTGGCTTATGTAGCCACTCTTCTTGAATGGAAGTCTCGCTTGCTTCGCTAGTTGGCAAGATTCACATAAATGCTTCATACCTTCACTACAACATATCGAGGGAATACCGACGGTCAGTGTACCGACGGTCAGCTGTCGGCGTCGGTATACCCCTCGGAGAATTTGGGAAAGCTATTTTGCCTCGGAAAGACAGTGTCGGTATAAGCATCGATATACCCGTCGGTAGTCTTCTAGAACTATCGACGCTTATACCGACGCTCATACCGACGCTCTCTTTTTAACCCAGCCCATACCCGAAATTCGTCATTCTGAGCGTTTTAATTTTGGAGCTTCTCCTTTCAGGATTGCGTGCGCCAACAGCAGAGATCTCTGTTTGTCATCCTCTCTCTCTCCCTCTCTCCCTCCCTTCCCTCTCTCTCTCTCTCCCTCTCTCCCTCCCTTCCCTCTCTCTCTCTCTCTCCCTCTCTCTCTCGCTCTCTCTCTCTCTCTCTCCCCTCTCTCTCTCTCTCTCTCTCTCTCTCTCTCTCTCTCTCTCTCTCTCTCTCTCTCTCTCTCTCTCTCTCTCTCTCTCTCTCTCTCTCTCTCTCTCTCTCTCCCTCTCTCTCTCTCACTCTCTCTCCCTCTCTCTCTCTCTCACTCTCTCTCCCTCTCTCTCCCTCCTTCTCTCTCTCTCTCTCTCTCTCTTTCTCTCTCTCTCTAAACAGACCTCTATCTTTATAGATCTGGGGTTTTGGTAAGTAGATCGCACATATTATAAAACTCTTTTTTTTTTCTATGTTTTTTCTTTACTAATATATTCTTTGTTTGGTTTTGCAAGAGATTTTGAGATCAAATCTTTAGAAAATCGACGAAGAAGAACTTCAAGTGGATTTTGCTGATCGTGATTAAAATAATTCTCTCTCTTTCCCTCTCCTTCCCTCTCTCTCTCTCTAAACACACCTCTATTTTAATAGATATGACGCTTTGGTAAGCAGATTGCACATATTGTATCACTCTGTTTTTTTCTTTATGTTTTTGCTTTTCTAATATCTTCTCTCTTTACTTTTGCAGGAGATATTTGAGATCAAATCTTTGGAAATTCAACGAAGGAGAACTTCAAGTGGATTTTGCAAAACATCGATCTTCTCCCTTTATTTTTGTTTGAGAGAGAAAGAGAGGGATATGCATATGCATACATACATGCATATGCATACATGCATATGCATACATGCATATGCATACATACATGCATGCATATGCATACATACATGCATATGCATACATGAATGTATATGTGTTGGGAGTGATGGTTGGATGCACTCAAGAGATTGAGTTGGTGCTGCTATACCTGCTTCACACCAGCCCTCCTTTGATTCCAGATATGCTTAGTACACACCTTGAGCTTCCAAATGATACCAAGAAAGCATATATGTACTTTGCAAATCATATGTGTAATGACCAAATCAAAACAGATAACTTGGTACTTCAAAAATCAAGAAAAACTTTCTATTTCTGTAGTGACACCTGCTCAGTCTTTTACTCAGTGTGACCAGCACACTAACAATTGATCTAATTCCTTCTAGACATATTAAATTAGCTTAACAAGCTACCATTTACAAGTGGAATGAAAGGAAATGACAAACTATACTCTGAGAAATGTGTTTAGCAAAATTAGGGACATTCCCGACTTTTTAGGAACTCTGCAGAAAAATACCAGTGACGACTTTGAGTAAGATTTCTCCGAGATGGCTGATCCTTTGGCCTTGAAATTTTGTAGGCATGTAGTATGCTTAGAGCTGGTTCCAATGTGCTTTGAATCACTTGATTTGGTTCAGTAGATCCTGAGATATGCTCCTTTGAAGTTGACAGACTTGGAGTAGATGACTCAGAGACAACAGAGATAGTGAATGTGTATACTTCTATTGATTAATGTGTTTGTACAATCTCATTAGCATGACAAGCATAGCTAAATGAGGTATAGTGGTGTAGGCTATGGAGTAGCACTAACACACACAAAGTTACAACAGTAGAATGTCTCGGGGAGTGAGCTGAAGTGACCAGACTAACCGCGAGTTTTTTCTCTCCATTTTTATATGAGTTGAGTGATCATTTGAATTTGAAATTCAAATCTAAGCTCCCTAGAATCTCTCTTCTAAAAGTATGGAGATACTCTCTCCATTTACATCATTCAATTTCCATGACTAATCAAGTAGGTAAGTGATTTCAAGTAGATGCCAAGTCACTAAGACTTTTACAAGAGATAAAATGGTAATAACACATAGGCAAGTGTTCCTATGGTTCTAGCTTCTCATAGTGATATCCTTCAAGGTTTCCAAGCTAATCTTCCAAGGTTCCAAGCCAAATGTGAAGGCTTGAAATGCACCAACAGCTCCCCCTCAAGCCAAGCACTTTGGCTTAAGTCTTCATCTTTGGTCTTCAATCACATCCTGCAATCCAATCATGGATTTGAATCTGCATAGTTTGTTTCCATCCAATGCTTTAGTGAGTAAATCTGCACATTGCATATTAGTAGACACATATGTCAATTGAATGTCTTTACTAAGCAGCTTCTCTCTCACATAGTGGTAATGAACCTCTATGTGTTTGGTTCTGGCATGATATATTGGATTAGCTGCAAGGTGAAGAGAGCTAGTGTTATCTCCAAAGATAATTGGAGGTCTAGTGTATAGACCTAACTCTGTATACAATAGCTTCAACCAGATAGCTTCTTGAGTGGCATTGGCAAGCCCTCTATACTCTTCTTCAGTGGATGACAATGCCACTGTAGGTTTTTTCTTGGCTGACCAAGAAATAGGCTTATCTCCTGCAAAACAAATGTAACCTGATGTGCTCCTCCTATCATCCTTGCATCCTGCCCAATCTGCATCTGAATAAACTTTAATGTCAATATCTGATGTATATGGAAAGTACAAACCATGATTCTGAGTTCCTTTGAGGTACTTCAAGATCTTCTTTGCTGCCTCTAGGTGAGATACCCTTGGTTTATGCATGAATTGGCTTAGCACACTAACCCCATATGCTATGTCAATTCTTGTCAAGGTAGCATAATTCAAGCTACCTACCATACTTTGATATCCTGTAATGTCTTGGACTTCTTCCCCTTCATGAGCACTTAGCTTTAGGTTGACCTCCATTGGAGTAGTTGAGACTTCAGCATCCTGCAAGCGAAACTTCTTGACCATATCCTATACATACTTCTTTTGAGTGATATATATACCTGAGTTGGTGTAGACTAACTCAAGACCTAAGAAGTACTTCAATAATCCAAGATCATTGATCTTGAATTCCTTCATCATCTGTCCTTTGATGTGTCTAATCCCATTGACATCATTTCCTATAATAATGATGTCATCAACATAAACACACAAGTAGATTACCTTTGTACTACTTCTCTTTATGAACAGAGAAGTGTCTGCTTTACTCATCACAAATCCTTGGTCTTGGAGATAGGTTGTCAACCTGTAATTACATGCTCTAGGTGCCTGCTTCAAACCATATAGAGCCTTCTTCAATTTACAAACATAATTTACCTTCTTGGGGTCTTCATAGCCAGGTGGTTGTGACATGTAGACTTCTTCAGATATCCATCCATTCAAGAAAGCGTTCTTGACATGTAATTGGTACATGTTCCAATTCTTGGATGCAGCTACACTCACCAATATTCTGATAGTTGGCATCTTAGCCACAGGAGAAAATGTCTCCTCATAATCAATGCCTTGGGTTTGTGCAAAACCCTTGGCTACCAACCTAGCTTTGTACCTGTTTATTGTTCCATCTGAATTCCTCTTTAGCTTGTAGATCCATCTGGATCCTATCACCTTCATGGAGTCCTTCTTGGGTACCAAGTCCCAAGTATCACTCTCCTTGAGAGCTTCCATTTCTTCATCCATAGCTTCTTTCCACTCTGGTTTGGTGATAGCTTCTTCATAGGTACCTGGTTCTTCATTCAACAAATCCTTTGCAAGATATACAGAATGTTTAGTTACAAGTGATGTGTCATACCCAAATCTGATTGGTCTTTTGCTTTCTCTCTGAGATCTTCTAATTGCTTGAGTTGAGGATTCTGGTATATCCTCTAGCTTTTTCATCTTCATCTTTCCTTTGGACTTCCAAGCCTTGAATTCCTCAAGGTTTATTGTATCATCATCATCTGAGCTTGATTCATCTTTCTGGATTGGTTCCTCCTTGGTGAGCCTTGGGAAGTCTTCTTCCATATCATAGGGTAGACTAACCTTCCTGCATTCATTCTCATACCATGAGTCATTCTCATCAAAGATGACATCTTTGCTTACCTTGAAGCCTTTGTTTGTTGGGTTGTAGAATCTGTATCCCTTTTGGTTCAAATCATAACCAATGAAGATACATTTTTCAGCTTTAGGGTCTAGCTTTCCCCTTACCTATGAGGGAATATGCACATAGGCTACACAACCAAAGATTTTGCAATGATCCAGAGAAGGTCTCTTACCATGCCAAGCTTCATATGGTGTCATGCCATCAAGTGATTTGGATGGCAACCTGTTGATGAGATAGGTGGCAGTAGATACACTTTCTGCCCAAAGATAATTTGGCAACTTCTTTTCATTAAGCATAGACCTAGCTGTTTCTACAATGAGTCTATTCCTTCTTTCAGCTACCCCATTTTGTTCAGGTGAGTACCTTGTAGTAATCTCCCTTTTGATGCCTCTTTCCTGCAAGAAATCTTCAAACTCATTGGAGAAGTATTCTCCTCCACCATTTGACCTTAGCCTTTTCAAGCTTCTTCCTGTTTGATTTTCAACAAGTGCAAGATACCTCTTGAAACAATTAAACACTTCATCTTTATGTTTCATAAAATATAAGATGGTCCATCTGCTATAATCATCAATGAAGGACACATAATACCTTGAACCTGAAATGGAAGGGTCCTTGCTAGGTCCCCAAACATCTGTGTGTACCAAGTCTAGGTAGTCTTCATGCATGAAACCTTTCCTTGAATATGGCAACCTGTGAGACTTACCAAACTGACATGCTCCACACTTGTAAATCATGTGTTGCTTGGACACATTAGGTATCCCAAGTACACATTGATCCTTGCACATTTGCTTTAGGGTTCTTTCACCTATGTGACCTAACCTCTTGTGCCATATCTCTAACTCTGAAAGTGTTTGATCCTTGTAATTATACAAAGCAATGTTCTTGGTGTCTTCTAGCTCAAAAGTAAACAATCTACCTGATTTCTCCCCTTTGGCTATCCTTCTGAATCCATGTCTTGGGTCCTCCACATATGCTCCATGTTGTGTGAATCTGACCTGCAAACCTTTCTCCACAATCTGACCAACACTCATTAGATTCTTGGTTATGGTTGGTACATAGAGTACCCTGCTCAACAGGTTCTGGTTACCATCACATGTCTTTACATTTCCAATCTTAACAACAGAATGTTTAGTGTCATCACCTGTTTGTACCTGATGTTTTCCCTTGGGTTCTTCCAAATCAAAAAGTAATGCCACATTGCCAGCTACATGGTTAGAACATCCTGAGTCAATATAAAATAAATGATCATCATTTGTACCTGCCTTAGAGGTCATATTCATGATCAATAGGGAGTCATCTTGCTCCTCTGTGTAATTGTTGTAATCCCTTCTATTTATGAATCCACCTTGGTAGTTACCATTGTGGTTGTGGTTGTAATTGTTGTTGTATTGATTTTTGTATCCATTGTAGCTTTGATGTTGGTTTAATCTGCCTCTCCCTTGAGAGTATCCACCTCTTGAGTAGCCTCTTCCTCTCTGATTCTTGTAGTTCTTGTAGCATTCATCTGTGGTATGATTGGACAATCCATAAATGTTGCATGGTGATGAGTTGTAGGGTCTCCCCCTACCTGACTTACCTCCTCTGCCTCTTCCTCTAGATGATCTACCTCTCCCTGCATAATTAGCTTGGGAGGTAGAACCTTCTTCATCCTGTTTCTTTCCTTTACCTTTATCCTTAACTTTCTTATCAGTATAGAGAGCAGAGGGGTTGTTACCTTTTGATTGATCTCCTGTCTTTGTAAACTTTGCTTCATGTGTGAATAGTTGGCCCATAAGTGTTGTGAGATCTGGGGTATGCATGTCCATATAGAGGTCCATTGCAGTGGTGAAACTTTCCCACTTATCATCTGCCTTGAGTCCATTTGTTACTTGCCTGACTATTTGCTCCTCTTCAATCTCCTCTCCAATGCTTGCTAATTGGTCTGCCACATCTTTAATCTTTGTCACATACTCTGAGACTGATTGCTTGGGCTGCTTCCTAAGGGTTGTGAATTCAATCCACAGTTGATTCTTCCTGGCCCTTGTGTTGGAAGAGAAATATGTTGACAAGGTTTCCCAAGTCTCTTGGGAAGTCTTACAATTCCTTACATGAGGTAAAAGAAAGTCAGATATAGAGTTAAGAAGGTAAGACCTTGCCAAAGCATCTTTTGCACACCATTGGTTGAGCTTCTCATGTTCATCCTTGGTGGGTAGTCCTCTAGTTTTGAATGAGGGCAATTCCTCATCTCCTGATATGTATCCAAACAAGCTTCTTCCTTGTAGATAGGTCTTCATCCTTAGAGACCAAGCTTGGTAATTGTTCCTGTCCAATTTGTCAATGAATGAAGGAAAACCATCTCCCATGTTTACCTTATTTGCTCTGATACCACTGTTGGGAGTGATGGTTGGATGCACTCAAGAGATTGAGTTGGTGCTGCTATACCTGCTTCACACCAGCCCTCCTTTGATTCCAGATATATATGTACACACCTTGAGCTTCCAAATGATACCAAGAAAGCATATATGTACTTTGCAAATGATATGTGTAATGACCAAATCAAAACAGATAACTTGGTACTTCAAAAATCAAGAAAAACTTTCTATTTCTGTAGTGACACCTGCTCAGTCTTTTACTCAGTGTGACCAGCACACTAACAATTGATCTAATTCCTTCTTGACATATTAAATTAGCTTAACAAGCTACCATTTACAAGTGGAATGAAAGGAAATGACAAACTATACTCTGAGAAATGTGTTTAGCAAAATTAGGGACATTCCCGACTTTTTAGGAACTCTGCAGAAAAATACCAGTGACGACTTTGAGTGAGATTTCTCCGAGATGGCTGATCCTTTGGCCTTGAAATTTTGTAGGCATGTAGTATGCTTAGAGCTGGTTCCAATGTGCTTTGAATCACTTGATTTGGTTCAGTAGATCCTGAGATATGCTCCTTTGAAGTTGACAGACTTGGAGTAGATGACTCAGAGACAACAGAGATAGTGAATGTGTATACTTCTATTGATTAATGTGTTTGTACAATCTCATTAGCATGACAAGCATAGCTAAATGAGGTATAGTGGTGTAGGCTATGGAGTAGCACTAACACACACAAAGTTACAACAGTAGAATGTCTCGGGGAGTGAGCTGAAGTGACCAGACTAACCGCGAGTTTTTTCTCTCCATTTTTATATGAGTTGAGTGATCATTTGAATTTGAAATTCAAATCTAAGCTCCCTAGAATCTCTCTTCTAAAAGTATGGAGATATTCTCTCCATTTACATCATTCAATTTCCACGACTAATCAAGTAGGTAAGTGATTTCAAGTAGATGCCAAGTCACTAAGACTTTTACAAGAGATAAAATGGTAATAACACATAGGCAAGTGTTCCTATGGTTCTAGCTTCTCATAGTGATATCCTTCAAGGTTTCCAAGCTAATCTTCCAAGGTTCCAAGCCAAATGTGAAGGCTTGAAATGCACCAACAATATGCATGCATGCATATGCATACATACATGCATGCATATGAATACATGCATGCATATGTATACATACATGCATGCATATGCATATGTATACATACATGCATGCATATGCATATGTATACATACATGCATGCATATGCATACATGCATGCATATGCATACATACATGCATGCATACATGCATGCATATGCATACATGCATGCATGCATATGCATACATACATAGATGCATGCATATACATGCATGTATGCATGCATGTATGTATGCATATGCATGCATGTATGCATATGCATTCATGTATGCATATGCATGCATGTATGCATATACATACATTCATGCATGCATATGCATACATGAATGCATATGCATACATGCATGCATATGCATACATGCATGCATATGCATACATACATGCATACATGCTTGCATATGAATACATGCATGCATATGTATACATACATCCATGCATATGCATATGTATACATACATGCATGCATATGCATATGTATACATACATGCATGCATATGCATACATACATACATGCATGCATGCATATGAATACATGCATATGCATACATGCATGCATATGCATACATGAATGCATATGCATACATGCATGCATATGCATACATACATGCATGCATATGCATACATACATGCATACATACATGCATGCATACATGTATGCATATGCATACATGTATGCATGCATACATGCATGCATACATGCATGCATATGCATACATGTATGCATGCATATGCATACATGCAGGCATATGCATACATGCATGCATATGCATACATACATGAATGCATATGCATACATACATGAATGCATATGCATACATACATGCATGCATATGCATACATACATACATGCATGCATATGAATGCATGCACGCATATGCATACATGCATGCATATGCATACATGCATGCATATGCATACATGCATGCATGCATGCATATGAATACATGCATGCATATGAATACATGCATGCATATGAATACATGCATGCATATGAATACATGCATGCATATGAATACATGCATGCATATGAATACATGCATGCATATGAATACATGCATGCATATGAATACATACATGCATATGAATACATGCATGCATATGCATACATGAATGAATATGCATACATGCATGCATATGCATACATACATACATGCATGCATGCATATGCATACATACATACATGCATGCATGCATATGCATACATGCATGCATATGAATACATACATGCATATGAATACATACATGCATGCATATGCATACATGAATGCATATGCGTACATGCATGCATATGCATACATGCATGCATATGCATACATACATACATGCATGCATATGAATGCATGCATGCATATGCATACATACATACATGCATGCATGCATGCATACATGCATGCATATGAATACATGCATGCATATGAATACATACATGGATATGAATACATGCATGCATATGCATACATGAATGCATATGCATACATGAATGCATATGCATACATGAATGCATATGCATACATGAATTCATATGCATACATGAATGCAAATGCTTACATGAATGCATATGCATACATGCATGCATATGCATACATGCATGCATATGCATACATACATGCATGCATACATGCATGCATACATGCATGCATATGCATACATACATGAATGCATATGCATACATGCATACATGCATGCATATGAATACATGCATGCATATGAATACATGCATGCATATGAATACATGCATGCATATGAATACATACATGCATATGAATACATGCATGCATATGCATACATGAATGCATATGCATACATGAATGCATATGCATACATACATACATGCATGCATATGAATGCATGCATGCATATGCATACATACATGCATGCATATGCATGCATGCATATGCATACATGCATGCATGCATATGCATACATGCATGCATGCATATGCATACATGCATGCATGCATATGAATACATGCATGCATATGAATACATGGATGCATATGAATACTTGCATGCATATGAATACATACATGCATATGAATACATGCATGCATATGCATACATGAATGCATATGCATACATGAATGCATATGCATACATGAATGCATATGCATACATGCATGCATATGCATACATACATGCATGCATATGCATACATACATGAATGCATATGCATACATACATGCATGCATATGCATACATGAATGCATATACATACATGCATGCATATGCATAGCTACTTTATATTTTTGTGTATGTATATGTATACATGAATATATGTATATGTATACATGAATATATGTATATGTATACATGAATATATGTATATGTATACATGAATATATGTATATGTATATGTATATGTATACATGCATATGCATACGTGAATGCATATGCATACGTGAATGCATATGCATACATGCATGCATATGCATACATGCATGCATACATGCATGCATATGAATACATGCATGCATATGAATACATACATGCGTATGCATACATGCATGCATATGCATACATGCATGCATATGCATACATTCATGCATATGCATACATGCATGCATGCATATGCATACATGCATGCATGCATATGCATACCTACTTTATATTTTTGTATATGTATATGTATACATGAATATATGTATATGTATATGCACACATACTTTATATTTTTGTATATGTATATGTATACATGAATATATGTATATGTATATTATACATGAATGCATATGTATATGTATACACACATGCATATGCATATGTATATGTACAAGTATGTATACAAGCAAGCATATGCATATGTATATGTATACATGTATGCATATGCATATGCATATGTATTCTTGAATGCATATGTATACAAGCTTAAGCATGCATATGCATACAAGCAAGCATATGCATACATGAATGCATATGCATACATGAATGCATATGCATATGCATACATGAATGCATATGCATATGTATACACGAATGCATATGTATACAAGCTTAAGCATGCATATATATACATTGGATGAGATGAGATCTTCATATTGCATCAGATGGGATCTCCACGTACACCTTGGGATGCACATGATCATGACGAATCGAAGATCTATCATATCTGTAATGGAGCTCCAGTTATGGATGCGGCGGGAAAGTCAATGCGTCAGCGGATATGACAACTCTGCTCTATCGAATTCGGTCATTCAGTAATGTTAAAATGGACCGAATAGGATAGAGACTCTAAAAATTATATCACACAATGTATATATGAAGAGTACCGGCCAGCACCTTGCAATCCTATTGTGAGTTCCGAATGGATACAACATACAGCACGCGAAGTGATGTCGCATCGACGATCGGAAGCTCGCGATGCTTTCAAAGCAGGCTTACTAAAGCCTGTATGGCTAGATGCCGAAGAATGGGAATCGATTCAGGATGAGCATCAACATACTCCTGATCGGTATCGGCAACAGAGAGATGCGGCAGCCACTCGTTTAGATACGGTTGGAACGTCGCATTTAGGTAGTGGCGGATACGACAGTATGCGCTACCAATTTGTAAGTATGATGTTAATTATTGAAGTTGTTTGTGTTAAGTATATTATGTATATTCATCTAACATTTTGCATATTTACTATAGGAGTTGGCAGTGGGTCATCCTCCAACGCAAACTGAAGAATCATATGGATATCGACATGGACTGACTGCACTGTTACAAGACTTAGAGGGATGCGGTGCAATCGTCTCATGAGAGAATAGTCCTGATTAGGTAAAGTTATATCTTGGTTTCGTGTTTTTAGTTGTTGTTTATAAATGTCATGTTAATTGGTCTTATTTTATACATATGTTTTGTTGTAGGATTGTAGGTGTAAATATTTTGATCAATGCCACAATTTTGTATCACACTCGCATACGACAATGATGAACCACAATTTTGTATTCGATTCCTATATGGAAGTGTTTTGTCACATTGCCACAATTTTGTATTACACTCCTATGTGGCAATGATGTACCATAATTTTGTATTCCATTCCTATATGGAAGTGCTTTGCCACACTTTTGTACATTTTTCATTTATGGAATATACGACTTTCTGTACATGAATCATTGTTCATTTTTACTCATATAAGTTT
>CM035434.1:53574871-53597371 GCA_020310875.1 Ceratopteris richardii
TCATGAGTCACATCATCTATTGATGGATTAATATGGATTCCTAGTAATTCCTCTTCATCGTCAGTAGAATTATCCTCTTCATAAAAAGAAATTCGATCTTGCAAAAGAAATTAATTTAGTAAATACAAACTAACATACATATATGAAAATCATGAATACTCCAAGCCACAATACCACGAACCATAATATATCTTTCATTGATGCCTTTCGATACATCAATGACATTAATACCTCTCCATAACTCTTGGAGATCGTCAATGAGAGGAGCAAGATATATATTCATATCTTTAACTTGTATTTTCCTTGGATTAAAAGTGAAAGCATTAAATGTTCCTTTTTAATGCTAAGATATTGCAGAAGATTGTAGTTTATGACTACCACTGGCCATGTTGACCATTTACTGGATTTTATGGAGAATGGATTAACCCCATTTAATGCAACTCTTAACTTTAGATTCTGTGGATTTTGTGCAAATTCAGGCCATGTATAATCAATAGTGAAAAGCAACACTACCATGAGGAATTGTGATTATTCCATCAGTACATTTATGATCATGTCCCCATGTCAAAGCTTTAATAATTCAAGGCTTTGATAATTCGGGGCTTTGAAACATATGTCTAATCGGTGGAGCCAATGAAAAATGTCTCAATACCCTTGAGATTTTACCTTCTTCATCCTTATATCGAGGAGATTGACATTTTGGACATGTCAAAGAGTTTGCATATTCACCTCTATATAAAATAAAATTGTTAGGACATGCATGTATACATTGATAATCTATACCAAGATTGTTGATTATTTTCTTCATTTCATCATGTGAGGTAGGAAGAATATTCTGACTTGGTAAAAACTTTTCAGATAATAACCTGTAAGTTCATAAAAAAAAGACATATAAATAAAAATAAATAAATAAATAAATATATATATATATATATATATATATCTATATATATATATATATATATATATATATATATATATATATATATATATATATATATATATATATATATATATATATATATGTATATATATATATATATATATATATATATATATATATATACATATAATTTTATATATGTGTATCCTTATATGTATGTGTATGTGGATGTGTATATGCATATGCATGCGTATACGCATGTGTATGTGTATATGTATGTATGTGTGTATATGTGTTTTATATGTGTATATGTATGTATATATACGTATGCATATGTGTATGCATATATGTATGTGTATGTGTGTATATGAGTGTATGTATGTATGTATGTGTAAGTATGTATGGATGTGTATGTATGTATATGTATGTATGCATGTGTAGCTATCTATATTTGATTTTGTTTTTTTTTTTATATTGTGGTTTGCACACTTTTATATCTAGACCACTGAATTGTTTGGTTGTCTCCAATTTTATAGTCAATCTATTACCTCCCTTGCTAACTAAGACTTTATATTTGTTTACAAGGATTAAGTATCAGTTAACTATGGAGGTATTAGGTTGTTTGAAAATAAGACAAGAAAATTTCTCTCGACGATTTTGGAAAATGGATGAATAATTCTAAAGTATGGGCAGACATGAAGTGTTCATTCAATGCAAGTTAGCTAAGGTAAAAACAAAAACCTGCACTGAATGGATGGTGTCTGCCCATCCTTTAAAATTATTCTTCCACCCTTCAAATTCTTCGAGGTAAATTTACTTCTCCTATTTTTCAAATGACTTAATCCTCCATAGCTAACTCGTACTTAACATTTGTATGCAAAGTTCATAAAAGAGTTAGCAACGCAAGTATAAGGTCAACTAGAATAGGAGAAGGAGATGTATCAAGGAGATTCTAAAGGTTGGGCGGACAATTGCAAAGGTTAGAAGGACAAAATATCTTCATTTGATACAGGTATGTATAATTTGACTTTACTGTCATAACATGTGTATATGTATGTTTATGTATATATATATATATATATATATATATATATATATATATATATATATATATATATATATATGTGTGTGTGTGTATGTGTGTGTGTGTATGTATGTATGTGTATGTATGCATGTGTAGCTGTGTATATTTGATTTCGTTTCTAATTTTCTTTTTGTTTATTGTGCTTCGTAGACTTTCATATACATATCTAGACCACTAAATCGTTTGGTTGTCTCCCATTTTATAGTTAATCTATTACCTGTCTTGCTAACTAAGGCTTACATATTTGTTTACAAATATAAAGTATCAGTTAGTTATGGAGGTATTAGGTCATTGAAAATAGGAGGACCAAATTTATCACGAAGATTTTGAAAGATGCATGAATAGTTTTAAAGGATGGGCAGACATAAAGTTTCCATTCCATGTAAGTTTTTTTCTTACCTTAGCTAACGTAAGAATAAAAATCTGCATTGAATGGACGCGTTGTTTCCCCCCATCCTTTAAAAATATTTTTCCATCCTTCAAAATATTTGAGATAAATTTTCTCCTCCCATTCTCCTAATGACCTAATACCTCCATAGCTAACTGATACTTAATATTTGTATCCAAAGTTCTTAAAAGAGTTAACACCAGAGGTATTAGGTCGATTAAAATAGGAGAAATAGATGTGTCAGGAAGATTTTAAAGGTTGGGTGGACAATTCTAAAGGCTAGATGGACAAAACATCTTCATTCGATACAGGTATGTATAATTTGACCTTACTCTCATAACATGTGTATGTGTGTGTATGTGTGTCTATGTTTATATGTGTGTATGCATTCATGTATAATTATGTGTATGTCTATATATGCATGTATTTATATGTATATATTTATGCATCTATATATATAAATAGATAGAAAATTGAAAATTATACCTTAATAGTGCTGAAACAGATACATTACTCCATCCAAAAGGATTTTGAAGATTGAGAATAAGTAAGCTCACATTTAGTCGTGTCAAATGACTTCCTTCATATACATGCTTTAGATATTCCTCTTGAAGATATTTCTCATTTTTAGAAATATCAATGCTCGCACTATAATTTTCATACCAATACTCAATAAAATATGCCATGCCATCATCTTCATCATTGTCGCACAAATCTTGTACTTTATCTTCTTTTGAATATAGATCTTTCAACCTTGCATATTCCACAGGATCACTTTTGCATTGCCTCCTCATAGAAGCTTCTCATTAATGAGATCTTACTAGCAATTGTTAATGGTGTGGAGGAATATCATCAACATCATACATTGGAATATACACACATGACTAAAAAACATTAATATTCCATAAATGAATGAAAATTAAACTTTAAACATAAAGTTAAATATATAAGTTATGAAATATGGATAGAAAATTTTCATTCTCTCTCTATCTAAAAGGTGCTCTTGGAGGTCTATGCCATTTATAATTCACTAATAATGTATCACCAGCATGTAATGTAGTAATAGCATAGACAACTATGTATCTTGATACATCTCTACTCATGTATGGTGATTCATGACTACTTTCATGCTCCTCAAATGTGCAATTAGTCCTTGAATTATTATGTAACCCTCGACTACTATTTATGAAACCTGCTATATTTCCATGCATGTAAGGTTTTCCATCAATATATAATCTTTCATTTTTTGCATCTGAAATCCTTCTACTAGTAAGGGGTGCTTCATTCAAGCATATTCCATAAGTACTCATGCTTTGAACATAAAGTGCAAGTCAATGCCGATCTCCCCATCCATATATAGAAACACAGAATGACATAAGGGTTACTTTAGAGTTCGGAGGCACATACAAATCCTCTACAATAAAGAGACCACGACGAGCATTAGTAATAGTGGAATCATATAGTGCTTGAAGATCAACAAGGCCATCGGAGGTTCGCTGGGCAACATCCAAAACAGGGACAAGTCGGTTAGAAATCTCAATATCAACTACATCCACTAGAAAAGCTCTCAGAGAGGCAGAGGTAAAGACGTGGCTTGCGACCTTACGCTGGAAATGCCAAAGAGGCCCAACGCAGTTAAAGATGCCACGTCCGAGGAGCTCCTCAGAGTGTGAGTAGAAGCTCGGTCTGTTGGGATAACATGAGAATTTGTACTTAAGGATATGCTCGATATAAGCGGGTCAATGCTGGCGAAGAAAACAGAGGATCCTATTGTGAAACGGCAAGTAACGGAAGGCAAACGATCGAACAAATCCCAGCTCCATTCATACAGATGGTGCTTATTAAGCAGTATGAAGGGTAGGCATCCAACCAACAGGAGGGAGGGCATGCCAGGTGAACTGCCATATCTAGAATGCAATGTCCACAAGAAGTATAGCACCGCAAGTAATGCACAAGTAGATAGAAACACACACCCATAAGTTTCCTGAAGCACCATGTTGCACGATTCGCACAGGCATAGTCCTCTTGAGATGGAGACTGAGGCTCTCCCAAGGGCTAAGTATACTTCAAAATGCGCATGGACAACTAAGATCCCTTAAATTTCTCATAGCAAGATTGTGCTTTTATTATGAAAAACTGACATAAGAAACATTATGACTAGACTGTTGCAAGCTCATTATTTTTATTATCATTATTTTTATCAGTAATATTATAATTATTATTATTGTAAAATTATTATTGAATGTTTGATATGTAAAATTTTGAAAGAACAAGGAATACGCTCAAAGAATTTCTTGGATCTCCCATTTTTAGATTTTTTCTTTTTCCATAAGGAAGTTTGGAAATAGCCTACTCTCTTTAACTTTAATTCATAAAAAGAACAAGTGTACAAGTGGACGGCCGTAACACTTATGGGACACCCCAAATCCCACAAAGCAGGGGTTGTTTAAAATTTGCTAAAAGAAATTACAAAGAAGTTTGTTAACCCATTCTTCCCTGCATGAAAGTCCACAAATTTTGTTAGCTAGCTTTTACATTCATCCAAATTCCATGGAGAAGGATTTCCCACATAAGAATCGATTTTTCAACCTCAATGAGGGGATGCCAAAGGGATTTGAACTTGAGATCCCACCTAAAACTCGACACCATCTCCTATTAAGTGTGACATGATAATCCACATTCTTCTTAAATCTCCGAATTTTATCAAGATGGTTGTTATTGTGCCATCTAAGACCTTCAAGCTGAGGGGAGTCATGCCTAATGAGGAGGCCAATTATTGAGCCCTCCCAAACAATGAATCTGCTTCATAACAAGCAGCATTGTTCATAGTCCACTATCCTAGCCATGTCCATGTCTTCAAATCTAATTCATTGGCATGTTTCTTAATTCCATTGGTGTTTTCAAAAATGGAAACCTTTCTTCCAAGGCTTCCTAGATTTTTGGAGGTTCCAACGCTCAACACCTCTGATGCCTGTGATAGGGAACCAGATCGAATCATTTTCTCTAATATTGGTTGCCCATTTCCAATCTTCATTGATCGTGATAAATGTTTCACTTGTTCCAACTCTTCCATTTGGAGCAAACTTAGTTCGAGCCTCTAGGAGCCATGTGATAGGGGGATAACAACAGAGTGAGAAGATCCACAACCTTCCACCTTAGAAGGCATACAAGCCTAAGAGTGCTCTTGTTTCAAAACATCAGTTTGGCCCAAGAGGCATCCTTACTACTCCAAACCTTAATGAGACATTTAGCTGCTAGTTTATTGGCCATTACTTCAAAGTCTAGAATCCCAAAGCCACCTTGATCTCTTTGGCTCATTAGAGTAGCCCATTTAATTTTTGGGACAACCCTCATGTTGGGGTCTCCCATCTAGAGAAAGTTTTTGCAAATTCTTTCCAATTTGACAATCTCTTGTTTCTTCGGTCTCGAGCAAGAGAGAAAGTAAATAATCAAAAAAATAAAGAACATCTTATCCACCATAGCTTGCCCCGCAAATTTGATATGCATACCTTCCGAGTATGCCAACATGTTATGGAGATGAGAAAGAGCCGAGCTTCATTGTTGGCCCATCGAAATGTCACATCCCATTAGAATACCTAGCAGGCAGAAGATTTGTCTCCTAGGGCTCAACTTACAGCTAGGGTCAAGCAAAGTTTGAGGTGGGTGCCCAATAAAGGGCCTGAAAGCGGTTTTAGAGATGTTTATTTTGGAATATGATGCCTCACAAAATGTATTTAGGCAACACAAAAAGGTATTGATGCTAGCAAGATCATTATGCACAAAAGCATTTGTGTCATCAACAAAGAGTGTCATGATCATCTGGTTTTGATTGAGAGGAAGAAAGAGGTCTTGAATAAGACCTAAACGTGTGTGATGTTTAACCAGGCAGTTGAGACCATCCCTAGCTATCGCAAAGAGAAGAGGTGCCAAGGGGCATCCTTGCTTGATAGAACATTGTTTGTTATCCTTTGGAGTTGTCCTCTCCAATCATCATAGCATAAAGGATTAACTTTCACATCTTAAATTTGTCAATCTAGGAAGTATACTAAGACCACAACCCCTTCTAGTTAATGGAATCCAAGAAAATGTAAAAACAGTTCTCATTTCTGAGAAGAATTTGAAAAAGGAGTAGGAAAACTAGGGTTTCTTGTATCTAGAGCTAGACCATAGCTTTTTCAATGATTCTTGTGCCTAAAGTATCGAAATTTTCGTGTAGATTAGAATTTTGAGCTTAGAAATAAATTTCAATACTTGTATCACCCAAACACAACAATCGTGATTCTAATAAAACAAAGAATTTCCATTTCTAGCAATGATTTCATGCATCTAATCACTCAACATACTGATAATCACCTCTCCTTACAAACTCCACTCAGTAATACACAAGTTAAATCAACAAATTTCATGGATAGCACATGAAAAAGACTGAAGAACCAGTCACGAACACTCGAAGAAAAGAGAGACACGATTTTCTAACTGAAGCTCTTCATTCACATCTCACATGAGTACAACATGATAGCAACCACTCCAAAATACAAGATATTGTCCTTTATATTTTTTCAATTGTCCCTTTTCACACTTGAGATTTGGTCGTTTTAGCTTCTAATCTAAAAATATGTGCTTGAAGAGCTTCTGAAAATTCTCTAAAAAACACATATGGTTTCTCTACTCATGAGGAAGACTCTTCCTCATTTTTACATCATTCTAATAAATATTGTACAAGATAATGGTTTGTTTTTTAAAAAAATCCTATTCTAACAAACATCTTAATCGAATAGTTTAAGAAAGTTGGCAATTAATGTTTACCTGTGTTGACACATTTCCTAGCAATGTTGAGATCATCTTAATTAATTTTTGACCACAACCTATGTCTTTTAAAGATTGGATAATGAAGTCCCACTCGAGTTTTTCATATGCTTTTTTCAAAGTTAGTCTTATGGAAGAGAATATCTTCAAGTAGACTTTTTTAGAAAAACTCGAACCTTCCCAAACATCAATGATAGCCTTGAGGATGGACCTTCCCTTGATGAACCCTTTTGTATCCTCATTGATCGGTTTTTGTAAGTGACAAGCAATTAGACTAGCAACTTTAGAAAGGATCTTGTAACTTGTTTGTAGCATCATAATTCGATGCCAATTTTCAATCCTATTTCTTTTGCCTTTTTTGTGGATACGTTTGATAACACCTTCATTGAAACATTTAGGTAGCACATAAAAGAAAACCGCCTCTTGGCACACCACATGTAATGGAGTAGTCACTAGAGGCTTGAAGGTCTTGAAAATCTCATTGGTAAGGCCATTCAGCCCCAGGCTTTTGCCATTAAGAAGAATACCAATAACTTCAAGAATCTAATCATCAGAAATGGGAGCTTTGAGAAGAGACTTCTTATTTTATTGAACTCTTTTTGTTCAAACTCTAGAGATGGCCGCCATGCAATCATGTTTTTAGAGAGAGAGAGAGGTGGAAACCCCCAAAATCTAGTTAAAGTGATTGACAATCAACAAACTATTTCCTTCATCCATCTTGCACTCAACCCCATTGATGTCCGTCATCAAAGGGATCACTTCCTTGATTGCTTCTTCCTGAGGAGGCCAATGTTTCACCATGTAAATTGGGCACTCTTTGTTTTGATCCAAGGGTGAATACATGTCATTGTTGAAAGAAAGAATAGGTATCTCATGGAAATGGTGAGATGTATGGAAAAAAGTCAATTTTTATAACATAGCTTCTGCCTTCAGGATTTGATGTGTGAAGCATATGTACTTAATAAGTATACCACAAAAGCACTAAAATCCATCATTCCATATGAGGATTGGCATGGGCACAACCCATTTTTTTCTCATTTGCATGTCTTTGGTTGTCTAGCATACACATTAGTGCTTGAACAGCAACGTAGAAACCTCAATGATATAGTAGTGAAATGTATTTTTGTTAGATACAAATTTGAAAGCAAAGGTTATCCTCTATATCATTTACAAACTAAATGCATTCTTATCAGCCATGATATTTGTTTATGGAAGATGTGATTCAACCCTTAATTTTATGTACCAAGGAGATACGAGTTAGTTGCAAAGATGTATATGATATTTTTTCTACTTTTTTATGCATGGAAAGTCAATTGTTGGTCCAAATGAGGCAATTTCATAGCCTTAAGAGGTTCATAATGTGATGTAGATCATTCCATTTTTGTTGCAGAGTTACATGATGCACCTGTAAATGAGAGGACTGACATAGAAGAAGAAGTAAAAAGTGTTCCTAAATGCTTGGTATAGACTTTGAGAGATGCCAAAGCAAATGCACCTTCTTCATATCCTACTTGTCTACACTCTCATAGTGCATCATTTGCATCATATTTTTATGCAATGGCTACCTCTACTCTTTGTGATAAGAATAAGCCTATTTCTTCTGATGAAGCACAAAATTTAGAAAATTGTATGGTTGCTATGCAACCATATTATGATGCTATTATGAAGAATGATACTTGTTCTTTATGTGATCTTTCTCAAGGGAAAAATTCCATTGGCACTAAATGGGTATACAAACTGAAACCTAAGCCTAATGGAACAAATGATAGATACAAGGCTAGGCTTGTAGCCAAAGTTTATGGGGAGAGACATTGATTTTCAGGACACCTTTGCTCCCACGTGTGGATGACCAATATTTGTAGCATTTGTGCACTTGCAATTCATCATGGTTGGAAATGTATGTCAGTTGAACATTAAAACTCCATTTGCGAATGGTGAATTACATGAAGAAGTTTATGTATTTTAGCCCCATGGTTTTGTGCATAAAGGGCATGAAAATGAAGTGTGTAGGTTGGAAGAGGCATTGTATGGTTTGGAGCAAGCACCACATTCTTGATATGAGATAATACATGACTACTTGCTTGTCAACGGATTTGAGAAGAGTCCAAATGAGAGAACCTTATATGTTAAGCATGTACATAATGCACTTCTGATCATTGTTGTATATGTTGATGTTATGCTTCTTGCTGGTTCTAATGAGAGCCATAATGTTGAATTTAAGGCCAACTTGCATGCCTCTTTTGAAAGGTGAGATTTGGGGAGTTTACATAATTATGTGTACATTCAATTTATGCAAGTTTATAAGGGGAATAGCTTTGTGTGAAAAACACATTATTGCATCATATTGGCCTTGAAGGCTAAAAACCTATTGCCACTCGCATGGAAACAAGTTTATGATTGAGTCTTCATGATGTTGGAGATGCATTTGATGTTGTTCTCTATCAAAAGGCTATTGGATGGTTGATGTACTTATGCATAACTCAATGTGAGATTTAGTTTTCTATTTCTTAGATCAGTGGGTTTATGCATTGCTCAAGTGCCAAGCATTGGTAGGTGGTTATGTGCATCTTTCACTACTTAAGTGGTACTGGAGTGCTTTGATTGTTTTATCCCAATGAGGGATCATTACCACAAGATTCACATGATTTTTATAACTCAAACTAAGTTGATTTCTATGACCCTTATGTGTCCACTAGTGGTTTTCTATTCATGCTTGCTAGCTCATGCATATCTTGGTGAGAAAGAAGAAGCTTATTTTTGCCACTTCTAGTTGTGTGACTGAGTATAGGGCACCTTTCTTAGGGATTGTTAAGTATGTGTGGCTCATATGACTTCTGGCTGATTGGGGTGTTCATTCGTCTTCTAGAACCACCATCTTTAATACCATTTAGAGTGCATTTGTAGTCATGAGAAACCCTATGTTCCATGTTTGTACAAAGCACATTAAGGGACGCTATCATTATGTCAAGGAGAGGTTCTCTACTAGAGAGATATATTTTACTTATGTCCCCACACATGATAATATTATAGACCTTTTCATGAAGGATCTACTTAGGTAGAAGTTTGAAGCTTCTTGCAAAGCTTTGGGCTTACTTCCGTTTACGGATTCATGTGTTTCCACATTTCTTAGAACTTCCTTATACGAGTGTGAGCTCCTTGTTAACCACATCACTCAACGGGGGGATTTCTTGATATATTATGGTGGTGATGTATGTAAAGATATTTAAGAATGTTGAGGCATTTTCTCCCTCTTTTGGAGTTTTTTTCCTCCTTGTTTTTATATGCGCCTATAACCCTAATGGTCCATATATCTTTGTTCATTTCACTTGACAATACATTCGATATTGTCTTATGCTCCAAACTTCCTCTACTTCCACTAAAACATATCAAGCGTATAACAAGGCTTCTACCAGGGCAAATGCATGGGTGCGATGTTGCCCCAATGTTGGTGTTAGGGTCGGCATATGTATCGGTAACAAACCACCGGTATAGGCATCGGTATAGGCATTTGTATAAACGCTAGTAATACCTGATGCTCATACCAGTGGCTATATCAGAAATCGTGTAAGGCGTATCATCACATATATCGGCGATCCTACTGGGAGTACTGACGTGCATATCAACGATCATATCTGCAAAATGTTTTTGGTCAGAGTGTTGTCTCTTGTTACAGCAACATTACCATGATGTTGTGTAGCAAAAGACAATACACTCTGCCCAAAGAAAACCGAGTACATGTGATGTGTACTCTTATGGCAACCAAAACATGATTTCATAAAGAAAAATTACTATCAGGCACAAAAGCGATGAGCAGAATGAACCACGAATCATGTACATAAAAATTTAGATATTCCATAAATGAAGCATGTAGAACAGTGTGGCAAAGCACTACCATATATGAGCCAAATACAAAATGTGGCAAAGCACTTCCATATAGGACCTGAGTACAAAATTATGGTGCACCATTGCCATATATGAGTGTAATACAAAATTGTGGCAAAGCACTACCATACATATGTTCAAAGGAATAAAAACCTTTATACCTACAATCTTGCAACAAAGCATATGTGTAAAATTAGACAAATTTACATGATATTTTTAAACAACAACTAAAAATACCAAACCAAGCTATAAGCTCACCTCATCGTAGATGCTCCCATGAAATGATCGCACCACATCCCTCCAAGTCCTCCAACAGTGCAGCCAATCCATGAGGATATCCGCAAGCCTCCTGGGTTTGCATCGGAGGATGACCCACTGCCAACTCCTATAATAAATATGCAAAACATTAGATGAACATATATGATGCCCTTAACATAAACAAATTCAATAATTAAAATCATACTTACAAACTCATAACACATAGTGTGGTAGCTACCCAAATATGACGTTCCAACCATATCTAGACATATGGCTTCCCCTTCTCAATGTTGATAATATCCATCAGGAGGATGTTGCTCCTCGTCATGAATCGATTCCCACTCCTCAGTGTCTAACCATACAGGCTTTGATAAGCCTGAGATTGGAAGACAAAATCAAGGTTCTTGCAGATTGGAGCATGGATGGAACTGAAATTTCATTGTCATAACTCTTTTTTGTAAAGATACTGTGAAACCTGTAAACAAACCTATTTTTGCAATGAAATTTTTTTCACATTTGCTTCAAGGATATTTTGGCCACATTCTACTTGTATCTGTACATTCTCAAGGTTTTTCTTGAAAGAGCATTCTTATTGTTTATTTTCTTTGATGTGATCCCAAATGTCAAAGTTTTCCTTTCCAAGACTCTTATGTTTTAATTTAAGGAAAAGTCACTTCTATGAAAAAGTGGGACCCATCACTTAAAAATTCTAGAAAAGTTATAAATAGGAGTCCTCTCTCCTCATTTCTCACTTTTGCAACTACATTGAATGTTAGAGCAGTCTGCATTTGCAAGCTATGGCTTCCACCTCTATACCTACTAAGAGTGCACGCCACAAGTTTCTAGAATTTTTGGAGGATTCAGATTATAAAGGTCAACATGACCTATATGATCTTCTCTCCAAGGTTCTTCACCTCCATGGAACCGTGCAAATGAATGTCGATGCTTTGGAGGAGCTACTTCATTATATGCAAGTTCATATATTGTGTTTCTCCATCGAAATACCACCATATGATGGAACTTGGGTTCCATGTGACCTTCTCACCTACATTCACAAAGGTGATGAGGCATTTGCAAAACGATTGAAACGGTTCCAGGTAATTTCAGAGGAAGCAGGGCACCTTCTTGATGAAAATGTGCCACTTATAAGGAAATTGAATAGGAAACGCAAGATGGGTGCAAAATATCTTTCATTCATTGCTGCCACCATTTTCTTTGTGAATGAGGAACCAGAACCAATTCCTCATGAGATCCCTCATCTTCTTACAGGTGGTTTTGTCGAGGATAAAAAGGAACCACCTCAAGAACCCTTGAATCTCCTATTAGAGAGAGAAGCTATTGAGAAAACTTATCCTCTTGGTGTGGATGATAAGTTGAAAGAAGTGCCTAAGCCATCCACCTCTTCGGAGCCAGAAGCAACTATTCCAGCGGTGGAGATTGAAACTTTTTCACTGGTTCTTGTCGAGGGACAAGAATATTTGTTTTTACATGATGTAGAAGGCATTTGGGCTACAGCTGGATGAATGCCTAAGTTTTTTTTGTACTTTGTCAGAGTGTCCTTTGGATAGTACCTCTAACTTGTTGGAGAAAAAGTGTTTGCCATTTGGTGACTCAGTGGCCGACACAATAAAATTGGTTTGCAATGACATACTCACAAGTGAACATCAACATATCACAGAAGAACAATTTAGTAATGCACAAGAAAGGATATTGGAATCAAAATTTCCCGCCTCACCAGTAATCGAGCAGAGTGGGATGTCCCACTCCAGCATTAATTTACAACTTCAAGAGAGAGGAGAAGAAGAAGATAGAGTTCAAGATGTAAGTATCTTCAATTCATGTCATTCATTCTTACAAACACATGCAGCTACTAATCATAAAACTTTGTGCAGGAGGTGATTGAAGTCGACAAGTTTGCAGCAAGGAGTGGAGGTGATCGAGTGGCTCGTGGAGGTGGCTCATCCCTTGCAAACTACATTGGGAAACTTCCCAAAGAACATTTTGTAATTATCCATAAAGATTTCAGTCCTCAGGGCCACTTCATGACATGGTGTCTAAAGGCCTTAAGTAAATTGCTTTGTTTATCAACCATTACACAAGGGAGTAATTGTATCTTTTTAGTTAAGAAATCCCTTGTAACTACAACCTTAGGTTCCAACTTCCGTGGAAAGGTCTTAGGTCAAATAGGTATATCTCTAGGTCTAGGAGTTAGAAATGTTGATGAAATAGCAAACTCAATCTTGACTTACACCCTACCCATGGCTTTGGAGCGTCGAAAGAGAGTCATTGAGAAACTCAAAGCCAATTGATGTAAACAATTGAATTAATATCAAATTTTCACTTTGCTTTATTCACAATTGTCTCAAGTATTTCTTTTTGAGTATATTATCTAAAATTCTTTTGGACCTGCATGTGATGTATTGAGATCATGTAGGACATTGGGAGGATCTTAAGTTTCATTCTTTTGGACCTTCATTCTCTCATTTAAGGTCATGAAGGGCTTTGGGAGGCCAAATAAAGCCCTGCCACAGAAACGCGGGAGAAGGCCCTGCAAAACGTTTGCAGGGCCTTCTCCCGTGTTTCTGTGGCAGGGCTTTATTTGGCCTCCCAAAGCCCTTCATGACCTTAAATGAGAGACATTTCACTAGATGGATATTATCAAGAATGTAAATGCCCTAGGTGACCTTACATGAGACTGAAACTTCACATCAAGACCTTACATCAAGAATCCAAATGTTCTAAGTTTCAAAATGCTCTGCTCATATGTTTCAAAGGTATTTGGAGGTCAAAATTTGTTCATATTAACTACTCATGAACTAGCTTTACTACTCATGATCCTTCTTTCATATTTCAAAGGTCTTGTAGGGCATTGGGAGGCCAAATAAAGCCCTGCCACAGAAACGCGGGAGAAGGCCCTGCAAACGTTTTGCAGGGCCTTCTCCCGCGTTTCTGTGGCAGGGCTTTATTTGGCCTCCCAATGCCCTACATGACCTTAAATTATAAGAAATTTCACTAGATGGATATTATCACTAGATCAAAATGACAAGATAAGAAAACAATCACTAATATATGAGAGATTATCACAAGAAAACACATGGAAATGTAAAATGACTGCTCATGTTTCATTCTAAATAATGATATTATAAAGGGAATAGAGGAAAAGTGCTAATGTTTCATTGAAAATGGCAATATTTACAAAAAATCTCTTGTCCGTAGAGATCAGTTAGAAAACCTAGCTACGATCACCCCTAATTCTCCTAGCTAATTGTATGTCCTTCGGTTGTATAGTGACTCGCTTAGCATGGATGGCGCACAGGTTGGAATCCTCTAGCATTGATATCAAAAATGCTTCAGCTGCCTCTTGTAAAGCTTCTAAAGCTAGAGCTTGGATCCTTAGCCCTGCACAATACCTTTGTAACTCTTCTTTGACCACCCTTGCAAAGGGTCTTCTAGGTATGAGAAGCTCAGCTGTCTTTTGATAGTGCCTTATCTCTGCAAATGCCTTCATATATCTTATTCTTCGTTGTGGTGCTCTAGCTTGTGGTGGTGCTGGTCTTCGTTGGACATTTTCTTGTGGTCTTGGTTGGGGTGGCCTACGACGAGGTTGAAAGACTTTCTTCTTTCGTTGCACGCGTCTTGAGCTTTCTCCTTGTTCAGGATGTTGTTGCTGGCTTTGCTCCCTCTCTTGATCATTGGGTATGGCCCCCTGATTTGATGGTAGTGTCTTTCCCACTACAGTAACCCTATGATTTGTATGTATTTCTTCGTTACCCCATGGTGGCAATGTTTGACTCTCATCACTTGATTGTGAACATTGTTGAGAAACATCCTCATGCGATTCATCAAAATCATCATCAGAAACTACCTGTCTATGAGCACGCTCCTTCACCCTTGTCTTTGTTGGTCTCTTTGGTGATGGAGGCTCATCATATGATGATGGTGGTGATTGGGGTTGATTTACGGCCTCTTCCCTGGATTGCCCATGTTCCACTTGTTCATGCAACTATTCACTCCCAGAGGTATGCCACCACCTGTTTCGCGATGGGATGCAGAGCGCGAGACACTACGTCGCCGTTTGTGGTGATTCATCCATGGTGGCTTCTAAGTGCCTTGCACATAGGTAGGAAAGTTAATGGGATCCTTCCTTGCAGTTTGCTTTGTTCGTGCCATCCTCTATAGTGCTAGAATGTTGAAATGAGACAATGAGTCTCCTTTTATAATGTTTCACTTAGAAAGGTTCTGTTCACATCTGAATGGACAAAAAATAGTTTAAAAATTCAAAATTACCTTAAAAAATTGCAAACAAGAGATTAGTGTGTAGCAAACCTTATGAATTATTCAGAAAATGCCATGAATGTATTAAATGACTTCACTTCCATAATGAACCCTGTCATGTTCTTGTAGCCCGCCATTGAGCATGACGTAAAGGTCCCAATGATGACTTCCATTTTTCACTAGCTAAGTTGTGTTGATTAAATCTTGCAAGTTTTGCAACTTTTGACTCCTTGGCTCGTTCCATTGCATATGTCCTTGAAAATGCAATACGATAAAACCAATTAAACATCTCTTCCATATAGTTTGATTGCATTGCACCACCACCATGTCATGTGTTCTTGAAGTAAACACCTCTAGCCTTGTAATGTGACTTCTCCATTCCTTGTGTACTAAAAATCTCCAATGAACCATATCGATGCATAAAAAATGCTCCATGTGCAAATAAAATATGCTGAAATGATATAAGTACATATAACACAATCTTATCAACAAGAAAATTGAAAAAATAAGAAAACTTACAATGTAATGTGTAATATTGCTCTCTCCCCAAGATAGGATGAAACGCTTTGCAAACTCCATTAATGTACCTTGAAACAACTGACGGTCATTTTTGTTGGAGCTATTAAGACTCATTAAGCCTACCAACTTATCTAAGCATGACCAAACCTTCTTTCGCCTATTACTAAGGTCAATTTGAGAATCATTATCAGTGGTGATCATGCACAAGTCTTTCCATAGCTCCCTGCATTCATTTTTCTTAGGGCTTACACCTCTTCTGAAAAATTTTCTTGCCTTCTTCCCTATCATTGACACTTGTTGCAAACTATTTTGCGATTCACCAGGTTTTTTGACAACTAGAGTTACATTACCACCATGACAACCAATCAAATTAAGCAACTCTTCCAATTTTTTGATTGCTTGTACAGATTTATCAATTGGCTTCATGGAAAATGCATATTCTATGTGGAGCTTCAATAATCTATCAAATATTCTCATGAAAGCATGCAATGTGCAAAAGTGAACATTAACTAATGGAAATGGAATAATGGGATTCCAATCTTTATCTAATGTGTCACGGTTAGGTATTTTTAACATTGGACACCTTAACAAAGGTCTATCCCATTCCGTGGAAGTAGGTGCATCTATGTATTCATCTAAGCTAGATAGTACTTTTTGTTGTCCCTTTGTTACTTTGTAGCCTCAAATACTAAATGGACATGGATAACGAGCAGATGCACCTTGCTTGCAACCTAACATGCATTTGATAGTTTTTAAATCCCCACCCAAGTGCCAATCTATCTCAAAATCACCAAAGTTTTCTATGTGGAGCTTTGCACCATGAATTTGAGAAATTATTACTTTAGTGATCCATGGGGTCCTACTAAAAATCCATGAAAGAACATCATTGGATTATTGAGGTACTTCATAAGCACCTAACCACCATATTTCTTTCTCGGATTGAACACTATATGTAGACTTAGAGCTAGAGTTACTACTTTCATCAGATATGGCATTTCTCATAGCTTCATTCATGAGTGTCAAACTCAATCTCTCCATTCATCGTCCCTTTATGATCTGGCATTCATCTAACTTCAATATAAACTATAATTTGGTATTACAATCTGCATAAATTAGCAAAATTTTTATAACATCAAAATACAATGTATATCAAGGTAACAACAGTGCACATACCTGGTATAGTAGATTTGTAAAATCGAACCATTGCCTGTTGAAGCCTCTCCAAATCCAGGAATATGTTGTTGTACTTTGTGTAAGGAAATCCATTTCCAACTGCGCTTTTCAACTCTTTTTTGGATGTAGATAAATGATAAATAGACATAGGCATAATATCCTCTATATATAAGTAGTTTCCAAGAATACTAGTTATATCTTCATTGGACATTGACTTCTTTAGCGATACCTTGTAAGGAGATGGAAACATACTCTGCAAAATACCTTCTCTTTCTAATGAATGCTTCAAAAGGTTGTACAATGCACTGTATCCTTTAGTACTAATTCCTGCTTCATCACATACCATCTGCACGTCTCTAGGAGTGATAATATCTTGTAACTTTTTTGTGAAATCTTTAATCACTTGCTTCTTGATACGGTTTCCTATCCGTGACTCCAAAATACTAACCACTTGCTTGTTGGTCAAACAAGAATTTAATAACTTGAATTGATCCTCTATTGTTGATGACGCACTAACATCTTCAACAAATGACCTACATAAAAAAAAAAAATATATATATATATAAATATATATATATATATATATATATATATATATATATATATATATATATATATATATATATATATATATATATATATATATATATATATATATATATATATATATATATATATATATATATATATATATATATATATATATATATATATAAGTCTTCCAAAAAGAGAAACAAATACAAGCCAAACCTTATCGCAAAAACTCGTCGTTTGCGTGCTCCACCACCAATTGAAAGAGAGTCAAAGGATGTTAATGATCGTCTCCTACGTCGCATCCCAAGTGGAGTCTCTCTCAAGTGTTGGACAGTGTTTTTTAATTTCTCAATTATTCCCTTCCATATGCTTTTCAAGCTCTGCAAGTTTTTCTTGTAAAGATATGATTGTGCTTTCAAAAGTGACCAACCTTGTATGATTTAGTTGATATTGTTGAATCCACTACTTAGTAATGACAGTTGAATGTGTAGATAATCGTTGACAATAACCTAAGAGCCCAGCTTTACCGGCACCGATGAACTGAAGTAAAGTTGAGAGGTTATGGAATGTTGGATGGTAAGAAGACATTGGATCAGGAGGGTATAATGAACCATGAGTCCAAAGATCAATATTCTTTTCTCCAGCTTCATGACGCTCATTTTGAGAGTTCACATCATTGTTGCACTGTGTATTTGGAGCAAACTCTCTGGGCACACGAACATGGATACTTGTTGATGCTGGGGCATGAGGATCTTTTCCAACAATTAAACAATACTGAGAAAGAGACCAGAAATTTGTTTGGAAGAGATGCTAGAGCATGATTTTCTCATAAAAAGTTTGTTTTCTTGGATGTGGATGGGTCACAGTGTGTTTTTCCACTGAGAATAGCCAAAAATGTTGAAATTTTGAAAAAGTCATTTTTTGGGTGAAGAGTAGTTACGGATTTGATGATGTGGCACTCTACTTTTGGAGGGATTTTAAAAATATTACTTTTTCAAAAGGAATATTAAAAACTAAACTAAAAAAAAGTCACTTCTGACATATATATTAAAAAATGAGCCCTTTCAAGTAAATAAACACTGAAATTGAGACTTAAAAAAAAAACATTTTTTTATTCCCATACATGCTCGAGTTTGATGATGTGGAAAGTAGATTACCTTTCTCTCTCTCTAATAGAAGAGAGAGAGGAGCCTAGTAAGCCTTTAAAAAAGCCTACTCCAGCCTACTAAAAAGAGCCCTATTAAATGCACTTTGTCCCCTTAGACAACAACAGAATTAAGCTTAATCCCTAAGAATTAGGAATCCTTACAAGGCCCATGCAGGGTTCACCTTTTTTCCTAATGTAATGGAATCCAAGAAAATGTAACAATGGTTCTCATTTCTGAGAAGAATTTGAAAAACGAGTAGGAAAACTAGGGTTTCTTGTATCTAGAGCTAGACAATAGCTTTTTCAATGATTCTTGTGCCTAAAGTGTCAAAATTTTCCTATAGATTAGAATTTTGAGCTCAGAAATAAATTTCAATACTTGTATCAACCAAACGTGACAATTGTGTCTAATAAAACAAAGAATTTCCATTTCTAGCAATGATTTCATGCATCTAATCACTCAACATACTGATAATCCCTCTCCTTACAAACTCCACTCAGTAATACACAAGTTAAACCAACAAATTTCATGGATAACACATGAAAAAGACTCAAGAACCAATCATGAACACTCGAAGAAAAGAGAGACACGATTTTCTAACTGAAGCTCTTCATTCACATCTCACATGAGTACAACATGATAGCAACCACTCCAAAATACAAGATCTTGTCCTTTATATTTTTTCACTTGTCCTTTTTCACACTTGAAATTTGGTCCTTTTAGCTTCTATTCTAAAAATATGTGCTTGAAGAGCTTCTGAAAATTCTCTAAAAAACACATATGGTTTCTCTACTCATGAGGAAGACTCTTGCTTATTTTTACATCATTCTGATAAATATTGTACAAGATAATGGTTTGTTTTAAAAAAAAATCATATTCTAACAAACATCTTAATTGAATAGTTTAAGAAAGTTGGCAATTAATGTTTACCTATGTTGACACGTTTCCCTGCAACGTTGAGATCATCTTAATGAATTTATGACCACAACCTATGTCTTTTGGAGATTGGATAATGAACTCCCACTCGAGTTTTTCATATGCTTTCTCAAAGTCAGTCTTATGGAAGATAATATCTTCAAGCAGACTTTTTTAGCAAACACCAGAACTTCCCAAACATCAATGATAGCCATGAGGATGGACCTTCCCTTGATGAACCCTTTTGTATCCTCATTGATCGGTTTATGTAAGTGACAAGCAATTAGACTAGCAACTTTAGAAAGGATCTTGTAACTTTTTTGTAGCATCGTGATTCGATGCCAATTTTCAATCCTATTTCTTTTGCCTTTTTTGTGGATAAGTTTGATAACACCATTGAAACATTTAGGTAGCACATCAAAGAAAACTACCTCTTGGCACACCACATGTAATGGAGTAGTCACTAGAGGCTTGAAGGTCTTGAATACTCATTGGTGAGGCCATTCAGCCCCGGGCTTTTGCCATTAGGAAGAAAACCAATAACTTCAAGAATCTCAACATCAGAAATGGGAGCTTTGAGAAGAGGCTTCTTATTTTATTGAACTCTTTTTGTTCAAAATCTAGAGATGGCCACCATGCAATCATGTTTGTAGAGAGAGAGAGAGGTGGAAACCCCCAAAAGCTAGGTAAAGTGATTGACAATCAACAAACTATTTCCTTCATCCATCTTGCACTCAACCCCATTGATGTCCATCATCAAAGGGATCACTTCCTTGATTGCTTCTTCTTGAGGAGGCCAATGTTTCACCATGTAAATTGGGCACTCTTTGTTTTGATCCAAGGGTGAATACATGTCATTGTTGAAAGAAAGAATAGGTCTTTCATGGAAATGGTGAGATGTATGGTCAAAAGTGAATTTTTATAACATAGCCTCTTTTTGTGGTGATTGGTTGAGATCAATCTATAGTAAGAATCTCAAGAAAATTATTTATTTTTGACATCGACGATTCTTGCCTGATGATCATCCATTAAGATCTAAAAGAGAAGCGATACATTTTAATGGAAAGCTTGAAACAGCACAGTATCCAAAACCTGTGATGCCTATGGATTGGTATAAAAAAATGGACAGAAGGACCTCTGATAGATCTAGAATTAGAAATCTTTAGTGATGATGAAGATAATGAGTACGTGAAGAGAGGTAAAGGAAAATAGGCACTTGCAGAGAAGATATCAATATGGTATTCTTTGGAGTATTGGAAAGAGTTAAAAGTATGTCATCTTTTTTATTCTATGCATATATTCAAGAATATTGATTATTCACTATGGGAGCATCTTCTTGGACTAAAAGATACCATAGCATCAAGGAATGATTTGAAAGATCAAAACTCAAAACCAAAGTTATGGCCAGTTTTGGTTAGACATCGACAGGAAACGACTTATGCACTTGCTCCTTGGGTACTTACAACAAAAGAGATACAGACTATCAACAATAGGATTCAATTGATTCGGACTCCTACAGGATATGGAGCATCTTTCCAAAACATGTTTACTATGGATGATAAGAGTTTATCTGGGTTAAAGACCCATGACTGGCATAACTTTTTGGAACATATTTTACCTTTGGTTATCGATGGATGTACAATGAAAGGAGTACAAGATGTGATCTATCATCTTGGATAGCTTATAAGGTAATTATGATACTTTTATATTTAATATATATGAATATTTGATATGTTTTATTTTTTAATTAACTTTTTTATAATTTTTTTAATGATATGTATAGGTGGATTACATCAAAAGAGATTGACAAAAACTTGATCCCACAAAGAAAACGTGAATGCAAAGAGCTACTATGTTTGATGGAGATAGAGCTTCCTACTTCATTTTTGGATATTCAGGTTCATTTATTAGTCCATCTTGTAGATGAAATAGAGATTGCAGGTGTTGTCAACACTCGATGGATGTTTTGGGTCGAGCGATTTATGGGAATATTAAAAGGTTATGTGTGACAAAGAGCAAAACTAGAAGGATCCATGGAAAAGGGTTGGATTCTTGAAGAGTGCATGTATTATGTTAGTGAGTACCTTGAAAGAGTTCATGAAGAAGTTCCATGTGCATGGGCCAAGGCGTCTTCTTCAAAAATAACAGATGAGGTATTATCAGGTAAGGGAGTTCCATTTTTATTTACATTTCAACAAAAAAATGATGTTTCTACTTTTGTAGCATATAATAGCGAATGCATGCAAGCATTCCTTAACAAGTACGAATAGGAACTTCAAAATCACCGAAGTAAAAGGCAAAAAAAAAAAAGATATAGATGTAATCTCGATAATAATGCGATTACAAATATATCTTCTTTCATGGATTGGCTATATAGCCGTTTGCAATGCGCCAATGCAAATAATGAAGAAATGTTAGATGAGCAGAGAGAGTTAATGATAGGTTGTGAACGAAAGGTAATTTTATTTTAATAATATTTTATTTTTTTCATATATGTATATTAGTTTCTATTTAGTAATTAAATTTCTTTTGCAGGATTGAATGTTCACTAATATGTGGGCTTTTGGACACCATATCAGAATTAAAGCCATTGATTCTTTACATAAAATAGAGGATTCTAGTATTGTTGCTTCTT
>CM035434.1:53602371-53619871 GCA_020310875.1 Ceratopteris richardii
GTGCCCCGGTGGTCCTAGTGTGTTCACACACATCACTACCTAAATATATCAACAAATCCCCCCTGGGAGTGATGCGGTGAACAAGGAGGTGGCACTCATGTATAAGGAAGTGCCAAGCTATGTGGAAATCACTCCACAAAAGGAAGTAAGCCCAAAGCTTTGCGGAAAGCTTCAAACTTCTCCCTAGGCAGAGCCTTCCTGAAAAGGTCTGCAATGTTCTCTTGTGTGGGCACATATGCCAAGCTCATCTCCCCAGCAGAGAACCTCTCCCTGACATAGTGATAATGCACCTCAATGTGCTTAGTGCGAGCATGGAACACAGGGTTCCTCACAACTACCAATGCGCTCTAACTGTCAGTGAAGATGGTGGTGGTAGAAGACTGGCCAACACCCAAATCACCCATAAGGCGTCTGAGCCGCACACACTCAACAGTCGCTGTGAAAGCTGCCCTATACTCAGCCTCACAACTGGAAGTGGCCATAGTAGGCTGCTTCTTGCTCAACCAAGATATACATGAGCTACCAAGCATGAAGCAAAAACCACTGGTGTACACATGAGTGTCAACAACCAACCCAATCTGAGTAAGAAAGAGCATGCAAATCTGGCGGTAGTGATCCCCCCTTGGGATAAAACAACTCAAGTGACCGAGTACGTGACTCCTGGGCAATGCATAAACCTGCTCATCTGTGAGATAGTAAACTGAATATCTCGCCAAGTAATGCATAAGTAAATCAAGCATCCAATAGCCTGCTGATAGAGAACAACATCAAATGCATCTCCAGCATCATGAAGACTCAATCGTAAACCTGTCTCCATAGGAGTGGCAATAGGCTTACAGTCTTCAAGGCCAAAACACTGCAATAATGTGTCAATATATTTTGTTTGACACAAAGCCATTACACCATCAACTTGCATAAACTGAATGCCCAAATAGTGATGCAAATGCCCCAAATCAGACATCTCAAATCAGGCATGCAAATCAGCCTTGAAATCAGCAATATGCTTCTCAATAGGACCAGTAAGCAGCATGTCATCAACATAGACAACAATGATCAGAAGCACATCATTAGCATGCTTAACATAGAAGGTGCTTTCAGTTGGACTGTTCTCAAAACCATGTGCAACCAGATAGGCATGTATCTTCTCATACCAAGCACGTGGTGCTTGCTTTAAACCATATAATGCCTTCTTTAACCTACACACCTGGTTTTCATGCCCTTTCTGCACAAAGCCACGGGGCTGAAAAACATACACTTCTTCATGCAAGTCACCATTCAGAAATTCTGTTTTAATGTCCAACTGATGTACATTCCAACCATGATGGGCTACAAGTGCACAAATGCTCCGAACAGTAGTCATACGGCATGTAGGTGCAAAGGTCTCATCAAAATCAATGCCTCTTTCTTGCGCATAACCCTTTGCAACAAGCCTAGCCTTATACCTGTCAATTGTACCATCAGGTTTACGCTTGAGCTTGTATACCCACTTAGTGCCAATGGCCTTCTTGCCAGGAGGCAAATCACATAAAGACCATGTACCATTCTTCATTATAGCATCATATTCAGATTGCATAGCAGCCATCCAATTTTTTAAACTCTATGCTTCATAAAAAGAAACATGTTCATTCTTATCACAGAGACTAGACGCAGCCATAGCATAGCAATCTGATGCAAAGGAGGCACTATGAGAGCCTGAACGAGTATGATATGACAAAGGTGCATCTAATTTGCTATCAGGCAAAGTCTGCACCAGCCATTTTGGCATAGTTTCTGCCTGGTCAATATCAGCTCTCTCATCAACAAGTGCATCATGTAAATCTACATCAGAAATGGAATTATCTCATCATCATATGAAACCTGCAAAGGCTGAGAAGTTGCCTCATTAGGACCAGCACTAGACTGTCCACCTGTAAAAAGAGGCATCAAAGTATCATACATGTCTTTGGAGCTAAGAGATGTCTCCTTAGTACATGAAAGCAATGGCTGAATAGCATCTTCCACAAGACAACATCACGGCTAACTAGAATTTGTTTAATCTGTGGATGATACAGACGATAGCCTTTACTTTCAGAATTGTACCCAACAAAAATACATTTTACTGCCTTATCATCTAATTTTCTGCGATGTTGTTCAGGCACTAGTGCATATGCCAAACAACCAAAAAAATGCAGATGAGCAAGAGATGGCTTGCGGTCATGCCAAGCCTCATATGGAGTGATAGACTGCAGCGCTTTAGTGGGACACCTGTTCAGTACATATGCTGCACACATGACAGCCTCAAGCCAGAAACTATGTGGTAAAGCCTCACTCTTGACCATGCACCTCGCCATCTCCATGAGTGACCTGTTCTTTCGTTCAGCAACTCCATTCTTTTGAGGTGTATACGGCACTGTACATTGGTGTTTTATCCCACATTCAGCTAGAAATGCATTAAAATCAGAAGACATATATTCCCCCCCTCGATCAGAATGGAGGGTGCCCATTTTACATGCTGAAAAATTTTCAGCCAAAACCAAAAACAGTTTAAAGCACATGAACACTTGGGACTTTACTTTGAGTGGATATACCCATGCAGGCCTGGAAAAATCATCAATGAAAGTCACGAAGTAAAGCTAATTTCCAAAAGAAGGTGTCTGCATAGGACCACACACATCACTATGTAGAAGCTGGAATTTCTGAGTACCCCGAACTGAACCATCTTTTGGAAAGGATGAACGATGCATTTTGCCCAAAATACAGCCTTCACAAACATGTTTTCCAGATGCCTCAAGTTTGGGCAAAGAGGACATCATTTCAGATTTCTGCAGGCATAGCAAACTAGCAAAATTCAGATGACCAAAGCGTGCATGCCAAAGCTTTGCATCTGAAATAGTGTGAGAATCATTTACTGCACATGTCCCTGGCACAAATAAAGCATCTGACAAAGTGAAAGAACTACCATCATCAGTAGTCAAAATGATCTTACCAACTCCCATAACAAGATAAGAGGAGTTGTTGGTGCATGTAACAGTATTCCCTGTAGGGGCAGGCTCGAGTGAAGAGAAGAAACTGCGCTGCGAGGTAATATGTTTGGTCGCCCCACTGTCAAAGTACCAAACATCTGAGTCTACTACAGACATGCATTGATCATGAGAAGATGGGTCAAAACTGCAGACAGTAGTAAACGCCCATTCTTCTTCCTGCACAAGATTTGCGGACTCTATTTTTGGTGTAGAGGCCTCTACAACAACCATTCCAGCCTCTTTCTTTTTTGCCTCTTTAGCAGCCAGTTTTGGACAGTTCTTTATGATATGATCATTCCCTTTACAGTACTTACAAAACACTTTTTGGTTTTTTGATTTCTTCTCATCTTTATCTTCCTTCTTCGAATATGCAAAATTAGCAGATTTTTGCTTACTAGTTGAAGAGCTCCATTTTCCTTTGCCCTTCTGACTAGCCAGGAAAGCTTGATCTGCAACTCGCATAATGGACCTATTTTGCCTGGACTGATCTTCTTGCAACAGAACAAAGACTAACTCCTCAAATGACAAGGCATTTGGATTGCCTTTCATCATCAACCGAAGAGTAGAAGCAAAACTCTGATATGAATCAGGAAGACCATTCAGAACGGTGTGCACAAGTGAGCTATCTGGTATAACCTTATCAGAAGAAATCAAATGTTCCTTCAAGTCTTTGATCTTTGTTAGGAAACTATCCATAGAATCACCTTCATTCATGTGCTCACTCTCCAACTATTTTAAGAGGTAAGTAACATGAGCCTCATTCCTAGCTTGGTACAATGTGGTAAGTGTATCCCAAGCATCCTTAGTTGTTCTGCAAGAGCAAATATGAGGAATAATGGCACGTTTGGCAGACAAAGCTATCAATGCATGTGTCAGGGCATCTCTAGCATCCCAACAAATCTGTTATGCAGTAGGTGCAGCAGAAACAGCAGCACGAACAGGAATCTGCGGAATATCATCTTCGACACCATCTTCATCAGCTCCAGCACCTGTATTTGCAGTACCTGTAGTCAGAGGTGTAACAGGATGTCTTTCAACACCCTGCACAATGTTCCACAATCCTTTTGCAACCAGTACATGTTGCATCATATAAGCCCATAATGAGTAGTTGGTACCATCCAACTTATCCTCAACAGCCAACATACGGAATACATCACTACTTTCAGCCATGGCCGGTGACTAAAATACCTTGATGCAGAAAATTGACTGTATCTCAAAAAGTTGAACAGAACTACCCCAACAAATTCTGCTAGACCTGTAGCAGCCTTCGAGACGCTTATACTGGCGAATAGAAATTGGTATATACCTTTGGCACAAAAAGACAAAATAGCATGCACAAGCACTGTGATAATGCATTCGGAGGCCGAAACGAGCTCCGATCACTATTTCGGCACCACAAAGCAAAGCCATTTTGATCTCTAGAACACCCTAAGTATGCTCATCAAATTTCCTGCGAATCTGAGAATGCAAACGGAGGAGTGTCGACGGCACCCTAGATGAAGCGACGACCTGCTCTGATGCCAATTGTTGGAGATAGATGTCTGCGGAAGCATCCGAACAGCACAAGGAAGAAGAAGAAGCTTGGAGCACAAACACACAATACTGAATGTATTACTAGAGAATGTACAAAGATAAGTAGCCCATTCGGGCAATAGGTGTATATACAAGCCGGGGGAAAAAAACCTCCTAAAGAGGGAAAAAAGTGCCCCAGCGGTCCTAGTGTGTTCACACACATCACTACCTAAATATATCAACAATATACATATACATATAAATATACATATACAGATACATATACAGATACATATACATATACATATACGTATACATATACATATACATATACATATACATATACATATACATATACATATACGTATATGTATATGTATATGTATATGTATATGTATATACATATACATATACATATACATATACATATACATATACATATACATATACATATACATATACATATACATATACATATACTATGTACTCAATATAGTGTGTTTCTGATGACGAGGCCTATCAAGCTTGTGAATGAATCAAAGAAGCTGTTTTCCAAGTAGGTTGGAGGACACACATAATGCACACACCGTGGAGTCCTTAAACAAGCTCTCTTCCAAGTAGGTTGAAGGTTTTTGCCTTCACTCACGCACCCTTGAGTCCTCAAAGAAGCTGTTTTTCAAATAGGTTTGAAGGTTTTCGCCTTCATTCACACATAATGCATGCACCGTGGAGTCTGGCGACTAGGAGATGGCGACTAGTTAGAGGGGGCCTCTGTATCAGAACTGGCGACTAGGAGATGGCTGGATGATAAGGTCTGTCGAGCTTGTCAATGATTTCAAAGAAGCTGTCTTCCAAGTGGGTTTTTGCCTTCACTCACACATAATGCACACACCGTGAAGTCTAGGCAATGATCTCAAAGAAGCTGGTTTCGAAGTAGGCTGATTCCAATGAGCGTTGGAGGAGTCTTGTCTGTCAGAAATGGCGACTAGGAGATGGCGTGGGGGCGTCTTGTCGGAGAGCTGGATCTGGTCTCATCGGAGTGTTGGAGTCCTCTCTATCTGCTCACTTGACTTCTTCAATTACAATCCTCGTTCAGAACTTGTAGGAACGTTCGCATGTAGCACTGCATTGTGAAGTTCTCTCAACTTGCTGCTTCAAAATCGACAAAAGTTCTCTCAACTTGTTGTTTTTTCAAGGAGTGTTTTGGATTATAAAGTCTATGTACGTATTATGTGCTCAACTTGCTGTTTTTTCAGGGTAATGATTATAAATTCTCTGTACGTGTTATGTGGAACAATTCTATATATATACATGGAAGGACTAGAATGGACATTTTGTTCTCTATTGATCATGTCAAATTGAAGGGTTTAAATTCAATTAAGGTTCATCTAGATTTGAAGTGCTCCGTTTTATTGATAATGCCAAATTTCAATTTAATGGAGTGTAAAGTAGAAAGACTATTAATGTTTAGTGACTAACGATTTAAAGAAATTCCATGATTTCACTAAGAAATTCACTTAATTGGATGAATTTCTATCAAGTGCATTAGTGATTATTTATGGGGTTGACAGTGATTTCATTCATGCAGTTGTTTGGATGAGAAATTTGTTTAGTTTGGGAATGGAAAACATACAGTTGTATTGACATATATCAATGAGCATTAGTGAATGGATTGAAAGGGTTCATAATCATGGAAATGCATTCAAATGTTTGCATTTGAAGGTTATCTTTGTTTAGGAAAGGATAAGAGGAATATGAAGGAAATGTTGGTACATTTTCAAGGGATTAATTGAAGGCATAGAGCGAGATTGGACGTGTTGGGAAAGATGGATGGATGCTCCAAGAGATTGAGTAGGTACTGCCAAAACCTGCTTTGTACCAGC
Source organism: Ceratopteris richardii (assembly GCA_020310875.1). Taxonomy (NCBI): domain Eukaryota; kingdom Viridiplantae; phylum Streptophyta; class Polypodiopsida; order Polypodiales; family Pteridaceae; genus Ceratopteris; species Ceratopteris richardii. Next base: position 53,608,769 of record CM035434.1, read on the forward strand.
CCTCTTTTGCTTCAGACTTGATAAGGGGACCTTCTTAGCTTTCCAATGACACCATAAAATGTCCTATGTACTTTGGAAATGATGTGTGCAATGATTGAACCAAAAGAGATAACTTTGAAACTCACAATCTCAAGAAAACCTTCTATTTATGTCTTGACACCTGTTGGATCTTTTGCTCAATATGACCAGCACAGTAGGAATTGGAAAAATTCCTTTTAGGGGTATCTAAATAGCTTAGCAAGCTAACTATTCCAAGTGGAATGATGTAAAAAGATACACTATGCTAAGAGAAATCAATTTAGCAAATGAGACTATACCCCCGATTTTTTAGGACTGTAGTAGACATTGACCAGTGATCACCTCGATGCTGATTTCTCTGAATTGGCTGAATAGAATCTCTTCAAATTTTGAGAGCATTTAGATAACTTCAAGATGAATCCAACAAGCTTTAGTTCATTGAAATGGAGGAAGATTTGACCGCGATATGCACTCCACAAGTTGACAGACTTTTAAGTAGTATAACAGAGAACTCAGAAATGAATAATGAGAAGATATGTATTAATGAACTTTTGTATACAATACCAAAGGCATGAATGTCATTGCCTAATGGTGTAGATAGGTGTGGGCTAAAGTGTAGGCCTCACACACTCTCAGAATCAGTACTTAGAAGCTCAGAAGTGATGAGTTCTAACCGCGCTTTTTTCATGACCTCATTTTATAGAGAGTGAGTAAAAATTTGAATTCAAATTCAAAATTTTGGCTCCCTATGATTAGGCTCCTATATCCTAAGAGATATTCCTTCAATCAAAGAGCTAACGCTTTCCACAAATCCTTTTGGTAGGTGTTTACAAAAGATTCCAAGTTAATTTGACTTTTACAAAGAGATAAAGTGGTAATAAATCACTAGCAATAGTTCCTACGCTTCTCCATAGGTGTATGGACTTCAATGCATCCATCAAGCCAAATGTGTAGGCTTGTGAAATACACCAACAACTCCCCCTCAAGCCAAACATTTTGGCTTGGTCTTCATCTTCAATCTTCATGTATATCTTGCAATCCAATCATTGCTTTGAATCTGCAAAGTTTGGTTCCATCCAAAGCTTTTGTCAACAAATCTGCACATTGCATGTTGGTTGATACATAGGTTAGTTGAATGTCTTTGCTTAACAACTTCTCTCTCACATAATGGTAATGGACCTCTATATGTTTGGTCCTAGCATGATAGATAGGATTAGCTGCAAGGTGAAGTGAACTTGTATTATCTCCAAAGATGATTGGTGACCTAGTATATAAACCCAATTCTGTATACAAAAGCTTAATCCATATGGCTTCTTGTGTGGCATTAGCCAGTCCTCTATACTTTGCCTCTATAGAAGACAAAGCAACAGTAGTTTGCTTCTTTGAAGACCATGAAATTGGTTTGTCACCTGCAAAAGAAATGTATCCAGAAGTGCTCCTCCTATCATCCTTGCATCCTGCCCAATCTGCATCTGAATAGATCTTGATATCAATGTCTGAAGTGTAAGGAAAATACAAACCATGATGTTGTGTACCCTTGAGATACTTCAAGATTCTCTTGGCAGCCTCTAAGTGAGGTATCCTTTCTGGATTTGAATCCTCCTTGGTAGTTGCCATTGTAATTATTGTTGTAATTGTTGTTGTAGTTGTTGTTGTAGCCTTGGTGATGGTTGAATCTACCTCTTGACTGTGAGTATCCACCTCTTTGGTATCCTCTTCCTCTCTGATTTTTGTAATTCCTGAAACACTCATCTGTAGTTTGATTTGATAAACCACAAATGTTGCATGGTGAGGAGTTATAGGATCTCCCCCTACCATGCTTACCTCCTCTGCCTCTTCCTCTTGATGATCTACCTCTCCCTGCATAGTTGGCTTGGGAGGTAGAGCCTTCATCTTCCACCTTCTTGCTCTTGCCTTTATCTTTAGACTTTTTATCTATATATAGGGCAAAGGAGTTATTACCTTTAGATGTATCTCCATTCTTGTTGAGCTTTGCTTCATGAGTGAACAATTGTCCCATGAGAGTTGTAAGATCTGGAATTTGCATGTCCATGTAAAGGTCCATGGCAGTGGTGAAGCTTTCCCATTCGTCATCAGCCTTGATCCCATTGATCACTTGCCTTACAATATGTTCTTCTTCAATCTCTTCTCCTATAATTGCTAACTGATCTGCTACATCTTTAATCTTGGTCACAAATTCTGAAACAACTTGCTTAGGTTGCTTCCTTAATGTTGTGAATTCAATCCACAACTGATTTTTCCTAGCCCTTGTGTTGGAGGAAAAATAAGATGACAAGGTTTCCCAAGTTTCTTGAGATGTCTTACAATTTCTAATATGTGGCAGAAGAAAATCAGAGATGGAGTTGAGTAAATAAGACCTTGCCAATGCATCCTTAGCACACCATGTGTTGAGCTTTTCATGTTCTTCCTTTGTTGGCAATCCTCTTGTTTGAATGAGGGCAATTCCTTATCTCCTGAGATGTATCCATAGAGATTCCTTCCTTGTAAGTAGGTCTTCATCCTCAGAGACCATGCCTGATAGTTGTTCCTGTCCAATTTATCAATAAATGAAGAAAACCATCTTCCATTTTACCTTAGTTTTCTCTGATACCACTATTGGGAAAGATGGATGAATGCTCCAAGAGATTGAGTAGGTACTGCCAAAACCTGCTTTGTACCAGCCCTCTTTTGCTTTAGACTTGATAAGTGGACCTTCTTAGCTTTCCAATGACACCATAAAATGGCCTATGTACTTTAGAAATGATGTGTGCAATGATTGAACCGAAACAGATAACTTTGAAACTCACAATCTCAAGAAAACCTTCTATTTATGTCTTGATACCTACTGGATCTTTTGCTCAGTATGACCAGCACAGTAGGAATTGGAAAAATTCCTTTTAGGGGTATTTAATTAGCTCAGCAAGCTAACTATTCCAAGTGGAATGATGTAAAAAAATAAACTTTGCTAAGTGACATCAATTTAGCAAATGAAGCTATACCCCCGATTTTTTAGGACTATAGCAGACATTGACTAGTGATCACCTCGATGCTCATTTCTCTGAATTGGCTAAATAGAATCTCTTCAAATTTTGATAGCATGTAGATAACTTCAAGCTGATTCCAACAAGATTTAGATCATTGAGTTGGATGAAGATTTGACTGAGATATGCACTCCATGACTTGACAGACTTTTAAGTAGTATAACGGAGAACTCAGAAATGAATAATGAGAAGATATGTATTAATGAACACTTGTATACAATACGAAAGGCATGAATGTCATTGCCTAATTGTGTAGATAGGTGTGGGCTAAAGTGTAGGCCTCACACACTCTCAGAATCAGTAATGAGAAGCTCGGAAGTGATGAGTTCTAACCACGAGTCTTTCATGACCTCTTTTATAGAGAGTGAGTAAAAATTTGAATTCAAATTCAAACTTTTGGCTCCCTATGATTAAGCTCCTATATCCTAGGGGATATTCCCTCAATCAAAGAGCTAACTTTTTCCATGAATCCTTTTGGTAGGTGTTTACAAAAGATTCCAAGCTAATTTGACTTTTACAAAGAGATAAAGTGGTAATAAATCACTAGCAATAGTTCCTATGCTTCTCCATAGGTGTATGGACTTCAATGCATCCATCAAGCCAAATGTGTAGGCTTGTGAAATACACCAACAATATGCACTCTTGTCATCTTGAAAGTTGAAAAATTAATTAAGTTGGTATTAAGTGAGAAATCATTGAGTAATAGTAAGAATCTAGTACATATAGGAGAGAGTTTTGGCATCACTTTTGGAAAAAAATGGAAACTCATATGCATTTTGGAGTTGAAGAGAAAGGATTTGTAGGTCTTGATGGATGAATTTCAAAGAATTTTCACGAATCATAGTTAATTGAATGGATTCTATGTTGAAAATAATAAATGCATCTTAGATAGATTTTGAGTCATGATTGCTGGAGTTTGAGGTATGCATAAGCACACGAATAGCACAAGGAACACTTAAACATATGAGGGGCATACTGACGTTGTCCATACCGATGGTCATACCTCAGCATTAGTATGACCATTGAAAATGCTTGAAAAACCACGGAGGCATTTTTATCCACGGTCATTTAATCATTGGTACAGTCATTAAAAATCAGTGGTCAGTACACGCATCGAAAATATTTGGTGTAGGTATTCGCATCGGTAGGAGTGCCAGTAATTTGTTGAAAATTATCGATGATGATACCGATGTGCATACCAGCACTCATACCGATGGTGTGTTTTAACTAGACCTGAGAGCAAAAAATTGACATTTGCTCATGTTTTGAACTCAATTCTACTACTGTCAAGTTTGTGCACCCGAACTGCATTATGAGCATATTATCTACACACACCTCTCTCTCTCTCTACAAACACCTCTCTCTTTCCTTGGAACTTGACAAAGGACAACATTAAGTGGACTTTGACAACAACGATCCAAAGAATTACATCAATGCAAGTGATTGTTTTGTTCTCGATTGAGAGAGAGAGAGAGAGTGACAAAGAGAGAGAGAGATGAAACAGAGAGAGAATGAGAGAGAGATGAAAGAGAGAGAGAGAGATATGCATACATACATATATGTACACACACACACACGTATACATACACACATACACATACATACGCACACACATGCATATGCATACATACATACACATGCATATGCATACACATACTCATATACATATTACATTCACACATGCATATTACATACACATACTCACATACATATTACATACACACATGCATATACATACACACAAATATATACATACTCACATGCATATGCATACATACATACACACACATATGCAAGCACACATATACATACATAGATGTACATACACACACATGCATACACACACATATGCATGCACACATTTACAAACATACATGTACACACACACATATACATACACAATGCATATGCATACATACACATATTACATACACACATGCATATAAATACATACACACATATGCATACTCATACTCACATACATACAGGTACACACACATATACATACATACATGTACACACACACATATACATACACACACATATGCATACATACACACACATATGCATACCTACATACACACATATGCATACATACATGTACACACACACACATACATACACACATGCATATGCATACATACACATACTCACATACATATTACATACACACATGCATATTACATACACAAATGCATATACATACACCCACACATACTCATACTCATACTCACATACATACATGTACACACACATATACATACACACATGTACACACACACGTATACATACACATGCATATGCATACATACATACACACACATATGCATACATATACACACACACATATACATACACATGCATATGCATACATACACATACTCACATACATATTACATACACACATGCATATTACATACACACATGCATATACATACACACACATATGCATACTCATACTCACATACATACATGTACACACACCTATAAATACATGTACACACACACACATATACATACACACAGGCATATGCATACATGCATACACACACATATGCATACATACATGTACACACACACACATACATACACACATGCATATGCATACATACACATACTCACATACATATCACATACACATGCATTTTACATACACACTTGCATACACACACACATATGCATACTCATACTCACATACATACATGTACACACACATATACATACATACATACATGTACACACACACATGTATACATACACACATGCATATGCATACATACATACACACACATATGCATACATACATGTACACACACATATACATACACACATGCATATGCATACATACACATACTCACATACATATTACATACACACATGCATATTACATACACACATACATATACATACAGACACACATATGTATACTCATACTCACATACATACATGTACACACATATATACATACATACATGTACACACACATATACATACATGTATGCATATGCATACATACATACACACACATAGGCATACACATACTCACATACATATTACATACACACATGTATATTACATACACACTCACATACATATTACATACACACATGCATATACATATACACACATATATGCATACTCACATGCATATGCATACATACATACACACACATATACATACATACATGTACATACATACATACATATACATACATACACACACATATACATATATACATGTACATACATACATACACACATATATATACATACATGTACACACACACAAATACATACATATACATACATACATGCACATAGATACATACATACATATGCATACATACATACATGTACACACACATATATGCATACTCACATGCATATGCATACATACATACAAACACATATGCATACACACATATAGATACATACATGTACACACACATACGTACACACATATACATACACACATGCATATGCATACATACATATACTCACATACATATTACATACTCACATGCATATGCATACATACACATACACATACACATATTGATTTATATAATCATATATAAGTAAAAATAGGGGAAAAATTATAATGTGTAAATATTTTACTTAAATGTATGTAAAGATTAGGGAAAAATCAAAATATATAAAATATAAATAATTAAATATCTAAAAAATAGATCTTTCAATTTTTAGCATATATATATATAATTAATTAATTAATTAAATATATAAAAAATGTAGTGAACAGGATAAAGATTCCAGAAATTATATCACAGAGTTGATATATGAAGAGTACCGGCCACCACCTGGGCATCCTATTGTCAGCTTAGAGTGGATTCAACACAAAGCATGTGAGGTGATGTCCCATCGGCAGTCCACGGCTTGCAATGCTTTCAAAGCAGGCTTATCAAAGCCTGTATGGTTAGACACTGAGGAGTGGGAATCGATTCACGACGAGGAGCAACATCCTCCTGATGGATATCATCAACATTGAGAAGGGGCAGCCACATGTCTAGATATGGTTGGAAGGTCATATTTGGGTAGCTACCACACTATGTGTTACGAGTTTGTAAGTATGATTTTAATTATTGAATTTGTTTGCGATAAGGGCATCATATATGTTCATCTAATGTTTTGCATATTTATTATAGGAGTTGGCAGTGGGTCGTCCTCCCATGCAAACCAAGGAGGCTTGCGGATATCGTCATGGATTGGCTGCACTGTTGGAGGACTTGGAGGGACACGGTGCGATCATTTCATGGGAGCATCTACGATGAGGTGAGCTTATAGCTTGGTTTGGCATTTTTAGTTGTTGTTTATAAATATCATGTAAATTTATCTAATTTTACACATATGCTTTGTTGACGGGCTGCAGGTATAAAGGTTTTGATTCCTTTGAACATATCTATGGTAGTGCTTTTCCACAATTTTGTATTACACTCATATATGGCAATGGTGCACCATAATTTTGTATTCAATTCCTATATGGAAGTGCTTTGCCACATTTTGTATTTGGCTCATATATGGCAATGCTTTGCCACACTCTTCTACATGCTTCATTTATGGAATATCTAACTTTTTTTGTACATGATTCGTGGTTCATTCTGCTCATCTCTTTTGTGCCTGATGGTAATTTTTCTTTATGAAATCATGTTTTGGTTGCCATAAGAGTACACATCACATGTACTCAGTTTTCTTTGGGCAGACTGTATTGTCTTTTGCTACACAACATCATGGTAATGTTGCTGTAGCAAGAGACAACACTCTGAACAAAAACATTTTGCAGATATGATCGTTGATATGCACGTCAGTACTTCCAATAGGATCGTCGATATACGTGATGATATGCCTAGCACGATTTCCAATATAGCCACCGGTATGAGCATCAATATTACTAGCGTTTATACAAATGCCTATACCGATGCCTATACTAGCGGTTTCTTACCGACACATATGCTGACCCTAACACCAACATCGGGGCAAAATCGCACCCATGCATTTGCCCTGGTAGAAGCCTTGTTATACGCTTGATATGTTTTAGTGGAAGTAGAGCAAGCTTGGAGCATAAGACAATATCGAATGTAATGTCAAGTGAAATGAACAAAGATATGTGGAACATTAGGGTTATAGGCACATATAAAAACAAGGAGGAAAAAAACTCGAAAAGAGGGAGAAAATGCCTCAACATTCTTAAATGTCTTTACATACAACACCACCATAATATATCAAGAAATCCCCCCATTGAGTGATGTGGTGAACAAGGAGCTCACACTCGTATAAGGAAGTTCTAAGAAATGTGGAAACAAATGAATCCGTATATGGAAGTAAGCCCAAAGCTTTGCGAGAAGCTTCAAACTTCTCCCTAAGTAGATCCTTCATGAAAATATCTATAATATTATCATGTGTGGGGACATAATTAAAATTGATCTCTCTAGTAGAGAACCTCTCATTGACATAATGATAGCGTCCCTTAATGTGCTTTGTACAAACATGGAACATAGGGCTTCTCATGACTACAAATGCACTCTAAATGGTATTAAAGATGGTGGTGGTAGAAGACGAATGAACACCCAAATCAGCTAGAAGTCATATGAGCGACACATACTTAACAATCCCTTAGAAAGGTGCCCTATACTCAGTCACACAACTAGAAGTGGCAAAAATAAGCTTCTTCTTTCTCACCAAGATATGCATGAGCTAGCAAGCATGAATAGAAAACCACTAGTGGACACATAAGGGTCATAGAAATCAACTTAGTTTGAGTTATAAAAAGCATGTGAAACTTGTGGTAATGATCCCTCATTGGGATAAAACAATCAAAGCACTCCAGTACCACTTAAGTAGTGAAAGATGCACATAAACACCTACCAATGCTTGGCGCTGAGCAATGCATAAACCCACTGATCTAAGAAATAGAAAACTAGATCTCACATTGAGTTATGATAAGTACATCAACCATCCAATAGCCTTTTGATAGAGAACAACATCAGATGCATCTCCAACATCATGAAGACTCAATCATAAACTTGTTTCCATGCGAGTGGCAATAGGTTTGTAGCCTTCAAGGCCAATATGATGCAATAATGTGTTTTTAACACAAAGCTATTCCCCTTATAAACTTGCATAAATTGAATGTACACATAATTATGTAAACTCCCCAAATCTCACCTTTCAAAAGAGGCATGCAAGTTGGCCTTAAATTCAGCATTATGGTTCTCATTAGAACCAGCAAGAAGCATAACATCAACATATACAACAATGATCAGAAGTGCATTATGTACATGCTTAACGTATAAGGTTCTCTCATTTGGACTCTTCTCAAAACCGTTGACAAGCAAGTAGGCATGTATTTTCTCATATTAAGAATCTGGTGCTTGCTCCAAACCATACAATGCCTCTTCCAACCTACACACTTCATTTTCATGCCCTTTATGCACAAAACCATGGGGCTAAAATACATAAACTTCTTAATGTAATTCACCCTTCGCAAATGGAGTTTTAATGTTCAATTGACGTACATTCCAACCATGATGAATTGCAAGTGCACAAATGCTACAAATATTGGTTATCCACATGTGGGAGCAAAGGTGTCCTCAAAATCAATGTCTCTCTCCATAAACTTTGGCTACAAGCCTAGCCTTGTATCTATCAATTGTTCCATTAGGCTTAGGTTTCAGTTTGTATACCCATTTGGTGCCAATGGACTTTTTCCCTCGAGGAAGATCACATAAAGAACAAGTATCATTCTTCATAATAGCATCATAATATGGTTGCATAGCAACCATACAATTTTCTAAATTTTGTGCTTCATCAAAAGAAATAGGCTTATTCTTAGCACAAAGAGTAGAGGTAGCCATTGCATAAAAATCTGATGCAAATGATGCACTATCAGAGTGTGGACAAGTAGGATATGAAGAAGGTGCATTTGCTTTGGCATCTCTCAAAGTCTATACCAAGCATTTAGGAATAGTTTTTACTTCTTCTTCTATGTCAGTCCTCTCATTAACAGGTGCATCATGTAACTCTGCAACAAAAATGGAATGATCTACATCTCATTATGAACCTCTTAAGGCTATGAAATTGCCTCATTTGGACCAACACTTGACTTTCCATGCATAAAAAAGTAGAAAACCTATCATATACATCTTTGCAACTAACTCGTATCTCCTTGGTACATAAAAGTAAGGGTTGAATCACATCTTCCATAAAAAAATATCATGGCTGATAAGAATGCATTTAGTTTGTAAATGATATAGAGGATATCCTTTGCTTGCAAATTTGTATCTAACAAAAATACATTTCACTACTATATCATTGAGGTTTCTACGTTATTGTTCAAGCACTAATGTGTATGCTAGACAACCAAAGGCATGCAAATGAGAAAAAAATGGCTTGTGCCCATGCCAGTCCTCATATGGAATGATGGATTTTAGTGCTTTTGTGGTATATGTATTAAGTACATATGCTTCACACATCAAATCCTGAAGGCAGAAGCTATGTTATAAAAATTGACTTTTGACCATACATCTCACCATTTCCATGAGAGACCTATTCTTTCTTTCAACAATGACATGTATTCACCCTTCGATCAAAACAAAGAGTGCCCAATTTACATGGCGAAACATTGGCCTCCTCAAGAAGAAGCAATCAAGGAAGTGATCCCTTTAATGATGGACATCAATGGGGTTGAGTGCAAGATGGATGAAGGAAATAGTTTGCTGATTGTCAATCACTTTACCTAGCTTTTGGGGGTTTCCACCTCTCTCTCTCTCTCTACAAACATGATTGCATGGTGTCCATCGCTAGAGTTTGAACAAAAAGAGTTCAATAAAATGAGAAGCCTCTTCTCAAAGCTCCCATTTCTGATGGTAAGATTCTTGAAGTTATTGGTTTTCTTCCTAATGGCAAAAGCCCGGGGCTGAATGGCCTGACCAATGAGATTTTCAAGACCTTCAAGCCTCTAGTGACTACTCCATTACATGTGGTGTGCCAAGAGGCGGTTTTCTTTGATGTGATACCTAAATGTTTCAAT
>CM035434.1:53627371-53727371 GCA_020310875.1 Ceratopteris richardii
TGACTTTATTCCAGCCCTTCCAAAGGGAGCACACGAGGTTGGAGCCTTTCGGGAAGACGGGGATCGGGGAAAATAGCAGGGTCATGATGTCAAGATTCTTCCAGTTCGGGGACCCCATGAGGGCCAGCTCATCCTTGTTTCTGAAGATCAGTTTGGCCCACGAGGCCTCCCTATTGCACCAAGCCTTAATCATCCATTTGGCTGCCAGTTTGTTAGCCATACACCCAATGTCCAGGATACCAAGCCCCCCGCTATCTCTAGGGCTAGTGCAGATGGCCCATTTGATTTTAGGCACCCCCCTTCTGTTATGATCGCCCGTCCAAAGAAAGTTTCTACAAATACTATTCAGTTTGGACAAGCCCTGCTCATTCGGTCTCCAGCAAGAAAGGAAATAGATAGTAGAAGAGAGGAGGAACGTGTTGATAACCATCGCCCGCCCAGCGAGATTGATTTGCATACCTCTCCAATAGTTAAGCTTGTTTTCGAGTTTGGCCAACACCCAGTTCCAACGCTGCTCCATAGAGACGCCAAACCCCAATGGGATTCCAAGAAGTCGAAAGATTTGACCTTGCGGAATGATTTGACAGCCATGATCAATGAGAAGGCCAGGATGATGTCCCACAATAGCCCTAAAGGCAGTCTTAGAGTGGTTGATTTTGGATCCAGAAGCGTCACAAAAGGTAGCAAGACACCTCCAGAAAGTCTCCAGGCTGGTATTATCATTGTGGACGAACGCGTTCATATCATCGGCAAAAAGTCTCATGATGACTTGACTGTGGTCGTGAGGTAGCCGGAGGCCTTTGATATTGCCAGCCTCCACTTGATGTGCCACTAGTCTGCTCAGCCCCTCAGTGGCGATGGCAAAAAGAAGGGGGGCCAGAGGGCACCCTTGTCTAATAGATCTTCTAAGATGGATCGCCTTCGAAAGTTTGCCGTTAACGTTAATTTGGGTCGTTGCGTTTCCGAGAAGGGTCGCGATCATCTTGGTGAATTTCTGACTACATCCGAGATCTTGGAGTGACTGCAGGATGTAATCCCATTCTAGCCTGTCGTAGGCTTTGTCAAAGTCGATCTTGAGGAAAACCACATCTTGATTAGACTCATTTGCAAACTGAATACCTTCCCAGATATCCATAATGGTTTCCAGGATAGATCTTCCTTTGATGAAACCTTTTTGGTCCTCACTAAGCCAAGATCTCAGGTGGCACGAGAGTCTGTTGGCAATGACTTTGGCGATGATCTTGTATCCTGTTTGGAGCATCGTAATAGGCCGCCAGTTCTCGATTCTGTTCTTTTCCCCCTTCTTGTGTATCAACTTGATAATTTCGTTATTTAGACAAGAAGGAAGAGCACCAAACTTTAGCGCTTCTTGCCAAACCATCCGAAGAGGGGTGGCAACCACCAGCTTGAAGGACTTAAAGAACTCGTTAGTGAGTCCGTCGGGTCCCGGGCCTTTACCGAGAGGGAGGGCGTCAATGACCTCAATGATTTCTGATTCAAAGATAGGGGCATGAAGCAGGGAGTGGAGGTTGGGTGGTATCCTCCGGGGGGAGACCCTAGAAATGGCAGCCATACAGTCCCTTCTATGGTGGGAGAGGGGGTTCGAGGTTCCCAGGAGTCTCGTGAAGTGCCCTTCGATGATGCCTAAATTATCTTCTTCCGAATTGGCAACATTACCGTGCGGATCTAGCAGTAGGGGGATCGATTCTCTGTTGTGTTTCCTTTTAAGGATACGGCACATCTCTTTAGTGGGTTTGTCGGCTTTGCCAGCCCACCACTCCTTGAAGAAGATTTGCAAGTTTTTCCTTTGTATTTCTTCCTCGTATCTCAACAGTGCTCTGACTTTTCGGAGACCTTTCTGGGCTTGGTGTTTTCCTTTGTTCACTTCCTCCTCGAGCCGCCAGAGTCTGTGGTAAAGCGCTTCCCTACGAGCCCGCCGCACAGTCTCGAGCATCTTCTTAGTTCTGATCATGATCTTACGAGACTTGTCGACCGCACTTCTCCAACACTTGGCTGGGGCCAAGCCAGAGGCGAATGTCGTCTTCCACACATCGGCAATTTCTTGATGGACAGAGGGGAGAGAGAAGGTGGTTGCGTTGGCATGGAACCACGGAGCCTTTTGGATCTTGTTGGAATGTTGAAAGGTGATAACGATCGGGTAGTGATCAGAGATAGTGAGGTCGGTGCGTTGCGTGATGGTAGGGTGGCCCCACTGATGAGTAAGGCACTGAGAGATGTAGCATCTATCGAGTCTAGCTTTCCTCAGGTCCTCGCCGGCTTGGAGATTCGACCAAGAAAAGCCATTCGAGTCCTTGAATTCAACCAGATCCAAGTGGAGTTTGGTCATGTCCCAAGTTTCTTTCTCCCGACTGTCGATGACCCTGCCCTTGCCCATCCATCTCTCCATAGGGTCCTCCACCATGTTGAAGTCACCACATATAAGCACGTTGTGGGGAAGCGAGTCTAAGGAGGCCCAGGTGTTCAGTCTCTCCAAATCCCCGTTAGGGGCGTACAAAGAAACCATAGTAACACAAAGAGGAGCACCAAAAGAAACAGCAATCCAACGGTGACTTACATCCTCAGTGGAATTCTCAAGCTTTTCAAACCAGAGTTGTTTAACCCCGATAACCGTTCCTCCAGACCCCCGCTGGTGCTTCGTTGGGATCCACACATGGGCCGAGGAGACCTGTCTGAGCCGTTTCTGGAGGTCTTCTCCGTCAATTTTTATCTCTTGAATACATATAAAGTCTGGGTTTAAGCTAATGTCGCGAAGCCATTGACCAATGATGGTCGCTCTTGAGGGGTCGGTTAGCCCTCGAGCATTTATCGAGATGACAATCATTTTTGTATTGATCCCTCTTTGCGGGAGGGAGCTTTGTCCTTTCTTCTCTTGGCTTCATCTTTCTTTTTCGCTGGGATCTGGTCCCGACTTAGAAATCTGTTCTTGTGGGGGCTTTTCCAGGGTAACTCCATCGGCTGTTTTCCTTTGCGGGATGCCCCTTGCTGGGGAGACTTGGGCTCCGTACTCGGGACCGTTTCCGGGATTGTCGATCCAATGATGGAACTTTCGCTATCCATGTTGTCTTCGTTGCTAGTGGTGAAACCATCTTCTTTGCTTGTAGCGTAGCCCTCCTAGGGGGTTTCTTTATTGTCACGGATCTCTAGGGCTTTGTCGTAGGTGTCTACCTCAAGTAGTTTCCCACCTGGGTGGTCAAGCTCATTGATCTCCTTTCCTAGATTGCAATACAAATTGCTATAGGGGGTGAGTGGCTGGTTGTTTCTCTCACCGATGGCCCTAGGGCTTCTTTTCCTTCTTCTTCTAACTTCAATAAAGCCATCAGCATCAGCTTGTGGATTAAGGAGGCCCTTGCCTTCCCCTTCCTTGGTCGAGTGGGTCAAATCGCCAATGTTGTCTTGAGCAGTTTTGGAGGTTTCTTGGGGTCGCTTGTTTTTTTGCCTGAAAGGGCAATCTTTAATCCTGTGACCTTGTTGGCCACAGCAAAAGCACGCGTTGGGAAGGTTTTTGTAGGCGATGTCCTGCTCCCACACCTCTCCTTCGCCCATGTCCACTTTAATCATTGATGGAAGCGTCGAGCTGAGGTCGGCCTCGACACAGATTTGGGGGTGCCACCTAGCATTGAACGAGTGTCTTGCACCTTCATAGATGAGACCACCAATGTCTTCGCGTGAGGCCAGCGGCTTGCCGATAGGAGAGACAATGTCCCACACGAAGTTGTACAAGAAGTAAGGAAGGTTAGGGAGCTCAACCCAAAGAGGGTACCGAAGCGATTTCGATTTGTCGGGGGTAAAGTCCGGGGACCATCTGAAGAGGCACAGGGTCGCTCGACCGAACTGCCAGGTGCCAACGCTTAGGGCTTGGAACGCCATCTCTTCATTTTCAAAGACTAGCAGCATGTGGCTCGCCGGTAAGAACTGACATTTGCTGACAATTAGTCCGCGAGGGAACCACTCTTTTCGAAGCCATTGTCGCACAGTTTCTAGCGGGGGCCTAGGGCCAAACACTTGGCCGATGAGGCAAATTTTCTTGAGCTCCTCCTGAGCAGACAAAACTGCGGGTCTACTGAGGGAAACGATGGGGGATTCAACGCTTTCGGATGCCCCGAGGGCGGCACACGACTCCCCCTCCAGCAGAGCGGCCAGGATATCGGGCTCCCCAGGGGGAGGGGCCCGATTACTTTTCACGAGAGAGGAAGAAGCCACATCCATGGGGCCCACGAGCATCAAACAATAAGCCTCCCCTTATTTCTTTTCTAACTTCCTTTTTTCTTCGAATCCCCACTCATTTTTCTTTCCTCCCCTTTTTTTTTTTCTCTTTTTTTTTTTCTCTCTTTTTCTCTTTTTTTTTCTCTTCTTTTTTCTAAAGACCTTTCTTTTCTCTCTAGTTTTAGAGCTCCCGGCGATCGCGATCGGCGGTTGATGAATCCCCCCCACGCGCGATCGTTTCTGTCCTCAACCTGGCGATCGGGCGCCCGACGACACCCCACCGACGATACCGCCAGGAAATATCGGCCCGAAAATTCCGCAGGTATCGCCGACCAAAAAGAACCGCAGGTATCGCCGATCAAAACGATCTGTCCGCGCTCAACCGGTATCGCGATACACACTGACGCACGACGATACCGCCAGGAGGTGTCGGCCCCGAGAATTCAGCAGATATCGCCGATCAAGCCTCCACCCAGGGAGGCGTCAGCGATACCTCCAACGGAGGTATCGCGACACCAGTCACCCGGGGAGACGATCGCGATCGCTAATCGGAACCACACTTTGCGATAGGTAGTTTTATTCAACTCGCGATAGACGGCTTTGAAACTGCGACCGACGGTTTTGCTCAACTCGCGATACATGGCTCAGTGCTCATCATTGGACTGTTGTTATACCCACGTCTAACGGCTTCAAATCCGCGATAGGCAGCTTCGCCCAGAATAGATCCCCACTAGCTACAGAATAGATCCCCACTAGCTACAGTTGTCGATGTCCCTACTAGCAATAGTTAGTAGCTTCAGTCGCTATGAGCGCTGCGTTCCCGAAAACTCTGTTGCTGTGCTTGTCTTTCTTGCCGCCATCGCCCTGCTTCCACCCTTGCTAGGTCTCGACTAGCATGATGCTTTTTCAAAGGGCTGCTTCTTAAATTCACAGAATTGGATGAATATTTATTAAGTGCATTAATGACTATTTATAGCGTTGACAATGATTTCATTAATGGAGTTGTTTGAATGAGAAATTTGTTTAGTTTGGGAATGCAAAACATACGTTAATATTGACATATATCAATGAGCATTAGTGAATGGATCATGCAAATGCATTCAAATGGTTGCATAGGGCGAGATTTGACACACTCCTATCATCTTGAAAGTTGGAGTAATAATACGAATCTTATATATCACTTTCGAGAAAAACTGAAGAGCCATATGCATTTTGGGGTTGAGGAGAAAGGATTTGTAGGTTTGGATGGTTGAATTTCAAACAATTTTTACGATTTGTACTTAATTAAATGGCTTCTATGTTGAAAATAATAAATGCATCTTAGATAGATTTTGACTCATCATTGTTGGTGTTTGAGGTATGCATGAGCACACGAATAGCACAAGGAATTAGAAGAAGCTTGAAGCACAACACAATAGCCAATGTATTGTCAAGGGAGGAAAAAACTTGCAAACGAGGTAAAAAAATGCATCAATATTCCTAAATGTGTTTACATACATCACCACCAAAATATATCAACAAATCCCCCCTCTAAGCGATGTGATGAACAAGGAGCTCACACTTATATAAATGGAAGTTCCAAGCAATGTGGAAACAAATCAATCCACAAAAGCAAGTAGGCCCAAAGCTTTGCGAAAAGCTTCAAACTTCTCCCTAAGTAGATCCTTCATGAAAAGGTCTATAATATTATCATGTGTGGGAACATAAGTAAAACTGATCTCTCTAGTAGAGAACCTCTCCTTGACATAATGATAATGTCCCTCAATGTGTTTGTACAAACATGGAACATAGGGTTTCTCATAACTACAAATACACTCTAAATGGTATTAAAGATGGTGGTGCTAGAAGACGAACAAACATCCAAATCAGCCAGAAGTCATATGAGCCACATAGACTTAACAGTTACTAAAAAAGTACTCTATACTCTCCTTGGTACATGAAAGTAAGGCTTGAGTCACATCTTCCACAAAAAAACCATCATGGCTCACCAGAATGCATTTATTTTGTAATTGATATAGAGAATACCCTTTTTTTCAAATTTGTATCTAAAAAAAATACATTTCACTACTATATCATCCAATTTTTTGCGTTCTTGCTCAAGCCCTCATGTGTATGCTAGACTGAGCAGTTTTGGTGCTTTAATGTTAAGTACATATGCTACACACATAAAAACCCCAAGCCAAAAGCTATGTGGTAACGCCTGACTTTTGACAATACCTCTTGCTATCTCCATTAAAGACCTGCTCTTTCTTTCAACAATGACATGTATTTCCCACGCAATCAGAAGAGTGAGTGCGCAATTTACATGTTGACAAATTTTCAGCCATAATAAGAAAATTTTTGAAGCACATAAAAACTTTGGACTTTGCTTTCAGTGGATACATCAATGCATGCCTAGCAAATTCATCACTAAAAGTCACAAAGTTTAGGTAGTTCATAGATGAAGATGTCTGCATAAGAGCATAGACACTATGAACAAGCTGCAACTTATGGGCAACTCTAACTCAACCATCTTTTGGGAAGGAGGAACGCTGTATACAAGCTTCAAAGACATGTCTAGAAGGTTCCTCAAGTTTGAGCTCTAATTAGGACACCATTCAACATTTTTGTAGGTGTAACAAACTAGAAACATTTAGATGATCAAAGCATGCATGCCAAATGTTTGCACATGAGATAGCCTAAAAATCTTGAACTAGAAATGTGGAATCATTTAGAGCTTCAATGAACGCATCTTATATAACATACAATGTGTTTGCAACGGGAACAACAACCAGAATATGGTAGAGGTTGTCTAGAACTTTGCAACTAGGAGCTGGCTGGAGGACAAGGCCTATCGAGTTTGTCAATCATTTCAAAGAAGTTGTTTTCAATGTAGGTTGAAGGACATTTTTAGGTAAGTTTTTATTAAAAGAATATTCCAAAGGAGTGGAGGATGATCTTCTTGATACTTATCTATTTGATATATAAATCATGCTAGTGTGGGCTACTTCTCTAGTTCCAATATTGACTTTTGTTCCTAATTTTCAAATAAAAACTCCCAAACATGTGATTTTTTATTTTCTCTTGGTCCTCATTTTCAAATGCAAACTCCTAAACATGTGATTTTGGAAAGTAGGGAGTTTGTCCTACTTTCAAGGCATATGTATCATGTTACTCAAAGAGGAGTTTTAGAATATTGAGTTCCAAACGATGGAAAGCGTAGTTATTTAGACAAGGCATATAAATGAGATGTCTATTCTCATGCTTCAAAAATAGTCACTCCAAATGGTTTAGAGAGATTTGGAGCATATTATTGGCCAAACAAATAAAGCTTAGATGGCGATCTAGACAGACTCTAGATGAAGGGCTTACTAGTGCGCAATGCTATGTAAAGCTCAACCTGGGTTGTGCTTGTATAGCTTTTACAAGGCGGTTCGGTATAGATAAACGTAGTCGGGAGATACAAAATAGTCGGTAAAATATATGATCCGACAATATCTCCACGACTAGAAGTCCTACCGTCTCGGCCCTACGGGCCGGGGGGATAGGCCCCCCGGACCCCGCAGAAGGGGGCAAGCCCCCCTCTGCACTCCCCCCATTAAGGTTCTATGGGGAAACTGCGCGACGCCACAGGGCCTTTATTTTCACCTTAAATGGCAACCCAATGGCCTGGAAGTTTATGCCCTACCTAACCTAACGGCTAGATCACAAAGATCATCTTCAACCATCAACGGTCACACATAGACCTCATCTAACTTGGAAGTTAGGGTTCCACAAATGTCCGGGCTCTCATAATGGCTTCTCCTCATAATGGGGGCCTTACAACTTAGAGCACCATGGATCATTTGTGGTCACATGAGGGTGGAGTATTGAGCATATCTAACAGGTACATGAAAGTAAGGCTTGAGTCACATCTTCCAAAAAAAAAAACCATCATGGCTCACAAGAATGCATTTATTTTGTAATTGATAATAGAGGATAGGCTTTTTTTCAAATTTGTATCTAACAAAAATACATTTCACTACTATCTTATCCGATTTTTTGCATTCTTGCTCAAGCCCTAATGTGTATGCTAGACTAATCAATTTTAATGCTTTAATGTTAAGTACATATGCTACACACATAAAAACCCCAAGCCAAAAGCTATGTGGTAAGGCCTAACTTTTGACAATACGTCTTGCTATCTCCATTAAAGACCTGCTCTTTCTCTCAACAATGACATGTATTTCCTGCGCAATCAGAACAATGAGTGCACAATTTACATGTTGACAAATTTTCAACCATAATAAGAAAATTTCTGAAGCACATAAAAACTTTGGACTTTGCTTTTAATGGATACACCAATGCATGCCTAGCAAATTCATCACTAAAAGTCACAAAGTTTAGGTAGTTCACAGATGAAGATGTCTGCATAAGAGCATAGACACTATGAACAAGCTGCAACTTATGGGCAACTCTAACTCAACCATACTTTGGGAAGGAGGAATGCTGTATTTTATCTAGAATACAAGCTTCAAAGACATGTTTAGAAGGTTCCTCAAGTTTGAGCTCTAATTAGGACACCATTCAACATTTTTGTAGGTGTAACAAACTAGAAACATTTAGATGATCAAAGCATGCATGCCAAATGTTTGCACATGAGATAGCCTAAAAATCTTGAACTAGAAATGTGGAATCATTTAGAGCTTCAATGAACGCATCTTATATAACATACAATGTGTTTGCAATGGGAACAACAACCAGAATATGGTAGAGGTTGTCTAGAACTTTGCGTCTAGGAGCTGGCTGGAGGATAAGGCCTATCCAGTTTGTCAATCATTTCAAAGAAGTTGTTTGCAATGTAGGTTGAAGGACATTTTTAGGTAAGTTTTTATTAAAAGAATATTCCAAAGGAGTGGAGGGTGATCTTCTTGATACTTATCTATTTGATATATAAATCATGCTACTGTGGGCTACTTCTCTAGTTCCAATATTGACTTTTGTTCCTATTTTTCAAATAAAAACTCCCAAACATGTGATTTTGTATTGTCTCTTGGTCCTCATTTTCAAATACAAACTTCTAAACATGTGATTTTGGAAAGATGAGATAAGGCATATAAATGAGATGTCTATTCTCATGCTTCAAAAATAGTCACTCCAAATGGTTTAGAGAGATTTGGGGCATATTGGCCAAACAAATAAAGTGGTGGATAAATATCTTAAACAATGATGGAATGAAAGTATGCTTCAACTGTTGAAACATAAATCAAATGTCATTTTGAAGGAATTGAATGTGAATGAAAGGAAAATACAAGAAACATGTAAGTATTTTTTCCTCATAAATAAACAATTGCTCACTCAAGAGTAGTCGGGGGTACATTTTCCTACATTTTCCTCACTTTTCGTGTTCCACTACGTTTCAAAATGCAAGTCTTATCTGGATAGATGTGATATTTCTCAAAGGTCAAAGTATCAAATTAGAAATTATGAAATTCCTTTAGTAAATAGGGATAGGATTTCACTAGACCCACTCATGCACGTGCTAAAGATACTTGGAAAAATGATGCCCAAACAACAACCAAGTTCTTGTATGAAAATGTGATTACAAGATTTGAATTACTAATAGAATTGACAAGTGATAAAGAAAACTCATTTTTTGAATGAAGTCATATAGCGTTTGACAAGGCAGTTTATGATAACTCAAAGAATATCAACATCCTACCCTCACGTTAATGGAGTGTCTGAGAGTACCAATAAAGTACTTATCGAAGGAAGCTCAAAAAGTCCGCCTAAAACTCATCAAGTCAACATAGTCAAAGCTCATTCGTTCAAAGGATGAAGGGATATTTAATTTTTTTCTCATCTCAAATCCCTCCTCTGATTTCTGGCTTGAATCCTATTTTTTGCAATAAGTGGGGCCCACAATGAAAAATTGAAGTAGTGCTTCAGGTTCATGGGCATGATTAGAATTGCTTTTACATACTATTTTTAGAGGTAGGGTAGACATCGTTTACATAGTTTGAGCTACTTTTTTTGGATTGAGATTAGAGAACTAAAAGCTCTTGTAAGCTTTTATTCTAGACTTTTGCAATATAGTGTGTTTCTGATGACCAGGCCTATCAAGCTTGTGAATGAATCAAAGAAGCTGTTTTCCAAGTAGGTTGGAGGACACACATAATGCACACACCGTGGAGTCCTCAAACAAGCTGTCTTCCAAGTAGGTTGAAGGTTTCTGCCTTCACTCACGCACCCTTGAGTCGTCAAAGAAGCGATTTTCCGAATAGGTTTGAAGGTTTTCGCCTTCACTCACACATAATGCACGCACCGTGGAGTCTGGCGACTAGGAGATGGCGACTAGTTAGAGGGGGCCTCTGTATCAGAACTGGCGACTAGGAGATGGCTGGATGATAAGCCCTGTCGAGCCTGTCAATGATTTCAAAGAAGCTGTCTTCCAAGTGGGTTTTCGCCTTCACTCACACATAATGCACACACCGTGAAGTCTGGCCAATGATCTCAATGAGCCTTGGAGGAGTCCTGTGTGTCAGAAATGGCGACTAGGAGATGGCGTGGGGGCTTCTTGTCGGAGAGCTGGATCTGGTCTCGTCGGAGCGTTGGAGTCCTCTCTATCTGCTCACTTGACTTCTTCAATTACAATCCTCGTTCCGAACTTGTTGGAACGTTCGCATGCAGCACTGCATTGTGAAGTTCTCTCAACTTGCTGCTTCAAAATCGACAAAAGTTCTCTCAACTTGCTGTTTTTTCAGGGAATGTTTTGGATAAAAAAGTCTATGTACGTATTATTTGCTCAACTTGCTGTTTTTTCAGGGTAATGATTATAAATTCTCTGTACGTGTTATGTGGAACAATTCTGTATATATACATGGAAGGACTAGAATGGATCATGTCAAATTGAAGGGATTAAATTTAATTAAGGTTCAATTTAGTGGAGTGTAAAGTAGAAAGACTATTAATGTTTAGTGACTAACGATTTAAAGAAATTCCATGATTTCACTAAGAAATTCACTTAATTGGATGAATGTTTATCAAGTGCATTAGTGAGTATTTATGGGATTTCATTCATGCAGTTGTTTGGATGAGAAATTTGTTTAGTTTGGGAATGGAAAACATACAGTTGTATTGACATATATCAATGAGCGTTAGTGAATGGATTGAAAGGGTTCATAATCATGGAAATGCATTCAAATGTTTTCATAAGAGGAATATGAAGGAAATGTTGGTACATTTTCAAGGGATTAATTGAAGGCATAGAGCGAGATTGGACGCACTCCTGTCATCTTGAAAGTTGAAAAATTAATTAAGTTGTGAGAAATCATTGAGTAATAGTAAGAATCTTGTACATATAGGAGAGAGTTTTGGCATCACTTTTGGAAAAAAATGGAAATTCATATGCATTTTGGGGTTGAGGAGAAAGGATTTGTAGGTCTCGATGGATGAATTTCAAAGAATTTTCACGATTCATAGTTAACTGAATGGCTTCTATGTTGAAAATAATAAATGCATCTTAGATAGATTTTGAGTCATCATTGCTGGAGTTTGAGGTATGCATAAGCACACGAATAGCACAAGGAACACTAAAACATATGGGGCACGGTCATTTAATCATCGGTATAGTCATTAAAAATTAGTGGTCAGTACGTGCATCGAAAATATTTGGTGCAGGTATTCGCATCGGTAGGAGTGCCAGTAATTTGCTGAAAATTATCGATGCTCATACCAATGTGCATACCGGCCCTCATACCGATGGTGTGTTTTAACTAGACCTGAGAGCAAAAATTCGACATTTGCTCATGTTTTGAACTCAATTCTACTACTGTCGAGTTTGTGCACCCGAACTGCATTATGAGCATATTATCTACACACACCTCTCTCTCTCTCTACAAACACCTCTCTCTTTCTCTAGATCTCGAATTTTGGTAAGTATCCCACATACTCTAGCACCCTTTCTCTTTCTCTATGGTTTTCCCTCTTCTGATTTCTCTTCTCCTTAGTTTTGCAAGAACTTTTTGCCATCAGTTCTTTGGAATTTGACAAAGGACAACAGTAAGTGGACTTTGACAACAATGATCCAAAGAATTATATCAATGTAAGTGATTGTTTTATTCTCGATTGACATAGAGTGAGAAAGAGATAGAGAGAGATGTGTGTGTGAGAGAGAGAGAGAGGGAGAGAGAGAGAGACAGAGATAAAAGAGAGAGAGAATGAGAGAGAGATGAAAGAGAGAGAGAATGAGAGAGAGATGAAAGAGAGAGAGAGAGATGCATACATACATACATATATGTACACACACATGTATACATACACACATATACATACATACATGTACACACACATGTATACATACACACATGCATATGCATACATACATACACACACATATGCATACACATACTCACATACATATTACATACACACATGCATATTACATACACATACCCACATACATATTACATACACACATGCATATACATACACACAAATATATGCATACTCACATGCATATGCCTACATACATACGCACACATATGCATACACACATATACATACATACATGTACATACACACACATATGCATACACACATATACATACATAAGTGTACATACACACACACATACACATACACACTTATATATGCATATTTACACATACTCACATACATATTACATACACACATGCATAGTACATACACACATGCATATACATACACACACACATATGCATACTCATACTCACATACATAGAGATACACACGCATATACATACATACATACATACATGTACACACACACATATACATACACACACATATGCATACATACACACACATATGCCTACATACATGTATGTCACATAATCCTAGTAGGAGATGGTTGAACCACGCCTTAAGAAAGAGGATTAGGAAGTAATCCTCAACCATGGCTTTTGGGGCAAGTGGTTAGCCCATGGCACTCCTAATCGGGAGGTTGTGAGTCCAATTCCCAACTTTGGTGTCAGAGCCTAGTTGAGAAATTGAGCGAGATGGAGGTTTGCGCCTCCTTCATGGGCACTTGGAAAAAGCACTTATCTGTGGTGAGTGTGAAACTGGCCTTGGATGAAGGCGCATGGGCATTTGGGCACCCACAGAGGGGGTGACTAACGATTTAAAGAAATTCCATGATTTCACTAAGAAATTCACTTAATTGGATGAATGTTTATCAAGTCATTTAATCATCGGTATAGTCATTAAAAATCAGTGGTCAGTACGCACATCGAAAATATTTGGTGCAGGTATTCGCATCGATAGGAGTGCCAGTAATTTGCTGAAAATTATCGATGCTCATACCGATGTGCATACCAGTGCTCATACCGATGGTGTGTTTTAACTAGACCTGAGAGCAAAAATTCGACATTTGCTCATGTTTTGAACTCAATTCTACTACTCTCGAGTTTGTGCACCCGAACTACATTATGAGCATATTATCTACACACACCTCTCTCTCTCTACAAACACCTCTCTCTTTCTCTAGATCCCGAATTTTGGTAAGTATCGCACGTACTCTAGCACCCTTTCTCTTTCTCTGTGCTTTTCCTTTTCTGATTTCTCTTCTCCTTAGTTTTGCACGAGCTTTTTGCCATCAGTTCTTTGGAATTTGGCAAAGGACAACATTAAGTGGACTTTGACAACAACGATCCAAAGAATTACATCGATGCAAAGGATTGTTTTGTTCTCGATTGACATAGAGAGAGAGAGAGAGAAAGAGAGAGAGAGAGATGAAAGAGAGAGAATGAGAGAGAGATGAAAGAGAGAGAGAGATGCATACATACATACATGTACACACACACACGTATACATACCCACATATAAATACATACATGTACGCACACACATGCATATGCATACATACATACACATGCATATGCATACACATACTCATATACATATTACATTCACACATGCATATTACATACACATACTCACATACATATTACATACACACATGCATATACATACACACAAATATATGCATACTCACATGCATATGCATACATACATACACACATATACATACATAGATATACATACACACACATGCATGCACACATATACAAACATACATGTACACACACACATATACATACACAATGCATATGCATACATACACATACTCACATACATATTACGTACACAAATGCATATTACATACACACATGCATATACATACAAATACACATATGCATACTCATACTCACATACATACAGGTACACACACATATACATACATACACGTACACACACATATACACACACACATATGCATACATACACACACATATGCATACTTACACACACATATGCATACATACACACACACATATGCATAGATACATGCACACATATGCATACATACATGTACACACACACACATGCATATGCATACATACACATAATCACATACATATTACATACACACATGCATATTACATACACAAATGCATATACATACACACACACATATGCATACTCATACTCACGTACATACATGTACACACACATATGCATACACACATGTACACACACACATATACATACACATGCATATGCATACATACATACACACACATATGCATACATACATGTACACACACATATACATACACATGCATATGCATACATACACAATATACTCACATACATATTACATACACACATGCATATTACATACACACATGCATATACATAACACACACATATGCATACTCATACTCACATACATACAAGTACACACACCTATACATACATGTACACACACACATATACATACACACATGCATATGCATACATGCGTACACACACATATGCATACATACATGTACACACACACACACATACATACACACATGCATATGCATACATACACATACTCACATACATGTCACATACACACATGCATTTTACATACACACATGCATACACACACACATATGCATACTCATACTCACATACATACATGTACACACACATATACATACATACATGTACACACACACATGTATACATACACATATGCATATGCATACATGCATACACACACATAACCATACATACATGTACACACACATATACATACACACATGCATATGCATACATACACATACATACATATTACATACACACATGCATATTACATACACACATACATATACATACACACACACATATGCATACTCATACTCACATACATACATGTACACAACCATATACATACATACATGTACACACACACATACATACACACATGCATACATACATACATACACACACATATGCATACACATACTCACATACATATTACATACACACTCACATACATATTACATACACACATGCATATACATACACACACACACATATGCATACTCACATGCATATGCATACATACATACACACACATATACATACATACATGTACATACATACATACATACATACATACATACATACATACATACATACATACATACATATACATACATATGTGTACCCACATATACATACATACATGTACACACACATATACATACATACATACATACATACACACACACATATATACATACATACATACACACATATATATACATACATGTACACACACACACATATACATACATACATGTACATAGATACATATATACATATGCATACATACATACATGTACACACACATTTATGCATACTCACATGCATATGCATACATACATACAAACACATATGCATACACACATATAGATACATACATGTACACACACACACACATATACATACATACATGCATATGCATACATATATATACTCACATACATATTACATACTCACATGCATATGCAGACATACACATACACATATTAATTTATATAATCATATATAAGAAGAAATAGGAAAAAAAATATAATGTGTAAATGTTTTACTTAAATGTATGTAAACATTAGAGAAAAGATAAAAATATATAAAATATATATAATTAAATATCTAAAAAATAGATCTTTAAATTTTTAGCACATACATATATATATATATATATATATATATATATATATATATATATATATATATATATATATATATATATATATATATATATATATATATATAGAGAGAGAGAGAGAGAGAGAGAGAGAGAGAGGGAATGTAGTGAATAGGATAAATATTCCAAAAATTATATCACAAAGTTGATATATGAAGAGTAGAGGCCAACATCTAGGCATCCTATTGTCATCTGAGAGTGGATTCAACACAGAGGATGTGAGGTGATGTCCCATCGGTAGTCCGAGGCTTGTGATGCTTTCAAAGCAGGCTTACCGAAGCCTGTATGGTTAGACACTGAGGAGTGGGAATCAGTTCACAACATACTCCTGACTGATATCATCAGCAGCGAGAAGTGGCAGCCACATGTCTAGATATGATTGGAATGTCACATTTGGGTAATGACGGATACCACACTATGTGTTACGAGTTTGTAAGTATCATTCAGCTATTTCGAACTCCTAGATTCTTGGCAACTTGCTCTGCTATCTCATCTAGCTCAGTGGAGGCTCTGGAGGTATGACTAGTAGATATGTTAGAGTCTTTATAGAGTTTGGATAGTCCTAGCTCCTCACCCAAATTGTCTTCTATGTCAATGCGGGTCCACACACACTCTTCTATACTTCTAGGCTCTTTCGAGTACACATATGATCTTAACTTGGTGCTTAGTAAGCCATCTAAAAACAAAGCCACTTGTTTGGCTGGTGTGGGTAACTCTGGAGCAGGGCATCTTTCTAAGTACTGTCTGAAACTTCTTCCTGCTAGTCGCATTGTTTCTTGGGGTGTCTGCTTGAAGTAGTGGATCAAAGATGATGTGTTATGCCTGATATCACTCTTGGAAAATTCTACAATGAATTTGTCTAGCAGTTGACCTATATCGCAATAGTTGCGACTACTCAGTGGTTGAAACCAAGCTAAGGCAATGCTCTCAAGAGTCAACCCAAATGCCTCGTACTGGGTGAACAAATCCTCAACATGATCAGCTCTTAACACTTGTTTGAACTCGGCCACATGATCATAAGGATCTCCTCTCCCATCAAAATAATTCTTCATTGCCTTGATCACTTGAGTGGGTCTAGGGGTTCTTGAGTGCTCTCGGGGTCTAGGCAATGGAAAGTCATCTTCATCTCTTTGTTGCCTATGTGCTCGATATCTCTCTCTTTTAGGTCTTTCACCCTCATGTCCTGATCTATTTCTGCCAACAGTGTGTGTAAAACTAACCTCAGGTCTCTCTCTGGCTCTTTCCCTCTGGTTTTCATGAGCCTTGGATGATCCTACTCCTTGGAGGCCATGGGACACATTGGATCGTGGTGGAGGAAAGATCAATTCACCCTGCCAAGTATATGCGTGCCTATCATGCTCTGATACCAAGAACATTTTCACCGATATGTTATCCAGGTAGACAACTTTGTCTGGTATCTCAGGATCTTTGAATTCTTAGATGATGACTATGTCCAATTCACTAGGTCGATCTGGCTTGAATCTCGAAAAGGCTTCCTCTGTTTCTCTATTCAAGAATAGTTCTATGCTTCTGTTGTCTTGAGGGATCCAATCTAGATTGATCGCTCTCTTCATAACTGACTTACCTCTAGGAGTCTTGGGTTCTTGTCCTACATTTCCTTGTTCTAAGTCTCTTATCTCATTCTCAGGAATAATATTTCCAAACTCATCTGTCCTATCTGGTAGGTTGGTGACCACATACGTGGTTCCTTCCTTATCAATGTATGAACCCTCTTCGATTTTGACTACTGGGTATTCAATTCCAAAGGGTTCATCTGGATTTTTGAGTTGGACCACTGATCGCCTCAGGCCATCCTCATAGATGCGTGCACCTAATCGATTGGTCCAGATATACTCCAACTGTGTGTTATAGGGACCTTCTAGTGTTTGTAAATAGGCAGTGCCTGAGTTACCTGCAAGTTTCCCCATGTTGAAAGACATTTCTGAATCATTTGTGTCTGAGCTTAGTATGTAAGGATACTCACTTAGTTGTTGAGCCCAAGACTTAGCTGTATGGTTGACACTAGCCTCAGAAGATCTAATGCTTTGTCTATCCTTGCCTAGGTGTCTACCAGATCTCAGGTTCATAAGCTTTGTCTTCTAGTCCCAAAATTTCCCTTTGTATTGCTCAAAATCCCTTGGAGCCCCTTGGTTTCCTAGTCCCACTTGAGGGTCAACTTCAAATTATCCTATCTGAAAAATGGACTTCTAACGAGCTTTCTAACGAGCTTTCTAACAAGCTATAGAGCTCAAAAAATGGACTTTTGATGAAAAAGTTATGTCAAATCAGGCTCTTGGGGGTCAAAATAGGAGGTCTAAAAATCACGATTTTGGAGGTCTAAAAATCGCGATGCTAGACTCTTATGAAAATCACGATTTTGAAGGATCATGAAAATCGCGATGGTGAGCAACCGTGAAAATCACGATTTTGTGAAATCATGAAAATCGTGATGCTGAGCACGTATGAAAATCGCGATTTTGACTAATCTCCTAAAATGCAATTTTGATTCAAAATCGTGAAAAACGTGATTTTGGTTGAGAATCATGAAAAACGCAATTTTGGCTGAAAATCATAAAAAACGTGATTTTGAGGGAGAATCGTGAAAAACGCGATTTTGAGAATGATCATAAAATCGCGATTTTGAATGAAAATCGTGTTTTCTCAAAATCGTGTTTTTGACATGAAAATTGCGATTTTGAATGAAAATCATGTTTGGTCAAAATCGTGTTTTTGTCCTGAAAATTGCGATTTTGAGAATGACTAGAAAATCGCAATTTTGATTGAAAATCGTGTTCTGAAAATCGCGATTTTGTACCTTAGTGAAAATCGTGTTTTCTGAAAATTGTGAAAATCGCGATTTTGGATGAAAATCGTGTTTTTGAAAATCACGATTTTGGAGCCACAAAGAAGCGTGTTTTCACAAAATCGTGTTTTTGACTGAAAATCGTGATTTGTGAAAATCGCGATTTTGAGCCCACTGAAAATCGTGTCTTTTCAAAATTGTGTTTTTGAAAAATTTAGAGAATTGCAATTTTGAGCACAACCAGAGAATCGCAATTCTGAGAATGACCCTAGAATCGTGTCTTTTCAAAAAGCTTTTAGGCGGGAAATAGAAAATCGTATTTTTTTGAAAAAATTTGAATTTTATGAAAATCGTGATTTTTAGTCACAATCGTGTTTTTTGGCGGGAAAATCAAATTTTTGAGCGCCGAGCAATGGCGAGCTCCGTCTGTGCAAAAAATCATGAAAAAACACAGGTGCTTGCTCTCCCTTGCACCTTCTAACTCCTTCTCACACAATAATGCATGAAAAATGGTGTGAAAATGGTGAAAATGCACTAAAAAACAAGAAATTTCTATGAAGATGAAGATGGAAGAAGATGAAGATGGTGATGATGATGAAGATGAAGAAGAAAAATCAAAAAATGAACAGAAATGATAGTTTTTTTACCTTCCAACATCGCAAATTTACGATCTTACCATCACAACGCTCGTCCTCGAAGCTCTCTCCCTGGCAACGGCGTCAAAATTTGGTGTAGCTCAAGCGTAAGCACCACCTCCTTTACTTGTCAACCTGCGGAGATGCGAGGACTAGTATGAAGACCACGAGCGAGTGAAGGCACAAGTGTGTGAGTGAAAGCACACAAGCATGCACACACATACACACACGCACATAAGGCAAGATCAAAGAGAGGAACAATGGAAAGCTTTGATTACAAAGGAACTCTCTTACAAAAGCTCTATTCTCTATCAAGCTAACCTCAAAAATGAGCTCTCTAGCTCTTTTTATAGTTTTTGGACTAGTTTTGGCCCTGTCCAGACCTAGTGTTTGGCCTAGTTGAAAATTAGGTTCTAGGGCTTATTTGAAGGCTCAAACGGAGTCTAAAAATTATGAAAATTGGTAGGATGATACCGCTAATGCTCCTCAAGCTTGAGGACTCCTTGGCTTGCACAAAATGGAGCTACAAAAGGTGAAATGATATTTACAATGGTTTTTAGTGATGAAAATCACTATTTTATAGGGATTTCTTCTGAAAATTTGGCATACACTTCTTGGAGCTCCCTATGTGCTCCTTCTTCTTGCATGTCCACTTCTCTGATGTGCTTATTATGCTTGTCCTTGACCTTGAGCTTCAACA
The DNA here is from genome assembly GCA_020310875.1 of Ceratopteris richardii. Taxonomy (NCBI): domain Eukaryota; kingdom Viridiplantae; phylum Streptophyta; class Polypodiopsida; order Polypodiales; family Pteridaceae; genus Ceratopteris; species Ceratopteris richardii. The sequence continues at coordinate 53,647,777 of CM035434.1, forward strand.
AGTATCCTATTTTCACGAGTTCTATTTGTGAGCCTGATTATAGGGCACTTTTCACAGTGATTGTTAAGTGTGTGGACCAGATTCCTTTTGGCTGATTTGGGTGTTGGTCACTCTTCTACCACCAACATTTTTGCTACCAGTCAAAGTGCATTGGTAGAGTAGAGAGCCTCTCCTTGATGTAATGATAGTGTACCTCAATGTGCTTTGTACAAACATCGAACACAAGGTAGCCAAGAACAAGTTGCAAGGTGGAAAGTAGACCTCTTGAGCTTCTCAAGAACCACAAATAATCACCTAAGTGCTTTGGAGTATGATCCTCTAATCAATGGATCAAAACAGATAAGTAGGAATTTCAACTATGAGCTAAGACTTGTTATTTTGGTATATACACATGCTCAATAAAATGAGCAGTGCTCTTAACCTGCTAGCAATTGATCAAATTCCTTATGAGAGTATATAATTGCCTTAGATAGATATAATCACAAGTTATTTCACTTGAAATGATCAAGTGTACTCAGAGAATTATGTTTAGCAAGTTAGATGATCATCCTGACATTTTCAGGCTTCTATAGTATGCAGACTAGTGAGTAGAGAATTGAAGATATCTTGAGATTGAGTAAAGTAATGATGATGAAATTTTATACCAGCAAAATGGACAAAATGCTGAATCTATACCACTTTAAATCACATCAAATGATAAAGTATGCACTGAGAACAAGGTCTGTGAAGTTCACTATTTTGAGATGATCATGACAGAGAAATGAAGTAGAGATGTGATCAATGTATATGTATCAAATCACATAGAATTACAAAGACATTGGCAATGTAGAATTGCACAATGTGAGGGTAGTGATAGAGCTATAGAATGATCTATCTAAACACTAAAGATCCCTCAAATGATCTTTAAATTTGGCTCACTTGCATGCAAGATTTTGATCCATCTTTTATAGCTAGAGTTGGATTTTTTGAATTCAGATTCAAGCTTTACCATAAAGTGGATCCTAAACTTTAGGACTTGCTTTCTCATCAATCACCTACTAAGTGATTTGTGATTTGATTCCTCCTAACTCCACGTGAGAGTAATTGCAATTAACATATGCACTTTTACAAGGATAAAAGTAAATGCTTTTACAAGGAAATAGTCATATGTGACTTTAAGTCACTATATGAAGTGAATGCTAATTGTTCAAGTATGTAGGCTTGGACTCATTTTTTCCAACAATCCATATGCTTCCCTCAATCCAAGAAAAAAATACAATGAACAAAAGCAATGACTCAAGAAGGATATCAATAATGCAAACATAAATCTATTCTCGAGGAATGTCCTGTAAACCTACAGTCAATCAACATTCATGTTATCAATCAACCAAAATCATTTGTAGACCTTGAACCTTGGCAAAGTCCTCCTTCATCATTGCATCCTTGTCACCTATGAACTCATCCAAAAGGTAGATCCAAAAACATAAAAAGAGAATAAAAAACACGTGCTTTGGTGCATCTATATCCGATAACTCCCTCTACCCCCACTATGTACATGTGAGCAAAAATGAGGCCCTCTAAAGTGAAACCTCACTCACATCCCAAAAACCCAATCACCCAAAATGAAGCGAGACATAATTGAAGAAGTACAAGAAGCACGTACACCATTGCCAACCTTTGGAACGAACCTATCGATAACATAAGAAGAGCCGAATTCGATAAGTGGCTTACAAACTAAACATAACCAACTAATCGCAAACATGCTTATCAAACTGGATTTTCCCATATTACCTCTAAGTCCCTTCGTCAGCCATAATGTATCACGACAACCTCAAAAACTGCTACCTAGTCTTGTCCATAATCGATGATCACCATCCTCGAAGAGGTAATTCTAGCTCCACTTCAAGAGCCTCATCATCACTACATATAACTAGCTAATCCACCCATGCCCAATAAATATCATTTACCTCATTAGGGATCTCCCATGTGCTGTCATAATAAAAGTACTGGTCTTCTACATACCCAACCCAACCAAGCAAATACTCCTCGAATTGGGGAAATGGAAAGTCAATGTCAAGGCCTTGGTTCTAGAAGTGTACCAGCAAGTGGGCCTCCTCCACGTCGTATTCTATCCATAAGCTCTCAACCGATATCTCCATGCTTGCTAATGCTTGATCTGCAAAATAAACTACAAGATTATATAGTGCATTTTGGTACACTTGATCCACCATCGATCACCTAATCCCTAATGATCTTGCATAACAACACCCTTGGTTTATTAGTTTACGTGGTCTCAGCAAATAGGAAGTAAATTGTTTGATAAAAAAGAAAATTCCACTCTTGCTTTATTCTCATATCCAGCCACACATCTCTTGTAGGATCATCCAAGTCATGCAAAAGAATCCCAGAATCCAACAGTCCACTCAAAATACCTTCTGTGCAATTTCTCCAATCGTCCTATGTACGTTGTGCTAGCTATCAAAATCATTGTCTTCATAGGGCTTTGAATTGATTATCTAGACACGTTCGGCACAAGCCAATCCTGACTTCTTCTGCCTACTAACCTTATTGCCAGTATCCTTTCCATCAGGCTCATTACTTAGTGTGCCCCTTTCATTTTCCAATGTGTGGTTTCTCTTAAGTACCTTGTGTCTAGAAGTTCCTCTTTTCAAAAACATTTTGGTTCCCCTTGTCTCTACACTCCAAGAGGTCTCTCTTTCGATCTGTTGTTTCCTTGCTATAACCATCATTATTTATACACCAGTTCTCTCTTCTAGATCTGTCTTTGCCCTTGTGGCCTTTCTTGCATATGTCACTACTCCTAGAGTTATGTGCCTTGCTTGGGCTAGAAGGTAGATGCCCATCTTTTCTTACCATCTTCTTTGCATGACATCCATGATCATGATCTTTAGCAGAACGATTCCCGTAATTTGCAAGATTTCTTCCCCTTATGGAACGGTCATCCGGCCCTCTGATTGTCTTCTCTTCTTCTACACAACCCACTTCTATCATATCATCTTCCTTCATCTTCACTCTTGTTTGATTTTCTAATAGCATGCATGCATTATGGGCCACCAATTCTTTCATTTTTTCTTCCCCATTCAAGTTTACTTTCCCCAACTCAACTCCCTCATTCACTCCTTGTGCACTCGGCTCTCTTTCCATCATCATCTTGGACCCGTGACACCTACCCTAGAGTTCAACTTCCAAAGCCTCAAATTTTTTCCTCAAGTGTCCTACTTCCACTATAGTTGCCAATTTAGGGTTTGATTCCTTTTCTAGGATTCCTACCTCTAAGGAACTGTTGGTCTTGCCCTTCTTTGGGTCTGTTGGTCTTGCCCTTCTTTGGGTCCATATGCATCATATAGCACTCAATTGACTTGTACTGACCAACTATCCAAGCAGCTCTTGGTCTAAGTAATTTTTGTAAGCTAATGGATTTGCATATTCTCCCACTTTTGTGTTTTGGGGTTTGGATAACTGCAGGTTGAATCCATCTTGGAGCAAATCCTTGTAAGTCTCCGTGTTCAAGGCAAATCTTACACACACTCCTTCCTGCTTTACTTTCTCTTTTGCCTTCTTTTCTATTTCATCCTCTGTTGTTGACCCCTTGCCAATTAAGTTTGAAGACATCTGGATTTGCACGCGGTCAAATTTTGGCCCAATTGTAATAAAGCTTGTGCGTCAGTCATGCACGCAATTGGCTTGTACTAGCCATGGTCATCCCAATAGGATGGAGAAAGTGGCTTTCATGGTCCTTGGTCTGACAATCAAGTAGTCAACACTAAAATATAATCCTCCAACAATTGTACTCACATTTTTCAAAAGCCTAGTCAGTTTTACTTGGGTTTGGTCAGCCATCCTTATGGTCATCAGAGTGTCTTCCATATGTGCTAGGCTGAGGGCCTTCATCATATATTCAGCCATCAAATTGACTGCTGCCCCATTGTCTAGCTAAGGGTCTGGGATTGCAACCTCGACATCTCCAACGCTGAATTGGGGCCGCTCATCTCTCTTCTCACATTGTCTCCCTAGAATAGCCACTGCCTTGACCCTGAGTATCATGTCCATATGTTTGCCTTATTTCCAAATGAGGTACGAGTGGGACACTTTGAGCCGACAGTCCCGTATATGGATGTCCTCTAGTGTTTCCCAAGTGCATGGTCCGTTCTTCATAAGCCATCCTCTGATAACATTGATCCTCTATATGGTTTGACCTATTATAGGAAGCACAAAACCATCTAGGTGGAGGTCTATCCATGACCAATCTCGAAACTGTGGGGCATTCGATGGCTACATGACCAAAGTGATGGCATTTCTCACACCATGTGTTAGACCTAAACACACCTTGGTTGGGGTTTGAGACTACCTCATGCTTTACAATATATGTATCCTGGATCATAGTGGTAGCTTTCACCGCTTGAGTCACTAGAACTAGAATCTGTTCCTTGGTCAACGTAGGCTTAACCTTGCCTGGCATACTGGTGCAGCTACAAAGGCCAGAGTTGTCAACATAGGGCTTCCTTTGCCAGGATTTCTTACGAGTGCGCTCCCTAGTCCTTTTGTTAGCTCGTATAGGAGCTCTCTCCTCCTCTACTGACCTAACTATAGTTCCTCGCATACCCTAGCTTGCTCTTTTGCAGCTATCAGATTGGCAAGCCGTGTAAGGCTTATATGTTGTTGCACTATAGGATCTCGTAGTCTTGTGATAAACCTCCTCTTCAAGGTTTCATCATTGGGAGCGTTCATGCCCATTTTTTGGACCAATGTTTCTATTCGTTGGATATAATTGTTGGTGCATTTTGCCCAAGCCTACATGCTTGATATGCTTGATATTATCCTCATTTGTAAGTCACATGAGTAGTCATGTGAACACCTCTTGTAAAAGAGTACATTTTATCTCTTGTAAATGGAAAAAGAAAAAAGGAAAAGGATGGCTTACCTCATCCATGATGTAAAAGCAAATTCGTGGCTCCAACTACCAAAATCACGAATTTTTGAGCTGAGGGAATCTCTCCTAACTTTGGGGATCACTTTTAGGTGGAGCCATTCGAATTCGAGTTTAAAACTCCCTCCAAGGATAGCTATAAAAGGAGCAAGAAGGAAGAGGCGATTAGCAAGACTTGTACGTGACCACTTCATGTCATTTTGTAGAGATTGAAGAGCTTACTCCATAGCTCTATCATTCTACTCCCATTGTGCAAAGATTCATTGCCAATGTGGTTGTAATCATATGTGAATCTATACATTTATTATCATCTACCTCTCTGTTTTGTTCTCTGCTATACTCACTCAGAGCAGTAACTTCAGAAGGTCATATCTCGAGTTTTACTGAACATTTTTCAGTGTTTTAAAGTGCGTTGGATAGCTCTCACTGTCTAGTTTCTACCTATAAATTTTCAAGGTCATTGGATTTATACTTTTGGAGATATCTGCATTTTACTGCTTACTGGTCTATCTCTGCAGAGCCCCGAGAATTGTGGGAATGTTCCAGAACTTGATGAAACTTGTTCTCAGTGCTCAGTCCATCATTTGAAGTGTTTTAACTTGGAATAGGAAGCTTGCTAAGTCTATTTGCTATGCCCAAAAGGAATTTTTCTAATTCCTTCCAGGTTGAGAGCACTGTTCATTTTTTCCAGCAGGTGTATGTCCAAAAATAGCAAGTTTTGGGAGCTAGTCATTTCGCAACTTGTCGGTCTTGACTTAAACTTTTGGGATACATGTTCCAAAGTACTTGGCTGATATTTTGGTGGATTTAGGAAGCTCAAAGGGTCTACTAATCAACTCTGAAGTCTCAGTTGGCTGGTGTGAAGCTGGTTGTAGCGGCACCTACTCATCTTTGGATTGCATCCACCATCTCTCTTCACAGTGGTATCAGAGCATAGTCAAGCAACATGGGAGATGGATTTCCATCAACAATTGACAAATTGGATCGAAACAACTATCCGGCATGGTCTCTAAGGATGGAGGCTTACCTTCAAGGGAGGAATCTATATGGATTCATATCCGGAGATGAAGCAATGCCAACCATGAGGAACAAAGGGCAACCATCACATGAAGAAGTGGAAGGACTTTCGAATTGGTGTTCGAAGGATGCACTTGCAAGGTCCTATATTCTAAACTCAATCTCTGATTTTCTTTTACCTCATGTCAAGGGATGCAAGACATCAAGAGAAACCTGGAATGCACTTGCTTCTTTCTTCTCTTCCAACACTCGAGCAAGGAAGAACCAATTATGGATGGAGTTCACAACAATGAAGAAAAGCTCGAAGCAAAATGTGACTGATTATGTCACAAAGATGAAGGAGATTTCCGACCAACTTGGAAGCATTGGAGAGGTAATTGAAGAGGAGCAAATCATAAGACAAATCATGAATGGAATCAAAGCAGACGACAAGTGGGAGTCATTCACAACAGCCATGGATTTATACATGGATATGCATGTACCCGACCTCAACACACTCATGGGCCAACTCTTCACTCATGAAGCAAAGATTAGCAAAGGTGGTGAGTCCTCAAGAGGTAATCAAACTTCTGCCTTATATTCTGATAAAGCTAAGGTCAAGGACAAGTCAAAGAATAGGAAGAATGAAGATGAAGGAAGCTCTTTCCAAGCAAACTTTGCAGGTAGAGGAAGAGCTAGAGGAAGAGGCAGAGGTGGAAAGCAAGGCAGGGGGAGATTCCAATCATCTCAACCTTGCAACATATGTGGCTTATCTAACCATACTACTGAAGAATGTTTCAGGAATCCAAGGAACTCAAGAGGAAGAGGATTCAATAGAGGTGGCTATGGATCAAATAGAGGCAGGTACAATGGAGGCTACAACAACAACAACTACTACAACAACAATTACAACAACAACAACAACTATCAAAGTGGCCATAGAGGAAGAAGAGATTACAATAACTATGCAGAGGACCAAAGTCAAGAAGATTCATTATTGATTATGAATCTATCAACAAAGAAGGGTAAGGATGATGATCACATATTTTACATTGATTCGGGATGCTCGAACCATGTAGCAGGAAATGTGGCTTTACTTTCTGATTTGGAAGATCCTCATAACAAGCATGAAGTGCAGACAGGAGATGACACAAAGCACTCAGTGGAGAAGATAGGTAATGTGAAGACATCAGATGGGAATATGAACCTCTTAAGCAAAGTCTTGTATGTCCCTACAATTACCAAAAATTTAATAAGTGTTGGACAGATTGTTGAAAAAGGATTGCAGGTTAGATTCAATCGATTTGGAGCATATGTTGAAGACCCAAGGCAAGGCTTTCGAAGGATTGCCAAAGGAGAAAAGACAGGAAGGCTTTTCACTTTTGAAGTGGAAGATACAAAGAACATAGCTTTGTTTAGCTATGGATCTCAAACTCTAACAGAGTTGGAGATATGGCACAAAAGGCTTGCTCACATTGGTGAGAGGACACTCAAACAGATTTGCAGGGACCAAAGTGTACTTGGTTTGCCTAATATCACAAGGCAACACATGATTTATAAGTGTGAAGCTTGTCAACTCGGCAAGGCTCATAGACAACCTTTCAATAAGAAAGGATATATGTATCAAAATCCTTTGGATCTAGTGCACACGGATGTGTGGGGTCCAAGTAAGGAGCCATCTATATCAGGCTCAAGATATTATGTGTCTTTCATAGATGATTGTAGCAGGTGGACCATTCTGTTTTTCATGAAGCACAAGGATGAAGTGTTTAATTGCTTTAAGAAGTATATTGCTCTTGTTGAAAATCAAACAGGTAGGACTTTGAAAAGACTCAGATCAGATGGTGGAGGAGAATACTTCTCTTCTGAATTTGATGCCTTCTTGCATGAAAGAGGCATTAAAAGGGAAGTCACTACAAGGTATACACCTGAACTCAATGGTGTAGCAGAGAGGAGGAATAGAGCTATCGTCGAAGCTGCAAGGTCCATGCTCAACGAAAAGGGATTGCCGAACTACCTATGGGCAGAGGCTGTGTCGACAGCCACATATCTCATAAATAGACTTCCATCTAAGTCACTAGATGGAACCACTCCATATGAAGTGTGGAATGGAAGAAGACCTAGTCTAGAGCATTGTAAAATCTTTGGATGCTTAGCCTATGCTCACATTCCTTCTCAAGTAAGAGGGAAATTGGATCCCAAGGCAGAGAAGTGTGTATTCATTGGTTATGATCAAAACCAAAAAGGATATAGATTGTACAATCCAACCAATAAAGGATTTTCTGTGAGTAGAGATGTAATTTTTGATGAAAACAAATCATGGTTTGATGATGACAGGAAAGTGAAGCTGCCATATGACTTGGATGAAGATTTTCCATCACTTCAACCAAAGGAGCCAAAGCAGATTGAAGAAAGTGATTCGGAGATTGACCTAGAAGACTTGGAAAGACTAAAGCTATGGAAGAACAAAGGTAAAGCAAAGATGCAGGATGCTACATATGGACCCGAGAGCTCACATCAACCACTTAGAAGGTCTTCGAGGGAGAAGAAGAAACCAGAGAGGTTTGGTTATGATACTTCTTTGGTCACCAAGCACTCAATCTACATTGCAAAGGATTCAACCAATGAAGAACCTACCACATTCGAAGAAGCACAAAGCAAGAAAGCTTGGAGAGATGCAATGGATGAAGAAATGGAAGCCTTGAAGGAGAATGACACTTGGGAGCTTGTACCTAACAAGCCATCTATGAAGATAATCGGATCTCGATGGATATACAAAATCAAGAGGAATCCAGATGGAAGTATAAATAGACACAAAGCAAGGTTAGTTGCTAAAGGGTTTGCTCAAACCCATGGTATTGATTATGAGGAGACTTTCTCTCCTGTTGCAAAAATGCCTACAATTAGGGCTCTCATTAGTCTTGCTGCATCTAGAAATTGGAATCTTTATCAACTTGATGTAAAGAATGCTTTCTTGAATGGATGGATTTCTGAGGAAGTGTATATGGCACAACCTCCTGGATATGAGGATGCACATCATCCTAACTATGTATGCAAACTAAAGAAAGCTTTGTATGGATTGAAGCAAGCTCCAAGAGCTTGGAATTTCAGATTGGTTACTTATTTGCAGGACCAAGGATTCAAAGCTAGCAAGGCGGATACCTCTTTTTTCATAAAGAGGAATGGATCTGAAGTGATCTATTTATGTGTGTATGTTGATGATATTATTATCACAGGCAATGATCTTGAAGGAATCAAACAGGTAAAGAGTCAAATGAAGGAGGAGTTCAAGATAAGTGACCTCGGACCACTCACTTATTTTCTTGGATTGGAGTTGATCTACACAGATTCAGGTATATACATCACACAAAGGAAGTATGTCCATGACATGCTCGTCAAGTTCAAGATGGAAAATACAAAGTGTGCAGGTACACCTATGGAGCAAAATCATAAGCTTAGTGCTTATGAAGGAGAGCCAATTGAAGACATCACAAGCTATCAAAGCTTGGTTGGAAGTTTGAACTATCCAACACTCACAAGGGTGGATATATGCTATAGTGTTAGCATATTGAGTCAGTTTATGCATAAGCCGAGAAGACCACATATGGAAGCGGCCAAGCGAGTCCTCAAGTACCTAAAGGGGACCATGAATGAAGGTTTGTTCTATTCATATACTTCAGATATTGAGCTAAAGGTCTACTCAGATGCAGATTGGGCCGGATCTAAAGATGATAGAAGAAGCACATCAGGGTATATATCATTTGCAGGTTCAAAAATCATTTCTTGGTCATCGAAGAAGCAACCAACCGTGGCATTATCTTCTACTGAAGCTGAATATAGAGGTTTGGCTAATGCAACTCAAGAAATCATGTGGTTAAAATCTTTGTACACAGATCTTGGACTTCATTCTTCAACACCTCACATTTTTGGTGACAACACAAGCTCACTACATCTAGCAGCTAATCCGGTATACCATGCTAGAACCAAGCATATTGAAGTCCACTACCATTATGTAAGGGAGAAGCTATTGAGCAAGGATATTCAACTATCCTATGTCTCTACAGATATGCAATGTGCAGACATGTTGACGAAAGCTCTTGATGGTACGAAGTTAAGTAGATTCAAGTTGATGATTGGCTTGCAGGAAATCAAGGACAATTGAAGACTTATTTGGAGGCCAAGCATGTTAGGCTTGAGGGGGAGCTGTTGGTGCATTTTGCCCAAGCCTACATGCTTGATATGCTTGATATTATCCTCATTTGTAAGTCACATGAGTAGTCATGTGAACACCTCTTGTAAAAGAGTACATTTTATCTCTTGTAAATGGAAAAAGAAAAAAGGAAAAGGATGGCTTACCTCATCCATGATGTAAAAGCAAATTCGTGGCTCCAACTACCAAAATCACGAATTTTTGAGCTGAGGGAATCTCTCCTAACTTTGGGGATCACTTTTAGGTGGAGCCATTCGAATTCGAGTTTAAAACTCCCTCCAAGGATAGCTATAAAAGGAGCAAGAAGGAAGAGGCGATTAGCAAGACTTGTACGTGACCACTTCATGTCATTTTGTAGAGATTGAAGAGCTTACTCCATAGCTCTATCATTCTACTCCCATTGTGCAAAGATTCATTGCCAATGTGGTTGTAATCATATGTGAATCTATACATTTATTATCATCTACCTCTCTGTTTTGTTCTCTGCTATACTCACTCAGAGCAGTAACTTCAGAAGGTCATATCTCGAGTTTTACTGAACATTTTTCAGTGTTTTAAAGTGCGTTGGATAGCTCTCACTGTCTAGTTTCTACCTATAAATTTTCAAGGTCATTGGATTTATACTTTTGGAGATATCTGCATTTTACTGCTTACTGGTCTATCTCTGCAGAGCCCCGAGAATTGTGGGAATGTTCCAGAACTTGATGAAACTTGTTCTCAGTGCTCAGTCCATCATTTGAAGTGTTTTAACTTGGAATAGGAAGCTTGCTAAGTCTATTTGCTATGCCCAAAAGGAATTTTTCTAATTCCTTCCAGGTTGAGAGCACTGTTCATTTTTTCCAGCAGGTGTATGTCCAAAAATAGCAAGTTTTGGGAGCTAGTCATTTCGCAACTTGTCGGTCTTGACTTAAACTTTTGGGATACATGTTCCAAAGTACTTGGCTGATATTTTGGTGGATTTAGGAAGCTCAAAGGGTCTACTAATCAACTCTGAAGTCTCAGTTGGCTGGTGTGAAGCTGGTTGTAGCGGCACCTACTCATCTTTGGATTGCATCCACCATCTCTCTTCACAATAATGATCGATGCTCTCGTTTACTCCCTATCGCACATAGTCCATCTTTTGGGTGAGTCTATCTTGGAACCCTTGTCTTTGGAACTTTGCCAAGAAGGCTTCTTTAAGCAACTGATAAGTCCCTCTCTCTTGTGGTGTTAGATTCCCATACCAATTTGCAGCCTCATCCTAGAGAGTAGCAGGAAAGATCCTCAATCTTTGTCCTTGGTCCATGACTTCAGTAGCTTCACAGGTTACTTCAAAAAGCTGAATGAAGTTATCTAGGTCCTCATCCTAGAGGCCCGAGAATCTTGGGAAATCTCCTAGATGCACTGGAACTCCGTAGGCCATTTCAAACAAAGGGGTAATATCAATGTCAGGAAGTTCCCAAAAGTTCAAAGCCCTTGGTTTCAAGACTCCCTTGAGTCTCCTGACTTGGGTGGCAGCTCTTCTTTGGTAGTATGTTCTTTCCTCTGACTCTTTCCGACTACTTGAAGACTCCTCGTATGACTAGTCTACGCCTCTCACTCTCTCCTTCACCCACTCTCTTACTCTTTTCTACACCTACTTTCACTCACACCTACACTCTCTTTCCCACTCCCACACACACCCTTGCACCCTCTTCCCTACTCTCACACACCCACACTCACACTTTTTCACACACGCTTTCACCCACTCTCTTTAAACATAAGCACACACACACAATCTCAAGACCCATTGGTTAGCTCCCCTCGGGGAATCTCCCTTTCTCTCATCCTTGAATATGCATCAGCAAGCAACTTTCCTTTTATCTTATTGACCCTTCCTTAAGGCAACGATGCATTAACCCCAGTCTTGACCCTCAAAATAAGCATCATCTACTGCACATTCGAAGTTGTTCACCGAATGGGATTAGTGGTCCTCAAACATATGAATGAGAGTGCACACAATCGTTCATCGATAAGTATGCCTTCCAGATGTTCAATGGCAATTTAGGTGATCATGCTTGTGGCATGATGGAAATTCAAAAAAAATGCATCACACATGGCAGGCCACACCTGAAGGCTCCTCACTCAATCACTTTTGTGTATTACACAAATATGAGAGAGGTGTCCTAGTGAAATTTCACTCTTCCTTATGCAAGGCCAAACCCCACAAGAAGTAAAGATTATTCTCTGTATTGATCTATCTGCACATGACCCTTAATGCAGTAAGGAACATACAAAATGCACGTTTACCCTATGTTGAATACATTGGCTTTCAAATGCTCTATTATGCATATCTAAACAACTCGTATTTAACATGGAAAAGCCTGTGGTGTTAGCCTTCCACACCATCCCTATCGATGCACTATACAAAATGTAGCAGTCCTTTACAATGCCATTGTAGAAAAAAAATGATATGGAAAATACTTTCATGTACATTCATGGCAGGCCACACCTAAAGGGTCCTCACTCAATCACTTTCGTGTATTACACAAATATGAGAGAGGTGTCCTAATTAAATTTCACTCTTCCTTATGCAAGGCCAAACCCCACAAGAAGTAAAGATTATTCTCAGTATTGATCTATCTGCACATGACTCTTAATGCAGTAAGGAACATACAAAATGCAGGTCTACCCTATGTTGAATACATTGGCTTTCAAATGTCCTATTATGCATATCTAAACAACTCGTATTTAACATGGAAAAGCCTATGGTGTTAGCCTTCCACACCATCCCTATCGATGCACTATACAAAATGTAGCAGTCCTTTACAATGCCATTGTAGAAAAAAAATGATATGGAAAATACTTTCATGTACATTCACACGTTTGACCCCTTCTTCTATTCCCATTGCCTACATAGCAGGTTCCTCCTTCATCATATCCATTGACCTATAGGGATGTTCAAACAGTTGGACGCTCCTACTAGTGAGTCATATCCTTTAGATTCACCCCTTTTTTCCTTTTTCTTCTGTGGTCCAATGCTTCACTATGCAAGACACAAGACAATACAGGTCTGGCCTGCTTCCAGCTATGGTGACCCTCACCACCTATCATCGTGGGCTGATGGTTAGGAGCTTCTACCTGTCAACATGAATGTGCAATTGATTAACACCAGCCTTTCCCGTATGTCCTCTTTTGCATCCTCAAAGACCTCAAAAACATGTTCACTATCGCATTCACGACAACGCAGTAGCACTGATGACTTTCCAAGATGAAGCAAAGCCTATACTCTAAGCTCACTCAATAGATTTCTATAGTTATGATGGCAATGACAAAAAAGGGCCAAGTGCTTTTCAACATCCTCCTTCACTGTAGGACTACACTTCAGAGACACGCTCACTTGTCCATGTGTTCCACCACATGGAAGAACCAGATCATATCCGTATGCGGGTACAAAGGCACCTCAGACAAATGATCTCACCACTTCTCTCCTTCCATATGTGAAGCTTAGATCAACTAATAGCTATGGTATTCCACAATTCGACAGAAAGATGTGTCTGTATATGCTTGTGTTTATGTATGTATACATATGCATGTGTGTATGTATCTATACATATGCATGTGTGTGTAAGAATGCATGTGAGTATGTATGCACATGTGTGTGTATGCACATATGTGTGTATGCATATGTATGTATGTATGTGCATGTGTGTGTATACATGTGTATATGTATGTATGCATGTGCATGTGTATGCATGTGCATGTGTATGCATATGTGTGTATGTATGCATGTTATTGTATGTGTGTGTATGTATATGTGCGAGTATCTATATGTATATGTATATGTATATGTATATGTTTATGTGTATATGTGTATATGTGTATATGTGCAAGTATCTATATGTGTATGTATGTGTATGCATGTGTGTGCATTTGTGTATGTGTGTATGTATGTGTGTGTATATGTGTATATGTGTATATGCATATATGTGTATATGTGTATATGTGTATATGTGTTTATGTTTGTGTGTATGCATATGTGTGTATGTATGTGCATGTGTGCGTATATGTGTATGTATGTATATGTGCAAGTATCTATATGTGTATGTGTATGTGTATGTGTATGTGTATGTGTATGTGTATATTTCTATGTGTGTGTATATGTGTATATGTGTATATGTGTATATGTGTATATGTGTATATGTATGTATGTGTATATGTGTATATGTGTATATGTGTGCATGTATGTGTATGCATATGTGTGTATGTATGTGCATGTATGTGTATGCATGTGTGTATGCATATGTGTGTATGTATGTGCATGTACCTTTTCTCATTCGATCGCTCCTTCACTCGTTTGGTTGCTCCTTCGCTCATTCCCTCTCGCTCTCTCACTTGATCCTGACACAAATGTGGTGGGAGAAATCATTTCTTTTTTTCAATTCACAAGGTGTCGCTTATGCGACGTTAAAGCATTGCAACCAATTTGCACTCATTACTAGGCACGTCACTAAGTTTTGATGCTCATAGCGATGGTAATTATAAGAGTTGCTTATGCGACGCTCCACATTGCTTATGCAACACTCCCAATTTATTTTTTTTCTTTTGCAATGTTGCTTATGCAATGCTATCTAACACGAGCATTGCATAAGCAATAGTACTTGCTTTTTTTTCAATTGGGGGTTTCGCTACGTCCCCTTTATTATTGTAGTGTCTCCACCATACCATGATCTTTGATGTGCTTGATAGCTTTGTAATGAATTTGACCAAATCTAGCATGCCATAACTTCATGTTCTCCTTAGGTGTAGAAGTCCTAGCAACATTAGCATGACTAATTTTGGATCATGCAAACATGCCACTTCTATTTTCACCTTGGAGTAGATAATGCTCCTCATTAGGTGAGAGTATATGACATGAATATCTCATCTCACAAGAAAGTAGATATAGAGAACAATTTTTCTTCATTTTTCGCACATAAATAACATTGGACTTTGTGAAATTTCCACTTGCTCTAGACTTCCTAAGACGTCTGTATTCATGCTCCCTATGTACTATGTTTTTCTGTGTATTCTACAGCCTCTATGCAGAGTACCATGTGTGGCCCTAGGAGCTTAGTTTTCTACTCTAAGGATATCCTCATAGATCTCTTTGAGAAGGAGAGCACACTATGATGCATTGCCATTGAAATACTTCACTAGTATCAAAGCATTTTGATGCAAAAGCTTTTTTCCTTTTGTACGAGCGAAGTGAGCACCCGCCCACCCACCCAAGGCTTTCTCCAAGGAGTACAACTAAGGTGGTGACTAAGGCATAGACCTTGGCATATTTGTCATCCGAGTCACTGAAGTCGTCGTTGGTGTCGTTGGCTACACACAAGGGAGGACCTCAATGATCAAGGAAGATAGAGGTTCCCAGTACTTCTCGGGAGGTCACCCATCCCAGTAGTGTTCCCCTCGGAGCTCGCTTAACCGTGGTAATCTCTTGCCACTAAGACTAAGGTTAGCATTACCTTGAACATGTTTTGGTCCCTCAAAGCTTCATTCTTTGCTTTCAAAGACTATTTTTGAAGCATTTTGGGGTGTCTTTTGGAGCCATTTTGGAGTACTTTTGCACATAGTTCTCTTCACACATGTCCAAGGACATCAAGAAGATTGTTTGTTGTACTTCTTCAACAATAAATATCAACCTTTGGGGCTGTGTTTTTAGCCACACTCCTAAAACTGTAGGTTTCTCAAACGATCTTTAGTTTTGGTGGAGCAGTCGCTGCAAATTTATGCAAGTTTTTGAGCCTAAAACATCATAGTTGAAAAACACTTGCAGGTGTTTTTGGCTAGCTTTTGGGCTATGCATTCAGACTTTTAGTGTCATTTTACTACATATATTGAGCACATACACAGCATGTAGGCTTCTGTGGATACCACTTATCTATGTCCATATGATCATTGATATAGCGATTATGTTTTTTTTTTTTGCATAAAGCCTTTTATGTTTGATAAAGAGGGTCGTGGTGAGGTTTTCTTAACTGGTGGACACCAAGATGTAAGGGTCTCTTCGATGATGCAAGTGGAAGACTTACCCAGCCTCGCCATAGGAGAGGTATAATAGTTTTTCATAGGTGCTCGATAAGCCTAGTTGGCTTCTATTGGGTAACTGATTATATGCAGTGGAGTCAATGATTCACTATGCAGATAAACTGTCAGTACTTGCAGTTTTATGATATTTTGACACTGGTCATATGCTCATTTTGTAGAGGATATTCTGGCAAAATTTTTCAGATTTTTGGTTTTGTCAACTATACAGTGGTCGATTTACTCCTTGATACACTTATTCCTTGGTGTTTGGAATCTTATAGCTCCATTATCATTCTATTCAGTTCTCTACCATCATGGCATCAAAGGTCTTAGGTACATATGGTGGATCAAGGTCTAGTGCCAGTGTTCTGAGGAGGAGCTTTAACTTGTAGGGCAAAGACTATTTTGAGATCCGAAAATTTGATGGCACAAACTTTGCTCTGTGGAAGAATTAGATTAGAGAGGTGCTGATTCGAAGGAGGCGATGGAAGCCAGTAAATGGAATTTCAAAGAAGCCTGTTGACATGGATGAAGATGATTGGGATGATTTATATGAAATGTTGAAGTCTACCATTCACTTACACGTGGCAAATAATGTTTACTTCACAGTAGTAGACTATGAAAGTCCAGAGGAGCTTTGGAAGAAGTTATGCAATACATATGAAAAAGAGATGGCATCAAATAAAGTGTATCTGATGAGAAAATTATGTTACCTTCACATGAAGGACACAAATAGTGTTGTTGCTCATCTAAATTATTTTGATGCTATATTCTCCCAGTTGCAGGCTCAAAAAATGGATACGGATAATGAAATGAAAGCAGTATTGCTATTATGCACCTTGCCGTCATCATGGGATACATTTTTCATAGCTATTAGCACTAGTACACCTGGTGGAAAACTCGTCTATGATGACATATTTGGAGCACTCTTGAGTGAGGAGATTCGTAGAAAATCTATGGTTGGCACTCAGAGTGGAGATGCATATAATGTTCGTGATTCTTACCGAAGAAAGATTGTTATGCATTAAAGAATGCTAAAGGTAAAGGAAAAAATGGTGGGCATGTTAAACAGTTACCTGCAGCATCTACTTTGACCGTGAAGATTGAAGAAATTAATGTTATTTCTTATGATGTTGATGTGTTGACATTTGATACTATTGTGTCGATTGAGGCTCTTATGGCTGGTGCTCTTTTGCACATGTGGTTGTTAGATTTTGGTGCTTCTTTCCATGTGACACCACATAGAGAATGGTTCTCTAATATGCAGCAAAGTCTCTTGGTACCGTGAGATTTGGTGACCCTTACCAATGTGACGTTGTGGGGATTGGAGATATGGTTGTGCAGTTCAATGATGGTTCAAAATTTACTATGCATACACTACAAGAAATAGGGGGCGTAGCAACGCCCCCAAATTGAAAAAAAAACGAGCACCGTCGCTTATGCGACGCTAGCGTCGCGTAAGTGACGGTCCTATTTTTGGATTTTTTTTTTACGAGCATTCATCGCATAAGCAATGCCTGCGTCGCTTATGCGACACTAAATGAGTGTGTCGCAAATAGCATCGCTAATTAGCGACGTTATTTGCGACGTTGGCAAACTGGATAGCATCTCATATGCGACGCTCTCGAATGTTAAGAAAAAATTTTGATTTCTCTCGGCACATTTGTGCCGGGATTAACACGCGAGAGTAAGAAGAGAACGAGAGAGACAGAGAGAGAGACAGAGAGAGAGACACGCATCTCTTTGAAGGTAGGTATGCACACACACACTTACACACACATACATATGCATACACACACACATATACACACATATACACACATAGACACACACACATACACATAGACACACACACATAGACACACACACACATAGACACACACACACACATACACACACAAATACACACACATATACACACATACACAGATAATGTTACATACACACATGCACTCATAATGCATACACATGCACACACATATACACATACACATACACATACACACAGATACACACATACACACACATAGACACACACACATACACACACACATATATGCATACACACACACATAGAGAGACATGCACACATATACACATAGATGCATACATATGCATACATAATGCATATGCATATGTGTACATACATACATACTTACATGCATACACACACATATGCATACATAATGCACATGCATACATACACATACATAATGCATATGCATACATAATGCACATGCATACATACACATACATAATGCATACACACACATATGCATACATAATGCATACACACACATATGCATACATACATGTATACACATACACACATAGACACATACACACACATAGATACATACACACACATAAACAGATACACATTCATAGACACACACACATACACATAGACGTGCACACACATACACACACGCATACACACATAGACACATACACACATAATGATGCATTCACACACATATACATGCATACACACATGCACACATACACACACATATATGCATACACACACACATAGAGAGACATACACATACATGCATACATATGCATACATATGCATACATAATGCATATGCATATGCATACATACATACTTACATGCATACATAATGCACATGCATACATAATGCACATGCATACATACACATACATAATGCATACACACACATGCATACATAATGCATACACACACATACACACACATATGCATACATAACACATACACACATAGACACATACACACACATACACACAAATAAACACATACGCAGTGATAGACGTGTAGCGACACATACACATAGACACACACACATACACACACACACGTACACACATAGACACATACACACACATAATGATGCATACACACACATACACATGCATACACATACATATGCATACATACATGCATACGCATACACACATAGACACGTACACACACATAGACACATACACACACATAAACACATACACACTCATAGCTACACACACATACACATAGACACACACACACACATGTACGCACACACATACACACATAGACACATACACACATAATGATGCATACACACACATACACATGCATACACACATATAGACACATATACACACACATACACACATACACACATATATATGCATACACACACACATAGAGAGACATACACACACATACACATACATGCATATTGCATATGCATACATACATACTAACATGCATACATAATGCACATGCATACATACACATACATAATGCATACACACACATATGTTAAACGTTTTATCGTTACTTCCACTTCAGACTCAAAGTACTTCAAGTTCAGCCGGTTTCAAACCTTCCTAACCGTAAATGTTTTCTTTAACCACGTGGGTCCTTGGGAGTGGTAGGGGTCTGTTAGACAGAGGCCCTGTACTATTTTCCCAAATTATCACACATTCCTAAATGTTATCCCGTGCTTAGCTCAGTGTCCCTCTCTAAACAACGGAAGACTGTTCAGTATATTGGCATTAGAACTTCAGGACTGAGGGCAGCAATCCGGTTACTTATTTTATGAGAAAAATATACTTCAGTAACAAGGTCACCTAATACGTACTTCTTCAGAGCAGATAGGTATACCAACCAGACATTATACCTTAAGGTTATGCGGACTCATTGTATACTAAACTCGAACAACCAATCTCCTAATAACAAACGGCTCACCATAAACTAACGATGTCCTACTCACATTCAGACCATTACAGCTACTAGTCTTCCCGTGGTCGGAATCAACAGCAATTGTAGACTACGGTATCGAATTCGGTCACTTACAGAAACACTAACAGACAATTAGTTCGGACTACCTTTCACGTTCCCTGCTCCGCCGAGGAACTGATAAACAACATACTACACTTGATAACACTCAGAGACACATCCAATCATTACCGAACAGATTCGTAACACAATACCACTGATTCGTAACTCTGTAATAAGGTGAGAATAATCGACTAGCTAGAGTACAGAACAGAACAGAACGAAGCAAGACTTATCTCTCCACAACATACACACTCACACAACACGTTTACAACATTCTCCAAAACACGGCTCACTCAAATGTTACACTGCAATTCCCGCAAACGGGGTGCTGCTGCCACTCTTTTCTCATTGCCTTAAATAGAGGATTTTTTACAAGAGTGCGCACTTCTGCAGTTACCTGCACGTTTCCTGAAAGATTCTTTTTCATTTAAGCTACCTGTCCTAGTACTTTTGTCCTTGTTCGGCGGCCGTCTATCATTTTTACATTTAAGACACCTGTCCTAGTTCATTTGTCCTTGTTCGGCGGCCGTCTAACACTGGCACGCACGGTGGACTCGAACCCGTAAGTGCATTATCGTCTTCGACATTCTTTTGTTTTGCCTGAAGGCCTATTCCAGAGTTTTGCTCCCGAATCAATTCTGACCGTACTTGTTCAAGTGGAGGAACAAGTATAGCAAGCCATCTTCTACGGAAAAGTGTCCAAATACTTTGAACACGACTATCAAATTGTTGTTTTAATAAATCTATATCCACATTCGTCAGTAATGTGGCATTCAGTTCTACTCCTTCATCTTTTAATATCTACCTTTCCAATTCCTGCAAAACCTGTATTCTTGAATGCAAAATTTCATTTTCTGCTTGCAGGTTGGCATTCATGGTAGAAAAACTCATCATTTCGTCTTGGATCTGTTTTTGTATATTTTGCTGCTACTGGTGAAACACTTTTTTGCGTTATTCAATTCCGCCATTAATTGCCGTTGGTTACTCTGTAACTCCTGCAGTAAACCTTCTTTGTCGTCCATTTCCTTTTGCATCTGTGTCATTTTTGCTAATAATGAATTGGAATTATTCATAGTAGCGAATAATAATTCTTTGTTCTGCTGAAGCACTTGTTCTTGTTGACGCAAATATTGAGAAACTTCCTGTAATTTATTTTGCATCCCTGTCACATAATCTGGTTGGAGATTGTCATCCGGTAATTGCTCTGGACTGACAATGGGTAAGTGGTCTGCCATCCTTCGTTTAATCGACAGCCTAAACGGCGTTCCTACTGTCTGGTTCTGTTCGCTATTACCTGTGTGGAATAAATTTGCAGACGATGTGGAGACTTGGTCGGCTTCCTCTTGCTCGGCACTGTGCAGGTGTCCTGTGTCTATCATGTCATGATCACAACCATTAATATGTTGGGACCAGTTCAGCTTCTGATCTTTCACTGATTGCACAAAATCGAATATAGCAGCTAAATAGACTGCTAGTCTGCTATTGGTTTGGGATCTTCGCTTATCCCCGATAAATATTTGTGTATAGAGGTGGTTATATAGCCAGTGTGTCCAGCTAACTCTACCACCTCCTTTGGCATGTACTAATGGTGAAAAATTTTCTCTAGACATCAAATCAAATTTAACTAAGAAACAGAGTTTCTCTAAATACCACTTGAATTGTTCACGGCGCTGATATGTGGCATTTTTCATCATGTAATATCTTCTGCGGCCTTCGCAGTTTCCAAATTCTTTTCTCAGATCATCATTCGAACATTTAGGAAAACGTGCATCATCATACAGTGGCAGTTTAAATATGGCTGAGACTAACTGTGGTGAAAATTGTACCTGGTTTAAAATGAGGCCTTTTGTTTGTCGCATGTTGTGTAACTGATTCTCTACATCTTCATTACCTGTCCACTTCTCCCATGGTAACTGAGCAAACTGGAGGAGTCCGATCCGCCGTAGCCAGTTTTCATTCCTCCTTGAATGGATGTCGAGCTCTATTTTAAATTCTGTGGAAAATTTATGATGAACTTTTACTGTTGCAGAAGTCATTGAATCATATTCATCATCCTGTAAGGTAGTGTCTGTTGTCGTCACAACATGGTTCTGTGCATTTGCGCGCTTCGTGAGTCGCCATCTTAGTATATCGGATTCAGACATGATTGTAAGAGTCGCCGAAAATAATATGCTGGAAGTATGTTAACTAGTGCCGAAGCTCGAAGAATACTGTACTGAAGAATACTATGCTAGGCATACGCATTTTATAAGCACCAGAGCTTGAACTGCCATTCGCTGGAATGATTGTATTTCATTTGGACATGACACTTCATTCCCCTTATCAAAATTGTAGCATGAGTAAGAATCATCATTCTGCGTGTTATTCCGTAGATCGATGCTGGACTTGTGCGAAAAATATCATGAAACAAAACCTTGGTATCATACTCATTTCGAACTCATCGTTACATTATGAATTCGCATGGTCGAATTTTACTATTCTTCTATGAGGCCTTCGAGGTACATATTCCTGGCTAATCTAAATGTACGAGCTATTTTTTTCTTAAGGGTTTCTAATAATTGCTTCAGAGTGTCGGGTTCTAAAATCTGCGCATCTATTCTGACGGAACTAAGTGCGATTGCTTCAGTAAGCAAGATTTCGGCCTGGGTTTGCAAAAAGGCCTCCTGTAAATAAAAATCATTGGATAATGCAGCGTCCCGGGATGTCTTCATTTCGGTGACTTTCTGCTGCATCTCCGTACTCGATCCTTCTGATTTCGCAGTTGGTTATCCAGTCGCTCAAATTGCTGGTTCTGAAATTCAATCGTTCTGGAATATGCATCTCGTTCTCTTCGAGCATCTGCCAAATCTTTTTGGTGTTTTGCTTCCCTGGTTAATTGGCGTCTCACCATTGTGTTTACCTCGTCCAAACATTCCTGGGCTCTTCGTAGCTCGTCTTGGACTTGTGCTGCTTCTCGCTGTTGGTCTTGATTCTTCTGGATGGTTTCCTGCAACTGGGCCTTCGTTTCTTCGACCAGTTCTTCGAGGGATGAGCTGATGTCTTCTTTTTCTTGGAGTGCGGTCTTTAATTCCCAGATTTCTTCATGTGCTTCGTGTAATAGCTGGTCTTTGGCGGCAAGCTGCTTTAGTGCTGCATCTCTTTGCTGTATCAAGGCCTGTTGTTCCGAAAACTGTGCTTGGAGGTCGGCTAATTGTGTCTGTAATTGATGATTCTCCGTTTTTACGGCGTCGACTTCTTCTTGGAGTGGGGTGATGTCGGCTTCCAGGAGGTCGACTTTGTGCTGGAGGTCGTGTCGAATGGTATCTGCGACCTCACTCATCTGTACCAGAAGTTGTTGTGAGAGGGTAATGAGCAGTTGGCCCATGTTAGCCAGTTCAGAAAAGATCGGAACAGAGGAGAGGAGGAGTGGGTGTTGTGGTGGTGTAGAGGTTTGGGTATGGATTTGGGGGGATGTCGGGGGTGAATAATTGGGGGAGGATGAAGAGGATTCGGAAATTGGTGGCGGGAAAGGGTTGACTGGTGGGGATTGAGGACCAGGGGATGTAGGGTTGGTTACCTGTTGGATGGGTTGGTGTTCACCTGTAATGTGGGTGATGGTGGATTCTACGGCCTTTAGTAGGGTGTTGAGTGCACTGTCGATCACATGCTGTTCATCTTCTCGTCGTGCTGATGCTTCTTCGGTTGAGACTGGTTCTGTTTCTGTGTGATTCTGCTGGTCGTGGTGGTCAGCCGATGATTCGTTGTGTATGGAAGTGGCTGTGTCATGGAAGATCTCTTCTTGGTCGGTGTTTCGGGTGTCTTGATTCTTTCCAGCGGATCCTTGTGCTTTGCTTTCTGAGGAGCTGATCTGAATTCTCTTATTGCGGAAAAGTTGGTTGATCTCCTCATCTTCTTCTTCCTCGTCGTCGAGTGGTTGAACTGATTCTTCGTGCCTAAGTATGGGACCTTGTGGTGGTGGTTGTGCGGCAAGGATGGCTGGGAAAAGGAATGAGATGATATGGGGAAGGCGAGAGCGCGGGGTGGTACCCTTTTGGAGTTGCTTCACGATAGCTACACATTCTTTATGGATTCTAAGGAAAAAGTATGATGCGAAGTTCACGGGTTCTTGGGCAGCTAATTCTAAAGCGGAATAAAATGGTCGAGAGATGCCGTAGGTGCGCTTCTGCAGGTTGAGTATGGCGACTAAGAATTGCAGCGTGGATCGTTCGGGTTCGGAGCGACAGAGAATGGCGTATTCGTTGGACGAGGAGAGGGGGAATAGTTCATTCATGCGGGCGATGGGAATACTCGGGCCATTTTCACGGCCTTGCGGGTTGAGGCGATAGGCTTCAGC
The DNA here is from genome assembly GCA_020310875.1 of Ceratopteris richardii. Lineage (NCBI taxonomy): Eukaryota > Viridiplantae > Streptophyta > Polypodiopsida > Polypodiales > Pteridaceae > Ceratopteris > Ceratopteris richardii. The sequence continues at coordinate 53,672,083 of CM035434.1, forward strand.
AAAGGCTTGGAAGGTGATGACTGTTCGCGAAGGGAGCGAGAGGAAGACCCATTGGCGTTCGGTGTCGGGGGACTGAGCAATGGCGGTGATGATTTGTGTGAAGAAAGGATGGGCTTCCACGGAGTGCCAAGGCAACTCAGCGAAGTTGGCCAATCCTCTGCAACGCAGGTATTCACCTACCTCGGTAGGGATACCATCACAGAAGGCGGCATAGTTGGCTATCGCTTCCATGGTGGTTTCTGAGACAGACACTGAACACGGATGCAGAATGCACGAAGGCTCAGAATACTAACATACAACACAATAGCTTATTTCGGCGTCGTCGATAGAGTTTAAGTAGAAACAATACGGTGGGGAGAAAAAGGGGGTTGGATATCATTGTGCGGTGCGGGATTAATGCTGGTTTTCATGCAGGTGTGCGTACTCGAGTGACTGTTAAGGGGGGCGGCTGGTTACATCAAGATTGTACAAAACACGGCTATTTATAGCAAGCAGAAAGAAGAAGAGAAAAAGAAAAGATTAAACAAAACACGGTTCATCGTCGAAAAACTTAATGCGGGCTAGTGGTGTGATGATATGGCCGCAACTTCGACCCATTAATTACCTTTGGGAGTGGATTTCCAGTCAACGTAGTCAACCGAAAAGTTGTCGGACCGACTTGTTCTGAGATCTTAAAAGGGCCGAACCAGCGTAATTTGAACTTTCCTGCTGCTCTATCGGATTTTGCGTTATAGAAGAGTACAAGCTGATCTACCGAAAAGATTGGGGTCTTCAAATATCGATCATGTGTCTTGGCTTGCCTTAGTTGTACTTCGCGCATGGTTAAAAAGCTGAGCCATCGGTGCTCATCAAGTTCCCTGAGTGCGTCCATTCGTGCTGTCAGCGACTCTTCCGGTAGCATTTTCTGGGTGATTGCTACAGGCAGACTTGGGATAACTATTTCCATGGGTGCTATTGCTTCTAAACCATAAGCTAGTTTGAAAGGTGTCAAACCTGTTGTTACCTTATATGTAGTTCGGTATGCCCATAATACTGCAGGTAGTAGTTGATCCCATCTTTCCGGTGCTTCCATGATCAGTTTCCGGAGGATATTCAATAGTGATTTGTTTGTACTTTCGGCCAAACCATTGGTGCGAGGGTAATATGGAGAGCTGAGTTTATGTGTCACCTGGAATGATTGGGTGAGTACCTTCATTAATTGATTTACGAAGTGAGTACCTTGATCTGTCACCAATTCGAGTGGTAAGCCAAATCGTGGGAAGACATCTTTTAATAGACATTTTGCTACTACAACTGCTGTAGCAGACCGTAAAGCCCAAGCTTCTGCCCATCTCGTTGCATAGTCTGTACAGGTTAGTATGTATCTGTTGTTACTGAAGACTGCTGGAGGTGTGATTGGACCGATAAAATCTAATCCCCATTTCTGAAATGGTTCGAGTGGCATAATAGGCTGCAAGGGAAAGAAGTGTCGTTGCAGTGGTTGTTCAGACCTTTGACAGTTATCGCAGTTTTTGACGAATTGGGCCACATCTCGGTACATAGTAGGCCACCAGAGACCTCCTTGCAGAATTTTCCGGTGAGTTAGATCTGTGGCAAAGTGACCACCAGTAGGGGTTGAATGAGCCATTGTGATGACCGAGTTAATTTCGTGCGGAGGAACACATCGAAGTAAGATTCCGGTGTGATCCACATAATATAGTTCTCCTGCAACTAACCGGAATCGGCGGCTAAAGACTGCCATTTTCCTTCAAACTGCCCTGGCAGTCTCAGATGGAAAACATCCTTCGGTGAGAAAAGTTAGAATCTGATCATAATATGTAGGTGTTGCTTGTAATTCGGCAGTCCAGTGGTTCAGAACAATAAATTGTTGGAGTCGTGTCATCTATGCCTATCGGAGCTTCACTAGAATCTAGGCGAGATAAGAAATCTGCTAAGGCATGTGCATTTCCGGGTCGGTGAATGACTTCATAATCAAATTCCTGCAAGAGTAGTACCCATCGTGCTAATCGTCCGCCTAAATGTTGTTGTCTTACTAGATAGACAAGGGCAGCATGATCTACATGAAAGGTAAATTTCCGGCCTAATAGATAATGTCTGAACTTTTTGATGGAGTAAATTAATCCTAGACATTCTCTTTCGGTGGTAGAATAGTTCTTTTCTGCCGGTGCAAGCCTTCTGCTGGCGTAATAGACAGGGCGAAACCACTTATGTGTTTGCTGCATCAGAATACTGCCGATCGCAATATCTGAAGCGTCAACAAAAACATGGAACGGATTGTCCCAGTCCGGTGGTTGTAAGATTGGGGCCTGCGTCAATAGATACTTGAGTCGATCAAATGTAGTTTGGCATTCTTGAGTCCATTCAAACTGTCGGGGAGTTTTGGTGATTAGTCTGTTCAGTGGTACAGCCAGATGAGCAAGCCATCGTAAGTGTCTGCCGTGCCACCGTACTTGACCCATAAAACGCATTACTTCTTTCGGAGTGGCGGGTACTGGGGCTTCTAAAATTGCCGAAATCTTGTCCAGGTCTACTCGGATACCTTGGGCAGATACAATATGACCAAGTAGTTTGCCACATGAAACGGCAAACACAGATTTGCTTGGGTTAAGGTAGAGTCTGTAGTCTCGATACTTTTGGAAACAGCACCGTAGATGAAGCAAATGTGCCATCATCTTTCCAAAAATTGAGAAGTCATCGAGATATACTTGCATAAATGAATTGAGATAAGGAGAGAAAATCTCCTGCATACATCGCTGAAAGGTGCTTGGTGCGTTTCTCAATCCAAACCACATTACCGTACAAGCAAAGACACCCCAATTGGTAATGAAGGCAATTTTTGGGATATCTGCTTCAGCCATTCTAACCTGGTTGTAACCGCTGTATCCGTCTAAGAATGAATACATTTCATGGCCTGCTACCCTATCAAGCATGGTATCCAGAAAGGGAATCGGGAAAGGATCCGGTACTGTTGCTGCGTTTAATTTCCGGTAGTCTACACAGATTCGTAGTTGCTTATTTTTCTTTGGCACGATCACAATTGGTGAAATCCATTCAGCATGTTCTACTGGTACGATGAATCCAACTTTTAATAATCTATCAAGTTCGGCTTTTACCTGTGATGCATAATTGGGATTCATCCGATAGCTGGGCTGCTTATTCGGTTTAGCTTCAGGCTTCAACATGACTCTGTGCTGATAGATGCGCGGATCTAATCCTTTCATATCTTTGTAATCCCATGCAAAGACGTCTGAGAATTCGCGAAGTAGTCGAATCAAATCAGCCTTAAATATTTCTGGTAAGTTCTGCCTTATCTTTACAGGTCGTGGATGATCTTCGTCTCCTAAATTGTACGAGGTGAACTGGTCTTCGGAGACATAAAACTGTTGCGGTTTCTCTGTATCGTCTGTCGACCGGAATAGTGATTGTAATTCATTGTCATGTGTTGGCACAATATCTTCCTGCTTAGTTTTTTGGGTGATTGGCGCAACTGTACATACTGAAGTACTCCAGTTATCTATTACGGACTGTAGATCAACAGTCCCTAAAGTCATTAAGTCAGCGTTATTCTTCAGAAATTCCTCTTCTTCATCATCTGATAGTCCATCTAACATGTGGACTGGTTCGGCAAAATATGGTCTGGCGTGAAGTTCGCAAGGTTGTATAGCATCTAATTTTACCACATATCTACGGTTGGCATCTTTGAACGTAAGCTCTTGTGCAGACCAGTCCTGTATTACCTTTGCATGCTTCAGCCAAGGTCGACCAAAAAGAAGGTTGTAATCCAAAGTGGATTCCGGCAGATCTAGTATAACAAAATTCATTTTGAAGGTCGTTCCTTGTAAAGTAATGGATACATTTCGCACAAGTCCTATAGGATGGACTCTAGATTGGTCTGCCATTCTGACAAAAAATTGAACTGGTTCGATTTCGGTCCAACCTAACCTATTGCATAAGGCTGTAGTTGCAATGTTAACACCAGAGCCTCCATCAATCAATACCTGTGTAATTTTATGATTCTTATACCATACTGTAATCAAGGGAACTGAATGATCAACTGTAGAATCAGGTTCCGTTTGAACTGCTGCTGTCGTCGGAATACAAGAAGGTACCGGACTGAACTGTTGCTGGAACTGTTGTCGAACCCCAGGTACTAATGCCAGTAGTTGGCCGAGAGGCAGAGTGATAGATGCCTTGGATAAAATTTCCCAGGCCTGCTGAGATTGGTTATCCTGCTCTTTTGAACTTAAGGTCTCTGCTGATGCAGAAGTATCTGCTGTTATGTCTACTGGTGATGGTGGCTCCGCTGCTGCTTCCCTTTGTTGTGTTCCTTCTGTTGTCGACGAGGTCTGAATCACCGGAATGGGTTCTGGGAACACTGGTGGTTCTGTTGCGGTCCAGTGGCTAGCCTTGTTATACACTGCATCCAACGTCATTGCTCCGACACATCTTATGATCATGATCTGCTTCAATTGCAGGTTTAAACCATTGATAAACCACTGCGTGATGACATCATCCGGTAAGTTAACGTGGGCCTTTGGTATCTGTCGCAAGTGTGTTCTAAAAAGTGTAGCATATTCCTGGACAGTCTGATTCGCCTTCTGTCGGTTGTTCTGTAAATAATCAAAGATTTTGGCGGGATTCTTCTTTAACCTGAATCGTTGCAGAAAAGCATCTCGTACTGCATCATAGGTACCGAAATGATTAATGTCGTATTCCGTAAGCCATCTAGCCGCTTCATTGACCAGTGTTGATTGAAAAACAATGGCCTTGTACGCCTGATCCGGTGGATGGTTAAGAACTGCATAACTGTTCTCGAAAGTGCGTACGTGAGCATCCGGGTCATCTCCTGGGAATCCACCAAATTTCGTGTATGTTACTCCTGTTGGGGGCGGCCTTGGTTGACCTATCTGTTGTTGCTGTTGTTGTCTGTTCATTGTGAGTGTATCCGGTCCTTCTTCTGTATCTTGAGGTTGATTGGTCGAACTATCAAAACTTGGATCGCCGGATGGCGTACCTTCCGGTGTGCTGTTTTTGCGTAGGATACTTCGGATCTCTGCTTCGAACAGCTCTCCTTCCTTCTGGATGTCCAATATCCGAAATCTTTCTTCCAAGCACGCGGGTCGGGCTGAGGATTCCGCAAAAAATGCTAATCCTTGGCCGCCAGTTGGTGTTTCTATCACCGGAATATCACCGGAATGAACTGAAAGTGAACCAGACTGCAGTGTTTTTCCGCTTTTACCGATTTCTTTCCCTAGAGTATTTCTAATCGTGGATAACTCTGAATCTTTATCCAAGATTGCTAAACTGGTTTCCAGCGGCGTCTTGGTAGATTCTGGAATTACTGTATTTTCGATAGGCTGGGTCGAAGTGACACCAGAATGTACCAAAGGCGTTGATCGTTCCACCGGAATATGACCGGAATTAATTCTAACGTCCTTAACTTGCTTGACCACTGGGTCAGGTCGCGTTATACCTTCTTCTCCTAGGGTTGTCTTTAGTACTTTTCGTGTTCTAGTCGTATGGTTCCTAGGATACGTTTCGCCAGACCGTGTAACCGGCATGTATCATTGCGTAGTAGCACTATCCGAGCAGTTGGCAACAATCTGGCTCTGTTGCTACCGTTAGTCAATCGAACGATAAACGTAATGTTTAATTCTGAAAACCAGCTGGTACGCTAATGCCACTTTTCAAAGATAACTGGCAACCTGATGCCACGTTCCCACAGACGGCGCCAAATGTTAAACGTTTTATCGTTACTTCCACTTCAGACTCAAAGTACTTCAAGTTCATCCGGTTTCGAACCTTCCTAACCGTAAATGTTTTCTTTAACCATGTGGGTCCTTGGGAGTGGTAGGGGTCTGTTAGACAGAGGCCCTGTACTATTTTCCCAAATTATCACACATTCCTAAATGTTATCCCGTGCTTAGCTCAGTGTCCCTCTCTGAACAACGGAAGACTGTTCAGTATACTGGCATTAGAACTTCAGGACTGAGGGCAGCAATCCGGTTACTTATTTTATGAGCAAAATATACTTCAGTAACAAGGTCACCTAATACGTACTTCTTCAGAGCAGATAGGTATACCAACCAGACATTATACCTTAAGGTTATGCGGACTCATTGTATACTAAACTCGAACAACCAATCTCCTAATAACAAACGGCTCACCATAAACTAACGATGTCCTACTCACATTCACACCATTACAGCTACTAGTCTTCCCGTGGTCGGAATCAACAGCAATTGTAGACTACGGTATCGAATTCGGTCACTTACAGAAACACTAACAGACAATTAGTTTGAGACTACCTTTCACGTTCCCTGCTCCGCCGAGGAACTGATAAACAACATACTACACTTGATAACACTCAGAGACACATCCAATCATTACCGAACAGATTCGTAACACAATACCACTGATTCGTAACTCTGTAATAAGGTGAGAATAATCGACTAGCCAGAGTACAGAACAGAACAGAACGAAGCAGGACTTATCTCTCCACAACATACACACTCACACAACACGTTTACAACATTCTCCAAAACACGGCTCACTCAAATGTTACACTGCAATTCCCGCAAACGGGGTGCTGCTGCCACTCTTTTCTCATTGCCTTAAATAGAGGATTTTTTACAAGAGTGCGCACTTCTGCAGTTACCTGCGCGTTTCCTGAAAGATTCTTTTTCATTTAAGCTACCTGTCCTAGTACTTTTGTCCTTGTTCGGCGGCTGTCTATCATTTTTACATTTAAGACACCTGTCCTAGTTCATTTGTCCTTGTTCGGCGGCCGTCTAACACATACATAATGCATACACACACATATGCATACATAATGCATACACACACATACACACATATGCATACATACATGCATACACATACACACATAGACACATACACACACATAGACACATACACACACATAAACACATTCACACTCATAGACGCGTAGCGACACATATAAATACACACACACATACACACACACATACACACACACAAACATACACACATAGACACATACACACATAATGATGCATACACACACATACACATGCATACACACACATATGCATACATACATGCATACACATACACACATAGACACATACACACACATAGACACATACACACACATAAACACATACACACTCATACACACACACACACATACACATAGACACACACACACACATACACACACATATACACACACACATACACACATAGACACATACACACATAATGATGCATACACACATAGACACATACACATGCATACACACATAGACACATACACATGCATACACACATAGACACATACACATGCATACACATACAGACACATATGCACACACACATACACGCATACACACACATATATGCATACACACACACATAGAGAGACATACACACACATACACATGCATGCATATACACACACATAGAGAGACATACACACACATACACATACATGCATACATATGCATACATAATGCATATGCATATGCATACATACATACTTACATGCATACATACACATACATAATGCATACACACACATATGCATACATAATGCATACACACACATTTGCATGCATACATGCATACACATACACACATACACACGCATATTCACATATACACATTTACACATACACATATATTCACATATACACAACTACACATTATTGTGGGATAAATGCATGCATTTTGTATGAATGAGTGTATATGTATGCATGTGTGTGTACGTATATATGTGGATATGTATATGTGTGTTTATGTTATATGTATTTATATGTGTATATGTGTATATGTATACATATATGTATGCATATATGTTTGCATGTATATGTGTATGTGGGTATGTGTATGTGTATGTGTATGTGTGTATATATGTGTATATATTCTGATTTTTTTTTCTGTTTGAGATTAAATTAACAGGAGATATTGTATGGTGGAAAAAAATAAGAGGCGACCTAACATACCACTTGAGACGTGGTAGTTTTTTTGTAGATAGCTACGTCTTCAAGAGTCATTTCCTCAGCAGAAGGTACACAAATTAATAGTTTATATTTATAATTTTTATATATTTTAGTAGTTTTTTACATTTAATTTATGTATTTATTTTCTTAAATAAACAGGCTGCTGCAAAGAAGAGAGTGGAGTCGGGCCACACATCGCACCTAAACCAAATGGGCCATAATGGTTTTGTAGCTACATTTGTAAGTATATGTGTTATTGTGAGTATATTGTTTATTTTAGTTAAAATGCGAGCAACTAATCTTTTTTATTTGTTTCAATGCAGCGGAAGGATTATGGCCGATATCCTACGAAACATGAGATCGAGTATGCTACACATTTTGGATATCGGCGTTTGAGTGAGTATATGCGAGATCATCCTGATGCCTTTGTGAGTATTATTAAATTTTATATAATTATTTTATTTTTATGAATGGTTTAATTGTTTTATTTATTTATGTTTGTTATATGTAATACAGGAGTATTATGGAGAGACAGATATGGATGAGGTGGAGAGACAGACACAGGAGGGACGATCTCGATCGTCACAGGGTGATCATGACGATGAGGATGAGGATAATCAGGATGATCAGGATGATCATGATACTGCAGATGATGATGATCATGATCATGATGATGATGATTAGGATTTTAGTTGATTATGACATTGTATTATATGTATTTACACATATATATATATATATATATATATATATATATATATATATATATATATATATATATATTTATTTATTTATTTATTTATTTATTTATTTATTTATTTATATTATCTATATATTTTTCATTTCAGTTATGTTTTGAATTGTGTGTATGGTATTAAGTAATGAAGAGTTTTGTTCTATTGATTGTTATTATTGTTTATATTAAGCATGTGTTTTAATACTTTAATTATATAATTCATTCATATGTGTGTACCTAAGTGTATATGTATGTGTGTGTATATTTATGTATATGTGTGTGTATATGTATGTATGTGCATGTGCATGTGTAAGTGTATATGTGTGTATGAGTATGTGCATGTGCATGTGTATGTGTGTGTATATGTATGTGCATGTATATGTGTAACTCTATGTGTATATGTGTGTATATATGTGCATGTATATGTGTATATGTAGGTATGTGCATGTGTGTGTGCATGTGTATATGTGTTTTAATAATTTAATTATATAATTCATTCATATGTGTGTACCTAAGTGTATATGTATGTGTGTGTATATGTATGTATGTGCATGTGTATGTGTGTGCATATGTATGTATGTGCATGTGTAAGTGTATATGTGTGTATGAATATGTGCATGTGCATGTGTATGTGTGTGTATATGTATGTGCATGTATATGTGTAACTCTATGTGTATATGTGTGTATGTGCATGTATATGTGTATATGTAGGTATGTGCATGTGTGTGTTTTAATACTTTAATTATATAATTCATTCATATGTGTGTACCTAAGTGTATATGTATGTGTGTGTTTATGTATGTATGTGCATGTGTATGTGTGTGTATATGTATGTATGTGCATGTGCATGTGTAAGTGTCTATGTGTGTATGAGTATGTGCATGTGCATGTGTATGTGTGTGTATATGTATGTGCATGTATATGTGTAACTCTATGTGTATATGTGTGTATGTGCATGTATATGTGTATATGTAGGTATGTGCATGTGTGTGTGCATGCGTATATGTGTGTGTACGTATGTGCATATATATGTGTATAATGTATGTATATGCATGTGTATATGTATGAAACATGCATGTGTATGTGGATGCATTTCCATTTGCATCCATGTGCAATGCATGTGAATGTGCATGCATGTGGATGTGCATATACATGTATTTGCATATATGTTAATGTGTATATATATATATATATATATATATATATATATATATATATATATATATATATATATATATATATATATATATATATATATATATATATATATATGCAATAATGCATGCATGTAAGTCTTTTTATGTGGTTGTAGAAATGTTTGTGCATATGCATGTGTATATGTGTATATGTCTAAGTGTATGTGCACATGTATCTGTGTGTATATATGTGTGTGTATGTGCATGTGTATATGTGTATATGTGTGAAAGTACATCTTCATCCTGTATAAGTGTATAAGTGCATATCAATAAGTGTGAGTATGCTATCTAATGAAAAGAACACAATTCAAATGATATACAAAGAATAGAAATTGTACTTACAATAGTTAGCCATACTTTTTGCTTGGTTAGCTTCTTGAATAACCTGCAACAAAAAGAGAAAGAAGAGAGAGAGAGAGAGAGAGAGAATTCAAAGAGAGAAAGATGTAGAAAGAGAGAAACAGAGACAGAGGGAGACAATAAGAGAGAGCTTAGGCAAAACAACAATTCTGCATATACTTGCTTCAGCTCGTAAGCACAGTGCAATTGCGAACATTGGAGAGCTCTTCGATTAGATGCGTGAAAATGCCGATCGAAGAGCCTCCAACATTTTAATTTTTTTCCATCAATAGACTGTCGTGTAAGCGATGCTATGAGCGACATGTTTTAGCGTCGCTTATGCGACCCAAAAAAGTGTCGCTTATGCGATGCAAAGAAGCATCACTTATGTGACGCTATTTAGAACCGTAGTGTTAGCGACGCTCTATGGGAGCATCGCAGACCGTGTCGCGCCACAAGTCACAAAAAACATCGTTTGGCTCGTCGTTTAATCGACAGTGCGCATGCAACGCTCATTAGGATGCATTTTGCAATTTTATAGCGATGAAATTGTATCGCCTTAACCGTCGCTATGCGCCCGTATTCCTTGTAGTGATAATGTACACCATGTACCTCAGTTATAATGCAATTTGATGTTAGTTGGTCAACTTGATGACCTTGGTTACAAGGCGGTCTTCTATGCTCTGTCCTTTCATATATCAAAGGGCAATATAGTTATTACAAAAGGAATCAAGGTTGGCTCACCTTATCCTTTATTTGTATCATAGAGAAGAACACTTGTTAGTTGTTACTGAACAGCCTATGACTTGTATTTGGCATGGTCATTTAAGCCATATATCTCATAGTGGAATGGAAAATCTTTCTCATTCTGGCTACTTACCTGTGTTATCTTTCTTTGATTTTTCATTTTGTGAGCATTGTGAATATGGAAAGCAAACCAAAAATGTGCATAGAACGCACATTGACTCTTCAATTCAGCCTTTAGATCTTGTTCATACAGATGTGTGTGTTCCTATGCCCACTAGGTCCTTAGGTGGTTCTCTTTACTTTGTCACTTTCATAGATTATGCTACTAGAAATGTTTGGGTATATCCTATCAAATCAAAGGATGAGGTATTCCCTACTTTCAGAAAATGGTTTGCTTAAGTTGAGACTGAAAAAGGAACTAAGCTTAAGGCTTTACGTTCAAATAATGGGGGTGAGTATACGTCACATAAAATAATTGGCTCTCTCTTGTATGGTACTATGACAAGACCAGATATTGCACATGTAGTTGGAGTGTTATCTCAATTTTTGCAAGCACCAAGAGTACCTCATCTTGTTGCAGCCAAAATGGTACTTAGGTACCTCAAAGGATCAGTGAATGAAGTTCTATATTATCCGTTTGATGATGGATTAAATGTACAAGCTTATTGTGATGTTGATTGGGCAAGTTCCAAAGATGATAGGAGGAGCACTAGTGGATATGTTATCGTGCTAGGGAAGAAGACCATCTCATGGATGTCAAAGAAACAACCAACAGTGGCGCTCTCATCGACCGAAGCTAAGTATAGAGGCTTAGCACAAGTCTCAAGTAAGCTTATGTGGCTCAAGAAGTTGTTTCTTGATCTTGATTTGCAGGTTAAGCAAGTACCTATTTTTTGTGACAACATAAGTAGCATATGCTTGCCTCAAAATCCAGTGTTCCATGCAAGGTTGAAGCTTATAGAAGTGTGTTATCACTTTATTAGAGAGAAGATCATGTCAAAGGATGTCAAGGTTGAGCATGTCAATACAAAGGACCAATATGCAAATATGTTTACCAAAGCATTGGATGGAGTAAAGCTACAACACTTCAATGCATGCATTGGAACGAAGGACTTAGGCATTGAGACTTAAGGGGGAGTGTTGAAAATCAAGTCTCAATCATGCAAAAGGACTCAACCACGAGTTTTGCAAGTGGACCGATCAAAAAGGAGAACCCAAATTCGTGGAATAAAGTAGATGCTCCAGCAAACTCAATCAAATTCGAATCTCATCAAATCAACCACCAAAAAGTGCACCTACACTGATTGGTGGGTGGTTAGCTAGATTGTTGGAAAAGTAAAACTCTAAACAAGCATCATCCCACCTTTGTTCTTGCGTTGTATGCCTTCCACAAGTTTCCCACTTAGTTTAATGAAGTCATAAACTCCAGCAAGCAGCCCCTTTGCTTGCTTACCTCATTTTCTCATGATTTCACTCCTCTTTATCTAGAGGTGTAGTTAAGCTTTCCAATCTGATTGTATTAGATTGCATAGCATTGCTTGCTCTCTCATTGTACTCATTTTCAGTGATTTCAAGCTTCATTTGTCTCTGATATAATGCCCTAAACTTTTCCAAAGTTTCAAGCTATTTGATTGAGTGAGTTGTGAGAAACTACCAACTTTGTGAAGGTATATCTCTGCACATAGGCAGAGAGTGTTGCAAACAAGCAGCCTATTTTGTAGAGGGTGGTTCCCCCAACTCAAATATCCATTTTGGATGATTTAAATCTTGTTGGGTAGCTCTTGTAGTCTATCCTAAGTTTGCAAATTTTCATTTTAATTATCTGTACCCGTGCAAAGAAAAGTTTAGAACAGTGAGCATATCTCACTCTTGTGGACCTAGTGGAGGGCAGCCATCTTCCATTGTTGCAGTGGGGTGCTAGAATCATCCCCCATCACATACATACCTATATATACATGTTTTAGGATTAGCCTTTTAGGATTAGGATTAGGGTTGTTGGCTTTTACATACATACACACATATACACATACACATATATATACACATGCATACATGCATATACACATATAACAAATGTCATATATACATACACACATACATGTTTTAAGGTTATGGTTTTAGGTTTAATATTCATATATATAATCAAATAAAAATTAAGAATAAAATTAGAAGATATAATCAAATGTACTATGTATAATTGAATATATAAGAAATTAGGGTTTTTGAATCAAAATAAAAATTTATAAGTAAACATGTAAAAATAAGGTTTTAGGTTTAATATTAATATACGTAAACAAATAAAAATTAGGAAAAAAATTAGGATATATAATCAAATGTTCTATGTATAATTAAATATGAATGAGATTAGGGTTTTTGAATTAAAATAATATATATAATTAAATATAAAAAATAGGATTTTAGGTATAATATTAACATATATAATCAAATATATATATATATAAATTAGGGAAAAAATTAGAATATATAATCAAATGTATTATGTATTATTAAATATATAAGAAATCAGATTTGTTTTAATTAAAATAAATATCTATAACTAAATATATAAAAAATAGGGTTTTAGGTTTAATATTAATATATATAATCATATATATATACACACACACACACACATATATATATATATATATATATATATATATATGTATGTATGTATGTATGTATGTATGTATGTATGTATGTATGTATGTATGTATGTATGTATGTATGTATGTATGTATGTATGTGTGTGTGTGTGTGTGTGTGTGTGTGTGTGTGTGTGTGTATATATATATATATATATATATATATATATATATATATATATATATATATATATATATATATATATATATATATATATATATATATATATATATATATATGTGTGTGTGTGTGTGTGTGTGTGTGTGTGTGTGTGTGTGTGTGTGTGTGTGTGTGTGTGTATATATATATATATATATATATATATATATATTAGGAAAACAATTAGTATATATAATCAAATATGCTATGTATAACAAAATATATAAGAAATTAGGGTTTTAAGATTAAAATTAGTATAAATAATTAGATATGTATGTGTATGTATGTAAAACCCTAAAAGCCCTAATATATGATAAATATTAGTGTACATAAATAAATATGAAAAGAGCTAGGGTTTTGAATTAAAATAAATATATATGATTTAATATATGAAAAATTGGATTTTAAGTTTAATATTACTATATATATATATATATATATATATATATATATATATATATATATATATATATATATATATATATATATATATATATATATATATATATATATATATATATATATATATATATATATATATATATATATATATATATATATATATATATATATATATAGAGAGAGAGAGAGAGAGAGAGAGAGAGAGATAAGAAAAGAATTATAATATATAAGAAATTAGGGTTTTTCATTAAATTAAATGTATAAAAAATAGGAATAAAATTAGAATATGTAATCAAATATACAATGTATAAATAAATATATAAGATATTAGGGTTTTTGAATTAAAATAAATATATATAATTAAATCTAAACAAAATAGGATTTTAGTTTAATATTTATATATATAATCAAATATATATATATATATAAATTAGGAGAAAAATTAGTATATATAATCAAATGTGCTATGTATAATTAAATATATAGAAAATTAGGGTTTTAAGATTAAAATTAGTATATATAATTAGATATGTAAAGAACTAGGGTTCTATGATAAAAACTATTGTACATAATTAAATATGAAAAGTGCTAGGTTTTTGAATTAAAATAAATATATATAATCAAATATAAAAAATAGGGTTTTAGGTTTAATATTAGTATATGTAATCGAATATATATAAAAATTAGGAAAAAAATCAAGATATATAATCAATTAAATCAAGATATATAATCAATTATATTATGCATTATTAAATATATAAGAAATTAGGGTTTTTTAATTGGTGTTTTGGGAAGAAAATTAGTATTTGTAATCAAATTAAAAAAAAGTAGGATTTTAGGATTAAAATTAGTATATATAATTAAATGTATCATATATATTGAATTTCCTAACATCTTCACATGGTATCAGACGGCATCTTTGGATCCGGAGGAGAGAATGGCATGTTCTCGCACTTAGTGCAAGTATCAATTTTTTCATAAACGATGGATTTGTACTCCACATGTTTGAGAATATGGTTCCTTTGATGCACATCAACTACAAAACATACACTACTAGTGGCATGGTTCCCCTAGTGATCAGGTGGACCCACACGACATTGCACCATCTACCTCTCGTGCACAGAAGAGAATGAAGAGAGAGGTAGAAGGACAAGATGCTCACAGCATTACACAGAATGAACACATGGAAGAAATGCTCGAGGTGTTTTATGACATGGAGGAAGATCATGATGGTGGAGAACATATCATGGGTTCCATGGACAAGACAAAATTTCCACGATTAGAAGTCAATGAAGAACACAAGAACATGCAAAAACTACCCCATTCACCACTCTACACTAGGGCAAAGATATCTATACTACATGCATTGCTCGCGATGCTCAATCTTCAAATCCATTTATGGATGTTCAGATAGTAGTGTCTCTGATTTGCTCAGGTAAGTTGATTTGAAATAAACTTTCATTTTTGTATCAAAATAAGTTTATTTACTGATATCATTACAAATGTGTATCCCTTGCAGGCTTTTGAAAGATCAATTTCTACTAGATGGAAATGACATACCTCCAATATGTGGAGATGCAAATAAATCTTTTACAGTCTGTGGGGATGGACTATACCAAGATTCATACTTGTCCGAATGATTATGTTCTATTTTGCAACAAGTATGAGCACCTCCACATAGGTCTGAAGTGTGGAGCAAAAAGGTTTAGAGAAGACCTTCTGGGTGAAGCAGTTCTCGCAAAGGTTCTTTGCCACTTTCCTATCATTCCAAGAATTAAGAGCATGTTTAGATGCAAATCCATAGCTCAATTAATGTCATGGCGTGTAAAGAGCAGATCTACAGATGGTGTAATGTGAGTGTCTACTGATTCTGATGCTTGGAAACACATAGATATTAAGTGGCCAAAGTTTTCTAGAGAGGCTCAGAATATACATCTAGGCCTATCTATGGATGGAGTAAATCTGTTATACATTATGGAATATGTTGAACAATGCATTGTTGGAGTGTTAATTTATTAATGTATTAATGTGTTTTGGTGTTTTTGATATAGCAACTGAAGGTTCATGAGGGTGTGAAAGCATGAAGGGCGGACATCAATAATCCGACTTTAGGGCGGACATCAATAAATTTAATTTATAATTTAGTTTGTAAATAAATCCATGTAGAAGGTTCTATTGTTAGAAATAGTTAAAAAAATAGTGGTTAGAATAAGGGTCATTGTAGACCACAGTTTCTGATATTAAAAGAAAGGCTTTCTACGAAAGTCACCAACTTTTAGTTTCACACATGCTTTTCGAAGCCACTCTCATGTAACCACTCTTTTCGGCGTAATCGAAAATTCCTATAAATGTATGCACTCTGTGGACTGTCAAAACAGAGTGCATGGGGCAAGATTGCACCCAATACTGTGTTCAGTCTCATCCCTTTGCGTCTCTATTTTTCTATGTATTTTCTTTGTTTGTAACCTCTCTGTGTGTGTGAGCAAGATGCTGATAACAGTGCTAAATTCCTATAAATACATGCACTTTGTGGACTGTCGAAACAGAGTGCATGGGGGGAGATTGCACCCAATACTGCCTTTAGTCTCGTCTCTTGGCATCTCTATTTTTTTGTGTATTTTTTGCATTTGTAACCTCTGTGTGCGTGTGAGCAAGATCCTGATAAAAAAATCCCTTTGGTTTACCAGCTCCTCATGGAGCACATGGCCTATATGTTTGGTCAATTATAACATCCCACCATGGCTAGCCACAAAAAAGATTTATTATTAGCTCTTATTATGCGAGGTAAGTATAAGGTAAAAAAATGGATGTATACCTTGCACCGCTTGTGGAAAAGTTGTGCACTTTATGGAATGGGATTACTGTGTGTGACATGTATCAACCTTTAACAAGATGGGATGTGTGAGTGCAAGGCATACTTATGTGGATGATGCATGACTGGCCCAATTATGGTGAATATTCAGGTTTATCGATTTCAGGTTACAATGCTTGTTAGCTATGCAAACCATGACTCGAAGCATGCTACTCCAAAGCACTTCAAAAAATTGTTTATGAGGGACATCATAGATATATGTCTGATGGACATGTGTTATGTGAAGGGCAAATTGGTCGACAAGCACAATGAAAAATGAAAGTAAGCAATTGGAAGCAACTGCGAGATGCGGGAACACCACTCGTTGGCATGAAACAACTATTGATCTTTCACGATCGCCCTTATTGGAGTGAGTTATTGATCAATAATTTGGTGAACCAATGCATATTTTCAAAAGCGTGAGAGAGATGATCTGGAAGATATTGATCGAAAAGAAGGAAAGCAAAGCACAAAGGGAGGAATTAGAAGAGTGAGGTCATATGCAAAAGTTACGGGCAATTACCAAGCCGAACGAAACAATGTCACTACCAAGAGCTCTTTGGGTGCTCCACAGGATGGAAGAGCAACAAGTGAAGAAGGTGATTTTAGAGTTTCAGACACCTATTGGATGCATGAGGTTTCTAAAGACTACCTTCACATGGAACGATGATCTCAGAGGGCTCAAGTCTCATGATTGGCACAAGTTTTAATAGTTTGTGATCTCTATAACTGTGAAAGATTGTCTTTCAGAGGATGTGCGAACAACCATTTATAAAATCAGTTCCTTGGTACGGTGGATCTCTTCTAAAGAGATAAGGAGAGAAAGCATAGAGAGTGCCAAACTCAATGCTATAGAGGTTGTTTATATGGTTAACAAGTGCTTTCCCACAAGTATTCTCACAAGTCAGCTTCATTTATTAGTTCACGTAGTTGATGAAGTTGCAATAGCAGTAACTATCCATAGTCGATGGATGTTCTTTATAAAGCGGGTCATGAAGATAATAAAAGCATTTGTTCATCAGTGAGCACATCTAGAGGCGGCAGGGTAGAGGGGTGGCTCGTACAGAGTCTTTGGTACTCATAACAGAGTTTCTAAGTATGTCAAATCCTGAAATGCCTCATTTATGGAGCGATGATGAAGATGTTTATCTCATAGGCAATGAGCCTCAAAGTAAAGGGATGCAAAGAAAAATGGATGTAGTTTTCAGAGAGTATACAATGAAGTTTTTCATTTTTAAATCAAAGCCCATGCAGAAGTGGTTGGAGGGGTATGAGCTTGCTAAGGAGGCAAACACAAAGGAAAGAGCCTAGTTTCGAAAGAATCATTCCACTCGCTTTTTGCCTCTTCTGAAAAGTTTTTGACCTCTTCCACCCTTTCCAACGAGAAAATGGCTAAATACAACTGTTTCACAAGCAAAGAAAGTGGATGAGGATATCTTTGAAAAAGAGGAACTCATAAAGGGGTGTGATTGGGAGGACTCCACCACAACCATGCAACCATACCCTTGTAGCTCCAGTAGTCGATGTATGCATTCAACACCATAACACAATATAGGTGATGGCCCCTCTTGTCCATCTCGTCAGTCTAGGTCATCTTCTAGAGGATCAGGTTCTAGAGGTGGATCTAAGAATGCCTCTGGAGGAGGCGGATGTTGTGGAGGCAGTGTGACAGACACTATGTCACCCATAACTACTCCTAAAGTGAGTACCTTAGATGTAGGTATGCCACATAGTACACCATGTACACCTTGCGGTGCTCATGACCATGATGACTCCAAGGCATACCGGTAGTATTGGGTGTGTATCGATGCACATACCAATGCTTATACTAGCATTATTGTACCGATGTTTATATCGGCACTTCTACCGATGTTGGGGCTAAATTGCCCTCATGTATTTGTGTTGATATAAGAGTCAATATACCCCTCATATGTTGTAGTGAAGATAAGGAGATTGTGAAGGTCCATATGGAAGTAGGATTAAAGACTAATTCTTTAGTATCCTTGTCTTCCATCATATTAACCATAGATGAAGCAATGGAGGATACTTCACTGACTCTTTAGTATCCTTGTCTTCTATCATATTAACCATAGATGAAGCAGTGGAGGATACTCCACTGCAACAAAGAATGCAGACGTGTTTGGACATATGCACCAATAATTCTAAAATTAAATCTTTCATATTGCCCATGTGCTCGAAGATGAGAATGGTCTACATTTTAGAAGAAGGAGCAGACAGAGTCCAAAAACTTGGCTAAATTTTACCAAATTAGCACGTCCTTCAAGAGGTGGTTGGCCGCCAAGCAAGTCATATATGCTCAATGTAATTGATACATTCATTTTTGACATGCAACAAGTTCAAGATTATGCAATTATTGTCCAGATAAGAATTTCGAAAATGATAAAAGCATGTTTGGAAAGCTTGTTTGAGGTCAACATTAGAACCCCCAAATGTTTGGGCTTCCATTCCGGAACACAAACCCTATTATTTGATCTAAGTGAGATGCCAGATAGACTTTTGTCTCATGGCATATTTTTTCAGAGCAATTTTATGCAAAGCATATATTTACAAACATTTGAGGATGCATTTTCAACCGGATTTTTTCAAAACTGACTCAAAAATTTTTGGCAGAGTTTCTCTGGGTCTTGAAGCAAGAATAGGAGCATATGAAAGTATCTTTTTGGAATATCAAAGTAGAAAACAATAGATGTTCTAGAGGCAATTGTGAATTGGCAAAAAGCTATGATAAAACATGTACATAACATCAATTCTGAAGAAAGGAAAAAATGTATAAATCTTCAAAGAAACATACAATAGAAAATAGGACATTCAAGAAAAGGACAGTCAAGGACTTGTACATAACATATTTTGATGAGAAAATCAAAAGGTTTAGGAGGGGGAGGATGTTGAAAGATGGATTATCTCCTTTTGTATTATAAGCTAAAAATGCCATATGATATGCTATAAGAGATTGTGAAATCATGAAGATTTGTCATTTAGTATAAAAGGAGGAATACATTCTGACAAGAGGAGGATTCTTTCATTCAAATTGATATGTGTCTTGTGTGGTGATTGTGGTGTTGTTTGATTAATCATTCATTTGAAGATAGTGTTGGAACTGATTTGAGAGATTTATCTTGAGAGCTTTATCTTGAGTATGTTACTACTAAATTCTGAACTTTCATGGAATGAAGAAAGTCATCTCATTTTGGATTGAGCATGTAATTGAATTTGATCAAGATAAGTGTTTTTTATTATGATATTTGAATTATGTAGGAAAAATGGCATGGATTAGACACTTGAATCACTAAATTTGGTGTTATGTTCAAGCAAATATGATCATTTGAAGTTTTCAACTATATTCTTGCAGAAAGTCATGTTTTCAGAAATTCATGTTTTTCTTTATTTAATCATGATTGGAATATAATTAGGTTCAACATGTATCATTTACGAATGACTGATTTTTGGTATGTGAAGCATTAGTCTTTAAGCAACAATTGGGTAAGCTTGTTCTTGGATTGAAAAATTCAAAGAAATCTCCTTTTGCTTTGGAATATTCATCAAGTCCCTAATATCTACAATGAGACAAATGTACTAAGAGTGGAAAGGAAACAATAGGCATATATACAAGCCAAGGGATAAAAGTTTCCTAAAAGGGAAAAAAGTGCCCCTGTGGTCCTAAGTGTGTTCACACACATCATTACCAAAATATATCAACACTATGGACATGAAAGATTTTTTTTAAGCTTATTCTTGAGTTACTAGTAGATTTTTTTGCTTGATTCCATTAAATTGAGGATCTTTAGGTCCCTATCCACATGTCACTCTTTTTGTTCACCTATATCTTGGCATCATTGTAACCATGTCTTAATTTTGAACTTCTATTTGGTTTAAATATTGAAGCATTTGTCTATCTAAATCTTCTCTAAGGTAGGATTTCCTATGGAAAGACATGCTGAATTATAAGAACTCAATAAGGCACGTCCTTTTTGTATAATATACTTCTTCACATGGGACTCAAATATAGCATGACATCAATCAACTTTGCATCTTCGAAAAATTACCTCTCCCATGTGCCCTTCTATAACCAAGATTTTGTGGTTTTTTTTTAGGTCCAAAAACTTTAGTTTGTTTTGGCCTTTGTCCATAAGACATCTCCTTGTTCACCTTTAAAAAAAAATCTAATAGTGTTGATAGCACCTCATTCTTTTCCCTTCTTGCCTTTTTTTGAGCGATGGATCTATTGTTATTATGATACAATTTAATTCTAATTGTAATCATGTATTTAATTTTGGCATTCCATATGTCTTAAATACCAATGAGTTATCTCAAATTATATGTGTTTTAGGATTTAATAAAATCTAATAAGGTAGAAAGGGGTTCATTTCTAGTATTATTCTATAGATTTACATGATACGGCCTATCAATCATTCTAGAGAAATCCGCTCAAGATGTACTCTTCCGTAAGATTGACTTCAACAAAGCTTATGATAGGCTCGAGTGGGAATTCATTCTCCAATCGTTGAAAGACCTAGAATATGGCCAGAAATTCATTAAGATGATCTCAACCTTGCTCAAAAATGTGTGAGCTTAGATAAACATCAATGGGCAACTTTCTCAAGCTATTCGATTAAAATGCTCTATCAGACAAGGATGCCCCTTGGCCCCTCTTTTATTTGCAATTGCAACCGATGGTCTTAGTTGCCTTGTTAAACATCAAGCACCCTTGGGTCTTATTCAAGGCCTCTATCTTTATCTCAATCAAGAACAAATGATCATGAGACTCTTTGCTGATGACACTAATGCTTTTGTGCATAATGATCTGATCAGCTATACCTTTTGGTGTTGCCAAAATACATTTTGTGAGAGATTGAGATCCAACATAAATCATGCTAAAACTTCTTTCAAGGCTACTATTGGGCATTCACTTCAAACATTAATTGACCAAGGTTGTTAGTTGATCCCTAGAGAACAAATCTTTTGTGTGTTAAGTATTCCAATGGGATTTGGCATTTTGATGGGTCAGTGATGGAACTGGGCTCTCTCTAAGCTCCATAACAAGTTGACTTACTAGAAAGGTATGTAAATCAACCTAGCGAGGTGTGCTATGGTGATCAACACATTCCTTATTTCTTGGATGAATTACTTTCTCTCCTACTAGAGATTGAAGGACCAATATATTATCAAATTGGAAAGATTTTGCAAGAAATTTCTTTGGAAGGGTGACCCTAACACAAGGGGTGTCCCCAAAATTGAATGGGCTACTTGCGTAAGCCAAAAATATCAAGGTGGTTCCCTCGAATCCCACAAAGCAGGGGAAGATCATGGGTACTAAGCCCATTCACTTTTACACTTGTTTTCTTGATTAAATGAAGTCTGGAAGAGTAGGCTATTGCCAAATTTCCATTTGGGAAAAAAAAAATATCAAGGTTGTTTGGGCATTCTAGACATTGAAGGAATGGCCAATAATTTGGGGGAAAAATGGTTAATTAAAGCATGGAGCAACAATGATGCCTCTTGGGCCAAACTGATCTTTAGAAACAAGAATGCTCTTAGGCTTGTGGGCCTCATGGGGTGGAAGGGTCTCACTCTACTCACTCTTTTGTTCTCCCCCGATCTCGTGACTCCTAGAGGCTTGAGCTTGGTTTGCTCTCTGTGAAAGAGTTGGAACAAGATGAAATAGTTTGTCAAGATCAATGAAGATTGGAAATAGGCAATCGGTGTTAGACAGAATGATTCAATCTGGTTCCCTATCAAGGACATCAGAGTTGTGGAGACTTGGAACTCCAAAAATTTGGGAAGCTTTGGAACAAAGGTTTTTGTCTCTAGAAACACATCTAGAATCAAGAAACATGACAATCGATTAGATTTGAGGACATTGATCTGGCTATGAGAGTGGACTATGAAGAATGGTGCCTGTTGTAGAGAGTATTCAATGCTTGGGAGCACTTGAGGACTCAGCTCCTTATTGGTTAGGACTCCCTTCACCTTTAGGGTCTTAGATGGCACAATGGTGATAGCCTTGCAAAATTATGAGATTCAAGAAGAATGTGGACTTTCATGTCACACTTAATAGGAAATGGTGCCTAGATTGTTCGAGCTTTAGGTGGGATTTAAAGTTCCAATCCCTTTGGCATCCCCTCATCGAGGTAAAAAAGTGTGTGCTTATGTGGCAAATACTCCACCGAGGAATCCAGTTATTTGGTGAAGCGATTGGATGTTCTTAAGAATTGTGGAATGCTATGAGAGGTGAGATCCTCTCAAAGATCTAGAAAGAGTGGTGTGCTGCCAACTTTTGAAGCCCTCATAAAGAATGGTCAATTGAAAAATCTCTTTTCCTCTTAGGAAAAAAAAATCCAATTGTAAGAAGCCTGTAAGACAATAGTTACGCAATATAACACAGGAGCAGTAGCAGAGAAGATAACAGATATAGAAGAATCTCATCAATTTTCTACTAACAACAAGTACAAAGATGATGGCGTTGTCCACCCGTGTGCTCTCAAGGTAGAGCTTAAATGGTGATCTAGACAACTCTAGATAGGGAGATACAAGGAAGAGGTATGCTGGCTCAACTCGATGTCTCAGGTAGTGCAGAAGTCATGTATATATAGGATCATGGGTGGCCTTCTGTGGACGGCTATACATGGGCGGTAGAGCGTGGGCGGCCACCGCCCGCGTAATTGCCATACACGGCTTAGACCAGTTGAACAGACCTAACAAATATAAATGATTTCTAATTCCGAGAGGGAATATTCCATGGAATATTCCCTATACCATCGCTGGCCCCCTTGGACCCCCAGCCAGGGCTTCTCACCGCTGCCTCGAACCCCATAATTGGGGACCTTGGTAACTCCCTTTCCTTACAATACCTTACATGGTCCAATATGACCTTCATCCAACATGCAAGTTGGGATTCCCATCAATTGGGTAATGCACGCTTGGCTTCTCCTCATAATGGGGGCCTTACAAACAAAGAAGCAAGAGTGTCCCATCTCTGTCCTGATGTAGAACATGATCGAATGTGTGGAACTATATGGCGCTTCACAAAAACCGCAACCAATGCATGAGCTTGAGCATCTTTTCCATCCCGTCTAAGCTTCTTCAGTGTAGATGGAGAAGGAGTAACCACTATACTTGAGAAGAAGCTCCATCTGTGATAGTAGACTATGAAGTAGAAGAACCTGCGGGTCTTCTATCTACATCTTTCATTATGTTTCAAAGTGGTTTTGCAACAAGTACATGCTTCATCATGTAAGACCACATTGGATAGTTGGTCCCATTAAGTTTATCTTCAGCTTGAAGCATGCCAAACAAGTCATTATTGCCCGCCATTTCACGAAAAAAAAGAATTTGATGAAATCTTTACTTCAACGAAAGCTGAAATAAATGCTGAAATTTTATCTCAAAGACCCTTACTTTGATGAAAATTTTGACTGCACAAATGGCTTCGAAATAGGGGTAAAACCCTAGTGCAATTGTGCAACTGTTGAAAAATGTTTCTTGGCTCTGGAAATTCATTGTTCTATGCTCCGAACTCAATTTGCACTATTAAAAGTGCACGCACACTACAATGCAAAAAACAAAAACTTGAGAAGGAGCTGAACATTCTCTGATACCATTGTTGGGTGTGTGTGGAAATGCAACAGACATATGGGAAGCACACACAAGGAGCACAAATGCAGCAAGACACACAGAGAAGATGGATGGCTAGAATAGCTCTCTCTATTAATAATATCCCTAAGTACAAAGTACCACCACATATGAGTGAAACATGTATGTGGTAGCATGGGGAAAAAATCCTCTAGCAAGCACTAGAGTAAAAAGTGCCCATGTATAAGGAAAAATTTCACATCAAAGCTACTTTAAAAGCACGAACCCACAAAATGTTATGCAATCACCATCGAACTCTTCTAGCATGCAAATATTGGGTTCCTTCATGAAGGATGAACTAGGATGTTGGTTCACTTAAATACTTCCTTGATTTGCTTGAAGACTCCCGCATCGTTCTTGTAATTCTTAGATGAGTGCATCTATATGCACAGAATGTCCCATCTCGACTTGTGTTTGTCCATGAGTTAAGTTCTTGACTTGTTGTTGGAGACTTTGAAGTGATGCCACAATCTTTTCCTAAGTGTTCTCCATGATGCATGGTCTTGGATAGAAGCTAGTCTTGCCAAAATGTCATGGGAGCACTAGATTGTGCCATCTGACTAGACTAGAAAAGATTTCGGAACTATACTTTTGATTATAAGATCACCCATGTAGGGAAGTAATACAATACTATGATACAAGAAGTCTCACAACCCAGGATGGATAGGTATAGATAACTCAACTAGAGATGATACAGAAGATCCCACAATTCGGGACTGTAGGTATGAAGAAAGATCTCGGGATTATAAGAACTCCCTTCAAAAAGATGAACTAGATACAAGAAATAACTAGAATGGATCTCATACAATGAGATTACAACAGGACAAGAGAGGATGTCCAAGACACAAGACTAGACAAGACTAGAGCAAACAACAAGACTAGAACTCGAACTGAAACTTGAAAGTCTTACTTGGTGATCACAACTCCTTGAGCTCCCAAGACAGGCATTAGCAAGATTGACTATGTATGTGGGAAACCCCTCCTTATATAGGTTTTCAAGGGCGGTTCATCAATGGTGGTTACAAATTGATGATGTTATTGATGATGTCATCAATTTGAAACATTACCTCTGGATATCAGAATGAAGCAAGAAGATAGTCGATCTTAGGGTTTTGACATGTTCCCAAAGCAATGGAACCATTGATTTCTCCGAATTTTGAACCAATGAGGAGATATAGAAGTCATAAGGAATCTGAGGTTCATGATGGTTTCCTTTATCCATGACACTAGGTATCGATCATAGCAGCCAGATTGGATGCATGAACTTCCCATGTTTGGGAAGTCATGGATTCAATAGATGTACACACTATTACGATGCTCCAAAGGACCTTTTGTATTCCCTTTCATAGTTGTACTAGTTTGTTGAGGAGAATCTATCTTCTTTTATATATAGAATATATGCATAGCCTATCGAACGAGTGGATAACTGAAGTACAAGTAGCTAGATTTGGTTTAGCATGCTACTCAACCTTTTTGCTGCATAAAGATTCATCTCCTTTTGTCTAGAGTTGCGAATGACCAACGGACCTAGGGGAATTAACAAAAATGCCCAACATTGGTTCAACAATAAGTCCTTATCTTGGAAGTTCAGGTGATCGGTTCGAATCCCTAGCATCTAGTAGCTACTACTATTTTTTATATTGGTCCTAGAAGGAAATGCAGTGCCTATTACATGTTGTGCTGAATTGATCTATCGAATAGCTCAATGCCTGTGAAGTTGGACATATTGAGTTTGAAGCCGAGCAATGATATGTGAATATCTTTCCTTTTTGCCTAAGAAAAGAAGTCATAAATGCATACGAGAACATATGCATAGATATTTGAAGAATGGGAGAGAACATATTGTGTGAGAATATTGTTGGAGTTAGACGTCTGCGCAAGCATGCGAATAGCACAAGGAAGAAGAAGAAGAAGAAGAAGAGGCTTAGAGCTCAACACACAATACTGAATGTATTACCACTAGAATGTACAAAGATAAGTAGCCCATTAGGGCAATAGGCATATATACAAGCCGGGGAGAAAAAACCTCCTAAAGAGGGAAAAAAGTGCCCCGACGGTCCTGGTGTGTTCACACATATCACTGCCTAAATATATCAACAAATCCCCCCTGGGAGTAATATGAACAACGAATTGGCACTCATGTATAAGGAAGTGGAAAGCTCTCTGGAAATCACTCCACAAAAGGAAGTAAGCCCAAAGCTTTGCGGAAAGCTTCAAACTTCTCCCTAGGCAGAGCCTTCATGAAAAGGTCTGCAATGTTCTCCTACGTGGGCACATATGCCAAGCTGATCTCCCCAGCAAAGAACCTCTCCCTGACATAATGATAATGCACCTCAATGTGCTTAGTGCGAACATGGAACACAGGGTTCCTCGCAATAAATGCGCTTTGACTGTTAGTGAAGATGGTGGTGGCAGAAGACTGACCAACACCCAAATCAGCCACACACACTAAACAGTCGCTGTGAAAGTTGCCCTATACTCAGCCTCACAACTAGAAGTGGCCACAGTAGGCTGCTTCTTGCTCAACCAAGATATACATGAGGTACCAAGCATGAAGAAAAAGCCACTAGTGGACACACGAGTGTCATAGCAACCAACCCAATCAGAGTCAGATAAAGTATGCAAATCTGGCGGTAGTGATCCCCCTTGGGATAAAACAACCCAAGTAGCCGAGTACCACTCAAGTAGCCAAAGATGCGCTTAACCACCTACCAATGCTTGACTCCTGGGAAATGCATAAACCTGCTCATCTGTGAGACAGCAAACTGAATATTTGGCCGAGTAATGCATAAGTAAATCAGGCATCCAACAGCCTGCTGATAGAGAACAATATCAAATGCATCTATTGCATCATGAGGACTCAATCGTAAACTTGTCTCCATAGGAGTGGCAATAGGTTTACAGTCTTCAAGGCCAAAGCTGCAATAATGTGTCAATATATTTCGTTTGACACAAAGCCATTCCACCATCAAGTTGCATAAATTGAATCCCCAAATAATGATGCAAATGCCCCAAATCAGACATCTCAAGTGAGGCATGCAAATCAGCCTTAAAATCAGCAATATGCTTCTCAATAGGACCACTGAGTAGCATGTCATCAACATAGACCACAATGATCTGAAATAGATCATTAACACGCTTAACATATAAGGTGCTCTCAGTTGGACTATTCTCAAAACCATGTGCAATCAGATAGGCATGTATCTTCTCATACCATGCACGTGTTGCTTGCTTTAAACCATATAATACCTTCTTTAACCTTCACACCTGGTTTTCATGCCCTTTCTGCACAAAGCCACGGGGCTGAAAAACATACATTTCTTCATGCAATTCACCATTCAGAAATGCAGTTTTAATGTCCAACTGATATACATTCCAACCATGATGGGTTGCAAGTGTACGGATGCTCCGAACAATAGTCATACGGCATTTAGGTGCAAAGGTCTCATCAAAATCAATGCCTCTTTCCTGCGCATAACCCTTTGCAACAAGTCTAACCTTATACCTGTCAACTGTACCATCAGATTTACGCTTCAACTTGTATACCCACTTAGTGCCAATGGCCTTCTTGCCAGGAGGCAAGTCACATAAACACCAAGTACCATTCTTCATTATTGCATCATATTCAAATTGCATAGTAGCTATCCAATTTTTTGAATTTTGTGCTTCATCAGACGAAATAGGCTCAGTCTCAACAAAGAGACTAGATGCAACCATAGCATAGCAATCTGATGCAAAAGAGGCACTATGAGAGCTTAATCGAGTACGATATGACAGAGGTGCATCTAATTTGTTGTCACGCAAGGTCTACACCAGCCATTTTGGCATAGTGCTTGTCTGTTCAATATCAGCTCTCTCATCAGTAAGTGCATCATGTAAATTTGCATAAAAAATGAAATTATCTACATCATCACATGAAACCTGCAAAGGTTGAGAAGTTGCCTAATTGGGACCAGCACTAGACTGTCCACCTGTAAAAAGAGGAAGCAAACTATCATACATGTCTTTGGAGCTAACAGATGTCTCCTTAGTACATGAAAGTAATGGCTGAATAGAATCTTCCACAAAAACATCATGGCTAACCAGAATGCATTTAGACTATGAATGATACAGACGATAGCCTTTACTTTCAAAACTATATCCCACAAAAATACATTTTACTGCTTTATCATCCAATTTTCTGCGATGTTGTTCGGTCACTAATGCATATGCCAAACAACCAAAAACACATAGATGAGCAACCGATGGCTTGCGGTCATGCCAAGCCTCATATGGAGTGATAGACTGCAGCGCTTTAGTGGGACACCTGTTAAGTACATATGCTGCACACATGACAACCTCAAGCCAGAAACTATGTGGTAGAGCCTGACTCTTGACCATACACCTCGCCATTTCCATGAGTGACCTGTTCTTTCGTTCAGCAACTCCATTCTGTTGAGGTGTATACGGCACTGTACACTGGTGTTTTATCCCACGTTCAGGCAGAAATGCATTAAAATCAGAAGACATATATTCCCCTCCTCGATCAGAACAGAGGGTGCCCATTTTACATGCTGACAGATTTTCAGCCAAAACCAAAAATTGATTGAAGCACATGAACACTTCAGACTTTGCCTTCAATGGAAATACCCATGCATGCCAGGAAAAATCATCGATGTAAGTCACGAAGTAAAGATAATTTCCAAAAGAAGGTGTCTGCATAGGACCACAGACATCACTATGTACAAGCTGCAATTTCTAAGTAGCCCTGAACCATCTTTTGGAAAGGACGAAAGCTGCATTTTTCCCAAAATACAGCCTTCACAAACATGTTTTCCAGGTGCCTGAAGTTTGGGCAAAAAGACACCATTTGAGATTTATGCAGGTGTAACAGACTAGCAAAATTCAGATGACCAAAGCGTGCATGCCAAAGCTTTGCATCTAACATAGCCTGAGAATCATGTACTGCATATGCCAAATCATTTAAAGATCTTTCATAGTCTATGAGCTTATATAGCCCACGACATAAAATGCCAAAAGCAATGATCATCTCGTCATTTGATAGATCATGAATTGTACATCTGTCATCAACGAATTTCACAACCAAGCCAATCTTGGCTAGTGCAGAAACTGAAAACAGATTTTTCTTGATCCCTGGCACAAACGAAGCATCTGACAAAGTGAAAGAACTACCATCAGCAGTAGTCAAAATGATCTTACCAACTCTCATAACAGGATAAGAGGAGTTGTTGGCGCATGTAATTGTATTCCCTGTAGGGGCAGGCTCGAGTGAAGAGAAGAAACTACGCTGCGAGGTAATATGTTTGGTCGCCCCACTGTCAAAGTACCAAACATATGAGTCTACTGCAGACATGCACTGCTCATGAGAAGATGGGTCAAAACTGCAAACAGTAGTAAATACCCATTCTTCTTCCTGCACAAGATTAGCAGACTCTGTTTTTGGTGTAGAGGCCTCTGCAACAATCATTCCAGCCTCTTTCTTCTTTGCCTCTTTGGCAGTCAGTTTTGGACAATTCTTTATGATATGATCATTTCCTTTACAATACTTGCAAAATAATTTCTTCTTTTCTGATTTCTTTTCATCTTTGTCTTCCCTCTTCGATTGTGAAGAATTAGCAGATTTTTGCTTAGTTGAAGAGCTCCATTTTCCTTTGCCCTTCTGACTAGCTAGGAAAGCTTGATCTACAACATGCATAATGGACCTGTTCTGCCTGGACTCATACTCCTGCAACAAAACAGAGACAAGACAAAGCATTTGGATTGCCTTTCATCATCAACCGAAGAGTAGAAGCAAAACTCTGATATGAATCAGGAAGACCATTCAAAACGGTCTACACAAGTGAGCTATCTCGTATGACCTCATCAATAGAAATCAACTGTTCCTTCAAGTTTTTTATCTTTGTTAGAAAATTATCCATAGAATTACCTTCATTTATGTGCTCATTCTCCAACTGTTTTCGGAGATAAGCAACACGAGCCTCATTCCTAGCTTGGTACAATGTGGTAAGTGTATCCCAAGCATCCTTAGCTATTCTGCAAGAGCGAATGTGAGGAATAATGGCACGTTTGACAGACAAAACTATCAATGCATGTGTCTGGGCATCTCTGCCATCCCAACGAATCTGCTCTACAATAGGTGCTGCAGAAATCGCAGCACGAACAGGAATATGCAGAATGTCATCATCTTTGACACCTTCTGCATCAGCTTCAGTACATGCAGTTGTAACAGTTGCAGGTGTGATAGGACGTTTTTCAACACCCTGCACAATGTTCCACAATCCTTTTGCAACCAATACATGTCGCATCATATAAGCCCATAACGGGTAGTTGGTACCATCCAACTTATCCTCAACAATCAACATACGAAATACATCACTGCTTTTAGCCATGGCCAGTGACTAAAATACCTTGATGCAAAAAATTGACTGTATCTCAAAAAGTTGAACAGAACTGCCCAAACAAATTTTGCTAGACCTATAGCAGACTACGAGACACTTATATTGGCGAACCGAAACTGGTATATACCTTTGGCACAAAAAAGATGAAATAGCCTACACAAGCGTTGCGATAGTGCATTCGGAGGACGAAACGAGCTCAAATCGCGATTCCGGCACAACAAAGCGAAGATGTTTTGATCTCGGAAACATGTTGAGTATGCTCACCAAAATTTATGCGATTCTGAGACTGCAATCGGACAGTCCTAGTGTGTTTACACACATCACTACCTAAATATATCAACAAATATTACACTTCATAGCTTCTAAGAACATAACTCTAAGAAGAGTATGATGAAGAAGATGATGTAAGGTGCAAGGTTTCCATGAAAGCTTGCCTAGCTCTCATACCAATGCAAAGAACTCATGATTATGACCACCACCTGGTAGAGAGATGACTCTCCTCCCAACCTTATGCATCTATATATAGCTGCTTGAATCAAGAAGGATCACAAATGTAACTAGAGTCCACAAGTGCTAACATCTTGCATGAGAATGTTACACTTCATCGCACTGTAAGAAGATTATGATGAAGAAGATGATGTAAGGTGCATGTTTCCATGAAAGCTTGCCTAGATCTAATACCAATGCAAAGAACTCACGATTATGATCACCACATTCTAGAGACATGACTCTCCTCCCAGCCTTATGCCTCTATATATAGTTGCTTGAATCAACGAGGACCATAAATGTAACTAGAGTTCACAAGTGCATGTGCAATCTCCACCACTCCTTTAGTACCTTCCACTAGATTCCACTAGTGGTTGAAGTGATCTCAACCACTACTTTGGCACCTTCTACTAGATTCCACTAGTGGTTGGTATAATCGCCACTAGAGTTGAGTCTCATTGAACTCAAGTTACAAGATAACTCATGTTAACTTCAATTAGAAGGCCCCCATAATCCCCATGGGGGTTGAACCCAAGACCTCCTCCTTCACAACCCTGAGACTTAATCATATCATTTGTTTAAGAGAGCACATGAACTTATGTTCAAGTCTAGTCTTGAGATCTTTGGTCATACACACGAGTGACCAAACGGTGTCCGATTTCAAATATGTTTTAACCGATCAGACCCTTAGATCATAGATTTACTTTATTTACAACAACTTGGCTTTTGACATGCCTTTTCCACCATTGACCACATAGTTACTTTGAGAAGTCTGATTGATCAAGCACAGTTGAGAAAGAGGAGACAAAATTATTGCTTTGTGGACTTCTGCAAAGCATTATAATACCTAGAGAGAGACTCTTCAAATAGCTACTTGATCAAGTTATGGATTTACTATTATGGGAGATGTATGCTTCATACAAGTTGGGATCTGGTAGAGTCAGATGTCCAAGAGGGCTCTCCAATCCCCTTGTTAGCACTATAGGAGTAAAACAAGGAAGCACATTATCGTCTACTTTATTTGGGATATACATTGATGAGATTTTGGACCTTATACAATAGTGTGGAAGTTTCAAAGTGGAGTTGGGAGAACCAATGTACACATTTTGTTACATACTAATGAAATTGTCTTGATTTCCGGGTCAGATGAGGGATTACACACCCACCTAGATCCATTAGATGATTTTTGCTCACGGAGAGGACATTTAGTGAACCATAGTAAAAGGAAGGTACTTATTTTTGGC
This sequence comes from Ceratopteris richardii, assembly GCA_020310875.1. Lineage (NCBI taxonomy): Eukaryota > Viridiplantae > Streptophyta > Polypodiopsida > Polypodiales > Pteridaceae > Ceratopteris > Ceratopteris richardii. The sequence goes on from CM035434.1 coordinate 53,704,922, forward strand.
ACATCACCGTATATATAGAGACATAGTGTATCCAGAGTTGTTGGTGGACACATTGAGATCGCTAATTCATATGTTTATCTTGGGAAAACTTGTACACCCATATCAGGTACATCCTCTATGACCTAGGTAGCCGGCAATCGTGTCACTGGTGGATATGCAACATGGGCATTGATGGAGAGGCAATGTCATCAGGGACACCTTTAGGAGCCTCACATGAAGGGTTGGCTATTTGATACACTATTCACACCTTCTCTGATGTATGGATCATCCATTGGGGCTCCAAGTACTCATAATTTCTAAGTTGATTCATAGCAAGCCATCAATACCACATGAAATCATTAAAGCAAAGCTCACTACACCCCCGATGCTAATTGAGGCTTTGTTCCAGTAGTATGTGTGCTTCATAGACTTCAGGATATGGATAATGGCCACATTGCATGCAAGGCCTTTCAATCATCACAAGATCTCTCCCTAGCAAGAGATACTACATGTTGGTATGCCCAGACTAGAGATTGGTTGGTTAAATATGAATTTCACATAGACCGACTACCACCCCTACAGTATGATACACATTCTGCCACCTATTCACTCTCTTTCCATGAGAGAAATAGGTTCATTATGCAAGAGATATGGCATGGATATATACAAATGACTTGGATTCTACCCAAGAGACACTACCAACAAAAAAGCTTCATTATCATGCGCTTTCTCTACAAATTTCAAACCATGGGTTCATTGAGAAGCCTCATTACATGGAGATTTATATATCACATCAAATGCGAGTTGTTATTGGGAAACCTAGGGTATCATCCCACTAATTCGAGATTGAGAGAGGTCAAGTTAGCCAAATACCCAGGGAGGATCATACTTTCCTAATTTGCCAGATTAAGGTGGAGAATGAGGAGCATTTTGTTATATGATGTCTTGCATATGCTAAACTTAGGGTACAATTTCAGATAGAGGAATCATTACAACAATGTATGGTGTTAGGCTCCCACTGGTACGAATAATTTTGTAAATCCCAATTTATATATTTTGTAAAAATAGGCCGATTGAACTTCTGATGAATTCAATAGACATACCATGTAACGAGAATGTCCTATTCATATGAATATTGGAATCTCTTAGGAGAGAGATCAAGCGGAACAGAGTTAAGTCAGAACTGTGTATATAGAGAGCTTGTATTCTGATCAGTTATATAGAGAGATACTTTGGTGCCATATCTATGTTCTTCTCTAAGAATTGTGTCATCTGTTTGTTTGTATTAAAGTTAAGATGTATTTCGTATGGGCATATAAACACACTCAAATGATATTAGGCAATCCCCATTCCCCGAACCTGCATATTAAAGTGTATTGAAAGTTAAGATGTATTTCGTATGGGAATAGAAATGCACTAGGACAATATCCGATAATCCTCCTTCCCCGAACCTGTGTATTTCAACAGAGTAATTTTGCAGACTCTAGAGCAGCCAAAAAATGGGGAGAGTGGATCACTTTTCTTCTTGGATGATTCCTCATTGCTGCATATCATAGATGTGAGACATTGATGCAACCTACACAAGCAACAAGTGAGGGCATACAACAGAGGATCACTCATGTCTTTTAGAGGATCGAGGCACAATCGATCCCAAGTGGCCACGGACTCACTCTTGAGGAGGCACAGACTCAGCGAGCTTGGAGATGTCTTTGTGTCCCTAGATATAGGAGACCCCAACTATACCAACATGAGATATTCAAGATCCAACTACTTCATGAGTAGGAAATGGAATTGAGATGACTATCGACACCCTGGCATGCGATAATTCATCTGACATCCATGTATCACATCCTCCATCTACTCTCCCCCCCACTTGTCCTACACTCATAGATATGTCTATTCATTCTAATTGATTCCATTGTAGTCCACACACATGGTACCATTGTAGTCCTCTCTTGCACTATGCGGTCATTCTCTATAGTGCCACAACCAAGTGACTTTTTACACACTGTTAAAATTTCATTTCAATTCACTTTGGATGTTTCTCCTCCCTTTTTTATGAATACTAGGTGTATCTCCGATGTATATGGGTTTTTCTCATAGGTCCAATGTGGTGTTTAGAAGACGTTAATATAAATTTTTTTTTTCTTTCTATCTTTCTTTCTTTCTACTCGAACATCTTCTATTGGCACTCTAATTCTTGAATACATGTATAATCTTACTTCCTCTTAACTATTCAAGGTGCAAAAGCTTGAATTTCATGAAACCTGAAAAATTATTATCTATGTCTTGATTCATTGTTTGATCTTAAATATTGTATCATTCTAGCTTAAGGTGAATGTTATGATACTTCTCAATCTATATACCTAATCAATTGATGGGACTTATTTACTTACAATAACATATGCCCATGGAGAGTATACTTAGGGTAAATTCACATTGTCCCAACGGCACACCCCTGTTTTTCTTCTATATACTCTTGCCTCCGGTATTGCAATTCACACCAGGTGATACTAAGAACATGTGCAAAGTCATCTCAACCATCCAATTATCAATCCAAAATTGCACAACCATAGATTTCTCATGTTATGGTTGTCTTGATTCTGTTCCAAGGAAGCCGGCATAATATATTGTGGTTCCAAAATCTTTTTGCGTTCATGAAAGCCAATATTTTTTTGCCACATCATCTCATTCTAGGTACCACCGCACTGTGTGAACCCATTGTTATTCATTCATTTCACATGACACACATGCCATCATGGTGCATCTATATGAACAAAACCCATAAATTAAGTGCTGAAATTATTGCATGTGCTGTGCACATACCCACCTACATCCCCTCTAAGCCACTCAGTCCCTCACCCAAATAATAGATACATGGAGTCAAAATTCAAGATAGGCATTATTGTCAAGAGTATAATGTAATTCCCTATAAATAAACCTAAAACAAGAATGAAATGCACATACAATTGGCAAGTATAATATTTGAGCAAGAAAACTAATTTTAACTAAACTTAGAAGTGGTTTTCGATTCTCAGCAATGGATTTTAGAGGCTTCCAAGACTTAGAAATCATCTAACACCTTCATCGCTAGGTTTGAAAGTGAAAGGACACTAAAGATATCTCCAAAAAATGCCAATGATACCTCGACTACTACCGAAGAATAGTACTTGAACATTCTTTCCTTGTGTTGTGCACGAAATCCAAATTTCGTTCATTCCCAATAAATTTTAAGACATGGCGAAGTTTGCTTACAAAATGAGCTTTCTAAAAAGCTAAAAATCACCGAGACCCACCACTCAAGCAAAGATTTGTGAAGGTCTCTAGGGATGACGAGATAAACGCGAGGCTTATAAGCGAGTGATGAATCTTGGACCAATGTACGATGAGAAAGCACTGAGGGTTGTTGAAGTGAGACACGAAGGCAAATTCTTGGGCTCACAAGATTGCATGTGGAGGAGAATGATCCTTGAGGGGTGCGAGTCGTGAGTCCCAAAACATATGCATCTCGTGTGTTCTCTCCTTGAGATCTCACACCTGGTTTCATACTTCTTTGTCATGACTCATACCATGTAAAATTAGTTATCAGAGTAAAATTAGTTATCAGAGTAAGTTTCGGATACTCATATCATGACTCACAGATCCTCAAGAAGGGTGCCTCCACTTACTAGGTCAGGTATGTACGTATTTCCAATTCATTGAACTCTCAAGAGAGAAAAAAAAGGAACGGTATCATCATTAGTCCGCACCTATATCCAAACAGGTGAATCCAGAGAGAGAGAGAGAGAGAGAGAGAGAGAGAGAGAGAGGGGGGGACAGGGCGAAGCTTAAGCATGTGAAGGGGGCGCTTTTTTTTTTTTTTTTTTTTTGGGGGGGTGTGTGTGTGTGTGTGTGTGTGTGTGTGTGTGTGTGTGTGTGTGTTGGGTTCAAGTTCTCTTGGCTGCAGTGATAAGACACCCCTCATCATGATATGATGAGATATTAAACCAGCCGTGTTCGAGGAATGGTTGGCCTTCGAGTGCCCTTGGTGTGTGTGCAATGGCAAAGGCCGTGCTCGTCCGATCAACTTCAGTTCAAACCAATCTCCTCTTCTAGCATTTAGGGCGTCCCTTCCCAATTCGTACCCTTAACGACTCTTAGGGCTCTGTCATTCTTAGAAGGTGCTAGACCCTTGCTTCTGTGGGATTTGGGAGGTCGCATGAGTGTTGTGCACTTAACAATTGTACTTTCCATTAACTCTATCTATAAGGAAGAGTGGATCGAGCTTCCTTTAGAATAAGGATACTTATACATAAAAAAAAGACCTCTCTCTCTCCAAAAATAATAATAATAATAATAATAATAATAATAATAATAATAGATTTTTTTAAAGAATCAAGGATAACATCATGTGATATGCCATTCCAGAAGCTTCGATCAACATCAATAATTTTAAAACTTTTTACTACAACATGAGTTTGACGATTAAGTCAAATTAAACACGATCCATAGAATAGATCTCTAGTCGCAAATTAAATCTCACCATAGAACGTCTCTATTCGCGAATATTAGTACACTTTTGGTCATAGAATATTGAATTGGTTATACGTCCTCGAATTCGAAAGCGTACTTTCGGTCAGAAATCTATTTGCGAATATGGAAAGGATCAAAAGCAACTCAATATCTGAATTGGAATATGAAGTGTTTAGACTTTTTTTTTTTTTTTTAAGGAGGTTCGGCCAAAGCCTACTCCCCCGGACTTGAACTTTGAAATTGCAACTGTACAAGGAAGGGCATAGTACCCATGGGACCCCCCTTATCCCAGAAGAACAGGGGTTTACAAGACTAGTTTAAACGGAGGTCAACACTACCGCAGAGTTAGACAAACGGTGGCGCTCAGCCACAATGCAAGATCTTTCCAAATTACATGTCCCTTACATGTTGCTGCCAGGGATTGAACCCTCGCCCCCGCCTCAAGAGGCCCAACCACTAAGCCAACGAACTGGGACTTTTAGACTTTTTTTTTAGCCGTGAGGATTTGGCATTGATTAACTTGAGTGCCAAATAGCATTTAGACACAGATATTGCCAAGTGAAGGGAAGGGGGAGAATTCGACCCAACATACGAGTGGGAGAAATATCCGCTGTAGAAACTATGACAACCTACAGAATGCTCTCTTCCCCTTGCTCTTTTTTTTTTTAAATGGAGGTTCGGCTGAGACCTACTTCCCCGGGCTTTAACTTTGAAATTGCAACTGTACAAGGAAGGACATAGTACCCATGGGACTCCCCTTATCCCACAAGAACATGGGTTTACAAGGCTAAGTTAAACGGAGGTCACAACTACTGCGGGGCTAGACATATGGTGGCACATCAGCCACATGTAACATCTTTCCAAGATACACATGTCCCTTACATGTTGCTGCTAGGGGTTGAATCCTTGCCCCCCCTCAAGAGGCAAGAGGCCCAACCACTCAGACAACGGCCTGGGACCTCTTCCCCTTGCTCTTTGCAACAGGATTCGCTCACGCAATTCAATGCCGTCAACATGAGATCCTTACATTAACTATGTATGACGGTTTATGCATGATGCTCGAGCATGAGCCTGTCATCCATGTACTACCTTCAGCAATGGTGAAGATTACAACAGCTTTTGAAACCATCAATCTTCAATCAAAATAAGCCAGTCAATCAATGGGTAAAAATCCACACTATCGCCTCCTATAACGAGTCTCTACGCTAAAAAGGGCTACCTTTTCAAACTCACTTGATCATATAAGGAATATACACGATGGTGCACCATGAGCAACATGATAAAAATAAACCGATTTTTTGGAACCATCAACCATGAATCAAAGTGAGTCCACGAGTAGGTGGTAAATGCACTCTGTGTTTCCATGCGAAAAAAGTGGTAAATGCACTGTGTTTCCATGCGAAAAAACTACCAGTTTTCAGTCGCTTAATCATGTAAGAATATACACGATCCATGAAGTTCCTCTTTAGGTCTGTCCTGCACAATGGACTGTGTATCTGGAATTTCAGTACATACATCTTGCCATTTTACAGATGGAGAAAAACTCATGCCCTGATTCCAAACCTGTCTTCCAGTTTCTTATTTCCATTGATAGATTCATAGAATGTGTGCTCTAGGAATCTGCACCGTTTCTCACGCCTTAGCTGCAGAGCTGAAAACCCATTTCGTATCAGCTTGCTTTGCATCATAAACTCGTAGATGATCAGTGTCTTGCAACGGGAAGGATAGGAAACAGCAGATTCATATTTTATCAAGCTACCTTCTAATGTTCACGTCTCTTTCTTCAACTCATAAGATCAACTTGATCGGGATCTTGTTGAGTTACTGAAGTGCGTGATGCCTGCACCTCAACATTACCTTCTTCTTTCTCTTCAACTTCTATGTCCACACAATCCTCCGCTGCATCGCCCTTTGCCGTCCAGGCCAACTGCTTAAATCTCTCATTCAAAGTTGTGATTCCTTTCTCTACTGGGTGGACAGCTTGTGATACAGTAATCTTCACGTCTTGTACCACCTGTCATAGAAGTAACATCACTCTGATGACGTATGCACATATCTAACATAGCGAGAAAGAAACGCTTACCAAGTCGACAGCCTTAGCGATGAAAATATTGAGCTACACATTTCACTTTCTTTACACAAATTTTCATTTCAGCGTGCATACAAAACTGTACATGACTACATTATTTTTCACACACTACCAGTTTGATTACACAATGAATGTGATCGCACAATCATGGTAATTATACAATCAGGAGGGCATATTAAGGCATTCAACTCTATGTCGACCTAAGATTATCTTCGCAGCACAGGGCAATTTCACAGGCATCCATAAATCGATAGACGAGGGGATATGCTACTTTATCATATATCGACTTAAGGTTATCCTTGCAGCACAGATTCCTATCTTATATTCTCGATTTCACAGGCATCCATCAAGCTATAGACAAGGGATATGCTACTTTATCACCAATCGACGTACTTTATCACTGCTATGCATCTTTTTTACATAATCAAATAGGATGGAGAAAGTTTTTCTTAGATTCCCCTCATTGTACCTTTTATGTTGTATACAGAGTCCCCCCTTCCCTCCCTCCCTCCCCACTAGAAAGTGGCACTTATTTGGATTCAATTCTAATTTGATTGCTCTGCATCTTCTGAATACTCGCCCCAATTGACTCAAATGTTCCTCTACATTTTACACTACAGTACAACAAGCAAGCCCGGGGGGGGGGGGGGGGGGGGGGGGGGGGGGGGGGGGGGGGATCATCCATAGAGATTCGTAAAAACTTTAAGAGCGACCGAAAACCATTTTTGTGTATGCATTGTTTTCCCATGAAGTTACAAAAGTAGTTTTGGGCTGGTCTTTGGAATGAATGGCAATTTGATTGTATGCGCTGAATTGTCCTTGATGTTGTAGAGGGAATGCTTCAATACCCCATTCATCTGTGTTCCACCCACATGGTATCCTTCCCCAATCATGGATGGCCCGCGAGTGTCTGAGCCATAGCCTACGGATGAGTAGCGGAAATCCTCGAGCTACCTGAAGCAAGTGTAGCACTACCAAATCCAGGGTGAAACAGAGATCCTATATGTGCATCTCAAATCCTTCCAGTATTCCTATAGGTTTCATCTTGCTTTGGTCAACATGAGTTATTGTGAAGGTTGCCTGTTTAATGGGATGCAGCCCCAAAGTCTTTCATTGTGCATTCAGGCATGACATTTGTTCCTTATCTTCCATCAAAAATTACTCCATGAAACTTCTTGAGATGTCCATGGTGAATTTAGGGCTTCGAGAGTCAGTGATTGGTGCCAATGTTAGGCACGCTTGGGTTTCCATTGGTACAAAAAAAGGATGCCCACCACTAGAGTACTGCATGTTCTTGGATAATTGGTTAACTATTTGTGCCACATCACTTCTAAACTTGATGTCCATTTTGTGCACGAGTTTGCACTATTGGAGCTTCAATTTATCTCCTCCAATCAAAGACCTCTCACCAACGACAAAAGGGCCTCGTTCTCTTGTCCTTGAGGGGCTACCGATATCATATGCAAGTGAATACCTCCACTTGGGCCGACAATTGGGGTACCTCTAGGGCAATCCTAGACGCCTCTTAATAATTCAAGCAAGGGGGGGCATCTTTCCAAAGAGAGCATTTGCTCTAGAAATGCTCGTACTTACCGCACTTGAAAAACATCACAAGCCTTCTAGAACGATTATGATTATTATTCATACCTTTTGTTAGCATTGATATAATAGAAGGCTGCCATTGGTATAATAAAAGTTTTCCACTAAAGGCTTCCTGAGGATGAAGCCTTGGTTTCATGCTCCCCAATAGAACGCAAGTGGTGGTTGTGGTTGTTGACACTTCTTCGAATAAAAACACTCCCTTGCTTCATGTCCACTCTTTCCACAAAATTGGCACGCTATGCTTGCATGGCATTCAATGGATATACACCTCATCTTGTGGCATGTAGTACACCACATAGTAGCCCGGATTTCCCAATCCTATAGTCCCTCAGGCTCTTGCCATAATTATGCAACTAAATCCTTCCATCGGCAGTGCCCCATTTTGAGAGCCTCTAACTCTTGCTGAAGTTGTGCAATAGGATCAATTACCTACGTATCCCTAACGTACCCAAATTGCATCCTTGCTCAATATCCATAGCAATAGAACTGAAGTCTCTTAGTGTGGAGCCTTTTTGGAAAAGTTTCCTCAACTTCTATTATGAGGCTAGTGCAAGAGCCTTCTTTGACCATTTCTTCACAAGAAAATCTTGAGGCATATCAAGGAGCTTTGGCAACAATGCTTTAGCTTGAGTGAGTAGTTCTAGAAAGGTCTCAAGCTCAGTGGAGAAGCTTCCTCAACTTTTGTTATGAGGGAAAATTGTGATATGCTATCAAGGAGCTTAGCCTGAGTAGTTCTAGAAAGGTCTCATCTCCGCTGAGCTTAAGGATTCGCATGTGTAACGGTCTATGAGAAGGCCATGGTTGTGACATCCCAAGTGAGCAAGTGGTTCTCATCATGGTTGAACCAATTGTCAACCAATCCTTCAAGTCAGGTAGGGAAGAGCACCTTGAATGCATCCTCCCTTCCATCGAGCCCTCCGTTTGTGCATAATGCTAAAAATCTCTAAATATGGTCATTCAAGTCTTCTATAGACACTCCATGAAAGGTGGGGAAGTGAATATTGATGCAATAATAGGAAGGAGAGCTCCTCCCGATTAGCCATCCTAAAGTCTCTTGCGATAGTAGAAGGGGGAGTATATATAGGACTCAAAGAAGAGTTCCTTGATTGGGAAAAAAGAGGGGGGAAAAAGGGGGGGATCGAAGATAGCCATTTGGGTCCCTCCAATGTGCCTTGAAGAGGGGAGGTTTAGTCAAACCTCCCTAGGCCATGGTGCTATTTGGTGAGCATGTTTAGGGGTCTAACGGCTCCTTCGAAGGAGAGCGATGGATTCTCAACCTTGGCTGCTAGTGGTTTTTATGGAGTTTGGATTGGACTTACCAAGTTTTACCAGGAGTATGACCTGATTTTGTCATGGTTTATTCATGCCAAGCAAGGCAAACCAAGCAAACATGCCAAATGAAGCACAATAAGCAAGATGACGGAGCATGATGCCAAGAGATCAAGAATGGACAACTTGGTCATGGACTATTCATGTGCACCGTGCACAGCATGAGTAAGCAAGCACGAAAAATGGAGCACAAACGGCAATGACTCAACCTATAGACAACAAAATTGGGCCAAAGATGACAGATGACAAAACCATGCAGGTGAAGATTATGTCCAACCAACTTCTAAGAGTTCCCTCCAACGTAGAACGTCAATGATCTAAGATGAACTCTTGCTCTACACTAGGTGCCAATTCTCCTTGCAACCACAAGGTCCTACAATGAGGCGGAGTGTGAAGGAGCTGCTCTTTTCCTTATTCGATGAGAACAACCAAAAGTGCTTAACCTTGTTGATGATTTGTACCATTGCTTGAATCTAGCGTTCTCTCATTTCTTCTTCCTCCTTAAATCCATTGTTCCCTTTCCATAGCAGGCTCCTTAACCAAGAGCCCATCTTGCCATGTGATGAGGTAGTCTTAACAACAACCCTTCTCCGTCCATGATGCTTTGAAACTCTCCATCGAATTCCAATCCTTGAGCCTGATTACAAATATTTACCTTCAATCATACCACATGTTATGTGCTCCAACCTCTAGTATGTGAAGTACACCTACCAAATATGAAGTACATTTGTGACCATGAACCATGGGTGAAAGGTTCCACAAAACTAGATAGATGAACATCCATATTGCTTCCTACAAAAATAGATCTCCCAAAGGAATGATGAAGACAGAAATAATAAAATAGATATATTTTTGTTTATGTATCTATTTATTTATTTATTTATTTTTAATCATGGCATCTTACAAAAATGCAAAAGCATAACAAATCCTAAATCTTAAGAACTAAGCTCTCATCTTCATTTTGAAAAGAAGGGGGGGGGGGGGGGGGGGGTGGGGGGGACTAGGAAAGAACACTTATGGGTGATGGAGTACTCCATGTTTCTCTTCTGTCACTATGTGACATAAACGAAGATGGCTCTCTTGTAGGTATGGAGTGGGCTGCCCATAGTATTGCTCCACGTTATAAAATTGTTGCCCCTCACACAAGCTCTAATAAAAAGCTCATATCACCACCACCTATTCATTGTGTGATGTCCTTAATCAAGCTATCCTCTAGCTTTTGGACAATCCATTGTTGATCATTTTTCCATAATGAATGACCAATACAAACAACTACATGGATTGGTTCATGAAACCAATCCTATTGTCTTCTCACAAAGACACATAAAGGGGTCTCTCTATAAGGTTTAAACAAATAAACATTGAAAAACATATACATTATACATAACATGTAAGCAATGATCAATCAAATTATCAATAGACAAGATATCCAATAAACTGACACAATGTCTTTTAGTCTGATAACTTTCTCACTTTACTCTTGCATACAACCTTTCTACTCATATATAAGCCTAATTGTGCTAACCTATCCATAATGTAAAGAACGATGTAGACTAGCGAAATAAAGCACGATCCTTGCTACTCCGATTGGCCATGGTCTAATTGTGAAGACCTCAATATAAGAAAGAATATTGGCATGATCATGATACGATTCACTATGCTTGCACAATGTTGATGTGAAAAGCAAGTAAAACCAGCCATCTAGAATCTCTATATCCCATTCAAAACGGCTAATGCCCATGGTGTGTGAAGCTCTTTCACCATCTCCTCTAAGCTATTATAGAATGTAGCCTTAAACTTGCCTGTTTATGGAATGAAACCCCTCCAAAAATGATCTCTCCATCATGGTTGATGTACTTGGACGAAAGTAACAAATGGGCATATAGAGAAACCTGCCATGTCATCTCTCAATCTCACCCACATAGATTTGGGATGGTCCTCAATATGGACAGCATGGACATGTGACTGCAGCTGTTCTTTAAAAAAGAGTACTGCACCCAATTCCCTACTCCCATACTCTAATCATACATCTATTCACGACTTGAGGCCAAATAAATTATGAGAAAAGTCATACAACCATAGAGAAGTGAATCCTATCATCACCAAAAAGCAAAGAAAGTGCAAGAGTGAAGTGTGAACATAGACAATGAAAACTAATGCTATGAGATCATAATCATGATAAATGCAAAGGGAATCTTAGCTTCATTCTAAACATATGACTATGTGGTGTGCACTCAATCATCCTAAGAAAATAAGAGTGAAGCACTTTTAAGTAAGAACTTAACAACCAAAAAATGATTATGTAGAATATCAATGTGTAATAATATCTAATAAAACAATGGTCGAGAGCGAGATTATGGTGTCAAAATTTCATAAAAGATGCAAGGAAGCTTCCCTACAATCTATTCAACAGAGCTGCTCATTACTCTATTCAATCACAGAGGTAACATGAATTAAAGGGGACATAAACACTGCTTTCAGCTCTGATTTATCTAGCATTACCTCATTAATGTTGGACTAGCACAGGGACACTTTTTGTCTGGCAATCACACTTCTGACATTGTCTTAAAGAAAATGGAATCCCCTGTGCTGATGTGTGACTCATTTCCTTTCCACTGCTCCCATAGATTATGTCCTGTTTGTGGAAGTTCTATTTGTTTGTGGAAGTTCTATGGAGACATGCCCAAGATGTGCTCAAACTCAAGATACACTTAAAAAGGTGATAGAGAAAGATGCTGAAACATAAAGCATGTCATGCACCTTCTCAGTATGTCATGATCAAAAAAGTGTCACACAGAGGAACTATCCTTGAAATATGAGCATGTATATAAGTTCAAAGACACCACTATCTAAAAAGATGGGGCTTAAGACACTAGAATCGCGCAACTATCCCAACCAAGTGAAGAATTTTCACGCTAAGCACATCTATTCTGAAGAATGTGAATCCATGTCCGAAAAGCATGTGTATATTCAGCTAAAGTGGATTGATATTGCTATAATAAGAGCCCTAAAAAGTGGATTGATATTGCTTTCACTATGCAGATAATCAAACAAATAGATTTGGGCAAGAACGTCACTAAAAAATGATACAAACAGGATGTAATGAAGGAAAAACTGTCAATGTGCTTGCACAGAAGCATGTGTGCATCCACCAAACGGGATACAAAAACGGGATGTAATGAAGGAAAAACTGTCAATGTGCTTGCACAGAAGCATGTGTCCTCGCCCTTGATATTGGAAAAAAATCTTGTGAAGGGCGAGGACAGCAAGTCAATGAAGTACAAAATCATGCAGAATGACTTAGAAGTTACACATCCAACAAATAGAGGAGGGGAAACAATTAATGTAAAGCTCAATTTAGAAGAACACATACAGTCTCTCCACCCTTCAGAACAATATCCTGGACACTTTCTTTCAAGCTGGTGCTGGAAGTCTCGACATTAGTGTCTGTGATCATTATGTAGGAGTCATCACTATGTCCCTCGATTTCATCAACTGTTAACAAGGGTTCTCGGGAAGATGTTTCAGAACCCAACTGATACTTCGTGTGACTAACTTGGCTAGAAAACCCTCGATATGGACTCACAGGAAACACAAATGTATGTGCTACTGCTGCAACTGCCATCTGCAAAGTTCAACATTCTTGGTTAGCAGTAATAAATATCTTTCAACCTATATGCCTATTCTTGATTCCCCCTCTCTGGCTCCAAGGGTCAAAAAAAGAAAACCTGAAAAAGCAAAAATAATGAGCCCCCCTCCCTCCCTCCCCCCCCCACCCCCCCCCCCCCCCCCCCCTCCTCGCTCCTCTCCTCCCTCCCTCCCCCCCTCCCTTCCCCCCCCTCCCTCCCCCCCCTCCCCCCCTCCCTCGTGCTCCCTCCCTCCCTCTCACACACACACAATCAGGAAAAGAGAGAAGCAGAAGAAGACAAGACAACACCTCAATGCAAATTATGAAATCTTGTAAGCTTTTTTGAAAGCTTGAAGTCCCCAAAAAGCTTGGAATTATTTTGAAGGCACACAGTATGGCAATGATGACTCCCTGCCACCATGTTGCAAAAACAATCATTTTGAAACAAAGAAACTTAGGCAATGGTTTGATAACTTTAAGCTCCTCACGCGCGGTGTTATAGAACTGCACCAAGCAGTAGAGAGCCCACATCTGACTGAAGTTCATTGCTACAGTGATGTATGGATACCTGAAAGCCTTAAGAAATGAGAAAATGTTGAATTTTACTTCCAAACACATTCAATCACAACCATTTGAACAGAATGAAATCTTACAAAACAAGAACGTTGAGTAGATGAACTCTTTGGTAAACAGACGTCTCTTGGAAACAAGGCAGTGCAGTGTGTTAAGTGCATTTCAAACAGTTCCTGTAAAGTGCTAGGATTGGATGGTGTTCTCGAGAAATGCATGTTGTGACAAAAATATATACATACCTATAATTCATAATACATACAAAATTAAAGGTGTTAACACCATAAAGGAAGAAGAATACTCTAACATTCATAACTCATGATCAAATCACATGAATGATGTTACAATCACCAATATAGATCAACACAAATCAACAATCACTCGAAAGATGATATACCCCAAGACCAATCTTTCAACTGTCGAAAATATGAAACTAAGAATGGAAATTGTCAAACCGGAAATTTCTAGATAATAGACTCTAGCTTATACAAACAATAACAATTTCTAAATGAGAATAAAATTATCAAATTTTCTAAATATTAGACATGTCCGAACTACTCTTGGTTCATCTATGCTGAAGAACTCTAATGAATGGATGAAAGAAAAATGCCACCTGTACTAATGACATTTCCATCGTCATCAATATCCACTTTCATTATGGGGACTGTCAGTTTTGCAGAACTTGCTTAGAGATGCCAAGCTTCATCTCGCGGAGATCAGAATTATGAGCAACTCCCCATTACCAAGATGCATAAAAGTTTTGAACAACTCCCCATTACCAAGATGCATAAACGCTTACCTTCCCAGCCTGCAACCATCCTATTTTGGACTCTCTTACTTCCTTGCTGGATCTTCATGCAACCGGCCACTTGGCAAGTATGGATGACCTAGATTCGAATGGCCTTAAGTCATTATATGACATTTCCTTCTCCCAAAGTAAAAATAAAGTTGGACAGCCCATGAGAAAGAGATTGTGATGATTGGTCCAACTGAATCTATGTAGTCACATACATATTCATCTCTATGCAATATTTCCCCCCTATCTATTCCTTTGAAAAACATCTTGGAAAGGTAACTCAAATACTGTAAAGCTGTCTCTAAAATGTAATCCCACCCTCTGCCGACCCTCTCCCATGTAACACTAATTTCTGAACTATCTTTTCTTTACTACTCACTCTGGATATATGTGACTTTAGGTCCATTTTTCTCGAGTACATAGTATTCTTCATGTGGAGTCGATTGAACAAAGATAGGCCCTGCAACCTCCCTATCAAGAATCCTTAGCCAATGCACATGAAAGACTTGATGGATTCAACTATCATATGGGAGTTAGAGTTGGTAAATCCTGTTTCATTTTCACATTGAGCAAGGCCCCCTTCTGATGGTTTCCCATCTAGATGGAACTTTGAAATAGACCTTCTCACTTAGGTCAAAGTTTATTTCTCTCTATGCAAATCAACATAGACTCTCGCTCTAACCTAAGCTTTCATAATGCTTTCCTTAGACAATTTAAGCTTATCATTCATATCTTCCAAGAATTCCTTTGCAGCTTGGACTTTCATATGTTTCAAACCTACTATTTTAGGAGCTCTTGCCCACATGATATGGCGGTTACATGTGAGGGACTAGACCCTTCTATTCACATGGAATGGTAAGAATCAAGAACTTCCCTATGATTTGTCCAAACCTTTATCTTTTGATGTTGTAGAGGGAATTCTTGTTCTCCAGTGCTCGAGGTGGGTTCTTTTTCTGAGTGCAGTATGCACTATGAGCTGCTTTGCACAATCTTCAAAAGACAACAAAACCACAAACTCCACAAAACCACTAACTGAACAGAAGAAGATCAAAACGCAGAATCACAAAAGCATCACTTCGTTAACATAAGCATGGAAGTATACAAGATAGGCGGACAACTCACAATAGATGGAGCAAGGCACCGCTCCTGCTCTGACAAACTCACAATCTCTCTACAGAACTCAACTCAACTCACTCAAGATACTGGGGAAGTCACTGGTCTCCACCGAGCACTCATCCTTGTAGACCTACTCACTTTGTCCACAATGACAAGACTAGAACCTCTTGTCTAGCTCCGTGACTGAGCTGCAGAGATTGAGAATAGCCGCACACTTCTTCCAGTATGCTCTCTCTCTCTCTCTCTCTCTCTCTCTCTCTCTCTCTCTCTCTCTCTCTCTCTCTCTCTCTCTCTCTCTCTCTCTCTCTCTCTCTCTCTCTCTCTCTCTCTCTCTCTCTCTCTCTCTCTCTCTCTCTCTCTCTCTCTCTCTCTCTCTCTCTCTCTCTCTCTCTCTCTCTCTCTCGCGCGTGAATTCCATGCTTGAGACATCAAGCTTATGAATAAGAAGTCCTTATTCTTGAAGAATGTGCAGCCATCTTCTTGGAGTGCTTCTATATCGGCCTTGGAGGTATTTGTGTTCAGCCATACAGCAATACACTTGGAGAAAAAGCTTGGGCAGGTTTAGCTGAGTCTTAACTTTATCCTCTTCACCCATAGCTGCTTGTTCACATCCCTTGTAAGGCTCTCTTTGGCCAGATGAATAATGAGGGCCTTGCAATTCGAAACTTAATGTACATACCTACTCTTGTAATTTTTTGGACTCATTATTACGATTTTCTATCCAGTACTTGTGTGTATGTCTCTTTATGGTGTATATGATTTTCTCTTATTCTATCATGCATCTTGGGCTAACAATATATGCATGTTTCATGCATGTACCTCTACATGTATATGTATGTGTATGTATATGTACATCTATACGTATATGCATATGTATATCTATATCTATGTCTATATGTATATTTATATGTATATCTATATGTATATCTATGTCTACGTGAACGTGAACGTGAACGTGTACGTGTACGTGTACGTGAACGTGAACGTGAACGTGAACGTGAACGTGAACGTGAACGTGAACGTGTACGTGTACGTGAACGTGTACGTGTACGTGTACGTGTACGTGTACGTGTACGTGTACGTGTACGTGTACGTGTACGTGTACGTGTACGTGTACGTGTACGTGTACGTGTACGTGTACGTGTACGTGTACGTGTACGTGTACGTGTACGTGTACGTGAACGTGAACGTGTACGTGAACGTGAACGTGAACGTGTACGTGAACGTGAACGTGAACGTGTACGTGAACGTGAACGTGAACGTGTACGTGAACGTGAACGTGTACGTGAACGTGTACGTGAACGTGTACGTGAACGTGTACATGTGTGTGTGTGTATGTGAACGTGTATGTGTGTGTACGTGTATGTGTGAACGTGTGTGTGTATGTGTATGTGTATGTTTGTATATGTATATGTATACGTATATGTATATGTATACGTATATGTATATGTATACGTATATGTATATGTATACGTATATGTATACGTATACGTATATGTATACGTATATGTATATGTCAATGTGTATGTGTATGTCAATGTGTATGTGTATGTGTATGTATATGTATATGTGTATGTATATGTATATGTATATGCATATGCATATGCATATGCATATGCATATGCATATGCATATGCATATGCATATGCATATGCATATGCATATGTGTATGTATATGTACATGTACATGTATATGTATATGTATATGTACATGTACATGTATATGTATATGTATGTATCTTTGTACGTATGTATGGGCGTATGTATGTATGTACCTGTGTATATGTATCTATGTATGCATGTAAGTATGTGTGTTTATGTGTGTGTGTGCATAAGTGTGTGTGTGTGTGCACGCGCGCATGCCAAGGTGGTAAGATTTGTAAGGTTCGGTACGCATTCGGTTCGAGGGAAGAACCTTACCTCGAGGGTAAGGTTCGTAAGGTTCATCCATTGAAAATACATACACACACACATATATATATACATACATACATATATATATATATATGTATATATATATATATTTTTTTTTTTCTTTTTTAATTTTTTTTTTTTTTAATATATATGTGTGTGTGTGTAAACCTTACCTTGGTTGAAGTGGTGCAAAGTGATATATGAGCTCGAATATGCAAAGTTGAGGTGATATATGGGTTAAAATATGAAACGTTGAGGCAATATATTGGCTGAAATATGCAACGTTCATCTTTACCTTGCCTCAAAGTTGAGTGCTCACACCTTAGGTGAATGTAGAGCTAAGGTCAAGCCTTTAAGGACTAAACCAAGAGCTTCAAGGTAGAGCTTATACCTTGAAAGATAAGCTTGGTTCTCGAAAAAATGAACCTAAAAATATGAAAAAAAAAATGAACCTAAAAAAATACCAGCAACGAACCTTACGTTCCAGTTCGTTTGGTTCCGTTCGAACCTCGAAAAAGAACCTTACCTTATCAGTTCGCGAACCGAATCTACCATGGCGCATGCGCCTGTGAGTGTGTGCAAGCACACGTGTGTGTGTGTGTGTGTGTGTGTGTGTGTGTGTGTATCAATGTATCTATGTATGCATGTATGTATGTGTGTTTATGTGTGTGTGTGTGCATAAAAGAGAGAGAGAGAGAGAGAGTGAGTGTGTGTGTGTGTGTGCGCGCGCGCGCGCACGCGCATACATACATATAAGTAAGTAGGCAGAGAATCATGTAAAACAGATGAATGAATAGATAAAAGATGGGAAGTTGAACAATCAAAGACCTTTAAATCCATTAGAAGAATTATTACATGGAGAGAAAAAGTCGATAAATAGTGCACCAAATTCATACTATACAGGTATGGCCATGGCAATGTATATAGGGCTAGTCTCTAGATGGTTATTTAACTTGCTTGTGCAATGAAAAAACATAGGAGTTGAAGGCTTGAAAGAAAATCATTTATGTAGGCTTTTCCTTCAGCCATATAGAAATCTTGAAATTACATGTGCAGAACGGGATTTCATACTATTTTGTTGCCTCATTAATTTTTTTTTCCCATATATCCTGTTATTACACAGAATTCCCAAGATCTCAGTTTGTGTTTTATTTTCTCTTTTTTTTTTCCCGTGTATGTGTGTGTGTGTGTGTGTGTGTGTGTGTGTTTGGGGGGAGAGGGGGGGGGGGGGGGGGGGGGGGGATGGTTTCTTCAGAATCAATCCTCACTTCTCCTTTCTTCCAGCAGATGGATCATTACAGTGCCTCAAAAGACAATCTCACTGGTAAGATCCGAAAGGTACTAGAGAATGTGTCTACAAAAGCAATGTAAAAGTGACAAGGAGGACAAAAGTGACAAGGAGCATGGCAAGGGACAAAAGCAGGATGAAAAGGGATAAATGCAGTGGTTTATCATTTACATGTCATTGTGTACAGTAATACACATTTTCATATGTAGAACTTGAAGTAAAAATTGTACGACCATAAATTGATCTACCGAAAGGTTCGTATCGTTTACACGAGTATCGACAAGCTAAACCTTACCCATTGTATAGGTGGAAGTCTCCATCACCATATAAACCACACAATTCCAAGACTAGGGACAAAAGTGCACACAAGGTCTTCATGATCATCTACAAAAGAAACAACAAAAGCTATTAAACTTTAACCTGCCGCTCAAGATACATCATCAACCCAAAGTCTCTCTCTCTCTCTCTCTCTCTCTCTCTCTCTCTCTCTCTCTCTCTCTCTCTCTCTCTCTCTCTCTCTCTCTCTCTCTCTCTCTCTCTCTCTCTCTCTCTCTCTCTCTCTCTCTCTCTCTCTCTCTCTCTCTCTCTCTCTCTCCCTCTCTCTCCCCCCCCCCCTCCCCCCCCCCCCCTCCCCCCCCTCCCTCCCTCCCTCCCTATCTATCTATCTATCTATCTATACACACACACACACACACACATATATATATATCTATCTATCTATATATATATATATATATATATATATATATATATATATATATATATATATATATATATATATATATATATATATATATATATATGCATACATAAATACATACATACATACATACATACCATAGTTGCACTCGTACGTCGTACGGCAAAATTCGTCCGACCCGTCCCGACCCGTCCTGTCCAGTCCGATCCCGTACGACTCGTACGGTGAAGAATCTGCCGATCGGGCCCCGAAAAAAATTGGGGTTTTTAGTCAAGTTCAACTCATTTTGCACTCACATTTTGAGCGTTCCCATTCGATTTCTCTGCGTTTTCAGCTCAGCAGCCACCTCTTCAAGCTCTCTTAGCCGGCCATACTCTAAGTTGTGGACACTCACAAGACAAGAGAGGTTTGCCCTCTTGTTTTCCTTGGCCCACTAACATCCATAAGCAATTTCAGCGCCCTCATTTGTTGCTCCACCTTATCAATGGCTCCACCTCTTCATGAAGCTTTCTCTAAGCATTGTGTTGCCTATGAGAGAGTGAAAGACAAATCAAATGTATGTCGTTGGCATTGCAAATATTGTGGGAGGATTCAAACATCTAGTGTCACACGTCTTCTTATCCACCTTTGCAAATTGGGAGGAGAGTGTGCTCCATGCAACAAAATCCCCGATAATATATATGAAGAATGTCGCCGCAACTACCTTCCATTGAAGAGGAGAAAGGGATCTTTTGCTGAAAATGAGGTGGTTTCACCGGATTGTGTCAACTCTGAAAGAGGTAATTGTCCATCTATTTCTATTGGTTCAGCTTCAGTGGCACCCACAATGAGTTCATCTGAGCATGATGAAGTGGATGTGTCCAAGAAAGCTAAGGGAATGGGCACTAGTACAAGCTCACGACAACCTACTCTTTCACAAGCAACGGGTGGTGTATCCGGCACTATAACTTTTCTTAGAGAAAGACAAAGGCTCGCTGAAATTGAAATTGCACGAACTGTCATTGAATGCAATCTTTCATTTAATGTGCTTCGGTTAGATCGATGGAAATGCATGGTGAAAGCAATAGCTAATGTAGGCCCGTGTGAGGGTTGGTATGGAGTTCCATACAATGATATGAGGACAAAGAAATTAGATGAGGAGAAAGAGAGGATTGATAAATCCTTAGAACCCGTGCGTGCCGGTTGGGTTAAGTATGGATGCTCTATTCTCTCCGATGGATGGAGTGATCGTAAAAAAAGAGGGATTATTAATATTCTTGTATCTTGTCCTCTTGGTACTTATTTCTTACGAGCGGTGGATGCGGGAGTAAAAGGAAAGAAGGTGACCGGTAGCTTCATTTATTCACATATTCGTCGTGCCATACTTGAGGTAATTTGATTTTTTTATTTTATTCATAAAAATTCAGAAAAATGATTCATATTTTTTATGTGTGTGTGTAATATGTGACTTGAGTCTTGAATCTTGATTAACTTGTTGGTAACATGATTTTTTTCTTTCCCATAGGTTGGCCCTCAAAATGTCATTCAAGTGGTGACCGATAATGCTTCAAATTGTGCATCTATGGGAAGAAAGTTAGAGGAGGAGTTTCCATCCATAGTATGGAGCCCATGTGCTTCTCATTGCCTTGATCTTCTTATGGAAGACATTGGCAAGTTGGAATGGATCAAGAGCATTATTTCAAAAGCTACATCCATAGTTGACTTTATCAACTCCAAGGTGAGGGTTCTTGCTATATTTCGGTCATATTCGGATAAGGAGTTGAGAAAGCCATCAAAAACACGGTTTACGGCTATGTGGATACTTTTGGATCGTCTTTATGAGGTTCAAAATAAGCTTCAAAAGACGGTAGTCTCAGAGGAGTTTAAAGAATGGATGGACGGAGAGCCCATTGCACAACAACAAGAGGCAAAGTCTATCCAAAGGTTATGCTTGAGGGAGTCATTTTGGAAAAATGTTTATGGTATTATTGCTGCAATTTTACCTTTGTATAAGGTATTGCGTATGACGGACATGGAGGGTGCCACAATAGGTGTTCTCTATCATTTTATGAAAGAAGCAATTGAGGAAATAAAGAAGTGCACAACTCTTGATGAACCATGTGATCCTTCATGGTAATTTTATATTCTAAGTATTTACGAGTTGAATCTTGAGTTAGCCTTTAAATTCCTATTTGAAAATTCATACTAAATTCTGAATTCTAATCAATCTTTATGTTTTTATGGCTCTTCATGTAGTGATATTCTTGATAGCACACCCAAAAGAGATGATATACTCTATTTGGTGGAGAAGAGATGGAAGTGGATGAAGAGGCCTATTCATGGTGTTGCTGCCCTCTTGCACCCGGCCTTTAAAGAGGCTTCATTATTCATGGACACCACACTTTTGGAAGATAGAGATACCTATCTTCCAAAAATTCTATCTTGTGAGCAGCATGCTACTTTTTTGCAAGAATTCATAAATTATAATGATCAAAGAGGGATTGCATTAGCCTCACCCATTGTTTGGAAGAGGGATTCACTAGTGAAGCCTCTTTTTTGGTGGGAGAGTTTTGGCTATCAAATGCCTCTACTCCAAAGGATAGCTATGCGAGTTCTTGCACAGGTATGTAGTATGCTCAAATTTCAAAATTCCAACATGTCAAATGATAAACCATTTAGATGGTTTTTTGTACTAATTTGTTTTCTTTTGTTGTATTTTTTGTTGTAGGATTGCTCATCTGGAGCATGTGAGAGGAATTGGTCTGCCTATTCCCTCATCCATACCAAAATACGCAACAAACTTAGCACAAAACAATTAGAGAGACTTATATATTGTCGCTCTAATTTACGCATGTTACGGACCATGCATCAAATGCCTATGGCACGTCAAGTAAGTACTAATTTTCAATTTTAGTGTTTCTTAGTTTATGTTTATGGTTTGAATCTTG
>CM035434.1:53732371-53734871 GCA_020310875.1 Ceratopteris richardii
ATCTCATCCACTTGCTAGCACTATCGGGGTGAAGCAAGGATGCCCTCTTTCACCCACTCTCTTTGGTCTCTACATTGATGAGATAGTGGACTACATACAGCAGCAGGGGGGTGATGGCATTGAGGTACGCGGGTCCACTTTCCATATTCTTTTTTTATACGCTGATGATATTGTACTGGTTTCAGAGTCGGCAGAAGGCCTACAGCATCATCTACATGGCCTAGATGACTTTTGCACACACAAAGGGTTATCTGTGAACCTTGGTAAAACCAAGGTCATGATCTTTCATACATCAGCACAGGTACGCAGACATAGTTTGTTCACAGCAACGGGTGGACCGATTGAGGTGGTCGGATCATATGTTTACTTGGGAGTGACATTTACAGCAGCATCAGGTGTCTTCTCTATGTCTCAGGCTGCACGTGACCGCATCACACGTGGGTATGCAGCACTTGCCTTGATGGAGAGACAATGCCACCAGGCATATTTTCAGGAGCCCCGCACAAAGGGGTGGCTCTTCGCCACTTTGGTTACACCAGCGCTCATGTATGGGGCAGCCATATGGGGACCAAGATTAGCCACATCAGTATGGACAGCATTAGAGAGGCCACAGATCCTTATGATTTCTAGACTTATCCGCAGCAAGCCTTCAATACCACATGATATCATTAGAGCAAGCTCGCTGCACCACCGATGCTAGTTGAGGCACTATTCAAGACAGTATGCCTATTACACAGACTCTGCAGCATGGATACAGAGCGCATTGCTTGTCGGGCTTTCCAGGCATCACGGGACATGGCATTAGCAGGCGACACCTCCTCATGGTATGCACAGACACGAGATTGGCTGGCCCACCATGGCTTTGACATAGACAGGCTACCACCACTACAGTACGACTCACATGCACCCACCTACTCGCTCTCTCATCAAGAGAGGAATAGGATCATTCGTCAGGAGATATGGCATACATACATACAGAGGACATGGGTGAGCCCTAGGGGTACATTGCCACCGAAAATGCTCTATTACCGTGAGCATTTTCTACATATATCGGACGAGGGCTTCATCAAGATTCCGAGATACATGCAGACATATCTACCCCACCACCTTCGAGTCGTCATTGGGCAGCTCCGGGTCTCATCGCACCAGCTTGAGATTGAGAGGGGTCGATCCAGGGGAGTCCCCCGTGAGGAGAGGTGGTGCCCAGTATGCGAGAAAGAGGTAGAGAGTGAGGAGCATTTTGTTATCAGATGCCCAGCATACTTAGACCTACGAGCACAGTTCCAGATAGAGGAGTCACTCCCGTTATGCATGACTATGGGAGACAAGCGACGCTTGGGACGCTTCCTCGCGGCAGCATACGAGAGGCGAGATCGGTCACTCCAGCCCACACATCAGCCACGAGTGAGTACGCAGCAGACCATTACCCAGTTTTTTCAGCGAGCTGAGCTACATCAGACAGGTCCATCTATAGGGCTCACGCTCCACCAGGCAGCAACACAGAGAGCACGGCGCCGACCACGCATGGGAAGATATCATCGACCACGACTATATCAGGAGGATACCTCACGCATCAGGACAGCCTACGACCACATGATGGAGCATAGGCACACCACCACCCCATGGGTTGTCTTCCTTCAGGAGGCACTCAGACCACCCCCGATGTACCACATACTACACCCACCCCCACCCATTCACCAGTAGCTAGGGTGTTTTACTCACACTTTTACTCACATGTCCCCCATGTATTAGGTGGCCACTATCTGCGGAGTCAGAGCCACGTCTTCCCATCCTTCTCCAGCCTTATATATCTTTGTGTCGCTATATACCTTTTATTTCATTTTATCCTCTACACAGGGTTACTACACTTGTACATGGTTTTTTGTCTCATAGGCCAAGTTTGGCCTCCAGAAGACATTAATATGACTTTCTCTTTCTCTCTCTCTCTCTCTCTCTCTCTCTCTCTCTCTCTCTCTCTCTCTCTCTCTCTCTCTCTCTCTCTCTCTCTCTCTCTCTCTCTCTCTCTCTCTCTCTCTCTCTCTCTCTCTCTCTCTCTCTCTCTCTCTCTCTCTCTCTCTCTCTCTCTCTCTCTCTCTCCCTCCCTCTCCCCCCCCCCCTCTCTCCCTCCCCTCCCTCCCCCCCCTCCGAGAAGGACATCATCGGAGGAAGACTCCACCAACATCTTCTGTCGACTTGGATACGAGATCATGCCACGCATGGAGGGCGGGGAGGGATACATCCTGTTTGCAAGCACTCATCCTTCACATGAGCTCCGAGGAGACACGGACCGCCTTCTTTAGACGTCGACCAGTACTATGTGGAATACCCGGTGGCGCCCTTTACATGGACGAGGACCTCAAGAGGATGCAGGTAGCACACCGACGTGCTTGCATGCCAAAGATACTCCATGCACGTTGAGAGGGGAGGAAGGCCTTTTACCGTGATGGTGAGGTCTTCATAGACAGACTCCCTATCAAATAGGGCCACGCAGCCTATGAGA
>CM035434.1:53752371-53757371 GCA_020310875.1 Ceratopteris richardii
TGTAATAATCCGTTTGGCATCACTGATAATAGACTCAACCCATGGGAGTTTTCCTATGTCCTCAAATAGTAAGTCTATGCAATGTGTTGTGCAAGGGGTCCAAACTATAGAGGGATACTCACTCTCTATTAACTCTCCCATTCTTTTACAGTTAGATGCATTATATGTAATAACTTGGACTACATTTTCACGTCCAACCTCTTCTATGGCACTCTTATGTGCTCAAAAATAAATTCCCCAGTGATCCGTGTGCCTACACTACTACAATCTACCGCACGGAGAAAGTAAATACCAATACATGAGGAGACCATTATATTTATTATGTGGCGACGTCTGATATCACTCCAACCATCAGATAATATAGAGCAGCCATATGTCTTCCACCCTCATTTTATAGGTTGCATAAGCACCTCTATCCTCTCTTTCTCCTCAATAAGCATGGGCAACGCAATCTGTTATAGTCAACACCATACCAATCATCACATTGCCCCACTTGTGCAATGGCCTTAACCATCCTCTTCCATGCATCTGTACGAACTACGTTGAAAGAGAGATTGCATTCAAGAATGCAACGCTCTATTTCAACCTCAGAAGCTTTTTGTCGTTGCTTTTGTAGTCCCACATCTATAAAAGAGATATGAAGTGATGCTTGTCTAGATCCTTGTGATGCTGGTGGTAGGTCAGGAATGGTCTCTGACTCACTCTCATCTCTTTGTGAAACACCTCTTTTTCCTGAAGTCCTACTAGGCTCCGTCTCAATCTCCTCTAACATGTCTAGAGAGGATGTTGCAAGCTCACGACGACGGGCTGCGAGATTTGCTTGTGCAATATTATGTTCTTTTTGCACACCTTCTGCAATGTTTGGAGGAACCTCTAAACATGCACCGATACCCATACCACCTAATCCTGACACATGGCATATCAGACGAGTCGTGGTGGTATAGAATGTTTGCCAAGGTATGGCTTGTGGTATGAGCGTCCCAGAGAGAAGAAATACCACGAGGCATTGATGATACCTGAAACATAAAATCCATACTACATTAATGATTAATCATGGACCATAGTAGATATTAGATAGAAATTAGAATAGCATCATACATGGAAATTGGAATGATGTATGATGGCAATGTGGCATGATGTGTAATATGTATACAATATGGCAAATTGCAATGTGGCAATTGCCAATGTGTAATGTGTGTAATATGTAATATGTGCAACGTGGGCCGTGGCAATGTGTAATATGTATACAATAAGATGTCAGATGCATGTGCCATGCATATATGATAATCATATGTATAATCATTAATGTGACATGTCACATGTGTAGTACTTACTACTAAGTATGTACAAGTGTAGTATCATGTATGTACATACTACATAGTACTGTGTGTGTGTGTGTGTGTGTATGAAATGTTTGCATATGTATTATGTATATTGGTCAATGTTCATTGGTAACTTTATAGTATATACATATTTCAGTATTATGTATAATGTATTTATAAATTATGAGTCATGACATATAATTATTAATGATATATGATATGTACATTGTATGTATAATGAGTATGATATGTACATTGTATGTATAACGAGTGAGTCCTGACCACTATCATGCACTATGGTACATACACATTCACATTGTCACATAGATGATTGTACAATGTAATATGTATTATGTATTCTAATTTATGTATAGTAACATTACCAATTGACATGGGCAATGAGAAGCTCGGGTCTCGAGAGAAGTCTTAAGGCTGCAAGCCTCAAGGTCCTTGTCACTCTCTCTCTCTCTCTCTCTCTCTCTCTCTCTCTCTCTCTCTCTCTCTCTCTCTCTCTCTCTCTCTCTCTCTCTCTCTCTCTCTCTCTCTCTCTCTCTCTCTCTCTCTCTCTCTCTCTCTCTCTCTCTCTCTCTCTCTCTCGTGTCACACTCTCGCCACACTCTTGCCACACTCTCGCCACACTCTCGTCACAGCTAAAAGCTTTGCAACTTGCGTCTTCCATCCGTACAGAGCCTCGGGAGTCGAAAGCGGAGATCAAAAAGTCACGCGATAAGGATTTGACCTAAGCACACAACAACGACTCAAAAAAATTTTAAAATCTTAGACACACCGTAACGAGCCGATTCGCATCAGGTTCACACACGAACTGAACCGAATCTTTATTCGGTCCTTCTCTGGATTTTTTTCCCACTCAAACCGATTAGCACCGAATGCTGAGAACCGTACCGTACCACACCGGTTTCAAAGGGGGCTCGGTCAACGAACCGATGCTACCATGGTGTACATGTATATGTATGTGTACATATACATGTATATGTATGTGTACATATACATGTACATGTATATGTATATATATATATATATATATATATATATATATATATATATATATATATATATATATATATATATATGTGTATGTATATGTGTGTGTATGTGCGATGTATGTATGCGCTATGTATGTAGATGTGTGTATTTATGTGCATTGTATGCACTATGTATGTATGTTTGTATGTACTATGTATTTATGTTTGGCATGTATGTACTATGTATGTATGGAGTATGACATATGTATGTATGTAATTAAATTAATTATATATGTATGACATACGTATGTGTGTATTTACTATTTATGACGTGTGTGTGTGTGCGCACTGTGTGTATTTAATATTTATGGATGTTTGTACAATGTATGTATGTAATATGTATGACTGTTGACACATGTGTATGTACATTGTACGTATGTATGTATCACATCATCATCAATTAGGAGCTTTGAATCCCTCAAGAATTCACAAGCAGCAGAAGGTAGAATGAGTATAGTAGGAACCTTTGTAACAACAAGTATTGGAGCCTGGAGCCCTACACTCAGCACTTTGTACAATCATCAATGTACATGTGTAATGCTTATATCATATGACATATATGTGTGTGCATTAAATTTGTCATTGTGCATGTGGTTATATAAACTTCAAAGTATGAGTTGTAAACTTGTAAGTTCTAGTCTTCAACTTCTAATCTTTTTTTTTAATGACTCAATAGACAAGAGCTGAGACTGAATATTTAATATGGCATCATCGTCGTCTCAAACTCAAGAAATTTCATCCAAAAAGCATTGTTCATGGTCATGGTGGGATGAAGTTGATGCTCCAAAAGTCGGTGTTGGTGGGGGGCCTAGAGCATGGACATGCAAAAGATATGGGTATCATAGACGCGGTGGAATACATAAGGTAAAAGCTCATCTTTTGCATGAAGGCGGTCAACAAGTGAGATTTCGTACCGCAACTTTGTCCATGGCTGAAAGGAAGCCTCTTATAGACAAGTGTCGTGTTCTTGAGGCTACTCAAAAAGCAACCCGAGAACGGAGTTCAAAATATGTCGTGAATCCAACAGTAATGTCTGAGGCTTCCTCTGTGAGAGTATTTACTTCCCATTCAAATACTTTGCACGATTCACCATGTGCATCACAATCTACACATCATACTCGTGAAGAATCCACTCCTCATCATTTTCGTACGTCGATTCCCTCTACATTATCATTTCATGTTGGAAAAAAACAAAGTACATTGGAATCATCTTGGAAACCGATTTTGAAGGAAGAAATGGATAGAGCCGTGGCAAGATACTTCTACCATGATCACATTCCTTTTCGAGGAGCACGGTAATTATTTCTTCTTTTTTATTTGGAGACTTGAGTATATATGCATGTCACAGGATACATGTACATTGTATTAAATATTTAAGTATCATGAATCATGATATAATGCATACAATGTACATTATTAGTAACTACATATGTCATTCATACTCTTACAAAGTAAGAAGTTACATACATTGATTAATTGCTATATGTTTGCTTTTTAGGTCTCCATACTTCAAGGACATGGTGAAAAAAATTGGTCAGTATAGAGAGGCATATGTAGATCCCTCTTCTGAGACTTTACGCACAACACTATTAGAGAAAGAGAAGAGGGCTGTGGAGGTTGCATGCATTGCAGTAAAAAGTTCATGGAAGAAGAAGGGAGTATCTCTGATTGTGGGCGGATGGAGCGATGTGAGACGGAGATCTATCCATGGAGTAGTTGCCTACTCTAGAGGAGAGATGCATTTTCTTTCTTCCCATGATGCTTCCTCCACAGGAAAAAGTGCAAGTGTTCTTGCTTCAGAATGGGCAACTTCCATAGAAATTGTTGGTCCATCAAATCTAGTGTGTATTGTGACGGATGGAGAGGCAGCAAATAGAACAGCTGCCCATATTATTGAAGATATGTATCCACATATCACCATATCATTTTGCATTGCACATTGCCTAAATAATCTATTGAAGGATATTGGATGCCTCTCTTTGATTTCACCTACCATTGAGAAGGCAAATCAAATGGTTGCATTTATCTTGAATCATCAAAAGATAATTTATTATTTTATTTTTACTCTTTGAATATTATGATTTATCTTCTTATGTTTTTATATCTTCTTTTGTTTTCTTAATTTTGGCATTTGCAAATTGAAATAGGTGCGGGCTGAATTTTCAAAGCGTTCAAAACTTGCTCTATTGAAGTATTCAGAGACTCGCTTTGCATATAATTTTATTATGCTTCATAAATTATCTGTATGCAGTGGTGTTGTGCGTGGACTATTGCTTAGTGATGAATTCAGAGGTATGTTGGAGTCACGCACACAAATAGGAAGGGAACTAATTCAATTGGCTTAAAATGGAGCTTGGTGGGAGGAATTACAAACCATAGGAAGGGAACTAATTCAATTGGCTGAAAATGGAGCTTGGTGGGAGGAATTACACACCATTGATAAAATGGTGAAACCAATCATACATCTTCTACGGCTTGTAGATTCAATGAACATGTGCATTGAAAAAATCTATGAAGCAATGGATTCTATGATTGAATCACTCAAAGAAAACATTTCGGACATAGAAAGGTATGTTTTACTTTTTATGGATTTTTACATACATAATACACACATTTGTCATACATAGTATGTATG
>CM035434.1:53762371-53767371 GCA_020310875.1 Ceratopteris richardii
CGTGGACTTTAAAGATCTCCATTTTTATTTATGCACCATATGGCAGAAACCGGTCCTATACTCGAGAACAGTCTTCATGTTTCCCCCAAGCTCAGCCCCAAATAGACACCATGTTTGCATCATGTGGGAAGTTCAGAAGCCCTTCTCAGCTTCTATGATTTTTGTTGTGGATGAAGTTTGGAGAGAGATGTTCATTGGACATGGGTTAACCTCATAAGGGCATGTTTCCATTATAGCAAACCAGGCCATTTCTACAGGTCATGTCCTACTCCATTCCGTAATCATGCTCCTATGATCCCCGCTTGCCAACGAGGCTCAATTCAAACTTCTCTGCATCAAGTATTCCGTCTCCTGCACCAAACTTTTGAGTCAACACCACAAAGGCATCCTCCTAATCAACAGTCACACTCAATGCAGTTTTACTGCTTCATTCTAAAGCCACTACCTCCCTTGCTATTACTAAACCATCCACTCTCTCTCCCGCTCATCCTCTAACCTCTTGTAATCTGTAATCAAGATTCCATGTCATAATGGAAGTTTCACTCAGATAACCTACAATAGCAAAACAGCTAGAGGCCCTTTGAAATTTGCCCCCACTTTCTTTAAGGTGTCAATAAAGGACTATGCACACGTGATCCACATTCGTCTTGATATTTAAGGTGCTGATCCAAAGCACCTTCCAACTTCAAGGAATATGCATATATACATATATGCATATATATACATACATAATGCATACATAAATACATACATACAACTGTGCATGTGTGTGTGTCTGTGTGTGTGTGTCTGTGTGTGTGTGTGTGTGTCTCCACACACACACACACACACATACACGCTTGCACACATACAGACATTCATACAGATATACAAAGAGACACACACACACACACATACATTATATATATATATATATATATATATATATATATATATATATATATATATATATATATATATATATATATATATATATATACATACATTATATATATATATATATATATATATATATATATATATATATATATATATATATATATATATATATACATACATTATATATATATATATATATATATATATATATATATATATATATATATATATATATATATATATATATATATATATATATATATATATGTATATGTATATATATATGTATATGTATGTATGTATGTATGTATGTATGTATAGATAGATAGATATAGATATAGATATAGATATAGATATATAGATATAGATATAGATATATATATATATATATATATATATATATATATATATATATATATATATATATATATATATATATATACACACACACACACACATACATACATATTACATATATTTATATACATATTTATATACACACAAATACACATAGATATATATATATCATAGTTGGTACTCATACGCGTACGAGTAAAATCGTACGTACGAGTCGTACCGTACGTACTCGTACGTTCTCGTACGAACTCGTACGAAAATAAAAAAAAATTTACTTACTCGGCTTTTGACGCGTGAAACGGTTCATTTGAACCTTCTCGCTCTCGGGTTTTTGGCTCCCGCGCTTCGACTGTGTGCTTTTGGTTGATTTGAGGTGGTCCTACACCTCCTCTTTACCCTCCTAAGCTTCTCTAAAGCCTACCTAGGGTCCTCCTTCATCTTGCCGATCATTCCATTTATCTCTTTTAGCATTCCAAGCTTCACACACACCACATTTTACTTTATGTGCAACCCTTAATTGTCCAATAGCAATCGTGAAAGATAAACATGAAGCTTTCACTCTCCATTGCATTGGTGTTGAAAAGGACACCAAGAAGTCCAATTCACACCATTGGACATGCAAATATTGTGGAAAGAGGTACACTAGTGGAGCTACAAGGCTCATACAACACCTCACAAAGGTTGGCGGGCAAGTGGCGGTATGTAAAGAAATACCGGACCACATTGCCAATGATATTAGACGTAAGCATTTCGGCCTTTCATCCGGTGGCCCTTCACATGTAAGAGGGTATAATGCTTCTCCTCCTCAATCATCAACCCACTCAAATGTCCCCGAAACATCACAAGATGCCCAATCACATTTTCAAGCATCAAATACACCAAATATTTCACAATCACCAACGGTGAGAACTTCTACATATCAAAGGCAAGGTGAATTAGGAGATGCTCCGGGGCATACGAGGACATCTCTCACATGGCTCAAGGAGAAGCAAAAGATCGCGGATTCGGAGATCACAAAATTGGTAATTCTAGAAAATTTATCTTTTAATCTTTTGAATTCAAAGCAATGGAAGGCTACTGTGAAGGCAATCTCGGAGGTGGGCCCATGTCAAGGATGGACGGGGCCTTCTTATTCAGATTTAAGAAGAAGAAAAATTGATGAAGAGAAGAAGAAAATTGATCTCTCTCTTCTTCCTATGAGAGAGAAATGGTCTAGATATGGATGCAAGATCCTCTCCGATGGATGGAGAGATAGAAAGAATAGGAGCATGTTTAACATTCTTGTATCATGCCCAATTGGTACATTTTTTCTACGTGCGGTAGAGGTGGGCAAAAAAGGCAAGAAGACCACCGGAGCTTTCATATATCGGCACATCAAGAAAGCAATAGAGGTAAAATCTTTAATTTTATTTGTTATTTTTGGAATTTTTATTTTTCAGCTTTTTTCATTAATGATCATTGATAATATATATATATATATGCATAGGTGGGAGCGAAAAATGTTGTGCAAGTTGTAACCGACAATGCGAGCAATTGTCGGCATATGGGAAAGCTCTTAGAGAAAGAATATAAGCATATTGTATGGACTCCTTGTGCTACACATTGCCTTGATCTATTGATGGAGGATATAGGTAATTCTATTTTTTATGTAAAGGTTTTAAAATTTATCATGCTTCATGAATCATGTAGATCTAGTATCCACATGTGCATATGCATGCACACATGCATGTGCATGTGCATGTGCATGTGCATGTTGCATGTGCATGTGCATGTGCATGTGCATGTTGCATGTTGCATGTGGCATGTGGCAATATGTTTCTGGCTTTCATGAATCATTATCATGACGTATGTGTGGATGTTTCTATTTGCAGGGAAGCTTTCATGGGTAAAGGCTTGCACACAAAAAGCCTCTAGCATGGTGACATTTTTCACACAGAAAGGGAAAGTGTTATCCATGTTTAGAGAGCATAGTAAAATTAAAATCAAAAAGCCCGCTACCACTCGCTTTGCATATATGTGGATTGTGCTTTCACGCCTTCTTGAGGTCAGAATCCCTCTTAAGCAGACAGTGGTATCTCCTCTATGGAATGATTGGAATGAGAGCTCATTGGAGGAATCAAAGAGCATGCAGAGGCTATGCTTGGATGAGGAGTTTTGGGAGAATGTGAAAGCTGTCTTAAATATTTTGACACCTATTTATAGAGTTTTACGCATGACAGATTGTGAGGGTGCCACATTGGGGCTCCTCATACATATGATGAGGAGAGCCATAGATGATATTAGGGCAGCCACTCTTGTTACTACGGAGCAAGTCAATGAGGTGCTTGAGGTAAGAAATATTGTCATTTGTAAATTACTAAATTGAAAAGCATGTTGCATTCCTTAATTGATAATTTTGAAGCACTTATAAGCTATTTCTTTTTTCATTAGGTGACATTGAGGAGATGGACATGGATGCATAGACCCATTCATGGATTTGCGGGTCTATTGCATCCTGCATTTAAAAGCCCCGCGCTATATACAGATATCGAGTTACTTTCAGATAGAGTCTAGACTTCCATACATGTCACAGGTTATTCCCTCTCACTTGCATAATGAGATGTTAGAGCAGATCAGTTGTTACTTGGATGAGAGAGGAAACTCGGCATTCACATTCCCTTCATGTTGGGATAGGGCTTCGATGGTGAAGCCTCTTTTTTGGTGGCAGAATTTTTGATTCAGCTTCTCCACTTTATCTACATATGCTATTAGGGTTCTCTCACAGGATTGCTCATCCGGAGCCTGTGAGAGAAACTGGAGTGCCTTTTCTCTTATTCATACAAAAGTAAGGAATAGACTTAGCCCTGAGCAGGTGGAGAAGTTGATTTATTGCCGTACTAACTTGAGGATGTTGGAGAACATACCAAACATGGAGACATTGAAGCAAGTAAGTGTAATTTAATTTTTATATATAAAATTTAAATTATACATTATAAATTATAATGTATGAATTTTTAATGACTATCTGAAATTTCTTTCTATTTTAGGTTGATGTAGATACATTTTGGCCATTATTGAGCACCATGCCTCGCCCAGGAGATGAGATGCATGAGGATGATGAGGACTTCCTATTTGCTGAGCTTTATAGAGAGCTATCCTCTATAGATGTGAGGCAAACTCGGAGCCGTACCAGTACCAGTACCAGTAGAGGCATCAGAGTGGTCCGTGGTCGTAGGAAGGGCTTGATCATTCGACGTGGATCGAGTTCCACCAGTATGCATGGAGAGGAGGCCGGTACGAGCAGAGCACCCCTACATACGGCCACATATATGAGGAGGACGATCTTACCTACTCGACATCATTCCTCTCAGTTTGATGATGAGGGGAATATTATTAGTCCCATAGAGAGTCCAGTGTCATCTACTTATGAGATGACATCAGAGGATTCTTTAGATGAGCCAGATGACTCCGATGATGACATTGAGTGATCATTGATGATCATGATTCATGATTCATATGTATTGTGATTTATGATATATCATTTGACATTTATGACATTATGACATTATGACATTATGATAGTTGGCATTTGTTTTTATGATTGGTCCGTGGACATTAGTGATTATAATTTATTGATGACTCATGAGTCATGAGTTATGATTGATGATGATGATGTATTATAATTTGTGTGACTCAAGGCATGTGCCATGATTATAAGTTATAATTTATATGTTTTGATTGAAACTTTGAAGTTTGATTGTTGATCATTGACACCATTATTGCAC
>CM035434.1:53772371-53844871 GCA_020310875.1 Ceratopteris richardii
TGGTAAGGATCACAAACATGGAAGGGAGCACCCCATGCCTTATATACAAGTATATAGATTATATTGGCAAGTGTGTCAAGAGAGTAGAAGGATTGATTGAGAAGAGTAAGTTTTTTTTGTTTTTTGTTTCCACTTGAATTTGTATTTTTTAAGATACACCATTTATGATAATGGACAATGGACATTGACACTTATGTTTTTCCCCCCAAGAAGAATGATCTCCTTTATTATGTGAGAAGAAGATGGGATTGGTTTCATAAACCAGTCAATGCAGTTGCACATCTTCTATATTGTGGCATAATGAGGAGTCCTACTTGGAGAAGATAATTGACTTACATGTAAAAATGTGAACATGAGATGATGTGCAAATGATAGATCAGGTAGAGAAAGATCGATATGCATTTGATACAAGTAAGAAGTATTTTGAGAACCCCGTAGCACGCTTACAAGGGAACCCGCTTCCTCCTGTGATGTAGTGGGAGAGATTTGGCTTGGGTGCACACTTTACTAGCATATATTTAAATAATATTATCATGTTACATGTGTTTTTATTATGTAACTTTACAATTAATATTAAACTTTGCATGTAGAGAAAACTTGCTATGAGAGTCTTTATCACAAAGCTATAGCATTGGCCCAACGAAAAGGAATTGGAGTATTTGAATGATCGGTGTATTGAAATTGTAATCTCAAGTTGCTAGAAAAAAAAACGCAACTACACACATCTGGCATCCGCTTCATATGTATCATGAATCATGATTCATGATTCATACATGATTCATGATACATAATTCATACATGATGTTGGTAAAAACAAATATATTATATAAATGAGTCCCTTTAATTAAGTTATAATTTATCTTTCAATTTTATTTATAGATGAATGCAAATATCAAAGATATTTCAAAGATACCCCATGAGGAAAAAGATATCTATTCCATGCCCTTTAGAGAGAAGTAGAGGTTTTTTCGACAAACTCAAAGCAAAACCTCTAGGGCAAAGGCATCTTGTGAGTATATCATGATTCCTGAATCATGACTTAGAAATTCAAATTGACAATGGACATCAATTTCTAATATGTTTTTTTCCTTTTATGTAAAAGGTGAAAACATCATGGAGGCATCCACTTCTCGTCACCCTTGCAAATTTGCATCAAAAGGAGCACATGGTTGTAGAGATCCTAGTACAAGTTGACATGTTGCTCTGTCGACGGATTGGAAAGAGATGTACGAAGAATCACATTTCGAGAAGGATTTAGATGAGGTGCTAAAGTGTCCTATTGGTGCTAAAGTTGTTAGGGAAACGGTTTCGGACACTTTAGCACAAGACCAACATGGTCTTCCCTTGGGCTAGCACTCTCGATGAGGATGAGGATGATGATCATGATAATTAAGATCATTCTAGAGAGTCGACGCTCTCGTCTAGAGAGTCGACCCTCTCTCGTCTAGAGAGTCGACCCTCTCTCGTCTAGAGAGTCGACCCTCTCTCGTCTAGAGAGTCGACCCTCTCTCGTCTAGAGAGTCGATATGTTTGATATGTATATGAGCTTGAGGCTTGGACATTGGATTGATACATCATCATTGATTATCACAATGTTTACAGTTACCACTATCATGTATGATGGATCATGTATCAAACATGTTTTTCATTGACTCTTCACTTTTCAGTCTTGAGTATGCTATCTTGAAAGTTGAAATCAGATGAAGATCGTATGGTGATTGATCTTTGCTTCTATTGTCCATGTAGTTACTAGTATGTGTAATGAGTATGTACTATGTACTCATGATTCATATGCATGTTACATCATGATCATTTATCATTCCATTTCTATGTTAAATTTTGATCAATGCTATGTAGTATCGGGTCCACATGGCAGATCTGAAATTCCAATGTCATATGCAGAACCACAAATCTCTCCATTCTTTTTTACCACTCTTTCATTGACATTGTGCAAAGCCACAAGAATGGATTAAAAATCTTGTAGACAATACATACACACTTCCTATATAAAGGGGAATGGTGATTGAAGGAAGCTCCAAGTGAAGTGACAAGGAGAGCATCCCCATACTACTACTTTTCTAGAGGCTGAAGCTTGTTCTCAAGGAGCAAGCTTGTTCTCGAGGATGTTCTCAAGATGCAGGTTCTGCCGGTTGCATGTGTGGAGGCAATGGAAGTAAACACTTTGTGCCTTCCTTGTGCAAGCATGAAGCTGCTCCTCTCATGCATGCACACTACTCTCTCTTGACAAGAAGAAGGTGGACTACTCTCTTTGACCAAGTAGACTAGTTATACCATTGGTTGGACCAGTTGAAAACTGAAAAATTTGATGGAACACATGTTAAACTACTTTGCTAGACTCTAGAATAATCCACTCGATCATTATTGTCTTGGCAGCCTACAACTTTGTGCACGAAGGCTTTTGGGCCATAGTGACAAGGGATGACGAGATGGGGACCAAAATGGCCAGGGACATGCGTCCAAGCCGTCCTAGAGAAGGAAAACGGGGCCAAGGACAAGTCCCATCTCGAGCAAGCCTCCGAGACAGGGAATGCATCCCAGATTGCGGGGGATGTGGCATGCCCCATCCCATGTCAGGGACGGCCTACTCAGATACCCAATCCCCAAACCCTCCTTTTTTTCAGATTTTTTGAGTCTAAATCCCAATTCAATGACTCCGATAGGCAATCGAAATGATTGTTCATGAACCAAAGGGGGGGGGGGGGGGGGGGGAGAGAGAGAGAGAGAGAGAGAGAGATGAAATATATATTGTATAATATGAGTCGTGATTATTAAATTTTCATTCTTAAAAGTCAATAAATGAAATTGAGTATTTATGAAAGTCTAAAGATTTCAGATGTCAAAGTTGAAAGACACAAATGAATGTTGGCAACATTACAATAAATGAATGTGGCATCTACAACATTGTAGTATGCAATGTGCATTTTATATTTTTGTTGAGTCTTCTCGCTATTATCTATTGTCCCCCCCTCTCTCCCTGTTGCCCTTCCCACATCCCCCCTCCTCCCTCCTTCCCCCTCCCCCACATCCAAAACCCCATCCTGAGCCCGTCTCGGAACCTAGCCACACAATTTCGAGGGAAGGGAATCTAGATATAGCAAAGACAAAGAGGTACACCAATATGATAATTCTATGTAAAAAGATGTAACATGTCTTGGATGATGGATGCTCCTCATGATCTCCATTTCCTTCCATTTTGGCTCTATATGTAGCCTTGTTGTCGAGTCAATGTCTCAATCCATGATGGTCTATGACTTCAAGCTCTTAGAGAGTTTGTGCCCTTCAACTTCGTGATTGCCAAATGCATGTGCCAAACCCTTTCTCGTCCATGATGTGTGTCTTGGCCTTTGTTAGTTTCCAACCCCCCCTGAGGCCATGCTTCCTTGTTGGATTCATCTTGAAGCCTTGAAGTAATGGAGTTCATGCAAGGGAGAGGGCCTCTAGTGGGTGGGTAGGGGTGTGTGTATGTATGTGTGTGTGTGTGTGCGCGCGCACATGTGTGTGTGTGTGTGAGTGCATGCACATGTATATTGTTGCACCATCCGAATCAAAAATCTAACAAAGACACACCAATGTAGTGGAGTCCATAGCAAGCGAAAGAAATAGTCCAAGGTCGTGCAAAGTGGGGGAGAGGGGAGATACAAGGGGATGCAAAAAGCTAAGCAAGGACGTGCACATGGGAGGGCAAGACCATGCACAGGGAAGTGGGAAGGAGCCAAGATACAAGGGGAGTTGAAGTTTCCAAGGAAGCTGTGAAAGAGTGCAAATGGAGAGAGGGCATGCAAATTTTTTTCTTTTGTTTCTTTTTTTGTTTTGTTTTTTTTTCCTTTTGTGGGCCGAATGGGCAAAAGAAGGAATGGCGAGAGGCTATGGATGAAAAGGGATTTCAATACAAAAAATATCTAGGTTTCTTTGTTTTCAACAATGTCGGCCATGCTTCAACTAAACCCATAGGCATCAACATCGCCATTACATGAACTCCTTTGATAGAAATGAGTCAAGTACATGACTTGGATAGAGCAAAAAAGAACTTAGGGAGAAGAGGGCCAAAGATGACCCCAACAAATTAAGCATAAAATGAAGGGAAATCTCAATAAATCAAGAATACGCAGACATCTCGGGACCCAAAAAGACAAGGCGGAGCAACAATCATAAGAATACGAAATTCAAAGGTGCAAAAACATGAATTGGAAGAGAAAATGGGATTTGTAACTCAACCCACAGGGCTTCAGTGAATATCCTTCACCTTGCCAACCTAATTTGAACCATGATCCATTCATATGAGGAAGTATGTAAAAATTATTGTAACTCTGATACCATGTAGAAATTATTCCAATTCCAATAGCCACAAGAAGAGGGGAAAGGAACCTCTCTCTTAACTTGACACAAAAATAGATGGATAGTGGATAGAGAGAGAAAGAGAAAGAAGACACATACATATAGATTGCACTCTAAGTGAATAGAGTTGGACTCAAAACAATATGAAGTTAACTCAAGAGCACATGTACAATGGAAATCAACCACTAAACGAGATAGATGGCTCTCTCCACCCATGTGCTCTATGGAGCTTAGATGGCAATCTAGAGACATGAAAGATGAAGGGCTATAGACTAGCACAATAGGTACTAGAATTGGAGCACAATGGATCTCATGAGGGTGGAGCATTGACCATGTTGAACACGCCCCCTCAATGTCCACCCATAATGAACTATCTCCTTGGTCCACTACCAAGCATTCAAAGATGTACTTGAAGTAGATCCTTCATAACCATTTCAAAGAAGATACCTACTTCAATGTCATGTGCTCAATCTTAGACCATTATTACTAACCCATTGAAGTATTTAAGTGCTTGCTACTCCCTTTCCAATGTCTTTGACAACACTTGTTCACAAACCTGCCCAAACATATGACTACAAAATTGTTATCTTGTCTAGTGCTATGTGGGTAGATAAGACTACCATTAAGCCTCATGTATGTCCCAATGTATGCAAGTATAGATCTATCCTCCTTGCACTCCATCATATCGAATGCCTTCACAATCTTGAAGCATATTTCATATGAAAAATGAACTCACATGGCTCTTATCAATCTTCAATCCCCAAGAGAGAGAAAATAAAAAAGTTTTGTTGTTCGTCTCTTCATGGCTTCCTACAATAAGAAGATCATTCACATAGACAACAATCATAACAAACTTTCTACTTTCCCTGTATACATTCAAGTTAAGAATTAAGACACATCTTTTGAAGTGTATGCTTAGTAGAAAGTTGAAACCTATCAATGCATATGTATGGTGTACCTACTACCATGCTTTGGGGGCTTTTTTCAACTTGTATAATGCCTTTTTC
The DNA here is from genome assembly GCA_020310875.1 of Ceratopteris richardii. NCBI lineage: Eukaryota > Viridiplantae > Streptophyta > Polypodiopsida > Polypodiales > Pteridaceae > Ceratopteris > Ceratopteris richardii. The sequence goes on from CM035434.1 coordinate 53,777,735, forward strand.
AATTCATATATTCTATTATTGAAATGAGAGGTCTCAAACCTTGATGGCTCCCAATATAGAGCTTAGATCATGATCTAGATGATCTAGAGAGATGATAGGTGACGGTTTACAGTGTAGCATAATAGGTAATAGAATTGAACCCTCTAATGGTTCCAAACTCCACATAATATAATCATGGATGGATATAGGACCGTCCTTATATGATCCATCATCCATCAAGGTTACGTCGTCCATATACTCAATTTAGGTCATGGAATACCTGTAAATGTACACCTATATATTCTGAAAAACCCATAGGTCGATCATCCTCATGATATAGATAGTGGGGATCTTATTTTTACCCATTTAAATATGGTTTCCAAGCCTTTATCCACTCTCCCCTTTCGACTATGTTGTCTTCCTTTCAAACAACTTCTCTTCCATGACCAACTTGGTTCCCCACAAAGGCTGAAATCAGGAAGGAGTACGTGAGTCCACCTACAACCAATGCATCAGATCTTGATCTATATTTGTTTGATCAAGAACTAGAGTATCCTCCACCGCTCCATCGACGGTTATTATGATGGAAAACAAGGACCCTAAAGAACTATTCTTTGATCTTACTTCCATATGGACCTTCTCAATCTCCTTATCTTGTACCTACATGGAATCTCTCCCCCAATCATGGATTGCCTTTGCATGCCTTAACCAAGTTGATCGGTGAGAAGAAGAAAGCTTGCCAAAACTAGTGGTAGATGAATTGCAACAAAAAGTCCAACAAAAACATAGAACCCTTGACCTCCATGGTAACTTGCTCCACCATGCCAAGAGGCCTTACCTTGCTCCGATGTGCAAGAGTCACTATGAAATCAACTGATCTTGAATCTTGATGGTTGGAGGCCAAGCATCTCCATGGTGTATTCGCGCATGAGGTTGATGTCCAAGATTTCATTGGCAATAACCCCCAAACCCAAGGATGGAAACCTAGTGCCTTGGTCTTCGGCAATCCATGAGAAAGGTTGTGGTGAGGAAGCATGACTCTAGTTCCATGTCATTGAACAAGATTAGGGGGGAAATTAGACATGATCCTCAGTAGATGTGGCATGCCTCATCTTGCTTGGGCAAATCCTTACTATTCTTCCCTTGCCAAGCAATGAGCTACTTGATAAAAACATATCACTATATATCCTCCATGAAAGTAAGTAGCAAGTATAAAAACCCTGGTTGAACATACTTCTCAGCAGCCATGACCCTTGGAGATAAATAGCCATTTATGATTGTCAGCAGCATGTTCGGAATCACCACTAATGAAAATGAAGTGTGTCACCTGTACACTTGATGAATATCTGTAGTTGAGACACTATATATCCTCCACAACAGTAAGTAGCAAGTCTAAAAACCCTGGTTGAACATACCTCTCAGCAGCCATGACCCTTGGTGATAGAAAGCCATTTATCATCGTGAGCAGCATGTTTGGAATCATCACTAATGAAAAATGGAGTGTCTCAACTGTACACTTCTAAGGCTAAAATTGCTTAGGTTTCTTAGAAGTTGAAAATTGCTCAAAAACATGAAAATTGAAAAAATGCATCACATCAAACAATATTTATCATGTTTTTGTTGATCTTTTGAGCATACCTCTAAAGAAATAATGCATCAAGCCATGGAGAACTAAAAATATAGATTCTATTGCTTCTCATAGATAGTTTATTGATGTTAAAATTTGCAAGCTATGATAGAAGAGGCAATCATCTTGCTGGAGTAGCATTTGCACAATCATCAGTAAAGATGAAGAAATAACTACAATGGAGCTCCCATTCAACTGCAGATGATGATGCATACCAAAAAAAATAGCATCTTTAAGTACAAAAAGTGATTGTGGTATATCTAGTACCTCCTACTGAAGCATATAAACAAGATAGAAGGTACTAATGAAAACACTTGGCAAATCAAACAGAACTATAAAGAGGATTAAGATCAATCAATGGAAATATGAAGAGGAACAGAGACCTAAGAACGCTTAAGAGATCCTCATATGCATTCCTCCAAGATAAGAACAATGAATAGATCATACACCTATGAGATGATCAACTGGATGACCGACTCACTAACCACCGCTGGCCAATTGACTGATGAATCTACTGATTAAATGTCTAAGTCGACCAAAGGAGGTCAAATAAGCTGGATAAGCAATCGAGACTCCAAAACATTGACGTGATTAAGATAGTGGTCTTGCTGACTTGCGCAAACCTCTTGTAGAGCACAAATAGGGCTTACACCAACATTCTAAACCTTAAATTCAAATGCAACAGGAACAAGATAAGCATTTCATCAGAATTTGTGCATACGATCTTCTGGATGGTTCTAGATTCAGAAAAATAAAGATATGCACTAAAGAACTCACTAGTAAGCCTATTTATGCCAATTTCTGAGACTTTAAGGGGTGCAGCCAATATCTTGTTCCATAAATTTCACTGCTTCTCTCGTGTAAAATGAGCAGAGTACCCGTCTGCAAGAGGCTTTCAAAGACCTGAACTACAGGTCACTCTCAACAACTAGATGCTGAGATGGCAATCCATGTAGAATATCTTACGGGCCTCATTTTTTAGGCTGTGAAAAGCAAGCCTTAGATGTATGTACTGTATCATATCTGGAATTCCGATCTCTGTACATTTTGAAAAAGGGAAAAAAACATTTCTTTTTTCTTTTTTTTTCTTTTTTTTCTTTTTCCTGAATGGAACACGTGCTATCTGGATTGAGGTTTAGGTTATAATTCAGAACGCATCCAAAGAAAACTCAAAACAAAGACATTAACCATCATTTCTATATACGTGAAAAAAAAAAGGAACAGCAGGGAATATGGACTCTTACAGATTCTACACTATAAACAGGAACCATAAAAACCACTCCAATCAGCCACTTTTGCTCCTGTTAATCCAGCATTGTAACAACCTATCAAATAAGTAAGTCACCAAAATCGATGCATTTCTGTAAAATTACTATGAATGCATGTGTTTTGATCATGTGCATGCACTTAAAGAAGTTCGCTACAGCATCGTGGTCACAAACGCGATGATTATAATACACTCATATATGTAGCATGATTGCTTACCAATGCAAATGGATGGCCATAAGGTGTTCATTTTTTATGTCCGCAATGGTAAATATCCAACATGCATCAGAAAGAAGTATATCACAAAACAATGCAGTTACCAGCATTCTTGTAACGCACTGTCGTCTTCTGCATTAGATTATGAAGTTTAATGTAGAACGTAACTGAAGGGATTTGATGAACAAAAAATACATCAAACATCACATCACATGATGAATTCAAACAGTATATCATCGTTATATGTAGATACATACACTCAAGGTATCTACCTCCGATGGTTACACGTGTGTAAAGTTGCATGCGCACAGATATGCACGAAAGTGAAGGTCTATCGTGCATGGAGAGACAATCGACATACCTGGGGATTGGTGTAATGAGTAAGGTGGGTGAAAATGAGATACAGTGAGAGAGAAAGGGCCACCAACATAAAAACCAAGGCGATCAAGACCGCCCAAGTGTGCAAAGAAAGCGTCTGTCTCAAGGATTCCTGCAGCTGCAAGACCTTTAGGAGTTGCATTTCGGTCTAGCTGACAATTTTACGCATCGCCTCAATCTTACTGTCACATCAAAGAGCTCTTCCGCGCTTTTGGAACCGGAAAAGATCAGTCAAGTACCGCCCATTATTTTCACAGTCAAAGAAAACTTTCAAGCAGATGTGGTTCGTCCTTTATTTTCGTTGCTTCTACTGTGTGACAAGATGGAACAACTATCTTAAGAGCTCATTTAGAGCTACACAGAAAGGCCTACGTCCAATAGAAGTGCATTTCCAAGCAGGCGAAAGTAGAGTTCTCCATGAATACTTTCGAGAACCACTCTGTTCATTAGAAGCTCTCGTGTGCCTTTCTTCGCCAGCTTCCAAACACGCGCGTAGAGAGCAACATTTTCTCCACGTCTGTATGCTATTTATTGTCGAATTCAAATGAATTTAAATGATTGATCGATTTTCACTACGTCACGTGTCACAACATGCTATACTGACTCGGTTAGTAGCAGCTAAAGTTGTCTACTTTGAGAGCTAAAGTTGTATCATCTTTGTATTTGATCTTATCAGTAAATAAGTTTTTAAATTTTTGGTGATTTGTTCCTTGCTTTTCTAGTATACTCCTCTCCCCTTACATTATTCTCTTGTAATTTCATCAAATGCTTTAAATTTAAAAATTCATTGAATTCATCCACCCAAATTTTCAGCCATAACTAAATATTGTTTAAAGCATCAAAGTGATATAGGCTTTGTTTTGAGCAAATAGACTATGCATGCCTCGAAAAATCATTTTAGAGCCACAAAGTGCTAGAGATGATTTCCAAATGATGGCGCTTGCATAGAAGCATAGGCATTGTTATGAATAAACTACGATTTATGCTTAGCTCTTACCAACCTGTCCTTGGAAAAACAAGAATGCTTTATTTTTCTCGAAATAGAACCCTCACAAACATGTTTAGAAAGGCTCTCAAGTTTGGGTAAAGATTTCACCATATTCATGTTTTCTAAGCACAACAAACTTGAAAAAAACATGCATGCCAAAGTTTTGCATCATAAATAATCTTTGAAGCCTTAACTTCACATGTTGTATCATCCATATATTTTTTTTTTTGTAATTTATGATCTAAGTTTTGCTCTTAATCTTTCTTTGGATTATGATAGATGTGAGAAAGAATGATATGTTATCTTCCCGTATCATGTTATCTTCCCACAAGAGCTTCCACTTGACTATCAAGATGATCTTGTAATTTATGATCTAAGTTTTGCTCTTAATCTTTCTTTGGATTATGATAGATGTGGGAAAGAATGATATGTTATCTTCCCATATCATGTTATCTTCCCACAAGAGCTTCCACTTGACTATCAAGATGATCTTGTTTAATGTTGAAATTGATAGCAAATCCTTTTTTTATAAAAAAGAAGATGTTTTAAAAAACAACATATACAAGAAAATTATAGAGAGAAATAAAGGAAGCTCATGAACCTTTCATCCCCTTCATGTGAGGTCCATCTACTTTTAATTTTTTTTCCTTGGATAAGAAAAATCTTTCTCTACCTAAATAGGGGATTACTATTATTATTTCTAATTCTTCCACCTTCTAGTGATTTCTCGATAGATCACTCTTTGGCATCCATGGACCTTGTCCAAATTCTTCATCCATGGACCTCTTACAAGTCATCCTATCAAATCCATCCAAAGTCCTTGGCCGTAGCTAGCAATTACTTCCTCCATTCTCCCTTGTAAATAGGAAATTGTCAAGCATAGTTAAAAATTGTATGTCATTTTAGCATATCAAAACAATAGATAAGTACTAAACATTTTTTATTGAATTTTTCACTATTCTTTTTCTTTTCACTTTATTTTTCTTTCATTTCAAGAAGTTGAGCATGTAGCTAAGTATATTAATTGATAGAGGTAGGAGGATGGATTGGTGGGTGAATGGATAGATGGAATATGAGAGGATCAATGGATGGATGATTGGATGGATGGATGAATCCATAGATAGATGGATGGATCAATCAACCCATAGATGGATCGATAGAAGATGGATGGATAGGTAGATAGTACTATAATTTTTTTAATACTCTGAATGAATGAAAATCATGAGCTTTTTGGCATTATTAGTTTTTATTTTTAAAGGAAGTTTGATCATTAAGATTTACTCTTTACGTTAAGCTTGAATTAATTGAAAGGTACAAGTGAAGGAGGGCATAGCACCCATGAGATGCCGTGTATCCCACAAAGCTAGCATTAGATGTGCAAGGGTTAGGCACCTAGCTGTTGATATATTTAGGTATAGTGATGTGTGTGAACACTCTACGAGGTTTTTTTCCCCCGGCTTGTATATATGCCTATTGCCCTAACGGGCTACTTACACTACTAGAAATAGGGGGGCATAGCAACGCCCTCGAATTGAAAAAAAAAAAACGGGAACCGTCACTTATGCGATGGTACCATCGCATTAAGAGACGGCCCTATTTTTTCTTTTTAAAAAAAGATTTCTCATCGCATAAGCGATGTTAGCATTGCTAAAACTATGCTACGCAAATAGCGACGCTATTTGCAACGTTGGCAAACTGGCTGTGACGTTTTGGCATCACATAAGCAACGTCCTGTGTTCCAAAGCATCACTGAATGTTAAAAAAATTCTCGATTTCTCCCGGTACATTTGTGCCAGGATTTGGACGCACAGAGAGAGAGAGAGAGAGAGAGCAAGAGCACATACATAGCAAGAGCGATCAAGCAAGAGCAAGAGCGAGCAAGAGCAAGAACACTCGTTGAAGCTAGTTATGCATGCACACACACACATACACACACACATATACACACATAGACACACACACATACACATAGACACACACACATATACACACACATACATACATATACACATACACACATAATGATGCATAAACACACATACACATGCATACACACATAGACACACACACATACATGCACACACATACACACACATATATGCATACACACACATAGAGAGACATACACACACATACACATACATGCATACATATGCATACATAATGCATATGCATATGCACACATACATACTTACATGCATACACACACATGCATACATAATGCACATGCATACATAATGCATACATAATGCACATGCATGCATACACACACATATGCATACAGACACATACATAATGCATACACACACATATGCATACATAATGCATACAATATAATGCATACACACACATATGCATACATATGCATACATAATGCATACATAATGCATACATAATGCACATAATGCATACATAATGCATACACACACATATGCATACATAATGCACATGCATACATACACATACATAATGCATACACACACATATGCATACATAATGCACACATAATGCATACACACACATACACACACATATATGCATACATAATGCACATGCATATGCATACATACATGCATGCACATACACACATAGACACATACACACACATAAACACATACACACTCATAGACACATACACACACACATCTAGACACATTTACACACACACATACACATGCACACCGACACATATATATAGATACACACGTATATACACACATAGACACACACACATATACACATACACACACACACACATACACATACACACACATATACACACACACATAGACACACACACACACTTACACACACACATCCACACACATTTACACACACACACATACACATGCATACAGACACATATATATAGATACACACACATACATGCATATGCATACATAATGCATATGCATACATAATGCATATGCATACATAATGCACATGCATATACATACATACATGCTTACATGCATACAGACACATACACACACATACACACATACACATACACACATAGACACACACACATACACACACATATATGCATACACACATACACATAGACACACACACACATACACACATAGACACATACACACATAATGATGCATACACACACACATACACACATAGACACATACACACATAATGATGCATACACACACATACACATGCATACACACACATACACATGCATACACACATACACACACACATACACGCACAGACATGCACACACACATACACATACATGCATACATAATGCATATGCATATGCATACATAATGCATGTGCATATGCATACATACATACTTACATGCATACACACACATATGCATACATAATGCACATGCATACATACACATACATAATGCATACACACGCATATGCATACATAATGCATAAATAATGCATACACACACATATGCATACATATGCATACATAATGCACATGCATATGCATACATAATGCACATGCATATGCATACATACATGCATACACATACACACATAGACACATACACACATAGACACATACACACACATAAACACATACAAACTCTTAGAAACATACACACTTACACACACACATCTAGACACATTTATACACACACATACACATGCACACCGACACATATATATAGATACACACGTATATACATACATAGACACACACACATACACACACATATCCACACACATTTACACACACATACACATGCATATATACACATATATATAGATACACACACATACACACACATACATGCATATGCATACATACATGCTTACATGCATACACACACATACACATGCATACACACATACACATACACACATAGACACACACACACACATACACAACATGCACACACATATATGTATACACACACACACAGAGACATACACACACATACACATACATGCATACATATGCATACATAATGCATATACATATGCATACATACATACTTACATGCATACACACACACATATGCATACATAATGCACATGCATATGCATAGATACATGCATACACATACACACACATAGACACATACACATACATACACACACATATACACACAGATTTACACACACATAAACACACATACACACATAGACACACACACACACACATACACACACACACGTACACACATAGACACATACACACATAATGCATATTCATATGCATACATACGTAATTACATGCATACACACACATGCATACATATGCATACACACATACACACGTAGAGACATACACACACATACACACACACATACACACAGATGCATACATAATGCACATGCATATGCATACACACATGCTTACATGCATACACACACATACACACATATACATATACACACATAGACACACACACTCGTAGAGAGAGACACACACACATACACACATATATATGCATACACATGCACGTAAAGAGACATACACACACATACACATACATGCATACATAATGCATATGCATATGCATACATACATACTTACATACACACATATACACACACATATGCATACATACATACGTACATGCATATAGAGACATACACACATATACACACACATACACACACATATATGCATACATAATGCACATGCATATGCATAGATATATGCTTACATGCATACACATACACACATAAACATATACACACACATAGATACATACACACACATGGACACATACACACATATACACATACACACACATATACACACAGATTTATACACACACGTAGACACATACACACATACATAGACACACTTACACATGCATACACACAGACATACACACATAGACACACACACACTTACACACATAGACACACACACACATACAAAATTACACACACACAGATACACACACACATATATAAACAAACACATACACACATAGACACATACAGACTTACACACACACATACACACATACACACATACATACATCCACACACATTTACACACACACATACACATGCATATAGACATATATATACAAATACACACATATATACATACATAGACACACACATATACACACACATAGACACATACACACTTACACAGATACATACACACTTACATAGACACATACACACATCCACGCACATTTACACACATACATACAAATGCATAGACACATATATACAGATACACATGTATATACACACGTATATACACACAGACACACATACACATAGACACACACACATACACACACATGGACACATACACACATATATATGCATAGACATACACATAGAGACATACACACATAGAGACACATTCACACACACACACATACACATGCATGCATACATATGCATACATAATGCATATGCATATGCATACATACATACTTACATGCATACACACACACACATACACACACATGCATACATTTGCATACATAATGCACATGCATACGCATACATACACGCTTACATGCATACACACACTCGCATATACACCTACATACATATGTACACGTATATATATTGATTTCTAACCCATTTTGTTTTATATGTTAGGTATTATGGATCCTAGTAGAGAGAGAAAGGCAAAACTCACTCTCATAAAAAGTCTTATGAGAGCAAGAGTTCCGCCTGATACTCTAGGGATCATCATGCATGAGTACTCAAAGATGCCTAATGATGAGTTGGATTATACGGTCCAGATGCTTACCCAACGATTAGAGGAGGGCTCTTCTGCAGCTCCACATGCAGGAAGACAACTATCTGCTCATGGTATGTTTTTTTTTTCATAAACTTTTTTAATGATATTATAACACATATTTTTATTTATTTTTATCTATATATTTTCAGCACACATATACCACCTCCAGATCATGATAGCAGAGCAGAGTGGCCTATGAGGACATGCATAGGCACCTTAGGGCTAGAGTGCGATATAGAGCCAGAGGGAAACATTGTGTACATAGGGAATGGATTGGAGTTCAGGAGAAGAATGCGGGCATTATGCGACTCTTACCTGCGCCTTGTCCACTTATAGTGGAAGTAAGTATTAATTTTACATATAAATTGAAATAAATATCTTATGTTTTATTTACAGGATTTTTTTTTGTTTTTGTAGTGAGCATGATGAGAAGGATAAAAATTACGTACTTAGTTCACTTGAGACTGAGTGTTGGATAGTTGGTCGCATAAGTGGTGTCTAAAAGAGATGTGGACACTTATGGCTCATCGTCGCGATAATGCACGATACGCATTGCTTTTATGTATATATACATGGATATGAGTATGTGTGTTTATGTATGTATGTATGTATATGAGAGAGAGAGAGAAAAGAGTGAGAGTAGAGGTACAAATACACACATACACACACATATACATCATACATGCACATTTACACACATATACACATACATGCACATTTTTACACACACATACACATGCATGCAGTTACACACATATAATGAATACACATAGACACATACACATACTCACATACACATACACATACTCACATACACATACACATGCATCATCATATGTACACACACATAGACTCATATAATCATATTTACATGCATATATACATATACACATGCATACACACACACACACAGCACATGCATACGCACATATAGATACACATACATACACACATGCACACTGATATATTTATATGTATGTATGTATGTGTGTGTGTGTATATATATATATATATGTGTGTGTGTGTGTATGTATGTGTGTGTATGTATGTGTGTGTGTATACTTAGATATCTATAAATAAATAAATAGATAAATCCTATTTCAAAAATCCTAATTCAAAAACACTAATTTTGACATTAGGGTTTTAAAATCCCTAATTTAGAAACTCTAATTTAGCCTTCTAGCCATATGATTGAAGTATATGTACACATTACATCTATTCCTCCAACGTCCTACTAGAGAGATGTCTCTCCTCCCAACCTTATGCCTCTATATATAGCTACTCGAATCAATGAGGATCATAATATATATAAAGATATATACACATCATGTAGATACACATACATAAATATAAAATGGAGTAGATACATTATGCATGACACATACATGCCTAAATGCACACATAAATATATATATACATGCATACATATTTACATGTACACATTTACAGATAGACACATATACATATATACATGTACACATCACATGTATACTTATACATGCATACACAATTATAAAAACTTGCATATATTATATGAATACATGAATATTTTACACAAATGCATATGCATATATACACATATGCATACTAACACATGTATACATATATCACACACATGCACACATACGTATACATGAAATACATATATATGCATACTAACATATGTATACATATAATACACATAAATACACACACATATGCATACATAAATGATAAAAATTTCCTCCTTGAAGATAAAGCTATATATAAAATAATTAGGCATACCCCCGAGCTTCATGTTATAACTTAAAAGAACATGATTTCATCTCTCTAGTAGGATTCATCGTTATTCAAGTTGAATAAAGAATCTATTATCTGATATCCATTCAAAAGCTTCAAGTTATTGATCGATAACTAGAGTAGAATTTACTATTTAACCTGCTCATATGTTTTCATTATTGCCATCATTTTGGTAAGACATCACTATAGTCTCATCTTCATTATCCTTATTGATTTCATTTATTTCTTCTATTGTTAAATCTGTGTTCTCATGAGTCACATCATCTATTGATGGATTAATATCGATTTCTAGTAATTCCTCTTCTTCATCAGTAGAATAAACCTGTAGAGTATTATCCTCTTCATCAAAACGATTAGTATCATTATCACGTATAATGATTCTAATTTCTCTTTCAGATCTTGATGTATCAGTATCTGATGTTGAATCATCAAGAGGACTTTCTTCAATATATTTAACAATAAACTGTTCAAACAATGACCTACACAGAGGAAGAAGGCATGGAAGTCCCCTTGTAGCTAGTTCATTTGGTTTGAGTCATTTCGTTCTCTTCACTCTCATAGACCATGTCCAGCCGCATACAGATTTCTGGGTAGTCTACTTGTGAGAGTCATATCTCTCAATATATGTATCCAATTTTAGAGTTTAAACATTCGTTGAAAAGCTTATCTCAATTAATTCCTCTATCTAGAACAGTTTTATCAAATTCTTTATGCTCTGTGAGTTATTCAATTTTTAGTGAAGTCCAGTTTTTGGATTAGCTGAGTGGACAGGTAGCCTATTTTGAGGCAAAGAATTGCCAACCCAAAACTACTCCAAATTGAGTGTTTGATAGGTCATTGGAAAGCTATAAGTGTCTAGTTTGAATGACCAAAGTTTTACATTCATTGCATTTTTCAATTGGTACCAGTTTTCATTTGAAGGTTCAGCTATTGGCAAAAGTCTTGATCCTGAAGCTCAAGGTCAAGGACAAAGCATGGAAGTGCATCAAGGAAGTGGACACACAAGAAGAAGGAGCAAATAGGGAGCTCCAAGAAGCACCTGTCAAATTAAGAACTCCCTATAAAAATAGTGATTTTCATCACTAAAAACCATTGTAAATACCATCTTCCATTTTTGCAACTCCATTTTGTTCAAGCCGAGGAGTCCTCGAGCTTGAGGAGTATTAGAACTACCATCCTACCAATTTTCATAATTTTTAGACTCCGTTTGAGCCCCCAAATAAGCCATGGAACCTATTTTTTAACTAGGCCAGACACTAGGTCTGGACAGGGCCAAAACCACTCAAAAAACTATAAAAAGGGCTGGAGAGCTTATTTTTGAGGTTAGCTTGTTGTAGATTTGAGCTTTGTAAGAGATTTCTTTTGTAATCGAAGCTTTCCATTGTTCCACTCTTTGCTCTTACCTTGTGCGCGTGTGTGTGTATGTGTGTGCATGATAGTGTGCTTTCACTCATGCACTTGCGCCATCACTTGCTCACGGTCTTCATACCGGTCCTCACGTCTCCACGGATTGACATTTATGAGGTGTATCTCCTCACGTTGGTACTCACCATTGTGCTAGAGTGACACCAAATTTGGCGCCATTGCCAGGGAGAGAGCTTGGAGGACGAGCGTGTGATGGTAAGACGTAGAGTAGCGATGTTGGAAGGTAAAAAAATCACCATTTTCAGTTCAGTTTTTGAGTTTTTCTTCTCCTTCATCTTCATCATCATCACCATCTCCACCCACCTTCGTATTCTCAGTTTTTTCCATTTTTTAGAGTACATTCACCTCTCTTTTTACTTGTGGTTGTGAGAAGGAGCCCTAGAGAGGGTGCATAACTGAAACGCTGAAGAAATAGTACCAAAATAGCCGAAAATCGGAGTGATCCATCTTGGACGTGACACAACCTGCGCCAAGTATCGTGAGTGCAATATCGCGGGTTTGAGGGGAGATTTGGCATCTACAGACACATAGGAGTGACAAGAAGGACACAAGGTACTCATATTTGCAAAAAATTTGAATTTGGATTCCAAAAAATCCAAGTATCGTGTTCTCCCGCTGTTGAAGTATCGGGATACCTGGATATCGTGAAACTCCTGTGTCGAGTATCGCGATACTTGCAGTGGTCACATATCGAGTATCGTGTATTGTTGAGAAACATTCACGATACTAGACAGATATCGTGTATCGTGTATCGTGGAGTTAACTTTCGCGATACTTGGGAGATATCGAGTATCATCAGAAAATTTCTCACAATATTGGTCACGTATCGAGTATCGTAGAGACCTGAAAACGATACTTGAGGAATATCGAATATCATGGGAATTCCAAGTATCGTGTATCGTGATTTTTTTCGCGATACCCACCCAATATCGTGTATCGTGACCTGCAATGTCAAGTATCGTGAGTCTAACTCTCACATGATATCGAGTATCGTGTATTGTGGGATTCCTCTTGGCGATACCTGTGCTAAGTATCGAGTATCGTGGAGTCAAGTATCACGATATTCAGCAAGTGTCGAGTATCGTGATCTTTTGCGACATTCTTCACATATCGAGTATCGTGACTTTTCCAGTGTGTCACGTATCGAGTATCGTGGGTTTTCTCTGGGGTGAAATATCGTGTGTCGTGGAATTCCAAGTATCGTGATACATGTTAAGTGTTGTGTATCGCCTGTTTTTGAAGCACTTCTTGAGAGGTCCTGTTTCCCTATTTTAACCCAAGAACCCTGAACTGGCATAACTTTCTCACATGAAATCAGTTTGCAGTGATTTTGGGTTTGTTGGAAAGCTCGTGGGGAGTACAACCAAAACTTGGTTACGGTAAAATTAATACGTGGATTATTAGATATAGCATTTTCAAGTTGACCCTCAGGTGGACTAGGAGACCAAGGAGTTCCAAAGGATTTTGAGCAATACAAGGGGGAATTTTGAACTTGTAGACAAAGCTTATGAACCTAAGATCTGGAAGACACTTAGGCAAGGATAGGGCAAAGCATTAGATCATCTGAGGCTAGTGTAAACCACATAGCTAAGTCTTGGGCACAACAACTAAGTGGATATCCCTACGTGCTAAGTTCCGACACAAGTGACTCAGAAATGTCCTTCAGCATGGAAAGACCCACGCGTAGCTCGGGTACTTCCTATTTACAGACACCAAAAGGTCCCTATAAGACACAATTGGAATATATCAGGACCAACCAATTAGGTGCTCGCATCTATGAGGATGGTCTAAGACGATCAGTGGTACAACTCAAAAATCTTGACCAACCCTTTGGACTTGAACACCCAGTGGTCAAGTTTGAAGAGGGTTCATACATTGATAAGGAAGGAACCATGTATGTGGTAACCAACTTACCAGATAGGACAGATGAGTTTGGAAACATCATTCCTGAGAACGAGATAGGAGACCTAGAGCAAGGAGACCTAGGACGAGAACCCAAGACCCCTAGAGGTAAGTCAGTCTTGACTAGAGTGATCACTTCAGAATGGATTTCCCAAGACAACAAAAGCATAGAGCTATTCTTGAATAGAGAAACGGAGGAAGCCTTTTGGAGATTTAGGGCAGATCAACCCAGCCAAGTAGTCACCATCTATGAATTCAAGGATCCAGAGACACTAGTGAAAGTTGTCTATCTAGATCACGCATCCGAGAAATTATTCTTAGTATCAGATCATGACAGACATTCTTACACTTGGCAAGGTGAATCAATTTTCCCTCCACCAAGATCTAATGTTTCCCATGGCCTCCAAGGAGCCGAATCATCCAAGGCTCATGAAACCCAGAGGGCAAGAACTAGAGAGAGACCGGAGGTAAGCTTTGCAGACACTGTGGGCAGAGACAGATCAGGATATGGAATGGAAAGACCTGAAAGGGAGAGACATAGAGTACATAGGCATCAAAGAGATGAGCATGATTTTCCATTGCCTAGACCACGAGAGCACTCAAGAACCCTTAGACCCTCTCAAGTGGTTAAGACAACGAAGAACTATTTTGATGGGTCAGGAGATCCTTATGATCATGTGGCCGAGTTCAAGCAAGTGTTAAGAGCTGAACAGGTCGAGGACTTGTTCACTCAGTTCGAGGCATTTGGTTTGACTCTTAAAGGTACTGCCTTAGCTTCGTTTTAGCCCCTGAATAGTCGCAACTAACGAGACATAGGCCAACTGCTAGAAGCATTCATTGTAGAATTTTCCAAGAGTGGTATCAGGCATAACACATCATCCTTGATCCATAGCTTCAAGCAGACACCTCAAGAAACAGTGCGACTTGCAGGAAGAAGGTTTAGACAGTATTTGGAAAGATGCCCTGTACCGCAATTGCCCACACCAGCCAAACAAGTGGCCTTGTTTTTAGATGGCTTACTGAGCACAAAATTGAGATCATATGTGTACTTGAAAGAACCTAGATCCATAGAAGAGTGTGTGCAGATATGCATTGACATAGAGGACAACTTGGGTGAGGAGTTAGGACTATCCAAACTCTATAAAGATTCTGACAGCTCTACTAGTCATACCTCTAGAGCCTCCAATGAGATAGATGAGATAGCGGAGCAGGTTGCCAAGAGGCTAGGAGTTCAAAATAGACAAATGCCAAGGGTCACCTCATTGAAACGATGTTACAACTATGGAGGAGACCACATGGCTAATGTCTACCCAATGATGGCTCAGCCCCAAGGAAACCCTAATGCTCTATATTGCACTATTGAGAGAAAATACACGAACCATACGGCTCAAGATTGTCCCTATAACAGGTAGGCTATTAAACAAAATTATCAGCAACCTTACCAGCAGGGTAGGTATCAGAACCAGTACCAACAACCATATAATAGGCCACAACAACAATATCAACCTCAATACCAGCAGCAGTGTCAAGCACCAAACAGGCCACAGCCAATCCTGGGAAACCAACCACCAACTCCTGCCAATGTGATCCCAGTTAAGTATACGATGGCGGAGGAGAACCCTAATAGAGAATTGGTGCCACTAACCCCTTTGGTCTCAGAAAATGACTCTCATGCTCTTAATTCAAACTACTCCCATGAAGGTAGTCCACATGCTTATTACATAGAGTCACCTTACCAAAGTGAGATTTCTCCATATCAATACGAGACACCACTTATGGAACAAAACTGGGAACCAGAATACTCCAATGTTATGTACACAAATCCAAATCCTAGGCTCCAATCGAGACAAGTAAGACCACAAGCCCCTAGAGGACCATGTTTTAGATGTCAGGGTGACCATTTCATTCGTGAATGTCCCCACCAACCAGCTCTGGGACAAGGGCAAAACATCACAATACAAGGCTTTTATCCTGAGTGTGGCAAGGAACATCTTCCAAGAGAGTGTCCCAGGAACCCCTCTAGTGCACCTAAGGTTACACCCATCAATGTGGTAGCTTAGTGGCAGATTCAAGTTCAAGTAGCAGTAACGTGGCTCCCGTACAAGCAGTTACTAGGGCACAAACATTAAAACAGGATAAACCGATTGAGCAGCCAGAGCCAAGTGACTCAGGAGATTCTAGTAAGAGGAAACCAAGAACATGGAAGGATACCAGAGAGAAGGTTAATCGCAAGTGGAACAAAAAGATATCCGAACTAGAAGAAAGCCTAAGGGATACCAAAACAAAAATAGAAGACATTGCATCTCAAAGCCCCTCGCATGCCGAAGCTCCATCCACTCCACGTCATCCCACCCCACCACCCATTGTAAATAGACCGCAATCAGGGTCTGTTCTTGCAGATCCAACCTCAGAAGGCTTGGACATGATGTTCAAGGCCTATCAGGCTCGTCTTCAAGAAGGGCCAACAGCTGCGAACCTGGACAAGAGTTATCCTAGAGCAGACTTAGAGATTGAACGAACAAAAATGTGCATGAAAATGGTAGAAGTAGCTCAAGCTATGCTTGAGACTAGTCAAAAGTTAAATCAGACAAACTCTATCAAGCCATATTTGCATTTCCAAGGCTTACTAGAAAGATTAGAGCAGTTGGTAAACAAGCCGCAGGTTTCTTTACCTCCACAGGCTCAACTAGTTATTGAAAGAGAAAGCTTACCACCCAAGAAAGCTTATGTTCCTGATTCCGTGGATGAGGGAACACCTCTTTCAATGCAACAGTACTCTCAAGAGTTCTTGCGGGAAATACAAGAAGAGAAATGGGCCAAGGAGAAGGGTAATCCCCCTCCTATTCCTAAGATTGATGATCTTCATGATCAATTTCCCCAAGACATTCCATCTATCTATGGAGACCAAACAGAGCAACAAGAAGATGAAAGATTAGATTTTGAATCTAATTCTTTACAAGAGTTGCCACAATTCACAGGCCCATGGGAATCTGAATCTCTTTAGATCAGAGCTCCCACAATATTGGTAAGAAATGAAGACTCAGTGGTTCCAAGGAACACTGATGTCGTGAAGAACACTAAGGTTCAGTGTCATCTCACTGTGGAAGAGCTGCTCAAAGCAAACCCTGAGCTATGGAATCATGTGAAGGATCAAGTTCCAAAACTTGATTCCAATATGCCAAAAGTGGGCTCTAAGCAAAAAGTTCCAGAAATACCTCTTGATAAAATAGGAGACATGAGCGAAGGTGAAGAAGGTAATACTTATCTTCCAATCACCTATCAAGGTTATTCAACCAAAGCAATCGTAGATTCAGGTGCTGGTGTTGCTATTGCGACCACCTCCTTGTGGAAGCGATGGGGCAAACCCACATTAAGACCAACTAGAATGAAGCTTCAAATGGCAGATGGCCATTTTGAAAGACCTCTAGGATTGCTCGAAGGGATAACTCTAACCACTTGTGGTGTAGAGTTTGAACATACATTTGTTATATGTAACTTTGAGAAAAATAATGTTTATGAGATGATCCTAGGAAGACCCTTCCTACGACAATTGCAAATAGTACAAGATTGGGGAACCACCTCCTTGTACTTACAGCACTTAGGGGTCACAACCAAGGTCAATTTGAAGGATTACACCTTCAGAGATGTACCACCCCTACAGTGGAATCCTATCCACAAAGCAAAAGAATATTCAATCTCTATGCATTCTGGAAGCTCACCTGATCCATCATGGTTGCATGAAGATACTCACTTGTGGATGTGCAAGGTCGCAGAGGAAGAGGAAAAGCGCCTAAAAGCAAGAGAAGAAGGAATTCCCCCAGGAGATAGACCAATTAAAGACCCAGCCTATACACCGATGATATTTCCAGATGAGGAATTTGAGCCTCATGGTTGGGCAAAAATCTTAGCTACCATGGACATTGCAGTCAATGAAGAACAATGGACACCTCATTGTAATGAAGAGGGTTATGATATTTCAGTGTTCATGTGTCAGCCCTTGTTGGAAGAATGTGATCCTAGTGAGTTCATAGAAGAAGAAGAGAATGACGACGATCTAGAATCCATTGTGATGGATACTTACTTTGACTCAGAGGAGCACTATTTAGAAGACATAGGAGTGTTGACCCAAAAAGAAGAAGAACCTCTCACAAGTATTAAAACTGTAAGTTCAAAGGAAGGAAGTGAAGGAGGTCAAAAGAAAAATAAAAGAAAAGCATTGAAACAAGAAGAGGAGGAATCAATTTTGAAGTACTAGAAAATTTCAAGAAATATGAAGTGGAAGACTGAAAAATTTTGGTACGAATGCCTAAAAGAGAGGCCATCATAGGAGAAGCATATGACAATAAAGAGAAGACCAAAAAAATTGTTGTGACCATTGAAAGAAACGAAGAGCGATGTACGTACATAGGAGACGACCTAAGTGCAAACGAAGAAGCAGAGCTTGTATCTCTATTAAGGGAATATCGGGACGTGTTTGCGTGGCACTATAGAGACTTGAAGGGACTAGATCCAAAAATTTGCTCTCATACTATCCCCATGATGGCTGATGCCAAGCCCACCAAACAAAAGCCCTACACATATAATGACAACTATGCAGCTAAAATAAAAGAGGAAATTGACAGGCTGATTGAAGCTGGCTTTATCTATGAGATCGAGCATATTGAATGGGTGTCCCCCATTGTAGTGGTGCCCAAGAAGAATGGAAAATTGCGAGTGTGTATTAACCTTAAAAAAGTTAATGCTGCTACGATTCGAGATAGTTATCCGCTTCCAATCACTGAACATTTATTGGAGCGTGTTGTAGGCAAGGAAGTTTATAGCTTTCTTGATGGATTTTCGGGTTACAACCAAGAAGCCATTGCCCCAGAAGATCAACACAAGACGGCTTTTGCTACTGAATGGGGAATCTTTGCATTTCGTGTGATGCCATTTGGGCTCACCAATGCACCTGCAACATTCCAGAGGCTCATGTGTCATGTCTTCAAAGAGTTCTTGCAAGAGAGCTTAGAAGTATATGTGGATGATTTATGTGCTCATTCCCAACAATGAAGATACCACATCCCTGAGCTCAGACAAATCTTCAACAAATGTAGGGAATATCGAGTGTGTCTGAACCCAGAGAAGTGTGTGTTCATGGTACAACAAGGTAAAATCTTAGGTCACATTGTTTCTAAGAATGGAATTTCAACAGATGAAGACAAAGTAAGAGCAATAGCAGAGCTGCCCAGGCCAAGGAATGTTAAAGAGGTACAAGCCTTTATGGGCCATTGTGGATATTAGTGCAGGTTTATCCACATGTATGCCATCATAGCTAAACCTCTTTATGGGTTGTTGACAAATTTTGAATGGAATGATGAATGCAAGAATTCCTTCAATGAGCTGAAGAGACGTTTGTGTTCAGCACCAATACTGACCACTCTTGATTGGAATAAACCATTCCATGTCCATGTGGATGCATCCAATCATGCTATAGGATGTGTGCTAGCACAACCCACAGGTGAAGGAAACCTAGATTTGCCGATAGCATATGCTATTAGGCAATTAAATGCGGCTGAACGAAATTATACCACAACGGAAAGAGAAGGTCTAGGCATGGTATATGTTGTGAAGAAATTTAGACACTATCTATTGGCCAACAAGTTCAAGTTTTTCACTGATCATCAAGCTCTATTATATTTGGTCAATAAACCTTGCAATACTGGACGCTTAGCAAGATGGTTCCTCTTACTAATGGAATACGATTTTGAAGTGGTTGTTAGGAAAGGTAGGACCCACCTTAGGGCGGACCATCTTTCTCGCATCACTTCAGGAAAGCCACTGCAAGGAGTGTCTGATGAACTACCTGATGCTTATTTGTTCAACTTAGAAGTTGTCCCTAAATGGGCAAATAAGTTAGTACCAGTCCTAACCTTTGGACCTGCAAATAAGAACGTAAAAACAAACAAGGAAGAAATTGTACGATCACAACAATATCAAATCTTGGCAGGAAGCATGTACAAACAAGATACAGAGGGTGTATTAGCTTATTGTGTCGAGGACGACAAACATAGTAGTTGGTTGCAATAAGCCCATGAAGGTTTGCTAGGAAATCACTATTCTAAACAACGAACATTATAGAATCTAAAATGTTTAGGAGTGTATTGTCCTAGCATGGACAAGGAAATTCATGAGTGGATTAAGAATTGTCCAACGTGCATACCACTCTTTATCACGTTTCGTTAATTCCTGATTGGAGTGCTCCATTGGTAGAATTCATGAGATCAAGAGCATTACCCAATGAGGCTAGCCTAGCACGAAGAAGAAGCATGGAGCAAGAGGCGGACTATGCCCTAGTAGGAGACAACCTATATCGGCGAGGCAAAGATGGAGACTTAAGACTGTGTGTTCATGAATCAGACTATTTGAAAGTCTTAGAAACTGCACATAGCAATGTTGCAGGTGGGCACTTTGGGCCTGACCGAGTAATTAAGACCATCCTATTCTCAGGACTTTGGTGGCCCACTCTTCATATGGATGCCCATACCTATGTGAAGAAATGCGACACATGCCAACGTACACAATATCCAATTAGAAAGGATGAGATGCCTTTGAGGCCAATGATGGGAGGACGCGCATTCTCGAAGTGGGGTATAGACTTTGTTGGTCCTATTAACCCCCTAGCTAGAAACTCCCATGTGGAATACATTATTGTAGCCACTGATTACCTTACCAAGTGGGTAGAAGTAAAAGCCACAACAAAGAATGATGCTCAAACAATGGCTAAGTTCTTATTCGAAAATGTGTTCACTAGATATGGGTTACCAATAGAGTTGGTTAGTGATAGAGGTACGCACTTCTTGAACGAGGTCATTGAAAATCTCCTTCAAGAATTCATGGTGATACACAAGAAGTCTGCCCCTTATCATCCACAAGCCAATGGACAAGCCAAGAGCACGAATAAGATTCTATGCAACGTATTGACAAAACTCGTAAATAATAAACGCTCTGATTGGGACAAACAACTTCATCATGTTGTTTGGGCATACCGAGTTTCCTACAAAACGATACTCAATGCCACCCCATTTCAGATGGTCTTTGGATAGAATGTTGTGCTACCATTGGACTTCCTAATCCCAGCCTTGAAAGTAGCACAAGAGCACGAGTGGAATGGACACGAGTTATCCTCCAGGATCTTTGATCTAGAACGCTTGGGTGAGACGAGGCCACGAGCAGCAGCAGGCATCTATGCTGCAAAGAAAAGACAAAAGGCATACTTTGATGCCCATGTAAAGGACAAAGGATTGAAAGAAGGAGATCTAGTGCTGGTTTATACGCTAAAGCAACATGCCCACAAATTGGAGAAACGAGGATATGGACCCATGATCATTAATAGAATCTCCACTAGTGGTGCAGTTCAATTGGCCACTTTAGAAGGTGATATCTTGCCGAACTATATAAGTGGTTGTCGAGTCAAGCTATATCAAGAACCTCTTACAGAGGAAATGCTAATGAGATTCAACACTGCTAAGAAGCGAAAAGAAGAGGAGTTAAGGGTTAGAGAAGAAGCACAAGCAGAGGCTAGAGAGCACATCAGAAGAAATAAGTTACGGCGACTAGGCCTAGATATCAACACAAAAGCTCCAAAATATCACATGGACATGTGCCAAAAATAAGACCTAACTACTTCTCGAAATAATTGACTGACGCCCCTTTGTGACCATAGAGGTAGGACAAGGAAAGAGTGTAAGGGCTGTGAGAGCATTGGTTGACTCAGGTGCAGCAACTAGTGCAGTTAGACTTTCATACTACCAAGACCTGCAAGTGGACATCAAGCCCATAGAAGCATATCTCATAGGATTGGGAGGTGTGGAAACCCCTTGTTTGGGCGAGGTGGAACTTCCCATCTACCTTCAAGATGTTCCAATAAAAATCAAAATGCTAGTGTGTCACGATGCGGACCTTACAGAGCCCCTTGTCTTGGGTCAAGATTGGATTTATGACAATGCAGTCGACCTGAACTTAAGAAGTCAACTTCTTCAAGTTTGGGTATAGGAACAATGCATTACATTAGAATTAGAAAACTGCATGCTCACAGATCATGGCACCACACACTCTCTTAGTTCCTCTAAGACCAATCTTCATGAACAAGATGTTGTGTGTGTCAAAAGCCTTATGACCCAGAAGGACTCGATCACGAAAGAACAGACTCAACGGCAAGCTAACTCCTCTTGCCTGAGAACTAATGCAGTCTAAAGTAGCTCCGAGCATGAAGCAGATTTGGGTACAGAAAAGAGAGCAACCACCAGCCTTGCCAACACGATTTCCACTCAAGCAAGCCAACCATGCGAAGACAGGAAACAAGCAACTAGACCCACCTCCACCAAAAGATCTCCGACAAATCTGGGTGCCTAAGAAATTAGCTATAGCTCAACAAGGGCGATTACAGATGTGGGTGCCCAAGGCGCTCTTACACGTGTAAAGGCCTGTGCTCCCCACCATGCAAAAGGTCTCAACAAAGAAGCCCAGGACTAAAACACAAAGAGATGAAGATCAACGGACCTTTCACCATGGTAAGACATGTATGCTTCAACAACACTATAACCATGATAGATTAGGAAACCTCTTCGTCAGCATACCCTTGAGCACTTAGCTCAAGACCCAACCTCTTGCACCATACTCCTTGCCACGAAATTTCCAAGTACGCATACGTAGGGCCACATTACAAGGCCATGCACAAGGCACATATTTTGTTCAACCCATGCACTAATGCACTTACCCACCATCCATTATGGGTTACAAGTACTTGGCATGAAAACTATGAAAGCCATCTTTTGAAGAACCAGACGACATCAAGGTGACAACAACAAGAGCAAGGAAGCAATCCACCACTGAGAGTTTCTCATAATCAACATTGACCACCTCCTTTGAGCAGTTAACAGTTTTGGAAAGCTCACAAATGCACCATCAAGCGGGAATACGAGAAAGACGTACATACAAAGGGACTATAACCTGCAAGAGCTAGCAGTGGCAAACTGAAGAACCTGACAATCGACCAGGCTACATTGGGAAGATGGACCACTACTGTTGATACATGGAGGACACTACCTCTCAACGTACTACATAGAAGAACCACTACAACAAGGGTCTGTCAGGGACGACAGACTCAAGAGGGGGGGCGTGTTGAAGCTCAAGGTCAAGGACAAAGCATGGAAGTGCATCAAGGAAGTGGACACACAAGAAGAAGGAGCAAATAGGGAGCTCCAAGAAGCACTTGTCAAATTTTCAGAAGAAATCCCTATAAAAAGAGTGATTTTCATCACTAAAAACCATTGTAAATACCATCTTCCATTTTTGCAACTCCATTTTGTTCAAGTGGAGGAGTCCTCGAGCTTGAGGGGTATTAGAACTACCATCCTACCAATTTTCATAATGTTTAGACTCCGTTTGAGCCCCCAAATAAGCCCTAGAACCTATTTTTTAACTAGGCTAGACACTAGGTCTGGACAGGGCCAAAACCACTCAAAAAACTATAAAAAGGGCTGGAGAGCTCATTTTTGAGGTTAGCTTGTTGTAGATTTGAGCTTTGTAAGAGATTTCTTTTGTAATCGAAGCTTTCCATTGTTCCACTCTTTGCTCTTACCTTGTGCGCGTGTGTGTGTATGTGTGTGCATGATAGTGTGCTTTCACTCACGCACTTGTGCCATCACTTGCTTACGGTCTTCATACCGGTCCTCACGTCTCCACGGATTGAAGTTTATGAGGTGTATCTCCTCACGTTGGTACTCACCATTGTGCTAGAGTGACAGAGAATGTGAAAGATACTTTTACTAAGGCATTATCAAGAGAAATACATCGAACGCTATGCAGATTAATTAGATCTTACCCCAAAATGTGGCAATTTCTATAAAGAATTGGATTCAATGTCCAGTCTCTTACTCGATTGCATGTCTTCTTTCTCTCCACATATCGAGGGGATATCCTGGGGAAATCAATTGTGAAGATCGTCTATCTCTTAGATAGGTGGGAGAGCTATCTATTTTGCACCCCAGATCTCTTCTTGAATCTCTCTCAAGAATTCTTGCTAGTATTTGTTAATGGAAGAGTGAATTCTACACTCTTTTGAGTTATGAACATAAGACTCTACTGAAAAGAATTCTCCTCTTTTTCTTTCAATTAACTAAGCCTTTTGAGGTGCCAAATTCTCAGGTTTGGACTCGTTTTCTCTAATCTATCTAATTTTCCTTGAAAATGGAATTGGGTTTGGTTAGATTACTTTGGTTAAAGAGTTGACCATCTTCAAACATAGCCGGATCTAGTTCAACCATCTTGATGCACATTTTGTCCTCTCTACCTCTAGGTCTGCTCTAGGGTAGCTCTTATCTAACTATGTTGTGTTTGGTCCTTCTCTCAGTCATGCTTGATAAGCCTTGAACATTATGTCTAAGTCTTCTGGTATAGGATATGCTAATATTGAACTTGACTTAGGTATGGGTGGAGTGTCTAATGGGACTTGGGATGTCGATTCTAAAATCTTTCCCTTGGTCTATTTCAAGATGCCTTCTAACTCTGCTAGCTTCTTGGACCACTTTCTCTTTATCCTCTCTCTTGAATCTTTCCACGTTTTGGTTTTTCTTTTACCATTTTCTTCGACTTTGCTAGATTTTGAGTCTTTCTCTTCATTTCCTTGTTCAACATGTTGTAATGCCTATGCTCTATTGAGGGTCTTGATTGGAACTAGAGTGGGGAGAGTTCCACTTGCACTCTACACTATGTCTATCACATTGATTGGGGTGATCTTCAAGGCTTTAGCGGGACTCTTGGGACACTCACATATGATGTGCTCCTTACCACACTAAACAATGCCCTTGAATGGTGAGATAGTGTGGTTGCCTGCTGGTGGGGGATGTGGCACTCACATATGAAGTGATCTCCTTGGCATCTATAGCAAGATCCTCTAAGGGCATGTGCCCTCATCTATCTCATTTGAGGTCTAGGATTGGGATTTGTGTACATGACATTGACATAGTTGGGTTCCAAACGATAATCCTATGATGGGGTTTCATACTCGTAAGTCTCTCTATGTTATAGGGGCTCATTCTAATAGGTAGGGATGTTCTCTCCATGAGATGAGTCAAAACTATTTTCATTGGGGTCATTCTTTGTGATCAAGGGAGACACTAGGACTAGGGTCCTATTTGGATTCTCTTATGTCGCTGCATATTTGATTGATATTACATTAGTAGGGAATGGCACTTGTTGGCCTAGCACTGGTTATGATCTAGGTTGTGCTTGGTAATTCTACGGCTTATATTAGGCTTCTGTTGGTATTGATTGTGATATCTATATGGTTGTTGATATTGTTGCAGACAACTACTACCTGCTTTTTGTAAGGGCAGTCTTATGCCATATGGTTCATGTATTTCCTCTTTATGGTGCCAATCAGACCTTTGAGCTAAGGCATTTTTGTTTTGCATGGGGTAATCATTGGCCATGTGATCACCATCGCATGTATAACAACATTTGATAATAGGGACCTTTTGATTTTTCCTATTCTACAAGTTTCCTCCTATGTTATGAGCAACTAACTGAGCTAATTCCTCCATAGACAATGAAGGTTTTGATGTGATACTCATTGAGAATTCTAATACTTTATAAAGCTTGGAAAATTCTAGCTCCTCTCCTATTTTTGTCACGATAGAAGATCCTTATTGTACTTTTTGCTATATTGCAATAGAGAGGCCTTGTCATGATAGACGGGTCTATCCTGACAAAGGGGCTCAGTTGTGGTCTTTAGTCTATCACGACAAACATGTGTTTGTTGTGATAGAGTGGTCTGCTATGGTAGATAGTCATTCTGTCATGCTAGATGATGTCTATCATGGTTCTATCATGATAGATGGTTGGTTTGTCGTGATATAGATGGTTTATCATAACAAAGGGGGTCTATTGTGATAGATAATGCTTATCTCCTATCGTGAGTTCATCTTGTCATGACACAGCCAAAAATGTAGAGTTTTTGAAAAGTGTCTAGTGCATGGAGGTGGTGCTAGGGAGGCCTACTTCGTGTTACATATTTGCAAAAATCCAACTTTCCTGGTCTATCACGATAAACCAAATCGGTTAGCATGAAGTTTGAAAAATCATAAACATACATATGTGTAGTCTTGGACAAGAAGATGAAGCTGAAACTTGCACAAGATCTCTAAAAACAAGCAAAAAACCAACATATGCAAGATTGTTCTCTCTCTCTCTCACGAATGCAAATGACGGAAGTGATGAGCAAGAGGTAGATATGGTAAAAACAAATTTCTTTGGTGAAGATGATAATGCATGGTTATGGTGATGGAAGTTGGTGGAGATGAAGATGAAACTAAAAATGGATGCAAATAGTGAAAAAAGCAATTAAAACAACAAATTTTACCTTCCAACATCAACCCTTCAACAGTCTTACCATCACACATTCATCCTCAAGGCGCACTTCGCAGAAATGGTGCCAAATTCAGTGTCACTCTAAATAAGGATAAACATAATGTCAAGAAGCTTCACCTCATCAACCCTTCAACAGTCTTACCATCACACATTCATCCTCAAGGCGCACTTCGCAGAAATGGTGCCAAATTCAGTGTCACTCTAAATAAGGATAAACATAATGTCAAGAAGCATTAAGCATGCCCAGACACACAAGGTAGAGATGAGAAGGAGCACAATGGAAGGAATTGATTTCTCTATTATCAATGCTCTTACACACAATACAAGCTTTCTTTCCTCCAAATTCCGACCTCAAATATGAGCTCTCTAGCTCCTTTTCATAGTTTTCCTACTAGTTTTGGTCAGTTTCAAACCTAGTGTCTGACATATTTAAAAAATAGCTTCTAAGTCTAATTTGATGTATTTAATGGCTCCATATAGTCTTTGTGATGTGAATAAGCCTATTTCTTATTGATCATGAATCACAAAATTCAAAAATTTTGATGGTTGCTATGCAATTAGAATGTGATGCTATTATGAAGAATGATACTTGGTCTTTATGTAATTTGCCTCCAAGCAAAACAGCCATCAACACCAAATGGATATACAAGCTTAAATGTAAGCTTCATGGAACACTATCAGCAGGTTGTTGGATGCTTGATTTCCTTATGCATAACACAACCTGATATTCAGTTTGCTATCTCCCAAATGAGTAGGTTTATGCATTGCCTAGGGTGTCAAGCATTGGCATGCAATTAAGCACATTTTTCATTGCTTGTGTGGTACCGAACTAATAGGATTATTTTATTCCAAGGGGGTATCATTACTGCCAGATTTACATGCTTTTCCTAACTCAAATTGGGCAAGTTGCTATGACACTTATGTGTCCACTAATGGTTTTTCCTTCATGCTTGGTAACTCATACAAATCTTGGTTGAGCAAGAAGTAGCCTATTGTGGTAACTTCTAGCCTATTGTGGACACTTCTAGTTATGAAGTTGAGTATGGATCAACTTTCACAATGACTCTTGCATGTGTGTGGTCGAGATGCCTTCTGGTTGATTTGGGTGTTGGTCATCTTTTGCCACCACCATCCTTACTCATATTCAAAGTGCATTGACACTTGCAAGGAACCTTGTGTTCCATGCTCGCACAAAGCACATTGAGGTGCTCTATCATTATGTGAGAAAGAGGTTCTTTATTGGAGAGCTTGGAATTTCCTTATACATGAGTGGCAGTTCCTTGTTCACTACGTCACTCCCATGAGGATTTGTTGATATATTTTGGTAGTGATGTGTGTGGATCAATGGAGCATTTTTTTCCCTCTTTAGAAGGTTTTTTTCCTTGCCTTGTATTTATGCCTATAAGCCCAATAGGTCACTTATCTTTATAAATTCATTTGGTAATACATTTTGTATTGTGTTGTTTTGCAAGCTTCTTCTTCTTTCTTGTGTTGTTTGTGTGCTTTAGCAGACCTTGAACCCCTAGAGTGAGTCATCATAATTATGATGTGTTTAGAGTGTATTAACATCATATGCTTTTGCATTATTATAGTATAACATATTTTTTTATTATTATACATTGTTAAAGCTATTAAAGTA
The DNA here is from genome assembly GCA_020310875.1 of Ceratopteris richardii. Lineage (NCBI taxonomy): Eukaryota > Viridiplantae > Streptophyta > Polypodiopsida > Polypodiales > Pteridaceae > Ceratopteris > Ceratopteris richardii. Next base: position 53,807,049 of record CM035434.1, read on the forward strand.
TTTATGATGTCCATTTTTGGCCAATGAAAATAGTAGTAAAAGATGCATGCACAATTTCATATCTATTACATTTTAGAAGATTGAGAGATTTGGACTTGTTAAAATAAAAAATTCCACTGAATACTTGTTGAACTTCTAAAATATGAAACTATTTTAAACCTTTTAAACAGTTTGTCTGCCTAAGCAAAAGAAAATTTAAAAATATCCTTCTTTCCATTACCTTTTTGAATAATCGAAAAAATCTTTAAAGATAACGTGAAATGTTTCTCATTGCATAAGACTTCGTGTTATATATATATATATATATATATATATATATATATATATATATATATATATATATATATATATATATATATATATATATATATATATATATATATATGTGTGTGTGTGTGTGTGTGTGTGTGTGTGTACATGTGGTCGATGTACATGGAAACATAGACTTAGATCTATGTAAATATATAATTATATGTACATGCATTTATATATCTATATGTATATTTATGTATGTATATATATATATATATATATCTCTCTCTATAAATAAATAAATAAATAAATAAATAAATAAATAAATATATATATATATATATATATATATATATATATATATATATATATATATATATATATATATATATATATATATATATATATATATGCTTTTTTGCTGGTGGCCTTATAGAAATTGCATGATGAAGCTGATATTGCCTTGAGATTGAAATTTGTCTTATTTGTGAACATGACGCTTGAGATTGAAAATTGTCTTTGGATTGAAAAGCTGATATTGCCTTAAGATTGAAAATTGTCTTTTTATTTCAAGATGGTTGTGGTTGGTCACTTCTTTTTGGAAAGCTTGGAATAGAATCCCACTCTGCTCTGAACAATGATTAGAAGTGGCCTATGGGAATTAGATAACAAGATTCCATTCAGTTCCCCATTTTGAGCCTCCACTCGATTGATTGTGAGGATTTCTAGAAAGCTAAAAGAATGTGGAATAAAGGATTCCACCACGAGAATCATCTATGAGATTACATATGAAGATATTGGATCATATGAGAAGATATGGATGTTACACTTATGTGTTCTTGGAGTAGCTTTGATGTGAACCTTTTCCCTATACATGGGCACTTTATACTCTAATGCTGGCTAGGGGTTTTTCCCCATGTTACCACATACATGACATACTCATATATGGTGCTATATCATCAATAGAGAGGGATATTCCAACCATCCATCTTCTCCGTGTTACTTGTTGCATTTGTACTCCCTTTATGTGCTTCATGTGTGTCTCTCGTACTTCTACACACACCCAAAACGGTATCAAAGTAAGGACCAACTATTCAATGTGTTCTTACATCATGGAACATATTCTTGTTGCAAAACATCAATGGAACATAGTGGAAGATGTAGTCAAAGACCCCCAGGCTCTTCTACTTCATAGTCTATTATCACATATGGAGCTTCTTCTTCAAGTATAGTGGTTACTCCTTCTCCATCTACATAGGTGCAGCTTAGATGGGATGGAAAAGATGCTCAATCTCATGCATTGATTGCACTTTCTGTGAAGTGTCATCTAGTTCCACACATTCAGTCATGTTCTACATCAAGACAGACATGTTGCTTCTTTGTATGCCATGCATAATGAAAAAAACATGTTGCATACTTGACGGAGCAACTTGAGGATGTATGTATGGCTGAAAATGACTCTATTGATATGTATGTAACATGCATCGAGGACTTGAAAGAGCAATTGGCAAACATAGATGAGATTATTCCTTGCACCAATCATCTCTACATTGTTGAGAGGATTGCTAGAATCTTTTTAAAGCTTTGCCACTACACTTCATTTGGTTGCAAAAGGGAATACAAGTATGGATGCATTTGATGAAGTTGTGTCTCTTCTTTTGCAAGAAGAGAAATCTAGATTGTAGGAGTGGTTTGATTGAGGGAATGCAAGCACTTCCAATCTCATAAAAAGGGAAAATCAAGTACGGTTCAGCTTTGGATTCATCAAAGGCAAAGCCTCAACCTTCCTCTTTTGCTCATTTCCTCTAATGATGGTGATTTTCAGAGGTAGAAGAGACACAAATATTGTTAGAAGTTCGGTCATACTATTGATGAGTGTAGAAAGCTTGCTAAGAAAAAAGAAAAGAAGAAGGAATTTGGCATGTCTATTGCTAAAAATCCTTCAGATTAAAAGAATGATGAAGCCAGAATGGCTCATAGTTTTTTGGCATGTGTTGTTACATTCATTATGATGCATCATTGTATTCTAAATGTATGGTTGTGAGTGAGGGTGATTCCGATTGATTCTTTGATAGCGGTGCTTCAAAGCACATAATTTCATGTAAAAGGTTTTTTGCATCTTTGAAAGATACACCCAAAGGAGGACATGTGGTGTGTGCAAACAATGCCTCTTATCCTATCATTGGAGTAGGAGAAATTGAGCTTACAATTGCAAATGGAGGTGTGATTCTCTTTAAAAAATGCATTGTATTTACCGAGTATCAAGAAGAATTTAATTTCAATTCCTTTGATTGCCAACACTGGACTTCATGTACACTTTGTTGATGATATGTGTATGGTTCATAATTTCAGCAATGGTGATATTATCGTGATGTCACATACATTATGCAATGGTTTGTATCACTTGGATACATACAAGAGGGCTACCACAAATGTGTTGAATACTCAAACTTCCTCCATCGTTGAAATGGAGATTGGGCATGCTCATTTTGGTCAGTTGAACTTCAATAGTTTTCTTTACTTGCAAAAGAAGGACATGGTTATTGGTTTTCTAGCACTTGATTCCATTGAAAACCATGCATGTGAATGTTTCACTGTGGAAAAAATGCATAGTGCTTCTTTTTCAAAAGAGAGTCATACACACACCACAAGAAAATTGCAACTTCTTCATAGTGATGTATGTGGTCCCATCAAGAGTTCATCTCTTGGGAAACATGTATAGTCTATTACCTTCATTGATGATGCTACACCATACATGGGTGTATCCTATGAAAGCAAATAATGAGGTATTTTCTTGCATCAAAGCATTTTTAGCTATGGCTAAAAAAATTTCTAAAAATAATCTTTTGGCTCTATGCCCAGATCGTGGTGGTGAATACATGTCACATGAGTTAATGCTTTTCTTTGTGAAAGAGGAATTTCACACCAATGTATGGTTCCATATACATCTCAGCAAAATAGTGTTGGAGATTGTAAAAATAGAACACTCCTTGAAATGGCACAATGTATGGTTAAAGGAAAGCACCTTTTTGACAAGTTGTGTATGGACACGGTCATGTGTGCAAACTATGTGTTGAATTGCTACCTTACAAAAGCATTGAGATTCATCACTCCTTATGGGGCTTTGAATGGACATAAGCCTATGGTTACTCATATGTGCATGTTTAGTTGGTTGTTATATTCTCTTGTGCCATCACAACAATGTCACAAATTTGATGACAAGCAAAAGAATGTATATTTGTTGGATATAGTGCTAAAACTAATGGATATCATTTGTATCATCCATTGATAGACACAATTATTGTGCTTTGAGATTTTCTATTCACTAAAAATTCAGTTTTCCATCTACTTGAATGCAAAAAATAGCCAACAGTTAGCTCACAAGATGTGTTTGATACACTCATGTCTTTGTCCCAAAGTGGTGCGCTTGACCACGGACATGTAAAGAGCCAGATGAAGTTCAAGGGGCTGAAAATTTTCAACAAAATAGAGCTAAAAATGTTGAGAATTTCTAGACAAACATGGCTTAAATATTCCAGCCAAACATGGTTGGAACTGCTAGAAATTTCCAACCACATATGGTTGAGCATTTGTATCAAAATATGGATCAAAATGAGAATGAAATTCATCCCATGCATGATATAGATGTTAATGATATATTACATAATGAATGCATGTCTATCAAAAGTGCAAAAACTATGCCAAAGTGGTTGAAAAAAAACTTTGCAAGACAACAAATAGAGTGCACCTTTACTTGCTAGAACAAGATCAAGCTCTTTCCATGCATCAAGTAATTTTGTGGATTATTCTTTTATTGCAACAAAATGTAATGAAGAGCCACTTACTTTTGAAGATGCATGTGATGATTCACATTGGATGTGTTCTATGCAATAAAAAATGGATTCCATATATAGGAATGGTACTTGAGAGTTATGTGAATTGCCAAAAGGAAAAAATGCCATTGGTACAGAGTGGGTTTACAAGATAAAGAGAAATTCAAATGGTAGTATTGATCACTACAAAGCTAGATTGGTTGCCAAAGGTTATGAACACAAATCTGGCATTTCCTATGAGGAAAATTTTGCATCTACTTCATGCATGAATACCATTCATATTGTGGTTGCATTGGCTGCCCAACAAGGTTGGAAAGTACATTAGTTGGACAGAAAAACAAATTTCTTGAATTGTGATTTGCTAGAAGAGGTTTATGTGAAGCAACCTCCTAGATTTTCCATGAAAGGGCAATAGCATAGGGTTTTTTTATTGAATGAAGCCTTGTATGGTCTCAAGCAAGCTCCACTTGCATAGGATGACAAAATCCATAAGCACTTGCTTGCTCTTGGCTTCACATGTATTCCCATTGAAAGCACACTCTATGTACCTAAAGATGGGGCTGATCCTAGAGTGCTTGTTCTTTATGTTGATCACATATTCTTGATTGGGTCTCACTATTAGTAAGAATACTCAATATGTCTGAGCGTATATTTCTAAGATGCCTATTGATGGATCTTTGCATGGAGATTAATAATATTATACATATTCTTACTAATAGTGAGAGTGTACACAAGGGATCCATCTACTTTGAAACTTGTTGTCTAAAAAAATGAAGATTTTCCTACGTCTAAAAGGTTGATGATCTTCAATTTCTTGGTCATGTTGCACCTACTATAGAGCAACTTTTTTGGGACGATAGAGATGCTTAGGCACATGCGTTGGTAGTTTTGTCTTTCAAATGTGCCATTATCCCTCACATTCTCTTATGCAAAAACAACAAAAGATGCTTTGAATACTCTTCCCTCATTCTTTTTGCTTACCTCCAAAAATAATTGAAGAGTGAACATATGAATGATGGAGACTCAATGGATAATTTTTTTGAAAAAGATCAGAGATTTGAAGGAGAAGTTGATTTTTTCTGATATCTTGTTAGATAGTTCACTTGTGCAAACTGTGCTTAACAATCTTCTAGATTTATATCAAATTTTTGCTTCTAATCTTTGATTGATGATGAAAGGCAATCCAAATGCCTTAATATTTGAGGATTTAGTCTTTTTTTTGTTCTCAAGAAGATCATTTCCAAGCAGAACATGTCAATCATGCATGTTGTAGATCAAGATCTCTTAACTAATCAGACGGGTAAAGATAAATGTATCTCATCTGCTAGTAAGTAGAAATCTACTAATGCTGCACAAAAAAAGAAGGAACACAAAGATGGCAAGAGAACAAAAAAGAAAAAATAGTTTTGCAAGTATTGTGGCATATGATCATGTCATAAAGAGTTATCCTAAACTTGCTACAAAAGAGGCAAAGAAGAAATAGGTTGGAATGGTTATTATAGAGGCCTCTACACCTAAAATAGAGTATGCTAATCTTGTTCAAAATAAAGAATGGGCATTTACTACTATTTTTAGCTATGGACCATCTTCTCATGAGTAGTGTATGTTTGTAGTACACTCTTGTATAGGTGGAGAAGGCATGGTCATTGTACTTGAAGAAGATCATCAATCTATGACATTAGATTGCATACTAGAAGAACCATCAGGTCACTTGTTGACATCTATCGGTATGTTCCACAGTTGCTTTGCAACAAGAACATGCTTCATTATGTAAGATCACATTGAATAGTTTGTCCCATCAAGCTTATCTTTAGCTTGAAGCATGCCAAAAAATTCTTTGCTTCTTTTCATTGCACCAAAGAACTCAAAATTATAAAGATATGAAATTTGACAAAGCTCAAATACAACTCACAAACTATAACTACAATTGTAAATCTAACTGCATGAATGTCTTTGAAAGGAGGGTAAAACCCTAATGTACTTGGTGGAAATGATTTTTAAGTGCTCATCTTTGTATTTCTATGCTCCATAACTAATTTGCATGATTAAAAGTACATGTGGGATGTCCCAAAAAAATAGCAAGTTAAGAAGGAGTTGAACTTCCTATGATAACATTTTGGGTGTGTAAGTGGGTGAGGAAGCACAAATAGATGTACACACAGAAAAGAACACAATCGAGGCATAGAGACACATGATGGTTGGAAGATCTCTTTGTCAATAGATGATAAATGATCTCAGAATAAGTATAATGAGATCCATAAATGAAGAATGATCTTTCCAAGTCCCATTACAAGATAAAAGTAGTTGTTAGCACATGTGACAATATTTGTTGTAGGGAAAGCTTAAGTGAAGAAACCGTGTTGCAAGGTAATATGTTTGGTTGTACCACTATCAAAGTCCATAACATCCAAAACTTAGATGGAATGGAAAGGATGCTCAAGCTCATGCATTGATTTTTCTTTGAAACATCATATTGTTCCACACATCTGCTCATGAACTACTTCAAGGCAAGCTTAGTGAATACACTTGATTCTTTGTATGTCATGCATAATGAAGCACATGTTCCTTACTTGAGAAAGAAACTTGAATATGCATGTATGGTTGAAAATGAGTCAGTTTATGTATATGTTAAATGCATCAAATATTTGAAAGAGCAATTGGAAAACATTGACGAGATCATTTGGATGCATCACTCATTTCTATAGTACTCAAAGGATTGCTAGAATCCTTTCAAATCTTTGCTATTATGCTTTGTTTGGTTGCAAAGGAAATCCTAATATGTATATTTTTTATTACCTTTTGTCTCTTCTTTTGCAAGAAGGACAATCAGGAGTGAATAGAAGTAGTTTGTTTGAGGGAACACAACCACTTGCTATTAAACAAAAGGGAAAAAACAAGTATGGTTTAGCTTTGGGTTCATTAAAACCAAAGCTTCACTTTTCCTCTTCCAGTTCTTTATCTCATGATGGTGATATGGCAAAGGCAAAGAGATGGAAGTATTGTCGAAAGATTGGACATACCATTGATGAATATAGAAAGCTTTCCAAGCATAATGAAAAGAAGAAGAATACGGCATGTCTATTGCTGAGAATATACATCTAATGCAAAGAATGATGAGGTTAATGTTGTTCAAGGTCTTTGGGCTTGTGGAGCTACATGTTTTTCTAATTCATCATTACGTTCTACATGTATGGTTGTGGATGAGGTTTTTGATAGTGGTGTCTTCAAAGCATATCACTTCATGCAAAAGATTTTTTGCATCTTTGAAAGATGCACCCAAGGGATGACATATTATATGTGCAAACAATGCTTCTTATCCTATTATTAGAGTTGGAGAAATTCAGCTTATGGTTTCAAATAGTGGTATGTTTTACTCTCAAAAATGCATTGTATGTACTTAATATCAAGCAGAATTTGATTTTGGCTTTTACTTTGCTAATGTTGGACTTCATGTATACTTCGTTGATAACAAATGTATGGTTCATGATTTTGGAAATGGTGATTTTATTGTGATGTTAGGGGCTCTATGCAATGGTTTGTATCACTTGGATACATATAAGAGACTTGCCTCAAATTCTTTTCTTACACATACTTCTTCTATGGTTAAAAATGCAGTTATGGCATGCTTGTGGCTTTAAGAGAGTGCCAAGAGCATGGTATTAGAAATCACACTTGTATCTTATTTCTATTGGTTTTAAAAACTCAAAAGATGTTCTAACATTCTACATTAAATCACGGGAAGATGCTTTGATTATAATCATAATTTATAGTGATGATATGATCATGATAAGTCCCAAAGATTCGGATCTATATCAATCGCAATTGACACTATCCATTGCGATTGACAAGCCACGACGAATAGCTCTGTCCATCATGATTGACAACGATGTCAATCGCGATTGACAAGAAAATTTGGCCAAATTTTTAGGGGTTTTAATTTTCAAATTTTGGCCAATTTTGAGCATAAATTTCAAGCAATTGGAACATTGTGAGACCCCCAAGAAAATAATTTGAGAAATCTTGTTTGCCTATTTTAATCCCTAGAAGCCTGAATTAATATAACTTTTTCCACAGGGGTGAGGAAACTAAAGGATATCTAGTGTAGTCTTTCATAAAGACAAGTGACAATTCGGTCTTTGAACTACATGAATGAAAATGGTCTATTGATTCAATTGAGTTTAAATCTTGATCTAATTGTGGGACTTTTACGGGTCCATTGAGAGCATCAAAGGGTGTCCAAAGCAAGAGTGTGAGCAGGCTTGGGAACATGCTTCTTGGGCATACAAGTTCAACCAAGGAGAGCAACTTGACGTTGGAAGTTCTCTCAAACCCCTAAGTCAAATCCTAGCATAGGCTACGGGCGATTAGATGTTTTGATTGATAGGGGTACAAAATGAACATGCAAGCTCTAAGAGCCTCTAAATTCTCAAGTTTAAGAATAGATTAATTGCACTCAAGGGACAACCTAAGGGCAAAGAAGTTAATTCGATTGGACGAAGAACATCAATTACGACAAACTTAAGTGCTCTTGACGATGCATATTTAAAGACAAGAAAATACAGCATAAAGACATCAAAAAGAACAAGTGATTCATATCAAGGAATTAGCAATGTGGTTGTGCATGGGTCATTGGGCTAATCAGTAGGGCATATAAAGCTGAGATTAGGAAGACACCTAGGGAGAGACCATCAAAGTATTAGATCATTTGAGGCTAGTGTCAACCATACCACTAGGTTGTGGGCCCAACAGCTTAGTGATTATCCCTACATAGTCACTTTAGAAATGAGTGATTCAGAGATGTCCTTTAACATGGAATGACCAGCAAGGAGTGCAAGCACAACCTATCTACAGACACTAGAAGGTCCATATAAGACTTAGTTGGATTATATTAGGACCAACCGATTAGGTGCATGCATCTATGAGAATGGTCTACGGTGATCAGTTGCCCAACTCAAAAATCCCTATCAACCCTTCGGACTTGAACATCTAGTGGTTAAATTCGAAGAGGGTTCGTATATTGATAAGCAAGGAACCATGTATGTGATTACCAGCTTACTAGACAGGATAGATGAGTTTGGAAATGTTATTCCGAGATATTAGAGACCTAGAGCAAGGAGACCTAGGATGAGAACCCAAGACTCCTCGAGGCAAGTCTGTGTTGACCAGAGTGATCACTCTAGAGTGGGTCCCCGAAGACAACAAAAGTATATAACTCTTCTTAAAAAGAGAAATGGAGGAAGCCTTTTTTAGATTCAAGTCAGATCAACTTAGTGAAATAGCTGGAGTCACTATTTACGAGTTCAAAGATCTAGAGATTCCAGGAAAATTTGTATACTTAGATAACACATTGGAGAGAATGTTCTTGGTGACAGAGCATGGTAAGCATGCATACTCTTGGAAGGGTGAATTAATTTTCCCTTCACCAAAGTCTAATGTTTCCCATGGCCTCCAAGGAGCAGGATCCCCCAGATCTCATGAATCCCAGAGAGAACGAGTTAGAGAGAGACTAGAAGTGAGCTTTGCAAACCCCTTAGGAAGAGAGCGATCAAGATTAGAGGTAGAAAGAACTGATAAGAAAATACACAGAAATCCTAGACATCAAAGAGGCCTGGATGAGTTTCCCTTGCCTAGACCTAGAGAACACCACAGGATCTTGAGGCCCACTCAGCTGGTTAAATCCATGAACAATTGTGTCAATGGCACTCGAGATCCATATGATCATGTAGCAGAGTTTAGGCAAGTGTTGAGAGCTGAACAAGTCAAGGACTTATTCACTCAATACACTCCCTTTGGTCTAACTCTCAAGAACACTGCCTTAATGTGGTTTCAACCACTACACCAAGGTCAGTTCAAGAATATAAACCAATTGATAGAAGCCTTCATCATTGAGTTTTCAAAAAGCGGCATCAGACACAGCACTTCATCACTGATACATAGCTTCAAACAGACACCTCAGGAAATGGTTAGACTTGCAGGAAGAAGGTTTAGACAATACCTAGAGAGATGCCCCATTCTAGATTTACGCACTCCATCCAAACAAGTGGCTTTATTTTTAGATGGATTGTTAAGTACCAAATTGAGATCTTATGTGTACTAAAAGGACCCTAGATCCATAGAAGAGTGTGTATAAATGTGTATAGACATTGAGGATAATCTAGGGGAGGAATCAAAGCTTTCAAAAATCTACAAAGATTCAGATACATCTACTAGCCTCACCTCCAAACAGTCCACGTCTATAGAGGAACTTGCAGAGAAGGTAGCTCAAAAGCTAGGAGTCTCTAGCAAACAGATATTTGCCCCAATGAAACAGTGTTATACCTGTGGAGGAGACCACATGGCTAATGTGTGCCCAATCATGGCTCAAACCTAAGTGAACCCTAACAGCCAATAATGTACCATACAAAGGAGATATACTAACCACACTACACAAGACTTCCCATATAACAAGCAAGCGATTAGGAAAAACTACCCATAGTCGTATCCATAATAGGGTAGATACCAGAACCAGACCCACCACAATAGTATGGTAGACCGTAGCAAGCCTACCAGCCACACTATCAGGCTCAACAAAGGCCTCAGCGTGTGCTAGCTCAACAACCTCCAACTCCAACCAATGTGATTCTAGTGAAGTATGTAGCTGCTCAAAAAAACTTAAATAGAGCTTTAGTGCCAGCATCACCATTGATTACAAAAAGTGACCCAAGTGATCAGACTTTTGACTCTACTCATATAGATAGTCCACATGCTTAGTATATGGAGTCACCTGAGCATAATGAGACATACTAACCCGATTGAACCTAGTTTGGAGCTAGAATATGCTTATGTCATGTATGCAAACCCTAACTCTAGGACCCAACCTAGACAGATCAGACCCCAAGCACCTACAAGATCATGCTACAGATGCCAAGGTGATCATTTCATTTGTGATTGCCCTATGCCTACATCGATGTAGCCCCAATCAATGACAATTCAAGGTTTTTGTCCAAATTGTGGGAAGGAGCACCTCTTACGGGATTGTCCTAGGAACCCAAACAATGGGCCAAAGATTACTCTCATTAATGTTATTGGGCTAGTAGTAGATTCTACTAGAAGTGTGACATCCACTGCCCCAGTGCAAGTGGTCACGAGAGCTCAGGCATTACAGAAGAGCCAAGGCTTAGGCCAAGAAAAGAGCTCAACAGTTAGTAAGATCGAGAGCTTGACCAAGGAAAGGACAAGAGCTTGGAAGCATAGGCGTGAGTGAATGAGGAGACAATGGTCTAAGAAAATGAGTGATATTGAGGAAAGCTTAAGAGAAACAAAGGCCAAGATAATTGAACTCACATCTCAACCGTATTCTCACTCATCACCACAACCACCACCATCCCCACCACCATCCCCACCACCATCTATTCAACCTCATATCACCCCACTACCACCTAGAGTACGATCAGTCTTAGTAGATCCCACTCTTGAAGATCTAGACATGATGCTTAAAGCATATCACGCCAAAATCCAAGAAGGGCCAAATGTGATAGAACATGAAAAGTGTTACCCGAGAACTGACTTGGAAATAGAAAGAACAAAGCTTTGTGCTAAGATGATAGAATTGGCTCAAACCAAGTTTGAATCCAATTGCCTCTTTAATTACTCTAGTTTAGCTAAGACTCAGTTTCATTTTGATGGACTATTAGAAAGATTGGAGAGTTTAAGTGTAAAATCTAGAAAGGAAGCCACCTCCCAGGGTAAGGACAAGGCAAGTAAAAGAACGAGCATTCCTCCCAAGGAAGCTTACATGCCTAATTCCACTGAATCAGAAACCTTTTCTTCTATGCATCAGTATTCCCAAGAATTTTTAAGAGAGATTCAAGAAGAGAAATGGGCAAAAGAAAGTGAAAATCATCATCCCATTGAGCTTGTGGATGACTTACAGGATCAATTCCCACAAGATATTCCTTCTATTTATGGAAAACAAGAGGATGCCCAATCAAGTGAACAATTAGACTTCAAGTCTAATTCCTTGCAGGAATACCCCATTTCACAAGTCCATGGGAAGCAAAGTCTACTTGTATGAGAGCATCCATTGTCATGGTAAGAAATGAAGACTTAGTCTTGCTTAGAAATATAGAAGTAGTAAAGAACACCAAAGTGCAATGCAATCTCACTTTAGAGGAGCTACTCAAGGTTAAGCCAGAATTGTGGAAACATGTAGCCAATCAAGTGCTAGAAGTAGCTAAACCTCATTCCTAGGTAGGATCACATAGAACACTGCCAAAAATATCCTTGGATAAGATAGGAGAAATGAGCGAAGGAGAAGAAGGAAACACCTATCTTCCTATCATTCATCAAGTTTACACAACCAAGGATATTTTGGACTCAGCTGCAGGGGTTACAATTGCTACCACTTCCCTATGGAAGCATTGGGGCAAACCAGCACTCAGGCCAACAAGAATGAAGCTACAAATGGCCGATGGTCACATAGAGAGACCTTTAGGATTGCTAGAAGGGATAACTCTCACTACTTGTGGTGTGGAGTTTGGCAAGTAGTACATGATTGGGGAACCAATTCCTTGTATTTGCAACATTTAGGTGTTACAAAAAAAGTCAATCTCAAGGATTACTCTCATTGAGACATGCCTCCTATATACTAGAACCCCATCCATAGAGCCACAGATGATACGGAGTTAGTGCATTCCATAAGATTTGGATCCTCATGGATGCATGAAGACTCTCACTTATGGATGTGTAAAGTTGCAGAAGAAGAAGAGAAAAGAGAGAATGCTAGAGAGGTAGGTGCAAAGGAAACTCATAGATCTATTTGAGACCCAGTATATGCACTTGTAGTATTTCTGGAAGAGGATTTTTAACCTCATGGTTGGGCTGAAATTCTAGCCACAATGGATTTATTCATCAATGAAGAACAATGGACACCACACTGCGACGAAGATGGCTATGATATTTTGGTTTTCACTATAGAACCAATCATGTGTGATTCGGCTATTGAGAAATGTGAGCCTAGCACTGATGTACTTGGAGAAGCAAGTGACTCAGATCTAGAATCAATTATTATGGTTCCTTTTTGTGCATGAGAAGAGGAATACCTATATGAGGTAGAAGCTCATCCTCAAGGACGAGAAGAGCACACCAATGGGTTGATGGTAGCTACACAAGTGACCAACAAGAATGAAGTCAAGAAAGAAAGAAGATAGAAGTCTCACTAGATGAGGAAGAATCCTTATTTGAGGTGCCTGAAAACTTTAAGGAGTACGAAGTAGAGGATAGAAAAAGTCATGATAAGGATGCCTAAACGTGAAGCACTAGCAGGAGAGGCTTATGATAATAAAGAAACAATAAAGAAAATTGTTATGACCATAGAAGAAGGTGAAGAATGATGTATATACATAGGACATTATTTGACAAAGGACAAGGAGCAAGAGTTGATAGCCTTGCTAAGAGAATATAGAGAGGTGTTTGCATGGAGTTATAAGGACCTAAAAGGAGTAGAACCTGAAATATGCTCACATACAATTCCCATGACATCAGAAGCCAACCTCTCTAAATAGAAGCCATACACATATAACAACAATTATGGTCCCAAGATCAAGGAAGAGATAGATCAATTGGTAGAAGCTGGATTTATCTATGAAATTGAGCATGCTGAATGGGTATCCCCCATCCTAGTGGTGCCCAAAAAGAATGGCAAGTTACGTGTTTGCATTAACTTGAAGAAAGTTAACACAACCATTATTCGAGATAGTTATCCACTTCCTATCACTAAGCATCTATTAGAAAGAGTGGCAGGCAAGGAAGTATACAGCTTCCTTGATGGCTTCTCTCGCTACATCAAGTGGCCATTGTGCCAGAAGATCAGCATAAGATGGTTTTTGCTACAGAGTGGGGCATATTCGCATTTTGGTTAATGCCATTTGGGCTCACCAACATGCCGGCTACTTTCCAAAGATTGATGTGTCATGTGTTCAAGGAATTCTTGCATAGAAGCTTGGAAGTCTATGTTGATGAATTATGTGATCATTCCAACATTAGACAGACACATATACCTGAGTTGAGAGCTATCTTTGACAAATGTAGAGAGTATCAGGTCTATCTGAACCTAAAAAATTATGTTTTTATCCATCAATCAGAGTGTTCCTATCATTTATGGAGACAATATGAGCTCTTTGTATTTGCTAGCTAACCCTGTGTTTCATGCCAAAACAAAACATATTGAGATTCAATTTCACTTCCTAAGAGAAAAGGTGATTGACAAAGAGATAGAGATTATGTATACTCCTAAAAAAGATCAAGTTGTAGATATGTTAACAAAGAGCTTGGATGGACCTAAGTTCTAGAGGTTTAAAGAGATAGAAGGTATAAAGAAGAGCCAAGTAATCACAAATAATGATTGAGGGGGAGCTGTTGGAGCAAAACAATCATAAATTGATGATTGCAAAGAGGATTGAAGAATGAAGAATGAGGAAAAGGAGAAAGGATGAAGCATAAAGTGAAAAGAAGGTTCAAAGAGAGATGGTTTGCAAACTCATGTATATTAATCTTGTAAATAGCTCATATACACTTTGTAATAGTGACAAATCTTGATATATTCACCTATATATACTTGTATATAGACATGTCATATAGAAGAGAAGAAGAATAGATGAATAGAGGATTATTGGATGATGAATAAGTGAGTCTGAGTATGAGAATTATCCATTAGATGTATTTTGAAGAGAATAGAAGTTTTTTATGAGAATTGCACCTCAATATTTCTCCAATTTCTCCTTGTGTGCTTAATCAATTGAGAAATCCTTTTGTATATGTCTAATTCCATAGTTGATGCATCTATGGTGAAGATTTGAGAGTCTAATTGTAGTCAGGCTAAGAAAATTGTGAGTAGGAACACTCATATGTGCAAAAGTGATGAGAGACTTCTGAAATAGGTGCAATCTCGATGGTCAAAGATTTGATCAAATCTCAGTGTAGAGTGTAAAGTTTTACACAAATGAGAGTCTAATTGTAGTCAGGCTAAGAAAATCATGAGTAGGAACACTCATATGTGCAAAAGTGATGAGAGACTTCTGAAATAGGTGCAATCTCGATGGTCAAAGATTTGATCAAATCTCAGTGTAGAGTGTAAAGTTTTACACAAATGAGCATTCAAAATCTAAGTTGGAAGGTAAGCCATCAATGTCTAAAAGCATTTGATTAAACAGGTTGTACATTGAGAGAATCAAGTGCTTAAAGTTTCATATGTAAAAGTCGCCTGTAGAAAATGCCTGTTTTGGACAATGGTTTACTTATTGAAGTGAATCTAAATTTTTGTAAGTTCATTTGAAGAACTTTCACTTTGAGTAACTTTGCAAACATTGGGAGAGTGTTGTGTCAAAGTTTCATAGAAAACTTTAATCATTTCATCAATCAATGAGTGAGTTTTGTGAAGCAGACTTTCCTGAGTAAAGTTCGGTCTCACAGAAGAGTTAAGTGTTCATAATTTGAAAAGACTTCCAAAAATTGATGAAGGTTTTGAGCTATGCTTGACATAGAAGTATTCTAAACTCAAGTATAGCTTGAATTTTTGAGATGAATCATCTCCATCATAGTGAATAAACCATGCAATACAGGCAGATTAGTAAGATCGTTCCTCTTACTAATGGAATATGACTTTGAAGTTGTTGTTAGGAAAGGCAGAACTCACCTTAGGGCATATCACCTTTCTAGAATAACTTCAAGAGAGTCCCCCCAAGGAGTATCAGATGAGCTTCTTGATGCTTATTTGTTCAATCTAGAAGTAGTGCCTGACTGGGCCAAAACTATAGTGCCTATTTTAACATTTGGACCCAAACATCCTATATTGAGAGCCAAAGATAAAGAAGTGGTGAGGTCTCAAAAATACCACATCATGGTAGGCAGCATGTATAAGCACACCAATCTAGGCATACTGGCTTGCTAGTGTAGATGAACGTGAACATGCAAAGTGGTTGTAAATAGCACATGTAGGTGTACTGCAGCAACATCACTCCAAACATCGAACTCTACAGACTTTGCAAAGGTTAGGGATATATTGGCCAACAATGGAGGTAGATGCCCATAGGACGTGTAAGGAATGGCCAATTTGTGTTGTCAGACCACTTGTGGAACACGCCACACTATACCAAATGTCTTTAGTGCCAGAATGGAGTGAACCATAAGTAGCCTTTTTGAAGACGAAAACATTCCCTCAAGAGATGACATTGGTTAGACAAAAGAGCTTAGAGCAGGAAGCACTAGATTATTTGCTCATTGGAGATAACTTATATAAGCACGGAAAGGATGGATGCCTAAGACTATGTGTCCATGAGAGTGAATATCTTAAGATCTTGGAGACTGCTCACCAAGGTGTGGCAGGAGGACACTTTGGACTAGACCGTGTGATTAAAGCAATACTTTTTGCAAGTCTTTAGTGGCCAACACTTCACATGGATGCACATACCTATGTGAAGCAGTGTGATATTTGTTAGAGAACGCAATACCCGATACGTAAAGATGAAATGCCTTTGAAACCTATGATGGGCGGACGTGCATTCTCTAAGTGGGGAATAGACTTTGTAGATCCTATTAATCCCCCTGCTAAGAGTTCACATGTTGAATACATTATTGTTGCCATCGATTATCTGACTAAATGGGTGGAAGTAAAGGCCACCATGAAGAATGATGCTCAAATGACAACTAAGTTCTTATTTGAGAATGTATTCACCAGATACAGGCTGACAATCAAGTTAGTAAGTGATAGAGGAATGCACTTTTTAAACAAAGTCATTGAAAACCTTCTCTAAGAATTCTTGGTGGTACATAAGAAATCTTCCCCCTATCACCCACATGCTAACGGACACACCAAAAGCACTAATAAGATACTATGTAATGTATTGACAAAACTAGTAAATAATAAATGCTCTGATTGGGATAAATAGTTACACCATCTTTTTTGGGCATATCGAGTCGTCTATAAAATGATGCTCTAAGCCACTCCCTTTCATACCGTATTTGGCCAAAATGTTGTGCTATCTTTAGACTTCTTGATACCGACACTGAGAGTAGCACAAGAGCATCAATGGACCGGCCATGAGCTCTCATCTAGAATCTTTGATCTTGAATGGCTAGGTGACACAAGATTGAGAGCAAAAGCAGGGATTTATGTAGCCAAGAAAAGTCAAAAGGCATACTTTGATGCCCATGTGAAAGATAACGGCTTGAAAGCAGGAGATTTAGTCTTGGTATACACATTGAAACATGGATGGAAATTGGAAAAGCGAGGCTATGGACCTATGATCATCAATAGGATCTCAACAAGTGGAGCTGTCTAGTTAGCCACTCTAGAAGGTGAAATCTAGCTAGTTACATTAGTGGATGTAGAGTCAAATTATATCAAGAACCCCTCACAGAGGAAATGCTAAATCGACTCAACAATGCCAAGAAATGTAAGGAATAGGAAAAACGAGTTCGAGAAGAAGTGCAAGGAGAAGTCTTGGAATGCATCTGATGAATGAAATTGAGAAGACAGGGTAGAGATCAGCCTAGGATAGATGCTTATGAAGCTCCAAGATATCACATGGAAATGTGCCAAGCATCAAGTGTACATTCCCATTGAATAGTTGATCGACGTCCTTTTGTGACCCCAGAAGTAGGTCAAGGAAATAGTGCAAGGATTGTAAGAGCCTTGATTGACTCAGGTGCAGCCACTAGTGCAATTAGACTTTCCTATTGTCAAGAATTGCAATTAAGTATCAATCCTATAGAAGCATATCTCATAGGATTGGGAGGTGTGGAAACCCCTTGCATGGGTGAGGTGGAGCTTCCCATCTACATTCAAGATGTTCTTATGACAATGAAGGTGCTAGTGTGTCAAGATGAGGATCTCACAAAACCTCTTATCTTGGTTCAAAATTGGATCTATAATCATGTTGTCAACCTAAACCTAAGAAGTGGACAAGAACTAGGAAAGGCACCAACTCCTAGTCCTTCTAGGAGTACACATGAAGAAAAAGATGTTGTTCTTGTCCAAAACTTTGTGATGCATAAGAAGGATGTTCTCAACAAAGGAGTCACAGATCTGATGGAACTCCCTTCTCTTCCAAATGTGATCAAAATGGAGCAAACAAAGGAGCACAAGAAGCATAGGAAGCAGACGATCTATGCTCATAGTCAAAGGAGAGCATGAAGCTAGATGACTCAAACTATGAAGCAGATTTGGATAGGCAAGGGTGATCAACCCTCTGCTCAAGAGACAGTACCTCAACGATGCACCAAACCAACTACTCAAGCAAGGACTACAAAGAAAGAGTATTCTAGGAATCTCCCAAAATGGACCATTTCCATTTGGGTCCCAAAGCGGTCAATGAGGCTGACCCCAATGCACGACAAATCTAGGTGCCTAAATCCTACTTACATGCACAAGTAGCTTCACATAAGCTCACAAGCTTGAATAGCTACTCACAATCACTCACATCATATACCTCAAGACAAATAGTTGTAGTAAACACCTTCACACATGAGATCATACCTAGGACTGTATGGAAATGGGTACCGAAAAAGTCCCAACTCCAAGAAGACATATTTCAAAAACATATAAAGATCATCACAGCCGCAAGATGCAAGCCCACAAAGAAAATTTGGAGAGTAAAACCTTGTATCAAACCCCTCGAACCAATTTTTTAAATCCATTCACACCTTAATAGATGTATGCTGAGTACAATGCACATCCAGAGTATGCATATAGGAACATTACTGACCTCCTAACTCTCACTCACACACACACAATACACCCCTTGAATAACCTCTAACCTCAATGAACAACATGTTGGTATTGTAGAGGGAACACGATATTATCATGTTTCCTATGCAATGCTAATGTGATTTTCTTCTTCCAGCAGATAAGTATGAGACATTACCATCAATATCATGGCTAACGTAGCAGGAACTAGTTCTCAAGCAGGCACAAGTTAGAGGTGGTTGATATGGAGAGACTACCCATCATGCCTGAGACGAACGAAAGATCGGAGGAGTTGCAGGTCATACAGACAATACCCATTCAAGTCCCCCCGAGCGTCCATACCATGCCTATAGGCAAAAGCTCTCATTGGTTTAGTGAAGTAACAGGACCATTGGGTGAGGGCTCGTACCTTTGGGAGGCAGAGCTAGAATTCAATGGAAAGGGGAGCAAGTACCATTTCTTCACACGGGAGTTTGAAAAGCTACGGAATGCGGAAGCACTATGCCTAGTGTGGCAAAAAGCAAGATTGGATGCATATTTTAGTGTTCAGCTACCCAAACCTGACTTCATGCAGTGCTATTATCTTATCAACACCCTGAATCCTAGCAAGCATCCCCAAGCTTCGAGCACGTTTATGCTTCCACCATTAACCAAAGGTAACTAATTGAAGTGGTTTAATTTAACCAATAACCTTGTATGGGAGGCTCTAGATATGAAAGGAATGCACATACCCACTAAGAAGGAGGTTCTGAAGTGTTTCAATGGCGATGCACCACAGTGCGCTCTCCTTCTCGAGAGCTCCACGACGATATGTTCGGAGTAGAAAACCGAGCTCCTGAGGCCACGCACAGTAATCCGCACATAGAATACGCAAAAAACACAGTACACAGGAAGCACGTAGACAGACTTCTTAGGTCTTACAAATGCGGTCGAACTTACAGTCTGTGACTGACCAGGCCACTATATGTTTTATTAAAGAACATATACAAAGAAGTGTCCGGTGGTCGTTTGGCCTTTCACATGGACACTACCGGTAACAATCTCCCACTAAAGACCAATATGGCTAGAGTAATTATGGGAGAAAAAATAAAGAATGATAAAGAATACCTGAGTGTAAGTATACAAACTATACCTCCCACCTGATGGGCATGTTACACAGTATACAAGTGACTGCGTAAGATCAAGAATCAAGTAACCCCCATCAAGTGACAATAGTGTCGAAAGCTATCCTGTGGTAGAGCTTTAGTCAAAGCATCTACAGCATTATATCGAGTGTGAACCTTCTCAAGAATAATGCTCTCAGTGGCTAAGCAATCTCTAATGAAGTGATACCTCACCTCAATGTGCTTGGTCTTTGCATGATAGACCGGATTCTTAGCCAAAGCAATGGCACTCTGACTATCACTGAGCAAGTGAGGTACATGCTAAGGTAAACCCATATCACAAGCAAGACGAGAAAGCCACAATGCTTCCTTACATGCCTCACTTGCTGCAACATACTCTGCTTCTGTGGTGGAAACAGTTGTACATTCTTGAAGACGAGATCTCCAAGAGATAGCACCTCTAGCAAAATGAAAAATGTACCCTGATGTAGACTTACGATTGTCTACACAACCAGCATAGTCAGAATCTGTGTAACCAATAATGGATGCTTTCCCTCTACCTAAGCATAGACACTTGTCCTTAGTGCCGCTCAGATATCTCAAAATCATTTTGACCGCTTCCCAATGTTTCTTGCCAGGATTAGACATATATCTGCTCACAACTCCCACTGCAAATGCAATGTCAGGTCTCATAGCTACCATAGCATACATGAGACTACCAACATCAGACTGATAGGGAATTTTGGTCATGAATTCCTTTTCCTCATCTGATTTGGGGCAGTCATCCTTGCTCAATTTCATATACGTGGGTAAAGGTGTACTCAATGCCTTTCCACCCTACATATTGAATCGGTGAAGTACTTTGGATATGTACTCACTTTGAGACAAGTATATGCATCTTTTACTCCTATCACGAGTAATGTGCATGCCAAGAATATGTTTGGCATCCCCCAAATCCTTCATATCAAATGTCTGACTCAACTTCTTTTTGAGAAGTGACAAATCATAAGAGGACTTCCCAGCAATCAACATATCATCAACGTAAAGTATCAAGCATATCAAGCTGCCACCAGAACATCTCTTTGTGTAGAGACAATGATCGTCATTGCTCCGAGAATAGCCTTGGGGCTTCATAAAAGCATCAAACTTTTGGTACCATTGTCTAGGAGACTGTTTAAGTCCATACAAGCTCTTCTTGAGCTTACAAACTAGTCTTTCCTTGCCAGGAACTACATAACCCTCTGGTTGTTCCATATAGATCTCATCTGTAAGATCTCCATGCAAGAAAGCTGTTTTCACATCCATTTGGACTAGCTCTAAGTCCTCCATTGCAACGAATCCAAGCAACATGCACAAAGTAGTCATCTTGACCACTGGAGAGAAGATTTCCTCAAAATCAAAACCATGTTGTTGCTTAAAACCCTTTGCAACAAGTCGTGCTTTATATTTTGGAGAAGCACTATCTGATGTGAATTTCAGCTTATATACCCATTTACATGGTAAAGCTTTTCTACTATTTGGCAAAGGTACTAAGTCCCAAGTACCATTCTTGTGAATAGAATCCAACTCACTCTTCATGGCACTCTCCCACTTGATATGATCCTCTGTCTGCATAGCCTCTTTGTAGCAAGAAGACTCACCGGCATCTATTAGCATAACAAAATCTAAACTTGGAACATATCTAATAGGTGGATATGAGACACGTGCAGAACGTCTCAATGGTTGCTGAACGTGAACATGTGTAGACTGATCTGAATGGACATTCTCTTGAACATCCCTATGTGCAGCATTTTTAGGCATGCTAATCGGAGGACTAGTATCCTCAAACACCACTCTTCTCACTTCAACCTCCTTAATGGGCTATTTATGCATCTTAGACTCATTAAAAATGACATCACTACTTCTGATCACTGACCGTGTTTCAGGATCCCATAAGCGATATCCAAATTGTCCTTCTCGACCATATCCAAGAAAAATGCATTTCTTTGACTTATGGTCCAACTTTTGTCTAAGATTCTTGGGTATATGAACATATGCTTCACACCCAAAAACTCGAAGATGATCATAATATGGTGGTTTCCCTGTCCATAACTCTTGTGCCACTTTCAGACCTTTGGCAGTACTAGGTGAAAGGTTAATCACATGAACTGCAGTCAATACTTCTTATGCCCAAAAACCTTGTGAGAGGTTTGCATGATGCAACATAGAGACTACTCTATCTTGAATAGTTCTATTCATCCTCTCAGCTACACCATTCTGTACAGGGGTATAAGGAGCTGTAAACTCTCTACGAATCCCTCTAGACTGACAGAAAAGGCTGAATTCATGTGAGGTATACTCACCCCCATTATCTGAACGTAAAGCCTTAAGCTTAGTTCCTTTTTCAGTCTCAACTGAAGCAAGCCATTTTCTGAAAGTAGGGAATACATCATCCTTTGATTTGATAGGATATACCCAGACTTTTCTAGTAGCATCATCTATGAAAGTGACAAAGTAAAGAGAACCACCTAAGGACCTAGTGGGCATAGGACCACACACATCTGTATGAATGAGATCTAAAGGCTGAATTGAAGAGTCAATGTGCGTTCTATGCACATTTCTGGTTTGCTTTCCATATTGACAATGCTCACAAAATGAAAAATCAGAGAAAGATAACACAGGTAAGTAGCCAGAACGAAAAATATTTTCCATTCCACTACGAGATATATGGCCCAAACAACCATGCCAAATACAAGCCATAGGCTGTTCAGTAACAACTAACAAGTGTTCTTTCTGTGATACAAATAAAGGATAAAGTGAGCCAACTTTGCTTCCTTTTGCAATAACCATATTGCCCTTTGATATACGAAAGGACTGAGCATAGAAGACCACCTTGTAACCAAGGTCATCAAGTTGACCAACTGACATCAAACTACATGATAACTGAGGTACATGGCGTACATTATGCATAGTAAATTTTGAACCATCAATGAACTGCACAACCACATCTCCAATCCCCACAACATCACACTGGTAAGAGTCACCAAGTCTCACGGTACCAAGAGACTTTGATTCATAATTAGAGAACCATTCTCTATGTGGTGTCACATGGAAAGAAGCACCATAATCTAGCAGCCAGGTGTGGGAAAGAGAATCAGCCATAAGTGCCTCAGATGGCACAGTACTATCAAGTGTCAACACATCAGCATCATCAGAAATAGCATTAATTTCTTCAATCTTCACAGTCGAAGTAGATGGTGCAGGTAACTGTTTAACATGCCCATCAACATCCTGTCCTTTACCTTTAGCATTATTTAATGCATAACAGTCTTTCTTCATGTGTCCTTTCTTATGACAATAATGGCATTCGATATCCCTCTTCCTTGATTTACTTCTACTCTTATTCCGTTGACCATTCTTTTCCTTGTTCTTGCTCTTGCCACGTTGTTGATTCTTTCCTTGGTAAGAATCACAAACATTACATGCATCTCCACTCTGAGTGCCAACCATAGATTTTCTACGAATCTCCTCACTCAAGAGTGCTCCACATATGTCCTCATAGACGAGTTTACCGCCAGGTGCACTGTTGCTAATAGCTGTGCAAAACGTATCCCATGATGATGGCACGGTGCATAACAACAATACTGCTTTCATTTCATTATCCATATCCATTTTCTGAGCCTGTAACTGGGAGAATATAGCATCAAACTCATTTAGATGAGCAACAACACTATCTGTGTCCTTCATACGAAGGTCATATAATTTTCTCATCAGATACACTTTATTTGATGCCGTCTCTTTTTCATATGTATTGCATAACTTCTTCCAAAGCTCCTCTGCACTTTCACAGTCTAATACTGTAAAGTAAACATTATCTGCCAAGTGCAAGCGGATGGTAGACCTCGCCATTTCATCTAACTCATCCCAATCATCTTCATCCATGTCAGCAGGCTTCTTTGAAATCCCATTTACTGGCTTCCATTGCCTCCTTTGAATCAGCACATCTTTAATCTGATTCTTCCATGGAGCAAAGTTTGTGCCATCACATTTTCGGATCTCAAAATGGTCTTTGCCCTGCAAGTTATAGCTCCTCCTCGGAACACTAGCACTAGACCCTGATCCACCGGATGTGCCTGAGACCTCTGATGCCATGATCGTAGAGAACTGAATAGAATGATAATGGAGCTAGAAGAGTCCAAACACCAACAAATAAGTGTATCAAGGAGTAAATCGACCACTGTATAGTTGACTAAACCAGAAGTCTGGAAAAATTTTGCCAGAGTATCCTCTGCAAAATTAGCATATGACCAGTGTCCAAGTATCATAAAACTGCAAGTACTGACATGTCTACTTGCATAGTGAATCACTGACTCCACTGCATATAATCAGTTACCCAATAGAAGTCAACTAGGCTTATCGAGCACCTATGAACAACTATCATACATCTCCTATGGCGAAGCTGGGTAAGTCTTCCACCTGCATCACCAAAGAGACCCCGACATCTGGGTGTCTCCCAGTTAAGAAAACCTCACCACGACCCTCTTTATCAAACGTAAAAGGCTTTATGCAAAGAACGTAACTGCTATATCAATGACCACATGGACGTACATAAGCGGTATCCATAGAAGCGTACATGGTGTGTATGTGCTCAATATATGCAGTAAAATGACACTAAAAGGCTGAGTACACAGCCCAAAAACTAGCCAATAACACCTGCAAGTGTCTGTCAACTATGATGTTTTAGGCTTTTAAAAACCTGCATAAATTTGCAGAGACTGCTCCCACCAAAACTGAAAACCCCTCGAGAAACCTGTAGTTTTACGAGTGTGGCTGAAACTATAGCCCCAAAGGTTGATATTTATTGTCTGAGAAGTACAAGGAACACTCTTCTTGATGTTCTTGGACCTGTGCGAAGAGAACTATGTGCGAAAGTAGTCCGAAATGGCTCCAAAAAACACCCCAAAATTGCTTCAGAAATAGGCTTTGAAAGCAAAAATGAAGCTTTGAGGGACCAAAACTTGTTCAAGGTAATTTCAACCTTAGTCTTTCCCCTTCTTCAACACCACAAGAGTGTAGCTTAGTGGCAAGAGATTGCCACGATTAAGCGAGCTCTGGGGGGAACAGTACTGGGATGGGTGACCTCCGCGAAGTACCGGGAACCTCTATATTCCTTGATCGTTGAGGTCCTCCCTCGCGTGGAGCCAACGGTGACTTCGGTGACTTCGGTGACTCGGATGACAAGGTATGCCAAGGTCTATGCCTTGGTCGCCGCCTTAGTCATAAGCCTTGGAGAAAGCCTGGGGGGGGGGCTCGCTTCGCTCGCACAAAAGGTACAAAGCGTTTGCCTCGAACTGCTCTGATACTAGTGAAGTGTTTCAATGGCGATGCACCACAGTGCGCTCTCCTTCTCGAGAGCTCCACGACGATATGTTTGGAGTAGAAAACCGAGCTCCTGAGGCCGCGCACAGTAATCCGCACAGAGGCTATAGAATACGCAAAAAACACAGTACACATGAAGCACGAAGACAAACTTCTTAGGTCTTACAAATGCGGTCGAACTTACAGTTTGTGACTGACTAGGCCACTATATGTTTTCTTAAAGAACATACACAAAGAAGTGTCCGGTGGCCAATTGGCCTTTCACATGGACACTAACGATAACAGGTTCTAGTACCAAATAGCATGAAGAATCAAAACATTACTAAACTCAAAGATATGGTGGCTATGACACCTAATATTGCAGTTCACCTAAGAATGTGCATGCAACACTCTGCCTTCCCTACCCAAGACACATTCACGATGCCACCTAAGAAGATTTGGTTCAGTTTATACCTTGCAGAGATGCAGAACCTAACTATTAACGTAGCACACTGGATCATTGATCAGATACACTTGGCACACAAGCGATGGCCGTGCAAATCAGCCTTGTATGGAAGTTGTGCATTGACTAGGATCATTTATAGATGTTTGGCTTATGAAATTCTAATCTAGAGGGCTCTAATGTGGAATAGAGTACAACAATGCAAGGGCCGAACATCCACTGGATCCCCATCAAAGAGAATGTGAGGAGCAGTACCATGTGCTCAACTACGAGGAGCCACATTAACCATTGATGTAACTCCCCCACCTTGACATGTACGCCCATTTGCACTACGCCTCCCGAAACGCAACACTGAAGGCCCAAACTTGATATTTCCACCAGTTCCCATAGACCTTGAATTCCCTAGAGGAGTACATTTGGAAGAGCTCACTGATGAGGATTTTGGGCAGATTTTAAGAGAAGTGAATCTTGAGGTGGATGAGGCACAAGAGGTGGGAAGCTCTCAACCACAAGCAACCACCTCTCAAGTACATGTTACTATAGTCGACGAGGACAAAGAAGAAGATGAAGATGATAATGAGGACGAAGACTTTGAAGGAGATGAAGATGAACATGAGGGAAGACATCAGGAAGAGGAACATGACATGCCTGAACTTGCAAGTGCTCTGTAACCCAGTTACAAAGGTTATACGATACAATCAAGACGGTGCAAGAGAGACATAGAATTTCATTCGCATCAAGCCAAGCCTTGATAGAACAGATGCTCGCAGAGGAAGGGGTGGATCCTCACTTCATTAATACACTCAAATTATTAACAGAGTCACTAGGAGTTCAAGAGGTTGTGCACACAACAGTCCAACAATCAATCTGGTACGACAAATGTAGAGTGAAAACAAGGCCTCGGGCAGGAAAAAACAAACAGATCCCCATATCTGAACCAGAAGCAACCATAGAACCAGTAGCCACCCCAACAACCACCATCAAACTTACTACGAAAACATTTGTACAAACATAACCAACCTCACTCCAGCACCCTCCATCTCCTCCATCACCCCCACCTCTGCCAACCATTCCCCAAACCCAAGCCTCATCAACATTCTTTTCCTTTTGTGAACCAACCTCTTAGGCCTTCTCTTTTCTTCTATTACCAACCCTCTTTTCACTTCTCCATTTTTGTCGCTTGAGCCCATCATTGGACACCCCATGATACCTAGCATAGACGGACACCCCAGACCCACCAAAAGTAGTTTAGACATCCACACATACCCCCATTCTCATATGCCTCTTCCGCTTGATCCTTACTTTCCATTTGCCTCCTCCATCCTTCCCTACACTTCAATCCCAACCATAGCCCCACCCCATTATGTGTCTTTTATGGAAAGTTTCATTCGTGTCCCCACACCACACATGTTAGGCTCACAAACACTCACTTCCACTTCACTGTACACACCCACCATGATCACTTCACCTACCATTCCCATTTACATGGTAGCTCCAACACATACCACACTGTCCGACCCTATGGACATTTCACCACCCATTGCACCTCTGCCTCCCCCCACGATTCCACCATCCCCCATCCCCCTACCACCAACTTCACCTGCGTCCACCTCTTTGTTCGACACAACATCCATCATTCCCATTCCCCCTACACTCCACCACATCTCCCTTGCATCTCATATTGTGCATAATACATTCAACACAATAATTCAATGTGTATCACAACTACAACACAATTACCAAAGATTGGAAGATCAGAATGTTGCCTTCTAGGTAGAATCGCAAAGATTGCAAGAAAGAGTCGCAACTTTGGAAGCTGATAATGAAGCGCTTTAGTCGGAATACTTCACCTTATAGCAAGCTCATACAGAGCTGGAGGCCAAGACATCAAATGTGGATTCTGAAGCCGTCAAGGACTTGGAGACAATGCTTCACAGACAAAATCTCACCAATACAAAGGTACAAAGACTCCAACAATAGAACCACTATAACCTTGAAGCTTCTATGGAAGGGACCCCAAGTGCAGAGATTAGTCCTACAAAGTATCAAGTTGTTCCCCTAGTTAAGGTGTGTAATGTGCTAAGTTCAAGTGTTGGAAAGATCTTGGATTAAACCTATGATCATTGTTGGGCCTACCACACTTCCAATGGTATCAGAGCATAGTAGGCATACACTCTTAACTCATGACGAGTGACTATAGAGATAGACTTGAGCAAGAAGACAAACTAGATGGGATGTGTAACTATCCAATAAGGAGTTTTATGATGATGAACTCGCTAGTTTATAAGGACTTTTGGAACATTGTTGATGACAAGTACCCGAGGCAAAGACAAGCGAAGAAAGATGTGGCTTCTTCATCCAAGAGGTATTCTACTCCAATTTCTATTCATAAGACTTAAAGAGGAAGAAGAGGAGATTACATCTTCAACCAGAGATAGAGGGAGACAAATGCATATTCAACCTATAGAAGAGAAGTCCAGATGGGATTCAAGAGATGCAGATGCACTCTTATTTATTGTTAGAGGATTCAAAAGGCATATCATTCCACATATTAGATCATGCAAAACCTCTCGTCAAGCTTGGTTGGAATTAGAGAATCTCTATTAGAGAAGGAACTTGGTAGGAAACCTAACCTCAATAAATAGTTAGCCTACACAAGGATTAAAGTTGGTGAGTATGTCCAATCAAACATTTTGAAGCTTAAAGACTTACATGATCAATTATTTAATGTTCAAGTTACTACACATGATGATGAAATGGTCAATACCCTCATAAATTTACTTCCTCTACCTATTGTAATAAAGTGATAAGAAGGAGATGATTGAACCACAACCTTGACAGATAGGAGATGGTTGAACTATACGCTAAGAGAGAGGATTAGGAAGTAATCCTCAACCATGGCTTTTGGGGCAAGTGGTTAGCCCATCACACTCCTAACCAAGAGGTTGTGAGTTCAATTCCTTACACATATCATTCATTTGTTACATCTCTTTCTCTATCTACAAGATACAGAGAAAGCCACTTCATCAAGTGATGCAAAATATAGTCTATAGAGCTTCATTTACAACAACATTTGAAGAAGTTTGGTTAGAGAAGATTATGAATTATCTTGATGTTCATGTTCATCTACCTATGGATATATTTTTAGATGGTCAAGGTGCTATTGCTATTGCAAAGAATCGTGCTCATCATGCCTGGACAAAGCATATTGAAGTTCATTATCATTACATTCGAAAACAAGTATCTAAAAAGCATATTGAGCTATCTTATATATCGACAAGTGAAAATGTTTATGTACCTACAAGTGAAAATGTTGTAGACATATTTAGCAAAGCATTATCCAGAGATACACATCAAAAGTTATGCGAAAGGTTGAGCCTTATGCCATTATGACATTGAGGGGGGATTGTTGGAAAACAATGTTGGAATGCTCAAAATTGCCAAAAATTCAAGCAACACTAATTTTGATACTTAATCAAAATTTGATCAAAGATGGTAAAAAAAATTATTCTTCCATTGGATAGTCATCATTGAGCTCTCTAATGATATATAACACTTCACCATCTAGCATCTAAAGTCAACCAAAAGTCAAACCCTAATTTCTTCTTTTGGAGTTGCATTCCCTTCATTTGGGGAATTTTGGGCATTTTGTCGCGCGATACTAAACTATTCCATTCTATTTGGCAAATGTAAAAATTGTATTGTTTATTTGCTCAAGTGATACTTATTTTGTTGTCTTTGGTATCACACGAACAAACATCATTCTCTCTTCTCCTAAGTCTCTTGCATGTATGTATGTTGTAATTACGTATATGTATGTATGCATCATGCATATATATATATATATATATATATATATTTATTTATTTATTTAATAACATTCCATATCCCAACGTTTGATATGGCACCACATTCCATACACATATCATACATGCCGTACCAACTTAGAGCTTATCCATTAG
The DNA here is from genome assembly GCA_020310875.1 of Ceratopteris richardii. Classification (NCBI taxonomy): domain Eukaryota; kingdom Viridiplantae; phylum Streptophyta; class Polypodiopsida; order Polypodiales; family Pteridaceae; genus Ceratopteris; species Ceratopteris richardii. The sequence continues at coordinate 53,836,721 of CM035434.1, forward strand.
GAAGTGAGCTCACCAAAAGGAGCACATTCAGCCCCACTTCAACTGAACCAACAACAAAATCTAGCATGCACGATGGGACTTCCGATTTTTGGAACTCTTTGTGGGTAGCATTCTCATAGACAACAACGGGAGTCATTTTTTAATCATCTATGAGATTCAAGCAATAGCAGATTCAAGCAAGATAGTCATGAGGAGATGAATTGTCCATGATTGCAACCCCTCACTTTGTCGACCTATCATATTCAAAATCGGGAGGAGAAGAATGAAGCTACAAAAGAACCCTAGTCCCAACCGCTCAACAGGTTCAACCTCCAGCACTATGGCTCAGCTAGACCTACCACCACTACTATCTCATGTGCATATCAATTTTCCCATTTTGAAGGGTGCTTCTCAGGATGACTATGATGACCATGTGAGACGATTTGTGGCTTTGTGTAAGGGTTGTGGAGTGGAAGGCAAAGAGAATGCCTTCATGCTTCTCTTCCGAGCAAAGGGTTGTGGAGTGGAAGGCAAAGAGAATGCCTTCATGCTTCTCTTCCGAGCCACCTTGGAGGGATGGACCAATAAGTGGTCCAGTGGTCTAGTCAGTTTCGAGATGGGCACTTTGCCACATGGACTCTTATGTAGGATGCCTTCAAGGACAATTTTAAACCGGGAATACACTAGAATGAAACTTGGATGAGTTTAAGACTCTAAAGCTTAGGGAAGGAGAAGCATTTCTAGAGCTTTCACAAGAGCAAGAGCACTTATTACAAAGTTTTGAGAGGCCCCAAGGGACTTCTTTGTCAAAAAGTGGGTAGAGAGGGCACTACCCCTATCAACAGAATGCAAGTTAAGAGAGTTTCTTCTATCACATGCCACTAGATGATTTCATAGAAGAAGCTACAAGGATTGAGCAAGCTAAGGCCCAGTTTGGAGGATTTAGCTCCCGCTCTAATTTTGGTCCCAACCCCCCCTCTAATTTTTCTTGGAAAGGAGATGCGAACAACAATGATGTCAACCATTTGATGAAGGAGATTTAAACCTTGAAGGTCAAGAAGGAGGAAGAGAATATCCTGACACGATTAAAAAGAAAACTGGAGATGTTAAAAGTCACAAACCGAGGAGAAGGTGCCTGTGGATGAATGTCCGAGCTGTGAGGACAAGAAATAGAAGGACTCAAGGTATGAGGCCTCAGAGCTTGTATATGGTGTTCCATCTGTGGTAAGCAAGGAATGTAATAATAATATTCTTTGTCAAATGTGCGGAAAAGTAGGACACGATGCATGGGAACGCCATTACTCCAAAGGCACTCCACCATCGAGAGTTTATTGGGGCAATCTAGGCGCTCCACCCTGAGGGATCGAACAACCATCTTTGCTAGGACCACTGCAACAACAAGCTAATAACCTATGTTTATTCATTTCCTGTGTTCAAGGTCAGCAAAGTCAATCAAATCAACAAGGTCAAAGGCCTATGGATACAAATAGACTGAGGAGACGCATTGTTTGCTTCCGACGTGGAAAGTACAGGCACATTCAAAGCAATTTCACCCTTTCAGAAGATGCTCCACCTTGAAGACATTGTCTAGAATCAAGGGATCATTATACAAGGGACTGTCCAAAGATAATGCCATCAACCTTTCAGGTCCTCAATTGCAAATGATTACTATGTTGGATGACATACGCAAGAAAACACAATATGGAAAACAGGAGGAGTTACCCTCTCCTAGCACGAGGGTGGTGAAGCTATCAGAGATAGGTGAGCCATCGAGTCTCACTGTGCAGACAAGAGGACATGCTAGAACAAGAGGACAAAGGACAAGAGGCTTGTGGAAGCCAGGAGTTTCAAAAGACTGAGTACACTCAGTAGGCACATTCTGAATGCAATGCCAATACTAGTACAACTGGTATAGATGCTGCTTACCATACTTCCATGAAGGCATTGAAGGAAGCAGAAGGATCCAAGGAAATACAGAAACAGTCCAGCTACTAAAAACAATACACAAGCAGGTAAACCTATATGAATTGCGAAGGATAGATGCACAATTCAGAAATGATGTACTCCAAGTGATTCATGAGTTTACTTCACCTGCTTGGGTGACAACAACTAGCATTACGAGAAACCATCCAACCAAGCTAGCTCCTCTCACTGAATACAATAGTCCTAGGCTCGCGGTAAGTATCTCAAGTCGTATTCTCTTAGGTGTGATTGTTTATGGTGGGTCTGGCATTAACTTAATGCCAAAATACACCATTGCAAAGCTGGGACTGTCACCTAAAAAGACAGCCTTGTTTATTGTCACTCTTGCAGAGCACATCAAAGTCAAGCCAGTAGGAGTCGTGGAAAAAAGTGCATATGGAGATACATGGTAATCAATTCATCTTAGACTTTGTGGTTTCGAATCTTTCCCAAAATCGAGAGGTATTCCCCCTATTATAGGCAAGCCATGGCTGAAGCATGCACAGGTCATTCACGATTGGGGTCAAGACCTCATGTGGGTGAAGCATGCCGAGAAGGAAGGAGACAAATGTACATGGAAGTCAGCCCAGATGCTCACACAGGAATGGCCCAGGCAATCAATGTGGCATGTGAGCATGAGAATCAGTTAGAAGGGGAAGAGATCCCAGATGCTGCTGAGAAGGAGAATATCTTAGAATGGATGGAGGCCTCATTGCCTTGCTTTGGGATGTAGATAATAAAGGAATCTGTTGAGAAGGGACTAACCTTTCGAGGCATTGGATTAAGAGAGCCTATTGTGTCTCATTGAAGGGGGGAAAACACACCAACTATCACTAGGAAGGAAGAAGGAATTACAACCAAACTGAACAGACAAATGGTCGCCCTCAGAAAGAATAAATAGATACTTTTGCATGGCACTACAAGGACTTGGAAGGTATCCCCAAACGCCTAGGTGAATACAGGATCCCACTTACAAAGGAGGCAAAAACATGTGCATGGCAAAATTTACCTCCTCAATCCAAAGTATGCAGAAGTAGTTCATGAAGATATCGAGAAGATGGAAGAAGCTGGCATAATCATTCCAATAGAACACTATAAATGGTTGTCCCTAGGGTAATAGTTCCCAACAAAAACTCTAGCAAGCTTCATCTATGTGTAGGTTTTTGGGAGTGAAACAAAGTAACTATTCCATACAGCTTCTCTACACCCCTTGCAGAACAATTAGGAGAGGAAGTAGAAGGACATTCTTTGTATAGCTTCATGAACGGTTTTAATGGGTACAACCAGATTGAGATACACCCCGAAGATTGCTCAAAGACTGCCTTCATTACACCTTGGGGAGTCAAGATGGCTTTTGGACTATGCAATGCCTCAACAACTTTTGAAAGGAGGGTGAAAATAATATCTGGCCCTCTTTTGCTTCATTTCCCACAAATTTTCATGGGTGATATTTATTCATTATTTGGAGCAAGAGATGTTACATGAGTGCTATGAGGAACACTTAGCACAACTGGCAAAGGTGTTTGAAAGATGCTGGGAAACAAGGTTGTGTTGGTTTTTAGGCCCACAATATAAAGAGACATATAGAAAATAGAGACAAGATTAAGAATAGATATCACATGAGAGAGACGTAATGAGCAAAGCTTCATATATATTCATTACATTCTATGTTGAAGTACATAAAGTTAAAAGATAGCATAGAGGATATGCAAGAATCACAAGCTGTCCATAAATCCACAATCTCCAAAGTTGAAGATGATCTCCTCCAAATAGATAGGCTCCAAGTTGTTGCACACCTCGTAGATGATGAAGAAAACACAACTCCACCTCTTCAAGTTGATGAGAAGCACAACAAGCCTTCAAAAACTGAAAATGGGACTATTTTTGACCACTTTCGAGATTTATTTATTAATCTTAATAAACTTGCAAGTGGGGTCTCTAGTGAAGGTTTCCCCAATGACATGTTTTCTAACAATCCCCTCTTAACTTGGCACTAGTAGAATATGCCAGGTATGTATATGTGTTATTTGTTGTAGTTATTAGGTTTAGGTACCTCTATTTTTCACATTCATGCAAACTGTCCTTCAAGCACACACAAGGACCTTTGTCATGAAGAGCTCTCCACAAACACACATCAAAGAGAACTCACACATTCCCCACTCTTCTCAAGCAAGTACTACTTGGAAGGATAGAGATAAATACAAGATGAAATTTAATTATAGGATAAACTCAAACATATTCCCAAAATTATCAAGGTTTTCAAGTCCTTCTTAAACCAAGGTTATATGCTCTCATGTATACCTATTGTACAAACACACACACACAACTACAAAAACTTGTTATAGTTCAACCATATATATATATATAAAATTCTAGCAAAATTTGTTTTTGTTATGATAGTTGTAATCTACTATGTTCTTCTTTAATATGATCCCTCATGGAGTGTACAACTCTTCAAGACAATATTCAACACCTTCTTAAAGATTGATCTCCTTCATACCACTGTTGAACATGTGGTTGAGCTTGAACTACATCTTCCATGAAGACTTGATCTTCCTACTTGTGGCCAAATTCTCTATGTACTCTAGTTTACTTGCGTCGATATCAATTGTTGGTTTTTAACCGAACAATTACTATAGAGACATAGAAAAAATATAGACAAGATGAAGAATAGATAGCATATGAGAATGATGTAAGGAGCAAAGCTTCAGATACATTCATTACATTCCATGTTGAAATTACAAGATAGCATAGAGAATATGCAAGAATTACAAGTCGTCCATAACTCCATAATCTCCAAAGTTGAAGATGATCTCTTCCAAATAGATAAGCTCCAAGCTTCTGCACACACCTTGTAGATGATGAAGAAAACACAACCCATCTCTTCAAGTTGATGAGAACATCTCTTGCAAGCTCTAGCTCTTGAAGAGCTCCAAGAGTGATGTTTTATGACATTAGGCCTACTCCCGCTGAATTGAGGCTGGGAGACATCGAAGCACATTGGACTAGTTATCGTGAAGTCCAGCTCTCTGGATTCTAGATGTAAATCAATGGGCTGCAATGTTCCCAGCCATGGTATCAAGGGTTCACATCTTCATGTTGAGGACAAACATTCATCAGGCCTGCCAGATATATGGCATTCTCATCTTGTTCCAGTCTATTCAGCCAGCATACTTGCTCCTGAAAAGGCACTTGGGTTGTCTTCCGCCATGCAACAGCTACTTGAAGCACTCATTAATAAAAGAGATTGAGTAAAGAAGAGAATGGACAATGTGTTGAAAGTCGGTAATTGTGCCCAAATCAGTGCTTTTCAAAACTAAAGGAGAGACATTTGAAGAGCATAGTGGGCTTGCTTGAGCAAAGGCAGCACAGTCCAGCCCTGTGAAAGGTTTGGAAGCTGCAGTTAGTACAGGAAGAGAATACCATCAACTTTTATCTATCTATCTATTTATCTATCTATCTGTCTATCTATAGGAGCCTGCATACTCCATAGCATATGATCCTGAAGTTGCAAAGCGAGGTGATCGATCAAGTTCCCATGCAAAATAATTTGCAGAGACGGTTTCACTTCAAGGAAATTGGATTTCAATGTGGCATTAGGAAACAAAAGAAACACTTTCCCATTCTCTTGGCCAAGGATATGGTGCAAAGCTTGCAAGCAGGCATAAAATTCGGTCGAGTACTCTATTTCTGCAGGTCCTTTTCTACTGGTTCAAATATCTCTATCCTTCTTTGAATAGTCAGCTTCCCCCCTTCATTTTCTTAGTCATCTTCATCCTCATCCTCGCCTTCAGCTCACAGGTATTGTAATGCTCTCCGAGATGAACAGACCTCTAGTGGCGAGCATCTGTAGAACTTGCAAGTGTAATTTCACGTAGACCAAATTTTGGAGACTATATGAATGCCTTTAGCTAAAAGACACGTATATGTCACTTTGTTTTCCCATGTGAACCCCCTTTTCTTCCTGAGTTGTTTTTTGAGATCTGTCATGGGGTTGACACCCTGATTCATCTCTGTAACACCAGCACTAAAGTCATCATCAGCAAGTCTCAAACTTTCTTGCAATGCCTTAATTTCTTCCTTCAAAGCATTACTCATGTCTCCAACTTTGTAATCTCTTTCTCCAATTCAATGCCTTACTCTTCCAAAGCAACTTTTGGCTTGACCAAATGGATTGGCCTTAAGTGTCCTTGGAGCTTGTCCATTTGAGCCTCTGACGTAGGTGGCCGATTCTCTATCCTCCTTCGAAGTATAAATAGATGACTTTGTATGCTGAGAGCAAGGCTGAAGCACTAAACGCCAAGGGTTCTTCTCCATTGTGATGTCGCATGAGTGTCTACCGTGTTCGATTGAACATACTCCCCACCACGTGAGTGTTAGGTCTTGCAGATGATGAAGGAACACGAGTGAGCATGTGTCCAGAGTACGTGGCTGGACATGTAAAGTGCAATTTGTAAGAAGCCATTTAGCAGTACTGAGGAAGCATCTCCCTTTAGGGGTACAAACAAAGTCCTTGGTACATGACAGCTTGCTTAAAAAGTACAGCTGCAGCTGTACTTGGTCCATAGCATCTCATTTTGGAAGTACACCAGCTGTACTTGATGCTTATGCAGTGCATTAAAAAGAAGATCTTGGTATGCATTCAAGGAGAAAGGCAAGTGCAGATGCAGACTGACATGGAATCATCTTGAGGATAAAAGGAGATAGATGGCACGCATTGGGGGGCAGCATCATCTCACTTTGCTTGTACTCTAACTCGTCTCTACTTCATCTTTGTTATGTTCTATTTTATTGTATTTAATTTGTCTTCACTTCATCTTTATGGTGCTCTACTTCACTATTGTGTATGAATCATAGGAAAGTTGTGAGAGCTTATCCATTACACAGTGAGCTCACTAAGAGGAGCACATTCAGCCCAATTCCCACCGAACCTTCAAAAACACCTGGGCATATTGCAATAAGTTGCCTAAATAAGAGAACAAACTTTAGAGTTGTAGTCATCCTTGTAGAGAAGGGAAACCAGGTAGTCCAATTGTGAAGGAGACCATAAAGTAGGACCATGATATGAGAAAGGGTCTCATAATTCTAGCACCACCCATAAAAACATTCCTTGCCCTTGTCAATTTGATCATGTCTAAGAAGACCCTTTCCCTCAAATCATTAGTAGATTATGGAGCCTTCTCATGTTTCATTGATGAAGGATTGGTAAAGAAACATATTCAGAAGAACAAACCAATAAGAGTTGAAGTAGAAGATAGACAAGTTGTAGCATCCGGAGACATTACCAAGGAACCTAGAACATTAAGAGTAAACCCTAGTGATCATCATTTTCATATATGTTTTAATGTAATATCAAGTCCAACAAATCCTGTTATCATTGGAATGCCTTGGTGCAAGAGACATAATAAAAAAAATGATTGGGAAAAGAATATGATCACTCAACAAGACATTCAAAAGAAGCCATCATATATAGGAGCCAAATCCTTTATTCACTCAGTAAGAAAGGAGTCGACATATATGATCTATACCATACCAGCACAAGAATCCAAGAAAGATGAACCAGTTAACCACCTTGCTAGTATCAAAATTTCCAAGTTTTCTTTGAAAGGAAAAATGTGGGTGTCTCGGCAGAACATAGATCTTATGATCATGCCATAGAACGCCGAGGCCCAAGAGGGTGCACAACCACCCATTGAACCTTATCTACATATTATTCCCATAGGAACTTGCAAAATTGTGCAAGAACATCGATGGGAACTTAATCAAGGGGTTTATTAGACATTCGAAGTTTCCTACACGAGCCCCTATCCTATTAGTAAAGAAAACACTCTGGATATTTGTAGATTATCGAAGCCTAAACAAGATTACTATTAAAAGTAGATATTATCTACCAATTATATCAAAGTTCCTAGACCGACTTGGAAAGGCAAGTTTTTCACTAAAATTGACTTTCAAGGGGCTTACAACCTTGTCAAAATCAGAAAAGGAGATGAATGAAAGACAACATTTTGTACAAGATATGATTATTTTGAATATGTAGAGATGCCATTTGGTCTCGCAAATGCTCCAACAGTTTTCCAACAGAAGATAAATGATATTTTTCAAGGATATCTAGATGATTCTATAGTCATATATTTAGATCATATCCTGAATTTTCAAAAGATCTAGAGGAGCTCAAAGATCATTAAAACTGGTTCTAGAGAAATTAAG
>CM035434.1:53852371-54389871 GCA_020310875.1 Ceratopteris richardii
ACGTAAAAAGCAAAATTTATCACATATGAAAGTATTTGGCTGTATTGCATATGTACATGTTTTAGATGAGTTTAAGACAAAGCTTCATCCAAAAGTAGAAAAATGTATCTTCATTGGATACTCCATTGAGCAAAAGGGATGCAAATGTTATAATCCACTCACATGAAAAGTGAAGGTAAGCAGAGATGTGGTATTTGATGAAATGTCAAGCTTCTATGCAGATGCCAAAGAAGGACTTAATCGTGAACCAAATGACAGAGAAAATGTTGAAAAATCAAGTGCAGATTCTCAAGTTCTGAGTGGACCGGATGCGTCACCAAGCAATAGTTCCAACTCAAATCCATGGAGTGGAAGATTGCGTGGAAATTTCAGTCCAATAAATTCATCAAATACATCCAAGAAAGGTAAAGAAAAGCTTTCTGTTGGTAGTAAAACATCTATAGATTTTGAAGACATTGATGGAGATTCAAGCGGTTCAGAAAAGAGCCTTGATGAGGAACTTGGATTGCTCTCTGTGAAGACTCTAGGAGTTAGAAAGGTCAATGCAGATGATACAAGGAGAAGTGACCCAAGACCAAGAAGATCTGGGAGGATGCGGAATTCTGTGCAACAATTGACGTATGACAATTATATGGCTCGTCATTGTGCTTAGATGACCAAGGTAATACAAGATGCTAAACCTTCTTGTTCTGAAGATGCAATTGGAAATGTAGATTGGGAAAAAGCTATGGATGAGGAGATGGCTTCCCTTTATGGAAACGATACATGGAAGTTGGTTCCATTGCCACAAGGAAAGAAATCCATAGGCTACAAGTGGGTTTACAAGGTAAAGCACAATTCTGATGGTAGCATAAAAAGGTACAAAGCACGATTGGTAGCAAAAGGATATGCAGAGACATATGGCATTGGTTATGAGGAAATGTTCAGCCCTGTAGTCAAAATGTCGACTGTCAGAACACTTGTTGCATTAGCTACAGCAAAAGGATGGACTTTGCATTAGATGGATGTAAAGAATGCTTTCCTACATGGTGAGTTACAGGAAGAAGTATACATGGATCGGCCACAAGGATATGAAGATTCAAAGCACCCAAAATATGTTTGCAGGTTTCAAAAGGCTTTGTATGGGCTTAAACAAGCCCCTCGTGCTTGGCATGCAAGGATTGTTGACTACTTAACCACCATTGGATTTTCTATGTCTGATATAGATCATTCACTATATGCAAGGAAGAGTGATGATGGCATCACAATTCTGACTGTTTATGTTGATGACTTGATTGTAGGAGGCAACCATGAAGCGAGCATTAAAGAGGTAAAGCAATTTCTCATGCAGGAATTTGACATGAAAGATCTTGGTGTGCTTCGCTATTTCTTGAGCATTGGGTTTATACATACAGAAACCGGTATATGGATTTTGCAAAGGCAATATGCCTTGAATATGATGCAAAAGTATGGTATGGCTGATAGTAAGCCAGTTTCTATGCCATTAGATCAAAATTTGAAGTTGGATACTACATCAGGTGAAGCATTGGAAAATGATACTATGAAAAAGAAAATTGTGGGAAGTTTGATATATCTCACAATTACAAAGCCTGATCTAAGCTACACTGTTTGACCTGAAAGTCAATTTATGCATGTTCCCAGGAAGCCACATTAAGATGCTCTAAGGAGCACTTTACGTTATGTGAGTTCTATTTTGGATTATGCATTGTTTTAAGAAGCTTGTGTAGATTTGCAGGATCATGGATACACCGATGCAGATTGGGCTGGAAGCATTCCAGATAGAAGATCTACTAGTTGCTTTCTATTCAAGTGAAGCTATTACATGGAGCATTAAGAAGAAACCCATTGTTGCTTTGTCGAGCACAGAGGCTGAGTATAGAGGTGCTTCGACGGAAGCATGTGAGGCATCATGGCTAGAGATGCTACTTGCAGATTTAGGTGTGGAAGTGCAAAAGCCTATCACCATCTATTGTGATAATCTTTGCAGCGTACAGTTAGCACAGAATCCTGTTTTTCATGCTAGAACAAAGCATATCGAGGTACATTATCACTTCATCAGAGAGAAGGTATTAGTAGGTGATATTGATATTTTTTAGGTTAGAATGGATGAGCAAGTTGCTGATATTTACACTAAAGCACTTGGAGCAGAAAAGCTGAAGAAGTTTCGAAAGATGCTTGGATTACAGGACATGACATTGAGCTTGAGGGGGATTGTTGAGATTTCAAGTTCAACATGTGATGATCCAGGATGACACGTATCACTTTTTCATTTCTATGATGTGTAAAGTGGTCACGCCAGTATATGTCAGGGATACTTCATTGAGCTTTACTAGATTTATCTACCAAGAGTGATTGCACATTTGTTTCTTGCTAGCTCACTCATTCGCGGACATTAGGATTTTCCTTATGTACTGTTTTTTATATATTGTACTGGTTGTATTGTTGTTTTAGGTCATTCTTGTACATTTCTTTTATGTAATAGAAGAAGAAGAAGAAGATCATTCTTCTTTGCCTCAATCTGTGTGTGTGCTTCTTTTTTATTGTGAGAGTGTGTGTGTGAGCTCTCTTTCTTATCTCCTTCCTCGTGACAAGATTGAGTACATTTCGGGATGGACAGGTGGTGATCTAGATCTCTTGTTTCAGTTAGAGGATGAGAGAGTGAGGTTCTATAGCATGGACAAATGTTTTGGACAGCCTACAATATGACTACAAGAGAATGAGCTTTCTCTTTTCATATGGTGGGAGAAATATGGAGTTAGTACTCTTTTATTGATAAGTGATTTTTTAATAAACATTTCATCTCGTTATCAAAGAATCAAGTCTAATTAATTTCGTTTTGTGCAAATCGCAGAGAAAACTTTCCTTGCAAATACTTTCGCAAGATTGTAGTAGAGTACCGACAGAGAGGAATTGGAGCACATGGGCTCTATTCCACACAAAAAAGAGGAATAGATTTAAGTCCAACGAAACTTGAGAAGTTAGTGTAATGCCACTTCAATCTCAAGTTGCTAGAGACTAAAGGGCATAACATTGCTCCTTTGCAAGTAAATACATTCTCTGACGTTTTGCTTTAGTCATCCATTTAAAATTTATATTTGTATCTAGTTGTAATCTATAATTTTAAAAATTTTAAATTACAGGTTAATGTAGATTCTATTGATATTGACCTTGTCAAAGATATCCCTCAAATCCTCATGAGAAGAGGGAGATTTTTGCCATGCTTGCGATGGAGTCTAAGAGACATGTGCGGGAGACCGTAGTCGCACCCGAAGGGATAGACCTCACATAGGTACAAAGTTTAAGTTATAGTATATAGTCTATAGATAAAAATACTTTTCATTCTACATTTTAATTTCTTAATTCTAATATAGCGTTTTATGAAAATATTATGCTACGTGTAGATGATCCATCATTTCCATCTACTACTCGGCCATTGAAGTATTATTCGAGATGAGCTAGACGAGGTCGTGGACAACGTGGTGGAAGATCTAGTGTTCGTGATATTGGTGGCCATGGGACTTCTACACAGCATGCACATGATTGGGAGGAGTTATCAACCTCGTCTTCGAGCAGAGATGATCTTGGTCCAGACCCTACAGTGATTGAAGCTCAGTTTGGACATTCAAAGTCGGATAGTATATCATCATGGGCTAGTACATTTGATGAGGATCCCGTAGATGATGACTCCATGGATGACATTGGGGAGTCATGATTCATCTTAAATTATAGTGTTGACAGTTTTCAGTGACTCAGTGATACTCTCTGGTCTTTGATAGTGATCACTCTATGTTTTTTTGTATGACATTTCCACTTGGCACTTATTATATGGCTATCAGCTATTGACATTCATGGTTCATGTATATTTTTTACTTTTCATCATTCATGTAATGAAATATCATTGATCACTATCTCATTTATGGTGTAAATTGCAATTTGCAATGTGGATATGAGGTTCATGATTTATCGTTCATTTAATTTTATGATGTATGGTATGATGTTACATGTATCATGTGTCACTAATAACTACGATCGTGGTTCATCGATGTAATGATGTAATGGGAGAGGATTCTAGAGTAGGCATTTTATGTGTTTTTGGCACTAAAATGTATACATGAGTTGAATAGGGATTGTACATACCTCAAATATAAGAAAAAAGAAAATCTCTCTAGATGAATAAAGACCTTGATTTTTATTTTTATTTTTAAAAACCTCTACGATTTAAACAATTTAAATAATTTAAATCCCGATTTAAATCTACGTTTAAATCTCTACTTTGTACTATGGAAGGAGCAAACCATAAATTCAAGAAGAAAAAGTTCATGAAGTATATGAGTTCCAAAAAAATGGACTATTCTAGTACAAGAACTTATTGTATGTTCTTCAAAGAAAACCCAAAATCCAAATACTCCAGCAATGCCATGATAGCCTTGCAAAAGATCATTTTATAGTGAATAAGACAATAGAGCTTATATCAAGAGATTTTTTAGTGGCCTCAAATTTGGAAAGAAGTCAAAGAATATATCCAAACTTGCAACACTTGCAATATATCTAAGGTATCCCACCATAAACCTCATGGTTTCTCGGGCAACCTATACCTGTCTCAACACGACCATGATATTCATTGTCTATGGATTTCATCATAGATCTACCAAAGTTAGATGTGTAAAATGTCATTCTTGTTGTCGTGAATAGATCCACAAAAATGACACTTCATTCCAACCACAAGGCAATCACAGATGGAGTCACTCCTAAAATTTTTCTCAAATATATCTTTAAGCTACATGGATTGCCTTGCCTGATGATATTGTTAGTGATTGAGGCCCACAATTCATATCCAACTTTTAGAAGAGTCTTCGCAAACTCCTTGGTGCTCAAGTTAAATTGTCTACAACCAATAGTCTACATACTGCACATATTGATGATCAAACAGTACAGGTGAATCAAGTTCTAGAATAATATCTCCAGTGCATCATCAACTACTTCCATAATGATTAGTTTGTGCTTTTACACTTTGCAAATTTTTTCTTATGACAACATCCGTACATCTACCACGCAGACTCCATGCAGACTTCCTTCTTTGTAAACTACAGACAATACCCAAGGATGGATGTACAACTTTCAAATCATGTAAAGAATCCATCTTCCAAAGGTAAAGCTCAGTACCTTATGGATATTCATCAAGAATGCAAGCAAGAGATTCACAGAGATCAAGAACAATACAAGCATTATGCAAATCAACATCATGTTCAAGATCCATCTTATCATGTTGGGGATAAAGTGTGGTTATTTGAAGACTTCAAAGCTTTGCACAAAGCTAGACCATCAAAGATTTGGCCCTTTTATTATCCTAGTCAAGGTTAATCAAATCACTTTCAAGCTCTAGTTATCAAGTACCATGGAACACATGGAGTTTTCCATCTATCCATGTTGGAACCATATCACATTTCACGATTAAGGGAGGAGAGACCCAATCCTCCACCACCTATCGAGATCAAAGATCCTGACGAATTTAAGGTTGAGCATGTCTTAGATTCAAGAATCTCCTGAAGGAGATTGGAATACCTTGTTCATTGGAAAGAGTATGATATCAGCCATTGTGCTTTGGAACTTGTAGAAATATTATTAGTGAGCATCAATGACACAAAGGTAATCATCTTGAACCTCAGATTCCATATGACTTTCAATACCTCATTATTGGTTCAGAATTTGGAGAAAGTAATGCTTCCATTGTGTCCAAAATGTGTCAAAACCCTAAGATCAACGGTCTACTTTCTTGATTCTGGCATCTAGAGTTCTTGTTTTAGATTGCTGACATCATCAATTCATAACGACCCTTGAACACCTATGTAAGGTGGACTTGGCCACATACATCCTCGGTCTTGCCAATGCAAGCCTTGGGACCTCAAGAAGTCGTGATCTCCAAATAAGTACTTTCCAAGTTCCAGTTCCAATTCTAGTCTTGTTCCTTGTTCTAGTCCTATTTAGTCTAGTATTGTGGACAACCCGTCTTGTAATCTCATAGTATGAGATCATGTCCAGTTCTTTCTTGTACCTAGTCCATCTCCCTCAAGGGAGTTCTTGTAACTAAGATATATTATTTCATACCTACGATCCCGGGTTGTGGGGTCTCTTCTATCTTATCTACTCCAGTTATCCATACCTATCAATCCCAGGCTGTGGGATTTCTTGGATCAGTTGCATATTCTTGTATTATTTCCCTAGATAGGTGATCTTGTAATCATAAGTATAATTCTAAAATCTTGTCTACTCTAGTTAGAGGGCACAATCTAGTGCTCCCCTAACATTTTGGCAAGACTAGCTTCTATCCAAGACCAAGCATCATGGAGAACACGATTGAATAGAATGTGGCATAGCTTCAGAGACTCAAGAAACAAGTTGAGGACCTAACTCATCGACAGGCACAAGTCAAGATGGGACATCCCATGCATGTAGGCGCACTCATCCAAGAATTACAAGAACAAATCGATAATCTTCAAGCAATTCAAGAAAGCACTCAAGTAAATCAATGCCCTAGTTCATCCGTCATGAAGGAACCCAAGATTTGCATGCTAAAAAAGTTCAATGGTGAACACAAAGTTTCGCAGAATCTTGCCCGAGCATTATCATGGTTCTCCCCAATCTTGGAGATTAACATGGCACTACTTCTGACTATGAGGGTTTTCTCCGAGAGCTCACTGCCACGTTTGGAGATGCAAACACAAGTTAAGTGGCAAAAACAAAACTCTGGAAGCTACATCAAGGTAACCACCCTACCTCTACTTATGCATTAGAATTTAGGCAATTCCTATATGATCTCAATTGGCGTGAGGATTATTTCATAAGACAATTTAGATTGGGCTTAAGAGATGATGTGAAGGACCTTCTACTCACGATGCCAGAGGTTAAGACATTGAATTAATACATCACCCAAGCCATTCAATGCGATAACCTCCTTTTTGAAAGGAAACAAGAATAAGTAAAAGGAAGACTTCACCAATGGAAACCCTTCCAACCTACTCTATAGAAGATCCTATGCCTGAACCTATGCAGATAGACATAACTAAGTTCCAACCTCTAACCCCAAAGGAGAGACAGAGAAGGAGAGATAACAAGTTATGTCTCTAATGTGGAAACCCTCATCACATTGCAATTAATTGTTCCAACAAGAGAACAAACTCTAGAGTCTGAATCACCCTTGTACAACAAGGAAACGAGGAGGTCAAGTTGTAAAGGAGACCGTACAACCGGACCATGATATAAGAAAGGGTCTCATAATTCCTGCAACACCCATAGAAACATGTCTTTCCCTTGTCAAGTTGATCACACTTAAAACCCTCATCACATTGCAATTAATTGTTCCAACGAGAGAACAAACTCTAGAGTATGAATCACCCTTGTACAACAAGGAAACAAGGAGGTCCAGTTGTAAAGGAGACCATACAACCGGACCATGATACAAGTAAGGGTCTCATAATTCCTGCAACACCCATAGAAACATGTCTTTCCCTTGTCAAGTTGATCACACTTAAGAACACCCTTTCACAGGAGCCTCCTTATGTCTCATCGATGAAGAATTGGTTAAGATATTACGAGGGAAACCATACCATTAAAAGTACACCTTGATGATCATGATTCCCACATACGTTTCAATGTAATATCAAGCCCGATAAATCGTGTTCATATCAGACATTGATTCGGAAAAGAATAAAATCACTCGTCGAAGTATTCAGAAGAATCAGACATATGTAGGAGCCAAAGCCTTCATACATGGAGTAAGAAAGGAAATGATATATATGATCTATGCCATACCAACTGAAGCGTCAAAGGAAGATGATCCAATGAAGCTATCTAACCAGTACCAAGATTTTCAAGATGTTTTTGAAAAAAAGAATGGAGATATCCTCCTAGAGCATAGACCTTATGATTGTGCCATAGAACTTCAAGAGGGAGCACAATCACCCTTTGGACCTATCTATAGGGTATCCCCGAAGGAACTTACAGAATTACGCAAGAATATTGATGAGAATCTAGCCAAGAGGTTTATCAGATACTCTTAAGTCTCCTATAAGAGCCCCTATCCTATTTGTAAAGAAGAAGGGTGGGACTCTCCAAATGTGTGTGGACTATCGTGGATTGAATAAGGTCACTATAAAAAAGAGTTACCATCTACCACTTATATAAGAGATCTTGGAACACCTTGGAAAAGCGAGTTTCTTCACGAAGATTGATCTTCAAGGAGCTTAAAACCTTGTTAGGATCAAAGAAGGAGACGAATGGAAGATAGCATTTCGAACCAGGTACATGCATTTTGAATATGTAGTTATGCCATTCGGTCTCACAAATGCTCTAGCCATCTTAAGCTATCTTTAAGCATACGATGAATGATATCTTCAAGAATATTTAGATGATTTTGTGATTAATATACTGTTACCCTCAGATTCCCACATGGAAAGTAGATTCTGTAGCACTTCTTTTTGTATTTAAATTCTGATTGTTGCACTCGCAAGTCTTCTGGAACCTCAATCTTCAGGTATTTGTGGCTTTGCAATGTCGTAAGAAAGGACCATCTTTATTGTTCTTGGATTGAGAAAAAGGGGAAATAAAATGGAAAAAAAAAAGAAAGAAAAAACTCATTAATGGTGCCCTCAAATCCTGCCCCCCCACTCTCCCCATCTGTCCGGCATGTGTCCACGTGTGTGGCAGATGATATCGAGGTTTGTTATGACAAAAAAAAGGAGGATGGAAAAACTCCTTCTCACGGGTTCTGGGGTGCGCAGGGGGGAGGGTCTCCCTCCTATTGTTGGGGGGGCGGTCCTCCGTCCTGTGGAGGGGGAACTCGCTCTCTATGGCGGCAGAGAGAAAGACAGCCTTGGGGGGTTGATACCGGAATTCGTTCATGGCAATGATATTCGATGAGTTTGGGCCAGCTGATCTGTAGTTGATATTGAGAAAGAGATGGCGATGATGACAACAAGCTCTAAATTAAGAGTATCATGTGGGAGTTCGTACATACCTCGCGTTTCTCAGCTGGGGATTTTAATTCTCCAGTTAAGGGCAGCAACGAGTATTCAGAAGCACCCGAAATCCCAAGTTCTTATCAGAGCATCAGCCTCAGAAAATGGTGCAACACCAGAGGATCAATCCCTTGTCATTTTTTTTGGAGAGATGCTTATAGACTTTGTTCCAACAGTTGCTGGGCTATCTCTGGCTGATGCTCCAGCTTTTAAGAAAGCTCCAGGAGGTGCACCTGCAAATGTTGCTGTTGGCATAGCTCGGCTAGGTGGAAATCAGCTTTTATAGGCAAGGTTGGTGATGATGAATTTGGCTACGTGCTTGCTGAAATATTGAAAAAGAACAATGTTCATGATGGAGGAATTCTATTTGACAAGGGAGCACGTACAACATTAGCATTTGTAACTCTTCGGTCAGATGGTGAACGTGAATTCATGTTCTTCAGGAATCCAAGTGCAGATATGCTATTGCAAGACAGTGAACTTAATGTTGACCTTATCAAGAAGTCCAAGATTTTCCACTATGGGTCCATTAGCCTAATAACAGATCCGTGCAAAAGTGCCCATTTAGCGGCAATGAAAACTGCAAAGAGGGGTAGGAGCACTTTTTTTCAGTGAGTTGATCCACCATGGGCAAGGTGATTGGGCATGTCGACTCTGGGAAATCGACTACCACCGGACACCACATCTATAGGCTCGGCGGCATTGACAAAAGAGTGAGTGAAAAATTTGAGAAGCGGTTATTCAAATATCCCCGAGTTCTTGACAAGCTCAAAGCAGAGCGGGAGCGAGGGATTACAATCAACATTGCACTTTGGAAGTTTGAAACTACCAAGTGCTATTGTACTGTGATAGATGCTCGTGGACATCGTGATTTTATCAAGGACATGATTGCTGGCACTTAGTAGGTTGATTGTGTGGTTGTGATCATTGATTCCACTACTGGAGGTTTTGAAGCAGGTATCTCCAAGGACGTACAGACTAGAGAACATGCATTGCTTGCCTTTACGTTTGGTGTGAAACAAATGATATGCTGTTGCAATAAGGTGGATGCACTTACTCCTAAGTATTCGAAGGCTCGCTATGATGAAATCATGAAGGAAGTTTCATCATATATGAAGAAAGTTGGATATAATCCTAATAAGATTCCGTTTGTGCCTATTTCTGGATTTGAAGGAGACAACATGATTGATCGCTCATCCAACTTGGATTTGTACATGGGACCTACTTTGCTTGAGGCCCTCGATATGATTCAGGAGCCAAAGAGGTCATCTGACAAACTTCTATGGCTGCCATTGCAAGATGTTTGCAAGATCAATGGTATTGGGACTATGCCCATTGGTCGGGTGAAGAACTGGGATGGTTAGAATGGCTATACAATGAGGACAGGGAAAAGTGTCATACGCAAAGACGGCTGCATGCCATTGGTGGTACTTGGGAGCTCAAAGAGGAGAAGATTGTGTTGTGAGCTATTGTGTCTATTGCAGATAAGGATCTCCTTAAGGATCAAGTAGTAAATGTGAGGTTTCCAGACGTGAATGCATTATCAACGTTGAAGTTGGATATACCTATCAGCACTGAATTATCAACGTTGAAGTTGGATATACCTATCAGCTATCAGCACTGAATTATTTGAGGATCCAAGTGCAGAGGGAAGATACACCTTTGTTTCAAGTGTGAAGGGCACACGGGATGATGTTACCTTGAAAGAGGATTCCGCCAATGCAGAGAGGAGTGAAAACATTCTGATAGCAAAGAGCGTATTAGTCATAAATGCTCTAACCATGGAATCATTGGAAATGAGCAGCATCTGTTGTGATGGTTCAGCAACATCTACTATGACATGTTGAAGTTCAACTGATTTGCAAGTATTCGGTGAAGAGAATCTGGATATTGTACAGGGAAAATCTATTGTGACATGTCAAAGCTCTTCCGATTTACACGTTCTCAGTGAAGAGAGACGCAAACATGTGCAGAAAAAATGTTTTGATTCAGTAGTCTGTATTGAGACTGGTTCTGTGTGTACATATAAGAGGGTAATTCAAGTGCCGGTATTGATAATGCAGCATTATAGTACCTCATGAAAGGTTGACGAGAAACTCACTGTTACAGCTCGTTTTGGGTCACTTGTGGTAATGGACAGTACATATCACACCATTGAATCATTGGAAAAAAGGAGCATCTGCTGCAGTGGTTCAACTGCTTCTACCGCAACATATCAAAGATCTTTTGACTTGCGATCCATCAGTAAAGAGAAACTGAGTGATGTACAGAGAAAAACTCTTAGACTTGGCCGTCCACAGTGAGTCTGATTTTGTGTTTACAGGTAGAGGTACAATTCAAATGTGTGCATTGACCATGCAATGTGATGGGACATTGTGCAAGATCGAAGAGACGTCCACTGCAGCAGCTCTTTCTGGCTCAGAAATGGTAGTGGATAGAACAACTGAGTCTCCTGTAGCCAATGAAGAAAGACGAGGCTATGCAATGATGCTTCAACCAATGAAAATTGTGGTGGTAGGAGATGCATCTGAGACCTTGTCAACAAAAGGAAGGCTCGATACCTTCCACCTTGGAGCCAGAGGTTTTGCTGATGAATAAAGGAGACTGGATTTGTGGTGAAAATGTAGAAGACGGTCTGTTGTGGTGTCTATCCTGGAGAGAGAAAGAAAGAACTGACATGGAATGACTGAGAAAAAAAAAAAAGAGAGCATCTCAAAGAGTTTCATCCTTGTCTGATGGTGTGCATCGACTTCAGGCTACTTTTGAGATCATCCATACCCACTATGTGTTTGTAGGCTGTCCAATATTGTTGATCTCAGGAGTTGGCAGCTGATGTTCCCTCGGCAGATCTGAGAAGAAATCCTTTGTCATAAGCTTGTGTAAAAAGTAACTATGTTTTACAAATGGATCCAATTGACATTTTAGCATCATATGTTTAGGGTGTCAGTTCTTCCATCTATGCATGCCTAGCTTTTGACAAGTCTCATTTTGTCGATGAATATGCTTCACATTATGAACATGTACCAAAAGCCCTGGTATCATTGAGTACTATCTTTAGTGCAATCGTGAGAATCTTCAAAGAGTGGGGGGGTTTTTCTCCATTGATGAGATGCGCCTCAATGCAGGGATTTGGATTTCTGAACACTTTGTCTGGTTTTATTTCATGATGAAGAAGTAAAAATAGCAATACAATTAGCAGTCAAACAGACATTTTCCTTGGGCTATAGGACACTAACATATACCTAGATGATATCTTGATATTCTCCAAAAATCTAAAGGAGCACCAATGTCATGTAAAGATGGTTCTAAAGAAACTAAGGGGAAAAGTTTTATATGCAAATTTGGAAAAGTGCTCTTTCCATCAGACAAAAGTGGAATTTCTAGGGTACATTGTCTCAAAGAATCTTCATGGACCCTAAGAATATCGAGACAATCCTTGATTGGCAACCACCTTCATGTGTCTAAAATGTACAATGCTTTCTAGGGTTTGCCAATTTCTATAGGATATTTATCAAAGATTACTCCAAGATAATGACATCTCTTACCAAGTTTATAGGAAATGCAAAATTATCATGGACCAAAGAAGAAAAGAAATCCTTTCAAACCTTGAAATCAGCATTCACCATTGCTCCAATTCTAGTTTATCTTGATCCTACCAAGCCTTTCTTTCCTAAAGATAGATATATGAGACTTCTCCTTAGGGGCAATTCTATCCAAACATGGAGATGATGGACACCTACATCCAATTGCATATCATTCAAGGAAATCTCCCCTCAAGAGATAAATTATGATTCCATGATAAAGAACTTCTAACGATTGTGGATGCGATTGATACCTGGCATCACCATCTAGAAGGAGAAGCCCATAAAGTTATTGTGTAGAAGAATTAAAAATACTTTATGACCACCCGCATCCTCAGTAGAAGGCAATATCGATTGAGTAACTTTCTATCCAAGTTCGATTTTGCCATCATGTATTGTCGAGGATGCAAGCAATGTCAATCGGATGCCTTGTCAAGAAGATCTTACCTTGCACCAAAGAAAGGCAAAGAGGCTTTTGATCAATAAGAGTGTATTACTCAAGCCTGAGCATGTCGAGTTTGCACCTATCTCTTCAAGCCATCAAGAAGATCCAGCCTTGACTCATTTGATTTATGAGAAACTACCACATGACGAATTGTTTTGTAATGTCAATCAAAAAATTCAAGAAGGGAAAGTTCATGAAGTAAATGAGTTCCAGAAAAGTGATGGGCTACTATTCTATAAGAACCTATTGTATTAAGAAACCCTAGAATCCAAGCACTTTAGTAACATCATGATAACCTTGCAGTAAGACATTTTGGAGTGAGTAAAACAATAGAACTCATACCAAGGGATTTTTTGTGGCCTCAAATGTGGAAGGAATTCAAGAACGAGTGACACTTGCAATAGATCTAAGGTACGGCGCCATAAACCTTATGGCCTATTACAACTTTACCTGTTCCAAAAAGGCCATGGTCTTCATCATCTATGGATTTCATTACAAATCTTCCAATGAGGGGGAGATGATATCATGGACATGAAGGAAATCATATTGAACCTCAGATTCCATGTGACTTTCTATACCTCATCATTGGTTCAGAAATTGGAGAAACTAATGCTTCCATCATCTCCGGAACGTGTCAAAACCCTAAGATCAAGTATCTACTTGCTTCATTCTAACATCCTAAGGTCTTTTTGGGATTCCTTACATCATCGATTCGTAACCGCTCTTGAACACCACCCTTGAACACCTATATAAGGACGGCTTGGCCACATACATCCTCAGTCTTTCCAATGCACGCCTTGGGACCTAAAAGAGTCACGATCCCCACGTAAGTACTTTCCAAGTTCAAGGTCGAGTTTTGTCTTGTTCTCGTCCTGTTTAGTCTAATATCGTGGACAACCCACCTTATCCTCTTGTAATCTCGTAATACGAGTTCCGTCCAGCTCTTTCTTGCATCTAGTCAATTTTCCTCAAGGGAGTTTTTCTAACTCAAGTATATTATAATACCCATGATTCCAAGTTATGCAATCTTTTGTATCTTTTCTACTCCACTTATCCATGCCTATCAGTCTCGGGTTGTTGGACTTCTTGTATCAGTTTCATATTTTTGTATTACTTACCTATGTGGGTGATCTTGTAATCATAAGTATAATTCTAAAGTCTTGTCTAGTCTAGTTAGACGGCACAATCTAGTGCTCCTTTGACAAAGAGCACTAATCAAGGTTCATGAAATCCACAAGAAAAACGCAATGACGCCCAAGCCAAAGAACATCAATGAAGCCCAAGCTACAAAGCATCACTGTTCCTCATGAAACTTGTCCTTCAAATAAGAGATGATATCATGGATACAAAAGAAACTATCTTGAGTCCCAAATTTCATGTGACTTCGCATATCTCATGATTGGGGAAGAATTTGAAATCTAACATCACCATTCATCGAAAGCATGCCAAAAAGCACCTATATAAGGAGAGCTTCACCATAAAGATGTTGAGTCTTGCTGATTATAGTCTTGGGAGCTCAAGAAGTCGCGAGTCTCCAAGTGCTTTCCAAGTTCTAGTTCTTGTTGTTATCTATCTCCTTATCCTCGTCCTATCTAATCTAGTTTCTAGACATCTAGTCTTGTCATCCTATAATCTCATGGTATGATATCCTATCCAGTTATATCTTGTATCTAATTCATCTCTATTAAAGGAATTCTTATAATTTTGTCATCTTGTTTCATACCTAGGGCTCGAGTTGTGGAATCTACTTTACCCTGTTTGGTCTAGTTATTCATACCTATCATTCTCGAGTTGTGCAGCTTCTTGTATCAGTTGTATATTCTTGTATTGTTTTCCTTGAGAAGCTAATCTTATAATCCAAAATATATTTCAAAAATATGGTCCAATCTAGTCACAAGGCACAATCTAGTACTTCCTATTACGTCATTTTAGCCTTGTGGACTACGATATTGATGTGTCTGAACACGTTTAGGACCGTCGAAGCATTTTTTCCACATCACCCAAATAATACCAACCATATGGAATGTACGGAGGAGAATGCATGCACCCCATTTTATGAGATGGGTCAACCAAATTTATGCCATGTAGAAGCCTCCAAATGGTAGATTCCTTGTTGTCCAAGTAATTGCCTTGCAGCCCAAGAAAGTGCCTTGCGGCCCAAGTACTTGCCTGCACAAGGTTAAAAAAAGTAATTACCCATCTAATACCACTTCCCCAAGGATGCCTTGCCAATGCTGCCGAAGGAAGATGGCTGCTTTCTTTCTTTTCATCAACTGATGGATGAATTACAGCCATGCAGAATTGTGCACTCACATAGAAGTGCTGCTAATAAAAAGTTAGGCCGGGCTGGAGTGCCAAGAGGGGGCACCCCAATAGATATGGTGGCTGTCCAGCCCTCACAAGCTCCATCCCATTCCTTTCATCTTTTCACATCCAGCCCCTTCATTTCTGAGGGCATATGTGATTTCATGAAGCCAACAAAGGCATCTTGTAAGCTGTTGACGATGGACTGCCCTCTAGGCATGCGTCATGGACAAAAAACTTAGTGACAGGCGACGGGAGCCAAAATGGCCAGGGACGTGCATCCTCGTCGTCACATACTCAAAAACATGGGTTGGGGATGGGACCTGCCCCAGCCAAGCATCCCAGATGGAGGACGCATACCAGATTGTTCGGGATGCCCCCCCCATGTCAAGGATGGCTTGGTGGACAGCCCATCCCCAAAGCTCTTTTTTTTTTTCAAATTTCCAAGCCAAAAATCAAGAGGTCTAGAGAGAATTCTGATATATACTATATGCCATGAATCATAGAAATTGAATTTTGATTCTTGAAAATCAATAATATGGAATTAATCCTTATGTAAATCTAAAGATCATAGATGTCAAAGTTGACAAACTCGAATGAATATAGCATATGCAACATCATACTCTATAATGTCCATTTTATATTCTTAATGATTATTCTCTCTACTATCTAATATTCCTCTTTTCTCCTTCTCTTTGCCCTTCACCGACAAAAGCAAAGAATCATAAGGTTCAATGTACTAGTCATGACAGTCAAATGAATAGTGAGATCTTAGAGATGATTCTAGATGGTGGATAAGCAAGGGTTATATAATGGGTCAACACGGAAAATTCATTAGCAAATCTATGAAGGTGAAATATAGAAGTCTCATTAGATGATGATACACCTGAAACAGATAGCTAAGAAGTACACATGAAGCTTGTTGGAAGTCTCATCTTTTTTGTGCAAGTTCTCTATAAACCCAAAAATACCATTGGAATGCACGCAAAAGCACTAAAAACTATTTGCATGAGACCTCTATTTGCATGAGCAAAGATTGGAGATGATTATCCAAATTTTGAGGAACACATTCCTGGTTGGAGTCTTTCACGTATTCAAGTCCACAACAACCAATAATAATACTGCAAAACTACATTTGAATCATAGCTCTATCTCTGATTTTCAGTCTGCTGGATGCAGCATAAAACTACCAATCCATATCACGATATAAAAATTGGCCTCTTCAATGACAATTCAAAGTCGAGTCTGATGACCGCAACCTTCTAACAAGAACACAACTTTGTTGGCCAGTCCAACTATACAGGAAAACAACAGTGAACAAGTCCTACAGTGATCGTCATCTTCATGGTAATAGCTACCATTGCCTCATAATCTACGATATCAAGTAGACAACAGAAAAATATTAATTTGCATTATTTAACAATTCAGAAGGTACAGTATGACAAGAGCATGACCATACATCTTTCATTGCCACAAAACAATATAATTCACCTTGACTCGGATCCCATGTAATGAAAAAAAAAAAAAAGCGACAGCTTGAATGTAATTCAATTTTAGCAGGTCAGGAATGAACAATCATACCATTAACTATTCACATATCGTTAGTCTTTGTTACTACAATTTTAGCTACTTGTACAAAGATGGAATCATTATGATGCCAACAGTTACAAAAGTACAGATTGAGGTGACACATCAGATTCATTGCTGATCACTACAGGCCCTAGCAAGTCTAATGTCATGAATGGTAGAGCGCTCCCACTGCAGCCAGAAGTGATCTCAAAATACTTTTAAGCATTGTGACCACAGAATTTCGACAATTAAAAAGTTCCTTTCCATTTATCTGAGCATTCGCAAACAGTTTTGTGCATTACATTGGAATATTTCTACAAATTTACGAAAAAATTCCACAAGTTCCGACATATGCACTGACATTACATTTATGGTTACTCTAAAAAGGCTGCAACTTCCCAGGAAACATAAATCCAGATATTATCATCTATCATCAACGACTCTAAAAGTCCAAGTACATGTATATTAATGAAGAAAATGAATTCACAATTTTGTCAATCTTGTCCCAAAATCAATGAATGGCTGCAATCCTGGGATGGTATCACCTGAAGACACAAAATACAAGCCTCCACACAATTTCTGGAAAACCCAAATTAAAGCACAATTCATAAATTCACATTGTCAGCCATCAAAATACATTTTCAACGAGCCCATTGAATCAAATCACTTGAGATCTTGCTTTTTCTAGATTAATAATCAAATGTACAAAAAAAGTTGCAGGATATAGTCCATGGAAGGGAGATCAATAACACCTGCCTTGCACTTCTCCCTTCTATTTTACTTCATCTTCCCATTTTTGTGTCTCATGAGGGAATGTACGCATTTTGAGTGCTGCTATTCAAGAGCCTTAGTTGACATATACAACAACTATATCCAAAAACCATATATACAGGCTCTTTCCGCCCATTAATCACAATTTTATCATGGGCTGGTTCTGAGAATAATGTCTTCTACCCTTTTTTTTTGCATGTCACTGACAAACGAGTGCATGAGGATCAATGCTAACCCAATGCCATGATAAGTTTCACAATGGCAAGATCTTCAAAATCATCAGTCCTGTTTAAATATGCATTCTCTGTCAAAGAAAACATCAATTCCCCTTAATTTCCAAGGTTCATAAAAAGAAATCATGAACTCAACTCGCCAATGGAAATTTGAAGGGCAGCTCTCTGAAAAACCATTTTTTCAAGCCACGAGACTGTCATTCCTTTCTTTTTATCTTCCATATCACACGTACTCATTCCGGCAGCTGCCTTGGACGAACTTTGTGTGAAACAAAGTTACCATGCATCAGAAATGCAAATACAATGCTAAATCTGCTTGACATCCATCCTCCTGTTGTGTTTCCATTGAGAGACCCAGAAATTCTTTACTCATAAGAAAAGTATGTAGGTGGCTGACATGTGCCCTGTGAATTTGTTGTTTCTTCTTGACCCAGTAGACTCAAAAATTCATCTGGATCAAAGTACTCCCGCTCTTGCAAATCATCACTCGTGATAAGATGTGTAACAAGAATGTCATCGAAAGGCAACACAGGTAAGCTTAATCCAAACTCCAGAGAAAAATTTTTCTGTTCATCTTCTGCAACAGGCTTGTCCTCAAAAGGCGACGTAGGGAAGCTTATGCCAAAGTCCAGAGGAATGGATTTCTGTTCATCCTCAACACTTATGAAGCTTTCAGAACATACATCTGGAATCGGCAAAAGGATATCACTTTCAACAGCTAACTCCTGGGGCACGTTTCCGTTGCCTATACATGCTTCACAATTAGGTTCCCTTAAAGGTGG
Organism: Ceratopteris richardii; assembly: GCA_020310875.1. Lineage (NCBI taxonomy): Eukaryota > Viridiplantae > Streptophyta > Polypodiopsida > Polypodiales > Pteridaceae > Ceratopteris > Ceratopteris richardii. The sequence continues at coordinate 53,871,071 of CM035434.1, forward strand.
ATCAGGCAAACTTTGCACAGGTAAAGCCTGCAACCCACAGTCGTGCAGAGGAAACAAGTGCTTACCAATTGCATTTTCTGATTGAAACACTGTGCCTGAAGAAAAATCATCCCTTTCCTCAACAGGAGATAATTTTATTCTCTTTGAGACACCTGTGTCTTCATCTCCCGAGACATGAGTACAGGAACCTGAAGTCACCAACGAGGATGACGATGTTACAGAGCTGACAGAACCCACCTTTGGCACAGATGGAGAAGGAATAGTACTGTATTCTGTTAGTTCAGGTAGGTTGAGGCGTGCATATGGACCATAAAGGATCCGTGCTGCATGATCATAAGCAAGGGCAGCTTCACGAGCAGTATCAAAGGTCCCGAGCCACAATCTGTCACCACGGTTTGGTTCCCTTATTTCTGCAACCCACTTCCCCCATACCCGCTGTCTTACTCCTCTGTAGCTGCAATTCGCATTCTCGGGTCCACCTCTGCCTTTCATATACCCTTTCTTCGAGCCCTTTGCAGGTCGCTTTCTCACCCTCCGTGCCTTCTCAGCTCCATCACCTGTCGTACCATTCCTATCTTCCCTTTCTCTCTCCTCGTTCTGTTGTTGCCACCAAGCGAGGATTTCTGCTACTGTCTCACACCCAGGGGGTCGTTTGGCGTTCGACACCCGACGGCGGCGGCTCTTTACCGTCTTCTCAGCTACTATCATATCCTGTGAAAAAAACCCTGATACAGTAGTCAAACGAACGAGAGGTTCACCGATCTTGAAGATAGCTTCGGGAGCTTGCGGGTGGTATAGAATCGAATATCCTTCAATGTACAGAAGCCTACAGCACAAGGATGCAATCAAGTTTGAACAGCAAAATGTTTCTTGATAGAAAGAACTTTTCCTATTTATAGTATAGAATCGAGTGACGTATCGGATGACCTTTGAGTCAACTTGTTAATCACGACAATTCTATTTCGAATTTCATTCTACAAGATTCATAGAAACGTGCGCATTGCATGCAACCCATGACTTTTTTTTTTTTTTTTTTTTTTAATGGAGGTTCGGCCGAGGCCTATTCCCCCGGACTTTAACTTTGAAATTACAACTGTACAAGGAAGGGCATAGTACCCATGGGACCCCCCTTATCCCACAAGAACAGGGGTTTAGAACTGGGTTAAACGGCGGTCACAACTACTGCGGGGATGGTCAAACGGTGGCCAACAGCCACATACATCAGTTCCTGGAATTTATACGTCCCTACATGTTGCTGCCAGGGGTTGAACCCTCACCCCCGCCTCAAGAGGCGAGAGGCCCAACCACCAGGCCAGCGAACCGGGACAACCCATGACTTTTCAAGTTGGACAGAGCCAACCATTCATAGCTGCAGCTGCAGCCTCGGATCTTCTATGATACGTCCTCTCGTCGAGTGTGCATAGCAAGTTGCAACTCCGCTTGCACCATTTTTTTTTTTAAATGGAGGTTCGGCCGCGGTCTACTCCTCCAGGTTTTAACTTTGAAATTGCAACTGTACAAGGAAGGGCATAGTACCCATGTAACCCTCTTATCCCACAAGAACATGAGTTTACATAGTTGGGTTAAACTGCGGTCACATCTATCGCGGGGCAGGACAAACGGTGGCACATCAACCACAAGGTACAACTTTCCGAGTTAAACATGTCCCTTATATGGTGCCTGTGGGGGTTGAACCCTCGCCCCCACCTCAAGAAGCAAGAGGCCCAACCACCAGGACAAGTGGCCTGGGACTTAGATCCTCTCTCAACAACTCTATTTATAAACAAAGCTTGATCTCACACATCACTATCAAAATATACTAACAAATGGTCTTGCGAATGGTGCGGTGAACAAGGAGCTAACACTCATGTATAAGGGACTTTCAAATTGTGTGGATTGAAATCAATCCACAATGAGGCGTAATCCCAAAGCTTTGTGAAAGTCTTCAAACTTTTCCATAGGCAGAGTCTTTTTGTAAATGTATGCCATATTATCGTGTGTAGGCACATAAGTCAAACTGGTCTCTCCAATAGAGAGTCTCTCCTTCACATAATGATAGTGCACCTCAATGTGCTTTGTGTGATCATGGAACATAGGGTTCCTTGGAATTGTAAATGCACTCTGACTATGAGTAAAGATGGTGGCGGAAGAAGAGTAATCAACATCCAAATCAATCGAAAGGCATATGAGCCACATACACTCAATAGTAGTCATGAAATCTTCCTTATACTCATTCTCACAACTAGAAGTGTCCACAATAAGATGCTTCTTGCTCAACCAAGATATCCATGAACTTCCAAACATGAAGCCAAAACCACTTGTGGACACATGAGTGTCATAGCAACGAACTCAATTCAATTTTGAAAAAGCATGTAAATATTGTGGTAGTGATCGTCCTTGGGATAAAACAACCCTAGTTGGCATTTATCACGCAGTTAATTAAATATGCACTTAATTGATTTCCAATGCTTAACTCTAGGGACAATGCATAAACTTGCTCATCTAAGAGATATCAAATCTAATATCTAGCCATAATATGGATAAGTAAGTCGAGCATCTGATAGATGCTAAGAGAGAATAACATCATATGGATCTCCAGCATCACGAAGACTCAATCATAACCGTCTCTCCATAGGAGTGGCAATGGGTTTGCGGCCCTCAACACCGAATCTCTGCAATAATGTGTCAATGTATTTTGTTTAATCTAATGCAATTCCTCCATCAATTTGCATAAATTGAATGCCCAAATAATGATGTAACAACTCCACATCTGCTATTTTAAATGAGGCATGCAAATTAGCCTTCAATTTAGCAATATGCTTCTCATTGAAACCAGTGAACATCATGTCATACACATCAATAATGATCAAAAGCACATCATTTTCACACTTTACATGCTAATTGATTTCAATTATATTGTTTCCAAAAACATGTGCTAAAATAATTAGGCATGTATTTTTTCATACCAAGCACATAGTACTTGCTTCAATCCATACAATGCTTTTCTCAACCGACACAATTGGCTTTCATGCTCTTTCTACATAAAATCATCCGGCTGAAGTACCTACATTTCTTCATGCAAATCACCATTTTGAAATGCACTTTTAATGTCCAACTGACATACATTCCAACCATTATTAGTTGCAAGTGCACAAATGCTACAAACAATTGGCATGCAATACGTAGGGGTAAAAGTCTCATCAAAATTAATGCCCTTCTCTTGAGTTTATGGTTACAAGCATAGCCTTATAGTGATCAACTGTTCCATCATGCTTATGATTAGCTTATACACCCATTTATTACCAATGTCCTTATTGCTAGAAGCCAAATCACATAAAGAACAAGTACCATTCTTCATAATAGCATCGTGTTTTGATTACATGGTAAGCATCCAATTTTTTGAATCATGTGCTTCATCAAAAGAGACAAGAAAAGAAACATTCATTGCACAGCAATCTGATGCAAAAGAAGCACTATGAAAGCCTAAACATGTATGATGTGGCAAAGGTGCATCTAACTTGTTATATGTTAAAGTCTAACCCAACCATTTAGGCATAGTGTTAACCTTCAATGTCATTTCTCTCATCAGCAAGTGCATCATGTATATCAAATTCAGAAATAGAATGATCTATGTGCTCATTGGAAACCTACATAGGTTGTATACACATCCGACAAGTCTTATTCCTATTCTCAACTAAGAGAACAAATACTCCAAATGGAGAGGAAGTAGGTCCTATGAGTCCTTTCTAAAGTAGGTCATTTACTTGTTTCTCTATTTCTTTTTGGTGTAAAGGTCCATGTCTATAAGATGCTTTATGAGGAGGAGAACTACCAAGACTGAAATCTATATTATGTTCAAGAGGTCCTCAAGATGTAGCCAATACAAGATGTCCCACAACCCGGGATTAATAGGTATCGAAAACTAGACTAGAGATGCTACAAGAGATCCCACAACCCGGGATCGTAATATAAGATAAGATATATGGATTACAAGAACTCCCTTCTCGGAGATAAACTAGATACAAGAAAGAACTCGACAAGATCTCATACTATATCCTGTCTACGATACAAGACTAGACAAAACTAGAGCAAGAGACAAGACTAGAATTGGAACTGGAACTTGAAAGCACTTACTTGGTGATCATGACTCCTTGAGCTCCCAAGATTGGCATTGGCAAGATTGATTATGAATGTGGCCAACCCCTCCTTATATAGGTTTTCAAGGGCGGTTACGAGTTGATGATGTGATCGATGATGTCATCAACTGGAAGCAAGATCCCCGGGTGTCAGAATTCAACAAATAGACAATCGATCTTGGGGTTTTGGCACATTCCAAATGCAATGGAAGCATTAATTTCTACAAAATCTTCAGCAAACATGAGATATAGGAGATTCACATGGAATCTAAGGTTTAATTTGGTTTTCTTTGTGTCCATGACACTTGGAGCACAACAAAATATAGAAAATTACCAAGTGAATGTACAAAATAAGTGACCGATTAGGGTTCTATGCATGTATACAAGTCGAAAAAAAAAACTCAGAATGAGGGAAAAAGTGCATTGATGATCCTACGCATGTTCATGCACATCACTACCAAAATATATCAACAAATCCCCCTTGGAAGTGATGCGGTGAACTGTGAAAAGGTCTGCAACATTATCTTGTGTGGGCACATGAGCCAAATTGATCTCTCCCTAAAATAATGATAGTGCACCTCAATGTGCTTTGTGTGAGAATGCAATACAAGGTTCCTCACAACTCTCAATGCGATCTGACTATCAGTAAAGATGATGATCTTTAGCATTAGTGTCCATGTAAAGCCCAAATCTCCTTCAAGAACTTTTGCATATGTTCTTTAATAAAACATATAGTGGCTTGGTCAGACATAGACTATCAGTTGAACCACATTTTGAAAAACCTAGGGAATCTATGTTCGAGGCCTCTAAGTACTATGTAGCTTTTGCATATTCTACAAGTCTATGCAGATTACCATGTATGTCATCCAAAGCTCAGTCTTCTATTGTGAAGGCATCATCATGAAGATCTTGTAATGGGGTATCCATCATGGTGCATTGCCATTGCACCACTCACTCGTATTAGAGTAGGTCATCACAAAAGTTTTTCATAGTTGTGCAAGCACAACTGATTCTCGAAACTTTGTGTGGCTTGTAGTGGCTTCCTTCAAAGCTTACAACTAAGGTGGAGATCAAGGCATATACCTTGGCATACCTTGTCATTCAAGTCACCGAAGTCACTATTGGTGCCATTGGCTTCACATGAGGAAGTACTTCAACAATCAAGGAAGACAAATTACTAGCACTCCTGGGGAGGTCACCCATTCTAGTAGTGTTCTCCTCCCAAGACTCGTTTAACTGGTAGTTTTCCATACAAATGAGCCCTAGTTTCTTGGTGATTGAAGAAATGAAGATACTTTAGGTTAACATTATTCTGGCACTTTCAAAGTGTCTTCATGGGCTCTTTGTATTGATTTTTTGAGAGTTTCTTTGGAAAAGAGATATCAAGTGCCATTATTGTCATAAGAAAGGATATATGAAGAAAGACTGCTATGCATTAAATAATGCTAAAGGTAAAGGATGGCATGTTGATGTGCATGTTAAACAGTTACCTACACCATCTGCTTTGACTGAGGCGATAGAAGAAGTTAATGTTATTTCTGATGATGTTAATGTGTTGACACTTGATGTTAATGTTAAGGTGCATCTTTCCATGTGACATCACATAGAGAATGGTTCTCTACTTATGCAACAAAGTCTCTTAGTATCGTGAGACTTGGTGATTCTTACTATTGTGATGTTGTTGGGATTGAAGATGCGGTTGTGTAGTTCACTAATGGATCACAATTTATTATGCATAATGTATACCCTGTGCCTTAGTTATCATATAGTTTGATGCCATTCATTCAACTTGATGAACTTGTTTACAAAGTGGTTTTGTTTTCTCAGTCGTTTTGCATATCAAAGGGTAATATGGTTATTGCAAAGGGAAGCAAAGTTGGTTGATTTCGTCCTTTATTTATATCACAAAAAGAATACTTGTTAGTTGTCATTGAATAGCCTATGGCTTGTATATGGCATAGCTCTTTGGGCCATTTGTCTCATAGTGGAATGGAAAATCTTTCTTGTTCTAGCTACTTACATGTGTTCTCTTTCTTTGATTCATTTTTTGAGCATTTTCAATATGGAAAGCAACTAAGAATGTGCGTAAAATGCACATTGACTCTTAAATTCAACATTTAGATCTTGTTCATATAGATGTGTGTAGTGCTATACCCACAAGGTCATTAGATGGTTCTCTTTATTTTGTCACTTTCATAGATGATGCTACTAGAAAAATATGTGCAAATCCTATCAAGGCAAAGGATAAGGTATTCCCTACTTTTAGAAAATGGTTGCTTTAGTTGAGACTTAAAAATGAACTAAACTCAAGGATTTAGATAATGGAGGTGAGTATACCTCACATGGATTCAACCTTTCTATTAGTCTATAGGAATCTATAGAGAGTTTACAACTTCTTATACCCCAATAAAGAATGACATACATGAGAGGATGAATAAAACTATTCAAGATAGAGTAGTTTCTATGTTGCATCATGCAAACCTTTTCACAAGGCTTTTGGGTAGAAGAAGTGTTGACTCAAGTTCATGCCATTAACCTTTCACTTAGTACTACCAAAGGTTTTAAAGTGACACAAGAGTTATGGAGAGGGGAGCTATTGTATTATGATCATCTTCGAGTTTTTGGGTGTGAATCTTATGCTCATATAACCTAGAATCTTAGACAAAAGTTGGACAATAAGTGAAAGAAATGCATTTCTCTTGGATATGGTCGAGACGGTCAATTTGGATATCACTTATGGGATCCTAAAAAGAGTCAATGATCAAAATTAGTGATGTTATTTTCAATGATTCTAAGATGCATAAACAACACATTAAGGAGATCAAAGTGCAAAGAGAGGTGTTTGAGGATACTAGCCCTCTTGTTTGCATGCATAAGAATGCTACACATAGGGATGTTTAGGAGAATGTCCAACTAGATAAATCTACAAATGTTCTTGTTCAATAACCATTGAGACATTTTGTACCTATCTAACATCCACCTAATAGATATGCTCTAGGTTTAGATTTTGTTATGCTGATAGATGTTGGTGAGCCTTCTTGCTACAAAGAGTTTATGCAAATAAAGGATCATGTCAAGTGGGAGCATGCCATGAAGAGTAAATTGGATTCTATTCACAAGAATGGTACTTTGCACTTCATGGTACATTGCACTAGTTGAAATCTTCTCTCTTATAGTCAAGATGACTACACTGCACATGTTGCTTGGATTCATTGCAATGGAGCACCTAGAGCTCGTCCAAATGGATGTGAAAAGTGTTTTCTTGAATGGAGATCTTACAAATGAGATCTATATGGAACAACTAGAGGGTTATGCCATGTCCGAAGGAAGACCATTTAGTTAATATACGTTCTATACAACAATATAGCCAACTATGGTGTCTCCACTATACTACATGTTAAAAAAATCTAGCTATCTTGGATAGGTTAACCCAGAATGGTTTGTGTCGTCTCAATGCCTTAGGTAATCCTACTACAAAATCCATGGAGATATTGTCCCATTTTCCATTTGGAATAACCAATGGGGGAAGAAAACCACCTATCGTCAACCTCTTAGATTTATTATCCAGACACATCTAGGCCAATAAAATTGCCTCTTGACAAGATCATATGTCTTGTTAACTCCTAGGTGTCCCCGACTAGGTGTGCCATGCACATCCTCATCAATTGTCAATAAAACTGCTTGTTAACAAGATCATATGTCTTGTTAACTCCTAGGTGTCCCCAATTATGTGTGCATGCACTCATATAAAATATGCTGTCTCATCTTTACATCTCTTGAGACACACACCTTTCCTTTATACAATAAATATCCATCATGGATAGTATAATTCTTCCACTTGAATACTTTTTGATTACCCATCGATCGACTGATGGGGCAAGTTTCTTACACCCCAATGTAGTTATGGAAGATGGTTTCCCTCCATTAGGCCCACATGTATTGACATTATACAAAGAATCAATACGAGAATTTAACACAGTTAAATTAGGCCTTGAGCTCTATCCAACAAGCTTCCACCTATGAGAAGCATCTACTTCATGATAGGTTCACTCAATAGAAAAACTTGACCCTTTGATAGATTATCGACCATTATATGAGAGACCAAATGATACTCGAAATCAACACAAATGAGTACAATGCGAAAACAAATGATGCTTTGCAATTTAATACAAACAAGATTTTGAAAGCCTAACTACACTTCTAGATAGAGAGGAGCAAAATCATGAGAAAAATGAGATAAGTAAGCAAGGATGCTTCTTCTTTTTATTGTTCCACTTGTAAAACTTGTGGATGAGCCCTTTTGTATGTTTAATACTTGATTTTCAACACTTCCCCTCAAGTCTTGATGCCTAGGCCCTTCATTCCAATGCATGCCTTGAAGTGTTGTAGCTTTACTCCATCCAATGCTTTGGTAAAATTATCTATATATTGGCCCTTTGTAATACACCTTTACATCCTTTGACATGATCTTCTCTCGAATAAAGTGGTAATTCATTTCTATATGCTTGTATCTTGCATGGAACACTAGGTTTTGAGCCAAGTATATGTTACTTATGTTATCAAAGAAAAAAGATACTTGCTTAACCTACACATTGATATCAATAAACAACTTTTTGAGCTAGATAATCGCACATGAGACGTGCTAAGTCTCTATTTTCAGCGTCAGTTGAGGAGAGAGCCATTGTTGTTTATTTCTTTGACATCCATGAGATGGTCTTCTTTGCTAGCATGATGACATATCCACTTTCCTCCTCCTATCATCGAAATCAAAATAAGTGTATACATTGAATCCATCATCAAATAGATAAAAAAACCCTTCATTCACTGATTCTTTGAGGTTCCTAAGTACCCTTTTAGTTGCAACGAGATGAGGAACTTTCCATGCGTGCAAAAATTGAGATAACAACCAAATATCATCATCCTCAAATGGCTTTACTTCCTCTTCCATGGCTTCATTCCATTCCCTGTGCTTATTTGCTTCTTCGATTCCGTTAGATTATTTACAAGCTATAACTTGACTCATGTAGGCATAATGTCTTGCAATGAATGAATCATAATTTAATCTTTGAACAAGGTATTTCACCCTATTGGATGACCTTACCTCACCATTAGATGGTAGGAATTTCCTCTTCCTTGGTTTTGGATGCCTTAAATATTAAAGTTTCTTATCCACATCCTCATCACTTTTAGAGTCCATGTCTACCCATCAATGGTCTTCATTATTTGAATGAGCTTCATTCCTTATCCACCCTTGCCAAACTGATGTAATACTCTCTTGTGATCGTGCATTTGAAGTGTTTGGATCACTTATCTCCATGATTTCTTGTTGCTCTTTTAACTTCTTCTTGGCTTCATATGCATCTTCAACATGTAACACAACTTTGCTATCATATTAAGGCAACAAATCATCAAATATTACATCCCTAGACACCTTAAGCTCTTGAAGGCATTTATTTCTTTTAAAACCCTTTTCCCTATAGAATATTCAAGAAATAAAAGATTGTCTACCGTCGGGTCTAATTTGTGTCTTAACTCTTGAGGTGAACATAACACTTTAAGAAGTGAAAGATTGGGTTTCTTACCACACCAAGATTCATAAGGTGTGACTCAATGTACTCTAAAGTTTGGAAACCTATTCATAATGTATATGTCTCTATTTACAACATCAACCCAATAAGAATTAGGAACATTCATTTAATTTAACATAACTCTAGCCACTTCTCCTATATATATGTTCTTCCTATCTACCAGTCCATTTTGTTGAGATGCATACATGTAATTTCCTTCTGATGCCATGTTCATGTAGAAAATCTAAAAATTCATTTGAAAAATACTCTCCCCCTCCATCGGATCTGAGGGACTTTGTATACTTCCTTGTCTCCTTCTCCACTGTGTTTTTGAGCCATTTGAAGTGATAAAATACCTGCATCTTTGTCTTCATGCAATACATTCAAACAAGCCTTGAATGATAATCTATAAATGTGACCAAAATCTATTACCTCTAATGGATGGATCCCTTGTAGGTCCCCATACATTTGTGCGTATGAGATTCAACACTTCATTGCTCATATATGCTCCCTTCTTGAGTGGCAATCTACTTTGTTTCCATAATTGATAAGCATGGAATAAACGTTGCATAATGAGAGGAAAGATTAGGTAGAACACACAAAAATCCCTTAATTTGCATGTTCTTCATCCTTTTTAAGTTTATATGGCCAATTCTTTTATGCCATAAGTTGATCTCTGCAATCTGTTTATTTTCAATGACGAGTAGACAATGTGAGGGGTTGATGGCTTTATCTCCATGGTGAAGAGTCTTCTCTACTTCTTTTCTTTTAAAACGAGCTTGTACTCTTGTTTGGGGTCTTCAAAAAAATATCTTTGATCATTGAAACTCACCTAGTAACCTCTTTCAACCATTTTACCTACTGTTGACAGTATACGGGAAGAAGCAAGTACGGACACACATGCAGATCTAGCACTGAGGCAACCCCCATGGACATCTCACCATCCGCTGGATCACCCACCACCACTGTTCTCACAACACCATCACAGGTTATTACACTCACATCACCACTTCCACACACGGTAGGCACAACATCCACCTTTCCCATTCCCACTTCCCAACCCCCTGCATCTCCCATCCTTACCCCGGCATCCACCTCATTTAGTCTTGCACTCGACACCATGCTCGAAGCTGCCACTCAGCTTAAGCAGGAATATAAATTATTGGAAGAAAATAACAAGGAGCTTTGCACCCTCTCAGCAACACTCCAAGAGCGTATCAATGCTTTGGAGTCCAGTCATACGGAGTCACAAAGCAAAATATCCGCCCTCAAACATGCAAATGCGCAACTCGAAGCGAGGCATATGGAAGAGAGCAAAGCCATGGAGGAATAGCTGTGAGATCAAATGGGCCGCAATGCAAGGCTTCAACGAAACATGGCCTTGCTACGACGACATCTGGCGGCAGCTCAAGAAGAGAACAAACGGCTTCAACAACAAAACCAAGAGAACCTCGAGGCTGCCATGGAGAACACCCCGGGAGCACCCATAGACCCGGCTAAATTTCAAGCTGTTCCCTCAGAAAGCATACAACAGATCTTGGAAACTTATGCCAATCTTTTAGAAGCACATGATCAGCTTGCCGACCAACTGAAGGACCTACAGAGACCCCAAGAGTCTACACCACACCAACGGGAACCTAAAGAGATGACCGACGCTGCTACTTCACCTGAACCTGAACATTCAACGACCAATGACGTACTGGAGTTACGACAACAGGTTGCAGAATTAAAATTGAAGTTGATGCAGTACGAGCGACCTCCTTCCCCACCTGAGCAACCCATGGAAGAGGAAGAAGTTATTATTCCAGTGGAGGAAGCATATGAAGAGAACTATGAGCCTCAACCTTTTCCAAGAGGCACAACCACGGAGGAGGGACAGGACACTTATGAGGAACCCCCATCGGCATGGATGAAACAGGTAGAAGAAATGGGGCAGACTAATGAAGAACGTATCACCTACCAGATGTTGGCCATGAAGACCATTGAAGAAACCATACTTCAATCAGAATACTTCAGACAGCTGGCCCCTAGAAGACTAATCACCAGCTCAGAATTACAATATAAGCCATACTTTGTACTGTTGGCAGACTACAACGCTGAGATCAAACGTAAGACCAACAAGTACCCAACGTTCGCAACGCAATTTGAACCGGAGGACATTCCAGAGGAGGCGCACAAAGGGAGAATACATCAACCCATCTGGAGGCAAAAGCTATTGGAGACCTATCCCGAGATGCTACGAACATGGGACCACGCACCCATGCATTTAAAGTATAACAATTGCTATGGACCAGTACAACGGAGAAGGACATGGAAGTCATTTGCAATCAAAGTCAAGAACAATGCCAATTGCAAAGAATGGCTCAATTACCCCGCCATCGCTCCCCCAACCGGTACTCCCACGGTGTCATACATGATGGCAACCATCAGACATTGGATACCACGTCTCCACCCCATGCCAGATGTCGCTGCCCAGATGATGCTCAAGATCTTTGATATGATGCAGGTCGTACTCAAAACTTTTCGCAATGTATGCCGTATTCAACCTCCTATTCCCGGGTTTATTAATGGTAACTACGACCTGCTATATGATATGAGCACAACCCCGAGCATACGAGTGGCTTACGCATGGCACGCATGCATCAGATATCTCCCTGCCTGCTACAAGCAAACGTTCGATGAAATGTTCACCACGGGATTCTGGGAAGCACACTCAGAGGTGTTCGCGCCACGGCCCACCCATTTGTTACACCTCTTTGCATGCAAACAAACGATGCACTCAGAACTCTACACAACTCCACAGACGGACATACCGGGCCCAGTCAATTGGGATACCCTGCAGAGAGACCTGATCCGAGAGCTGCGAATCAAAGAACATGAGGTGGGAGCTGACATTCTCCAGAACTATATTGATCAACCCGCAGAGCAAAGGTCTGTCAGAGGCGACAGACCCTAGGGGGGGGAGAGTGTTGACAGTATACAGGAAGAAGCAAGTACGGACACACATGCAGATCTAGCACTGAGGCAACCCTTCATTTTTTTCAAAACCCTCACATCATTTTAAAGTGATTCTCATCACTACAAACCCTTGTAAATATCATTTCACCTTTTTGTAGCTCCATTTTGTACAAGCCGAGGAGTCCTCGAGCTTGGGGAGCCTTAGAAGTAGTTGCCTGTCAATTTTCATAATTTTTAGATCTCGTTTGGGCCCTCAAATAAGCCCTGGAACCTAATTTTTAACTAGGCCGGACACTAGGTCTGGACAGGGCCAAAGCTAGTCAAAAACTATAAATAGAGCTAGAGAGCTCATTTTTGGGGCTAGCTTCTTGTAGTTTGAGCTTGTATGAGAACTTTGTTGCAATAGAAGTGATTCCATTGTCTTACTCTCTTTGTTCTTGCCGTGTGTGCACGTGTGCGTGTATGTGTGTGCATGCTTGTGTGCTTCTCACTCACGCACTTGTGCTTCCACTTGCTCGTGGTCTTCATACCATCCTCACATCTCCCCGGATTGACATTAAAGGAGGTGCTACTCATCGCTGAGCTACACCTACTAAAACCTATTTCTTGGTGATGGTGGACAACACATCCTTCAACACCTTCGAGCTTTGAGATCCATTCAGTGGAACATCTACTACATGTGTAATCTTATGCTTAGTTTTGTCCCTATATTTGCATGTCCTTGAGTAGCAGTTGAGTGTAAATTAAAGAAACATCTTTACTACAACTCATATGGTTTCTACAACCACTATACATGTACCTTGTAAAATCTGAATTGACTCTTTCACTTGAGCCATACATCATAAGAAAGTTCTCATTTTTTGAAATTGTTGAAGTACTAGCATAATTAAATTGAATCCGTTTGTATACTTGATTGCATCCTCCTTTGGACCAACAATCTCTTGCATAATGGCCTGCTTTTCCACACTTGTAGCGTTCTTCATTAGATGCTTCTCTTCCTTGTGATCTTACTCCTCTTCCTTTTCTCCTTCCTCTTCCTCTTGATCCATACATTTGGTTGGAGCCTTCTTGGTTGCTTGGGCTTGATTTTGACCTTCCTCTCCCTCTTTCTTGGTATTTTTCTCCACCTTTTTTGTCTTTGCCTCTGCTTGCATAGAAAACTTGGGCTTGGGTGTCTTTTGATTGTGAACTTCCTTGGTTCATCTCCTCATTCATCATCAATGTGACTAATTGATCAAATTCTAGTAGGTAATCCCTCACATACACTAATGTGGTGACTGCTTTCCATCTTTCATCCTCTATATATCCATTGAGAGAGTGAGTAACAAGATTTATCATCTTTGATCGGACTCCCAATTGAGCCTAGGGCATCTACAAGCTCCTTACCATTTAAAAAGTACTCATTAACTTTAGTGCTTGGTGCTTTCCTAAGATTATTTAGCTCATTCTTGAGTTGAATCTTCCTTGCTTTGGTGGATGAAGAATACAATATCTCTAAGGTTTCCCAAACCTTATTGGATGTGGTGGATAATGTACATTAGAATTTTGCTCTGTGCCACTCACTAATACCCACAATCCTTTACCCATAAGGGAGTTGCTAAATCTATTTCCGATGGTTGATATGTTCCTTTCTTTAATTTATCTATATGTGCACTATACTCAGCCATACTAAGCTCTTATATGCTCCTCTAGCTTCTCCTCAAGTGTATTTATGCTTTAGAAGGTGTGGATGTTACCTTTTGCTAGCTTCTTCCTTGCCAACCTTTGACTAGTTGAGTTCTTGACTTATGTCACTACTAGAAATAGGGGGACATAGCGATGCCCCCCAATGAAAAAAAAGCGGGTTTTGTCGCTTATGCGACGACAGTGTCGCATAAGCAAAACTTTTCTTATTAGAAAAAATAAGACCCGACGCGCAAAATGCTCGTCGCAAGGAGCGTGGCTATCTAGCGACACTCCTACTAATGTTGGCAAACTGCCTGCGATGCTATAGCATCACATAAGCAATATCCTGATATTTCAGAGCATCGCATAAGCAACAGTCTTGAATGTTAAAAAAGTTTTTGATTTCTCCCAGCACATTCGTGCCGGGATTGAGATGTGTGTGTGTGTGAGAGAGAGAGAGAGAGAGCTACACATGCAAACAACCTCAAGGAAGCACAAACGTATGCTCGCACACACACACATACACACACAGATTTACACACACATGTACACATGCATACACACACATATACACACATAGACACACACATATACGCATAGACACACACACACACATACACACACATAGACACATAGACACATAGACACACACATATACACCCATAGACACACACACACATACACACATAGACACATACACACACATACATAGATTTACACACACATACACATGCATACACACACATATATACACACATATATACACACATAGACACATACACACACACACATACACATATACACACACATTCACACACACACATACACACATAGACACACACACATAGACACACATAGACACACATATACACACATAGACACACACACACATACACATAGGCACACACATACACACATACACACATACACACATACACACATACACACATACACACATACACACATAGACACACACACACATAGACACACACACACACACATAGACACACACATAGACACATACACATACATACACAAACAGATTTACACACACATGTACACATGCATACACACACATATACACACATAGACACACACATACTCATACACACATAGACACACACATACACACACACATACACACATAGACACATACACACATAGACACATACACATACAAATAAATAGATTTACAGACACATACACATGCATACATACACACATATATATGCACATAGACACACACACACATACACACACATACACACATACACACACATTTACACACACACACATACACACATAGAAACATAGACACACACGCACACATATAGACACACACACACACACGTACACACATAGACACATACACACACATACACAAAATTTTACACACACACACACACATACATATGCATACACACACATATATATACACACATAGACACACATGTGCACACATAGACACACATATGCACACATAGACACACATATGCACACATAGACACACACAGACACACATACACACATAGACACACACACACATACACACACATATACACACATAGACACATACACACACATACACACACATACACACACATACACACACATACACACATATTTACACACACACATACACATGCATACACACACATATATATGCACACATAGACACACACATACACACATAGACACACACACATAAACACATACACACACACACACATACACATACATACACACATAGACACATACACACACATACACAAACATACACACAATTTACACACACATACACATCCATACACACACACATATATACACACATAGACACACACATACACACATATATACACACACACACATAACAACATACACACATACACACATAGACACACAAACATACACACATAGACACATATACACACACATACACAAATTTACACACACACATACACATGCATACACACACACACATATATACACACATAGACACACACATACACACATAGACACACGCATACACACATAGACACACACACACATACATAAATAGAAACATACACACTTACACACACACACATCCACACACATTTCCACACACACATACACATGCATACACACATATATATACACATACACACGCATATGCACACATAGACACACACATACACACACAAATACACACACATACACACATAGACACACACACATACACACATACACACATACACACATACACACATACACACATACACACATACACACATACACACATACACACATACACACATACACACATACACACATACACACATACACACACATACACATAGATTTACACACACATATACACATGCATACACACACATATTTACACATACACACGTATATATAGACATAGACACACACATACACACATAGACACACACACATATATACATAGACACACACACACATACACACACGTACACACACACACATATACACACAAATTTGCACACACACATATACACATGCATACACACACATATATACACACATAGACACATGTACACACACACACACACACATATACACACAAATTTGCACACACACATATACACATGCATACACACACATAGACACACACATACACACATAGGCACACACATACACACAGACACACACACACACACATACATATACACAGACACATAGACACATACACACTTACACACACACACACACACATCCACACACATTTACAGATACACACACACACATGGATATAGACACATATATATATAGATACACACATATATACACAAATAGACACACACATACACACATAGACACACACACATACACACACACATACACACACACATACACACACACATAGACACACATATATGCATACACACACACACACACACGTAGAGAGACATACACACATACACATACATGCATACATATGCGTACATACATACTTACATGCATACACACACATACACACACACATACATAATGCACATGCATATGCATACATAATGCACATGCATATGCATACATAATGCACATGCATATGCATACATACATGCTTACATGCATACACACACATACACACACACATGCACACATAGACACACACACACATACACACATAGACAGACACACACACATACACACATACACACATACACACACATAAACACACACACATACACACACATACACATACATGCATACATAATGCATATGCATATGCATACATACATACTTACATGCATACACACACATACACACACACATAGACATATGCATACATAATGCACATGCATATGCATACATACATGCTTACATGCATACACATACACACATAGACACATACACACACATAGACACATACACACACATAGACACATACACACACATATACACACACAGATTTACACACACACATACACATGCATACACACACACATACACATATACACACATACACACATACACACATACACACATACACACATACACACATACACACATACACACATACACACATACACACATACACACATACACACATACACACATACACACATACACACATACACACATACACACATACACATACACACATACAAACATACACACATACACACATACACACATACACACATACACACATACACACATACACACATACACACATACACACAGACACATACACATACACACATAGACACATACACACTTGCACACATACACACTTACACACACACACACAAATACACACACACACACACATACACACACATACACACATACACACATACACACTTACACACACACATACACACATCCATACTCATTTACACACACACATACACACACATATAGACACATATATACAAATACACACATATATACACACATAGACACACACATACACACGTAGACACACACATGGACACATACACACACATATATGCATAGAGACACACATATATGCATAGAGACACACATATATGCATAGACACACACATAGAGACATACACACACATATATGCATACACACACATAGAGACACATACACAAACACATACACATACATGCATACATATGCATACATAATGCATATGCATATGCATATGCATACATACATACTTACATGCATACACACACACATACACACATGCATACATTTGCATACATAATGCACATGCATATGCATACATACATGCTTACATGCATACACACATACACACACTCACATATACACCTACATACACATATACATGCATACATATGTACATGTACATATATTGATTTCTAACCCATTTTGTTTTATATGTACAGGTATTATGGATCCTAGTAGAGAGAGAAAGGGGAAACTCAATCTCATACAAAGTCTTATGAGAGCAAGAGTTCCGCCTGATACTTTAGGGATCATCATGCATGAGTACTCAAAGATGCCTGACGATGAGCTGGATTTTACAATCTAGATGCTTACCCAACAATCAGAGGAGGGCTCTTCTGCGGCGCCACATGCAGCAAGAGAGCTATCTACTCATAGGTATGTTTTTTTTTCACAAAATTTTTTTAATGATATTATAACACATATTTTTATTTATTTTTATCTATCTATTTTCAGGACACCTATACCACCTCCAGATCATGAGAGCAGAGCACATGTGCCTATGAGGACATGCGTAGGCACCTTAGGGCTGGAGTGCGATATAGAGCCAACGGGGAATATAGTGTATATAGGGAATGGATTGGAGTGCAAGAGAAGAATATGAGCCTTATGCAACTCTTACCTACACATTGTCCATTTGAAGTGGAAGTAAGTATAAGTTTTACATATAAATTGAAATAAATATCTAGTTTGGGACATGATGGTCACATAAGTGGTGTCTAAAAGAGATGCGAACACTTATGGCTAATCGTTGTGATAATGCATGGCATGCATTGCTTCTATGTATATATATATATGTGGATATGAGTATGTGTGTTTATGTATGTATGTATGTATATGAGAGAGAGAGAGAAAAGAGTGTGACTAGAGGTGCAAACACATACACACACATATACATCATACATGCACATTTACACACATATACACACATATACACATACGTGCACATTTATACATAGAAGGAAGGAGGAAAAAACCTCCTAAAGAGGGAAGAAAGTGTGCCGACGGTCCTAAGTGTGTTCACACACATCACTACTAAAATATATCAACAAATCCCCCCTTGGATTGATGTGGTGAAAAAGGAGATGAAACTCATGTATAAGGAAATGCCAAGCTATGTGGAAAGAGATCAATCCACAAAAGGAGTAAGCCCAAAGCTTTGTGAAAAGCTTCAACTTCTCTGTAGGAAGAGCCTTTGTGAAAAGATATGGAGTGTTATCCTATGTGGCATATGCCAAATGGATCTCTCCAGTAGAGAACCTATCCATATCCCTGATATAATGATAGTGCACCTCAATGTGCTTTGTGCGAGCATGAAATACAAGGTTCCTCTCCATTGTCAATGCGCTCTAACTGTCCATGAAGATGGTGGTGGCAAAAGATTGACCAACAGCCAAATCAGCCAAGAGGCATCTGAGCCACACACACTCAACAATTGGTCCGAAAGCTTCCCTATGCTCATCCCCACAACTAGAAGTGGGCACAGTAGGATGCTTCTTTCTCAACTAAGATATGCATGAGTTATCAAGCATGAAAACCATTGGTGGACGCATGAGTTTCATAACAACCAACTCGATGTCAAGAGGATGGGAACACTCGGTTGGTGGATGAATTCAACTGCCTTGTTTGACGGCTCACACAGGGTGACTTTAGCAACTCAATGATAGAAAGTAACTCCAAGACAATGGATCAAATAATTCACAAAGAATATCAACTAGGGAAACCAATTCATGATGCGTGGTCAAACATTTTCTTAATCATGGATCATGCTAAGAAATGAAATTTGAAATATGTATGGTGTCATTCTAACAATGTTTATCAATAGAATGCTAATCATATGGTATGGCTTGATAATATAATATTAACACCTCTGAATCATTTGCATCTCCGAATCAAAGCTTATGCAAACAAATGAGCATATGTACTCATTACACTATTAGTATGTTCTAAGTATTTTATATCACTCATGTTTATGTCTTTGCACACACTCAAGCTTTTCTTTTAATTCAAAGTGATAGTATAATGTATAACATCAGTGACGTCTGATGTTGGCGTAGTGGAAATCGTTTGATAAATGATAATATATATTTGTGCCATCAAAATATTTGTGCGTTTGGTTTTTACATGCATATATTCAAGATATAATCAATTTATATGTGCTGTATATAGGATTGATGCGCAGTTATTTTCAAATCATCAACAAATTCCTGCTAGAAAATCATCAAAACTAAAAGCTCAAGTATAATTAGTTTTCTTCATATATGTGATTCATAATCAGTTCATATTCTTCATTTGAATTTATCTGAGCTATGTACAGAAGGATGCGAGACATCAATTCAAGGACCACCGTTATCTCGCTCAACAATGGCGTATAGGCAAAAATTTGATCAAAGTAGACTCTGAATTCAGAAAGAGGTATATGATCATTGCATACCTTCACGTGTGAACGGATAGAATAGTAGGTATTTTGCAATTTAATGCAAAGCATCAAAAGTTCTTGCGTAGATAACTCATTTTTCCTCTTAACAATTCTTGTTGACTTCTTCATATCTTTTATAATTTGTTTGACAATGTTTTCTATAACTTATTTTTCCTTTTCTTTCGATGTTTTCTCATTATTCATATCCTCATCTGCATTATCTTCTTGTTTCCTCTTCTTAGTTTCAATTTGTTTATAAGTTTGATTAATAGTTTCAAGATTAATTTGAACTTTCAACGTTTCAATTTTCTTTCTCTCAAATATTTGATCGTCTCTTAAGGACTTTTGATCAAATGATATATGTAATTCTTCATGTTTCTCCACTTTCTTTTGAATTATCTTTTCATACTCTTGCTTATCATCTTTCAATTTCTCTTGCAAAATCTCTTTATCTTTAAGTTTATCCATTCTTATTTTTCCTCTGTTATTATCTTTAACATGTTGAATCCTCCATTGTTTTCTAAATCTTTTGTTTGATCTTGAATTGACTTTTGCTTGATCAAAATATTTAACCATTCCACCTCTGCTTAAATTCAAACGTAAAGGTGTTTGGTTATGATAATTGCTTTTTTTTTTTGAATTTCAAGAATCAATTTGTTTTTATATACTTCTTCACATGAAACAAAATTCCAATATGGATGACCAAGTTGATCACACAAAAAGCATCTTTTAGATTTTGTAACATATATGATCTTGTATATATAGCTCTAAGTGTAGATCTTTTCTGATCAAATGAATGGGTCCTGTGATCATTAGATTGGTCTGCTTCATGATCACAATCATCCATACACTCTAGCTTAACAACAGAGGCTCCTAGGTTTGAGTTTGCAAGGTTTTCATACAGTTTTTTCATACCCCCCCTTTCCCCAATTAACAACGAAAGGAAGATGTCTCCTATAATCACATAACTTCTTCTCAATATCAATGATGAGTCTTTGTTCCTTAGCTTCCTTTAAAGCCTCACAAATATAGGTGAGATGGTCAGTGGAATCACACCAAACAAATCTCCTAATGTTGGGAGTCCGACAATCATGACACTATTATAGAATGAGGAAATTCAGTAGGTTGAGTCTGTGTAAAAGTTTTATACTGAGAACTTAGTGCATAGACTATGTTTTGTAAGGTAGACACTTCTATTGATATAATTGCATGCATTTGCATCATATTATCCAATTTATTAAATAAGATTTCAAATTGTAGATCAGTTGGTACATTTGATGCAGACGCAATTTGCTCAACCTTTGTAGTTACATGAGTCTCTCTAGGTTCATGACTAGAGGAGAAATTAGGAGATTGATTAGGCACTGATTCATAAAGAAGGGATTGATGTTGCCTCATGTGTGCACTTGCCTCAACCACTCCCTTAACAATAGCCCAATCGTCAATAAATCCATATCGCTTACCTAGCTCCTCAAGTCTTCTTTCAACCTCAATTCTTAGGGCTACCCTATCATTCTCTGGTAATTAGGAAAAATGTTTCATAAATTTGCCACAAAGTTGGGTAATTGAAACTTGAGGCTTCGGGGAGCTAATCCACTTCATGAAAACTTCTCTGTTATGCTGGCTATAGGCTTCTAAATAGAACTCTTTATGTAGGTCCTTCCTAAATTCCTCCCATTCAAGTTCATTATGAGATTCAATTACGGACATAATTGTTCCTATTGCAAGCCTACTTAGGTACATTATCCACTTAGATTCTTCATATAACTTAGCTAATTCTTCAAATGTATCTAGATAGTTTGTATCATTTACCCCTATAACGTTTTTTTATCTTTCAATAAAGTTTCCACAACCTTTTGTCCTTGGGTTTCATTCAGCATATTTTTAAATAATTCATCCATTTGTATTTCTTGATATGATTTAAATTGAACAAATTTAATAATGTCTTGAACTTATTGCTTAACCTTTTCTTTATGTTCAACTACCAAATCTATAAGTCCTTTGGTGTCTAGTTTCGTTGATTTATAGTTTCCAAAAGATTTGCAATTAAACCCAAAAATTTGAGAATATAAAGAAACCTTATCGATCAGGGCTCCAAGAAGAGGTTCAATCCATGTGCACATGTGAATTTTCGATACATTATTTTTTTCAATGTGTAAAATCCTAAATACAACAATTGATAAGAATATGATGTGTATGTGCAATCATCGTTGCTTCAATACTTGATGGAATGGGTGACATGATGAGGATCACCCACTTGTCAATCTCTATGGAGGCACTGAGATCAAGATGATTAGCCCTCTACACACAAGAGATTGCAAGGTTTAAGAATAAGCTACCGCTCCCAAGGATGAAGAAGCAACTGTGACAATTTTCAATCATCATTTATGTGTATGCAAGAGAAATATAAATAAGTTATACGTGAGTTGCAATGCCAGATCTTCACATCAGGCTCAAAAATGTCGAGGATGTGAATGCTCGGTTGGTGGATCAATTCAACCGCCTTGTTCAATAGCTCACACAGGGTGACTTTAACAACTCAAGTGATAGAAAATAACTCCAAGACAATGAATCAGATAATTCACAAAGAAAATCAATTAGGGAAACTAATTCATCATGATTGGTCAAGTGTTTTCTTAATCATGGATCATGCTAAGAAATGAAATTTGAAATATATATGGTGTCATTTTGACAATGTTTATCAATAAAATGCTACCTAAATTCAAAGGTAAAGATGTCTGGTTATGATAATTGCTTTTTTTTTTGAATTTTAAGAATTAATTTGTTTTTATATACTTCTTCACATGAAATGCAATTCCAATATGGATGACCAAGTTGATCACACCAAAAGCATCTTTTAGATTGATTTTGTAACATATATGATCTTGTATATATAGCTCTAAGTGTAGATTTTTTTGATCAAATGAATGGGTCCTGTGATTATTAGATTGGTTTGCTTCATGATCACAATCATCCATACACTCTAGTTTAACAATAGAGGCTCCTAGGTTTGAGTTTGAAAGGTTTTCATACCGTTTTTTCATACCCCCCTTTCCCCAATTAACAACTAAAGGAAGATGTGTCTTATAATCACATAACTTCTTGTCAATATCAATAATGAGTCTTTGTTCCTTAGCTTCCTTCAAAGCCTCACAAATACAGGTGACATGGTGAGTGTCATCACACCAAACACATCTCCTAATGTTGGGAGTCCGACAGTCATGACACGATTATAGGCTGAGGAAATTCAGTAGGTTGAGTTTGTGTAAAGGATTTATATTGAGAATTTAGTGCATAGACTACGTTTTGTAAGGTAGACACTTCCTTTGATATATTTTGAAATGCTCAGTTGGTGGATCAATTCAACCGTCTTGTTCAAAGGCTCACATAGAAAGACTTTAAAACAACTCAAGTGATAGAAAATTACTCCAAGACCATGGATCAGATAATTCCCAAAGAAAATCAATTAGGGAAACCAATTCATCATGATTGGTCAAACATTTTCTTAATTATGGATCATGCTAAGAAATGTAGGGTGTCATTTTGACAATGTTTATCAATAAAATGCTAATCACATGGTATGGCTTGATAATATAGTATTAACACCTCTGAATCATTCCCATCTCCGAATCAAAGCTTATGCAAACGAACGAGCATATGTACTCATTAGACTATTAGTATGTTTATGTCTTTGCACACATTGAAGCTTTTCTTTTAATTCAAAGACATAATATAACGTATACCATATGTGACATCTCATGTTGGCACAACATCTGATACATGAAAATATATAAATGGATAGAAATTCATTACACCTTTAGTTACCTGTCCATACATAATCTATATGTATTCCATGTTATCATCAACAGCGATAGTACTACCATAGAATGAACAATCATAACAATCTCATAGTATAATGTTGAAGTGTTGATTAGAAACATAGAGAAGACAGAAGATGCTTTTAATATGAAGGAAGTTCGGCATTAGCCTACTCTCCCGGACTTGAATTAAATAAAGAAAGAAAAGTACAAGAGAAGGGGACTAGTGCCCACGGGACCCTCCAAATCCCACAAAGCAGGGGAAGCTTTTACAGAGCTTAGATGGCTTTACAAAGAAGGTTAATCACCCTCTCATCACCCTCATGCGGGGCCCACTTGGGTTTAAGCTTGTTATTGATCAAAAGGAGAACTTGATGATGCCTGAAGGGGGGGGGTTTCTTACAGTTAACAATCCTTTTGCCAAGGAGGAATAATGATTTCTCAATTGACCACTCCTTGGGGGAGTCACCAAAGTTGAGAGCACATCTTTCCCGCCATATTTTCCATAGGACCTCCCCTCTGATGGCGTTCCAGAGGGTCGCGGAGCAGTCGATCGCTTCTCCCAGTAGGGCTTGCTGCCAACTGAGATGATTCTGAAGTCTAATTTTCATTCCAATGGTCTGCTAGAGTCTGTTGGAGTTGGGGCAGGTAAAGAAGATGTGTGGGACATCTTCGATAGACCGGTAGCAGCGTTTGCACAAGACAGAAGATGTTGTTGTGTTAGAAGTTGTCGGTATTTATTAAAGAATATATCCTATGCGACATCGGAGGTTGCCCTCTCAAGAGAAGTTGGAAGAAATCGATATTGAATAGAGAATTTTCTTCAATCATTAGATCATGAGAAAAATGAGAGCCCCTCAATCGTCAGATCATGCTTATATAGCACTTAATCTCTAAATTAGAGATATCATATCATGATAAAAAAAGCACTTTTAAGCTATATTATACTTGCTATTTTGAGGAACAACAGCGCTACTCTTTAGTAGCATAAAATTGTATGAATGCTGCTAGATGCCATCAAAATATTTGTGTGTTTGGTTTTTACATGCATATATTCAATATATAATGAATTTATATGTGCTCTATATGGGATTTATGCATGTTGGATCACAAGTAGGTATTTTGCAATTTAATGCAAGGAATCAAAATGTCTTGCATAGATAACTCATTTTTCCTCATCAAAGTTCTTGTTGACTTCTTCATATCTTTTATAATTTGTTTGATAATGTTTTCAATACCTTCTTTTTCCTTTTCTTTCGATGTTTTCTCATTATTCGTACCCTCATCCGCATTAGCTTCTTGTTTACTCTTCTCAATTCCAATTTGGTTAAAAGATTGATTACTAGTTTCAGGATTAACTTGAACTTTCAACGTTTCAATTTTCTTTGTCTCAAATATTTGATCATCTCTTAAGGACTTTTGATCAAATGATATATGTAATTCTTCACGTTTCTCCACTTTCTTTTGGATTATCTTTTCATACTCTTCCTTATCATCTTTCACTCTCTCTTGCAAAATCTCTTCAACTTTATGTCTATCCATTTTTATTTTTCCTCTTTTATTATCTTCAATAGGTTTAATCCTCCACTGTTTTCTAAATCTTTTGTTTGATATTGACTTGACTTTTGTTTAATAAAAATATTTTACCATTCCACCTCTACCTAAATTCAAACATAAAGGTTTGTGGTTATGATAATTGCATATTTTTCTTTGAATTTCAAGAATCAATTTGTTTTTATATGCTTCTTCTTATGAAATACAATTCCAATATAGATGATTAAGTTGATCACACCAAAAGAATCTTTTAGGTCGATTTTGTAACATATATGATCTTGTATGTATATCTCTATGCGTAAAACTTTTTTGATCAAATGAATGGGTCTTGTGCTCATTAGATTGGCATGCTTCGTGATCACAATCATCCATAAACTCTAGTTTAATACGAGAGGCTCCAAGTTTGAGTTCGAAAGGTTTTCATACGATTTTTTTAACAACTAAAGAAAGATGTGTCCTATAATCACACAAATTTTTTTCAATATCAATGACGAGTCTTAGTTCCTTAGCTTCCTTTAAAGCCTCACAAATATAGGTGATATGGTCAGTGGAATCACACCAAACACATCTTCTAATGTTAGGAGTCTGGCTGTCATGACACTATTATAGGCTGAGGAAATTAAGTAGGTTGAGTTTGTGTAAAGGATTTATCCTGAGAATTTAGTGCATAGACTACATTTTGTAATGTAGACACTTCCTTTGATATATTTGCATGTATTTGCATCATATTATCCAATTTATTAAATAAGATTTCAAATTGTAGATCAGTTGGTACCTTTGATGTAGATGCAGTTTGCTCAACCTTTGCATCTATATGAGTCTCTCCAGGTTCATGAGCAGAAGGGAAATTAGGACATTGATTAGGCACTAATTCATAAAGAAGAGATTGACATTGCTTCATATGTCCACCTGCCTCAACCACTCCCTTAACAATAGCCCAATCTTCAATAAGTCCATATTGCTTACCTGGCTCCTCAAGTCTTCTTTCAATGTCAATTCTTACATCGGGAGTCAAAATCTTAAGGAAGTATAATACTATGTCCGGAGTAAGGGCTACCCTATCATTTCTTGGTAATTGGGAAACATGTTTCATAAATTTGCCATGAAGTTAGGTAATTGAAACTTGAGGCTTCGAGAGCTAATCCACTTCAAACCTTCTCTGCTATGCTAGCTATAGTCTTCTAAATAGAACTATTTATGTAGCTCCTTCCTAAATTCCTCCCGTTCAAGTTCATTATGAGATTCAATTATGGACATAACTGTTCCTATTACAAGCCTACCTAGGTGCATTATCCACTTAGATTCTGGTAATCCATGTAGCTTAGCTAATTCTTCAAATGTATCTAGATAGTTTGTAACATTTGCCCCTCTAAATTTGCCTTCATCTTTTAATAAAGTTTCCACAACCTTTTGTCCTTGGGTTTCATTCATCATATTTTTGAATAATTCATCCATTTGTATTTCTTGATATGATTTAAATTGAACAAATTTAATAATCTCTTGAACTTCTTGCTTAACCTTTTCTTTATATTCAACTACCAAATCTACAAGTGCGTTGGTGTCCAATTTTTTTGATTTATAGTTTCCAAAAGATTTTCAATTAAACCAAAAAATTTGAGAATATAAAGAAACTTTACCGATCGGGTCTCCAAGAAGAGGTTCAATCCATGTGCACATGTGAAATTTTTATACATTTTTTTTTCAATTTGTAAAATCCTAAATACAACAACTGATAAGAATATGATGTTATATGCAATCGTGATTGCTTCAATACTCGATGGAATGGGTGGCGTGATGAGGATCACCCACTTGCCAATCTGTGTGGAGGCATTTAGATCAAGATGAGCAACCCTCTACACCCAAGAGATTGCAAGGTTTAGGAATAAGCTACTGCTCCAAAGGATGAAGAAGCAATTGTGATAATTTTCAATTATCATTTCTGCATATGCAAAAAAATAGTAGTGCCGGATCTTCACGTGAGGTTCAAAAATGTCAAGATGATGGAAACACTTGATTGATGGATCAATTCAACTGCCTTGTTTAATGGCTCACACAAGGTGACTTTAACAACTCAAGTGATAGAAAATAACTCCAAGACAATGGATCAGATAATTCGCAAAGAAAATCAATTCATCATGATTGGTCAAATGTTTTCTTAATCATGGATCATGCTAAGCAATGAAATTCGAAATATATATGGTGTCATTTTGACAGTGTTTATCAATAAAATGCCAATCATATGGTATGCCTTGATAATATAATATTAACACCTCTGAATCATTAACATCTCCAAATCAAAGCTTATGCAAACAAACGAGCACATGTACTCATTACAATATTAGTACATGTACTCGTTAACATCTCCAAATCAAAACTTATGCAAACGAGCACATGTACTCATTACAATATTAGTATGTTCTAAGTATTTTATATCACTCATGTTTATGTCTTTGCACACATTGAAGCTTTTCTTTTAATTCAAAGACATAATATAATGTATAACATCTGTGACGTGTGATGTTGGCACAACGGAAATCCTGTGATACATGGTAATATATAATTGGACAGAAATTCATTACACCTTTAGTTACCTGTACATACATAATCCATATGTATTCTATGTTATCATCAACAAAGATAAAACTACCATAAAATGAACAATCACAACAATCTCATATTATAATATTGAAGTGTTGATTAGAAACATAAAGAAGATAAAAGATGTTGGTGTGTCAGAATTGTCGGTATTTATCAAAGAATATATCCTATGCGACAACAGAGGTTGTCCTCTCAAGAGAAGTTGGAAGAAATCAATATTGATCAAAATTTATGTGTTGATGAATTGTTTGAGATGGCGGATGTGATGGATTGATAATGTCAGGATTCAATATTTTTCAAGCAAGGTTTATTGAACTGATGATGCAAGGATCACGGCATTACTGAGTTCATTAAACATATTCTAATTGTTTGCGGTTGTATACAGGATAGTAGTGAAGTATTTTGATGGCGATGCACCAGAGTGCACTCTCCCCTTTTCTATAGCTCCATAATGATATCCTCAGAGTAGAAAACCGAGCCCCAAGTGCCGCACATGGTATTCTACACAAATTTTGCAAAATATGCAAAAAAATAGAGTACACAAGGAGCACGAACACATACTTCTTAGGTGTTACAAAATACAGTTGAACTTACACTCTATGGCTGACTAGGTCACTATATGTTTTATTACAGAACATATACAAAGAAGTGTCTGATGGCCATTTGGCCTTTCATGTGGACACTAATGGTAACAATCTCCCACTAAAGGCAAATATGGCCAAAGTAACTATGGGAGAAAAATAAAGAATGATAAAGAATACCTGAGTGTAAGTATACAAGCTATACCTCCCTCTTGATGGGCATGTTACACAATATATAAGTGACTATGTAATGTTGGAGATAGACGTCTGCAGAAGCACGCAAACAACACAAGGAAGAAGAAGAAGCTTGGAGAACAAACACACAATACTGAATGTATTACTAGAGAATGTACAAAGATAAGTAGCCCATTAGGGCAATAGGCGTATATACAAGCCGGGGGAAAAAAACCTCCTAAAGAGGGAAAAAAGTGCCCCGGTAGTCCTAGAGTGTTCACACACATCACTACCTAAATATATCAACAAATCCCCCCTGGGAGTGATGCGGTGAACAAGGAGCTGGCACTCATGTATAAGGAAGTGCCAAGCTATGTGGAAATCACTCCACAAAAGGAAGTAAGCCCAAAGCTTTGCGGAAAGCTTCAAACTTCTCCCTAGGCAGAGCCTTCGTGAAAAGGTCTGCAATGTTCTCTTGTGTGGGCACATATGCCAAGCTGATCTCCCCAGCAGAGAACCTCTCCCTGACATAGTGATAATGCACCTCAATGTGCTTAGTGCGAGCATGGAACACAGGGTTCCTCACAACTGCCAATGCGCTCTGACTGTCAGTGAAGATGGTGGTGGCAGAAGATTGGCCAACACCCAAATCAGCCATAAGGCGTCTGAGCCACACACACTCAACAGTCGCTGTGAAAGCTGCCCTATACTCAGCCTCACAACTGGAAGTGGCCACAGTAGGCTGCTTCTTTCTCAACCAAGATATACATGAGCTACCAAGCATGAAGCAAAAACCACTGGTGGACACACGAGTGTCATAGCAACCAGCCCAATCTGAGTCAGAAAAAGCATGCAAATCTGGCGGTAGTGATCCCCCCTTGGGATAAAACAACCCAAGTAGCCGAGTACCACTCAAGTAGCGAAAGATGCGCTTAACCGCTTTCCAATGCGTGACTCCTGGGCAATGCATAAACCTGCTCATCTGTGAGACAGCAAACTGAATATCTGGCCGAGTAATGCATAAGTAAATCAAGCATCCAACAGCCTGCTGATAGAGAACAACATCAAATACATCTCAAGCATCATGAAGACTCAATCGTAAACCTGTCTCCATAGGAGTGGCAATAGGCTTACAGTCTTCAAGGCCAAAACGCTGCAATAATGTGTCAAATATTTCGTTTGACACAAAGCCATTCCACCATCAACGTGCATAAACTGAATGCCCAAATAGTGATGCAAATGCCCCAAATCAGACATCTCAAATGAGGCATGCAAATCAGCCTTAAAATTAGCAATATGTGTCTCAATAGGACCAGTGAGCAGCATGTCGTCAACATAGACAACAATGATTAGAAGCACATCATTAGCACACTTAACATATAAGGTGCTTTCAGTTGGACTGTTCTCAAAACCATGTGCAATCAGATAGGCATGTATCTTCTCATACCAAGCACGTGGTGCTTGCTTTAAACCATATAATGCCTTCTTTAACCTGCACACCTGGTTTTCATGCTCTTTCTGCACAAAGCCACGGGGCTGAAAAACATACACTTCTTCATGCAAGTCACCATTCAGAAATGCTGTTTTAATGTCCAACTGATGTACATTCCAACCATGATGGGCTGCCAGTGCACAAATGCTTCGAACAGTAGTCATATGGCATGTAGGTGCAAAGGTCTCATCAAAATCAATGCCTTTTTCCTGTGCATAACCCTTTGCAACAAGCCTAGCCTTATACCTGTCAACTGTACCATCAGGTTTACGCTTCAGCTTGTATACCCACTTAGTGCCAATGGCCTTCTTGCCAGGAGGCAAGTCACATAAAGATCATGTACCATTCTTTATTATAGCATCATATTCAGATTGCATAGCAGCCATCCAATTTTCTGAATTTTGTGCTTCATCAAAAGAAACAGGCTCATTCTCATCACATAGACTAGATGCAGCCATAGCATAGCAATCTGATGCAAAGGAGGCACTATGAGAGCCTGAACGAGTACGATATGACAGAGGTGCATCTAATTTGATGTCACACAAAGTCTGCACCAGCCATTTTGGCATAGTTTTTACCTGCTCAATATCAGCTCTCTCATCAACAAGTGCATCATGTAAATCTGCATCAGAAATGGAATGATCTGCATCATCATATGAAACCTGCAAGGGCTGAGAAGTTGCCTCATTAGGACCATCACTAGACTGTCCACCTGTAAAAAGAGGCATCAAAGTATCATACATGTCTTGGAGCTAACAGATGTCTCCTTAGTACATGAAAGCAATGGCTGAATAGCATCTTCCACAAAGACAACATCACGGCTAACCAGAATGCGTTTAGTCTGTGGATGATACATATGATAGCCTTTACTTTCAGAACTGTACCCAACAAAAATACATTTTACTACCTTATCATCCAATTTTCTCCGATGTTGTTCATGCACTATTGCATATGCCAAACAACCAAAAACATGCAGATGAGCAACAGATGGCTTGCGGTCATGCCAAGCCTCATATGGAGTGATAGACTGCAACGCTTTAGTGGGACACCTGTTCAGTACATATGCTGCACACATGACAGCCTCAAGCTAGAAACTATGTGGTAAAGCCTGACTTTTGACCATGCACCTCGCCATCTCCATGAGTGACCTGTTCTTTCTTTCAGCAACTCCATTCTGTTGAGGTGTATACGGCACTGTACACTGGTGTTTTATCCCATGTTCAGCCAGAAATGCATTAAAATCTGAAGACATATATTCCCCCCCTCGATCAGAACGGAGGGTGCCCATTTTACATGCTGACAGATTTTCAGCCAAAACCAAAAACTGTTTGAAGCACATGAACACTTCGGACTTTGCTTTGAGTGGATATACCCATGCATGCCTGGAAAAATCATCAATGAAAGTCACGAAGTAAAGGTAATTTCCAAAAGAGGGTGTCTACATAGGACCACAGACATCACTATGTACAAGCTGCAATTTCTGCGTAGCCTGAACTGAACCATCTTTTGGAAAGGAAGAACGCTGCATTTTGCCCAAAATACAGCCTTCACAAACATGTTTTCCAGGTGCCTCAAGTTTGGGCAAAGAGGACACCATTTCAGATTTCTGCACGCGTAGCAAACTAGCAAAATTCAGATGACCAAAGCGTGCATGCCAAAGCTTTGCATCTGACATAGCCTGAGAATCATGAACTACACATGCCGAATCATTCACAGATCTTTCATAGTCTATGAGCTTATATAGCCCACGACATAAAATGCTAGAAGCAATAATCACATCGCCATTTGAGAGATCATGGACTGTACACCTGTCATCAACGAATTTCACAACCAAGCCAATCTTGGCTAATGCAGAAACTGATAACAGGTTCTTTTTGATCCCTGGCACAAATAAAGCATCTGACAAAGTGAAAGAACTACCATCAGCAGTAGTCAGAATGATCTTACCAACTCCCATAACAGGATAAGAGGAGTTATTGGCGCATGTGATAGTATTCCCTGTAGGGGCAGGCTCGAGTGAAGAGAAGAAACTGCGTTGCGAGGTAATATGTTTGGTTGCCCCACTGTCAAAGTACCAAACATCTGAGTCTACTGCAGACATGCACTGATCATGAGAAGATGGGTCAAAACTGCAGACAGTAGTAAACGCCCATTCTTCTTCCTGCACAAGATTTGCAGACTCTGTTTTTGGTGTAGAGGCCTCTGCAACAACCATTCCAGCCTCTTTCTTCTTTGCCTCTTTAGCAGCCAGTTTTGGACAGTTCTTTATAATATGATAATTTCCTTTACAGTACTTGCAGAACAATTTCTGCTTTTCTGATTTCTTCTCATCTTTATCCTGGTTCTTCGATTGTGCAGCATTTGCAGATTTTTGCTTACTAGTAGAAGAGCTCCATTTTCCTTTGCCCTTCTGACTAGCCAGGAAAGCTTGATCTGCAACACACATAATGGACCTGTTCTGCCTGGACTGATCTTCCTGCAACAGAACAGAGACTAATTCCTCAAATGACAAGGCATTCGGATTGCCTTTCATCATCAACGGAAGAGTAGAGGCAAAACTTTGATATGAATCAGGAAGACCATTCAGAACGGTCTGCACAAGTGAGCTATCTGGTATAACCTCATCAGCAAAAATCAATTGTTCCTTCAGGTCTTTGATCTTTGTAAGAAAACTGTCCATAGAATCACCTTCATTCATGTGCTCACTCTCCAACTGTTTTCGGAGGTAAGCAACACGAGCCTCATTCCTAGCCTGGTACAAAGTGGTAAGTGTATCCCAAGCATCCTTTGCTATTCTGCAAGAGCGAATGTGAGGAATAATGGCACGTTTGACAGACAAAGCTATCAATGCATGTGCCTGGGCATCTCTGCCATCCCAACGAATCTGCTCTGCAGTAGGTGCAACAGAAACAGCAGCACGAACAGGAATCTGCAGAATATCATCTTCGACACCATCTTCATCAGCTCCAACACTTGTATTTGCAGTACCTGTCGTTACAGGTGTAACAGGACGTCTTTCAACACCTTGCACAATGTTCCACAATCCTTTTGCAACCAGTACATGTCGCATCATATAAGCCCATAATGGGTAGTTGGTACCATCCAACTTATCCTCAACAGCCAACATACGGAATACATCACTGCTTTCAGCCATGGCCGGTGACTAAAATACTTTGATGCAGAAAATTGACTGTATCTCAAAAAGTTGAACAGAACTACCTAGACGAGTTCTGCTAGACCTGTAGCAGACTTCGAGACGCTTAAACTGGCGAACAGAAACTAGTATATACCTTTGGCACAAAAGGACGAAATAGCCTGCACAAGCACTGCGATAGTGCGTTCGGAGGCCGAAACGAGTTCAGATCGCGATTTTGGCACCACAGAGCGAAGCAGTTTTGATCTCGGAAACACCCTGAGTATGCTCACCAAATTTCGTGCGAATCTGAGACTGCAAAGGGAGGTGTGTCGACGGCACCCTAGAAGAAGCGACGACCTGCTCTGATACCAATTGTTGGAGATAGACGTCTGCGGAAGCACGCGAACAGCACAAGGAAGAAGAAGAAGCTTGGAGCACAAACACACAATACTGAATGTATTACTAGAGAATGTACAAAGATAAGTAGCCCACTAGGGCAATAGGCGTATATACAAGCCGGGGGAAAAAAACCTCCTAAAGAGGGAAAAAAGTGCCCCGGCAGTCCTAGAGTGTTCACACACATCACTACCTAAATATGTCAACATGTAAGACCATGAATCAAGTAACCCCCATCAAGTGAGAACAATGTTAAAAGCTATCCTGTGGTAGAGCTTTAGTCAAAGCATTTGCAACATTATCTCGAGTGTGAACCTTCTCAAGAATAATGCACTCAGTGTCTAAGTAATCTCTAATCGACTATCACTGAGCAAACAAGGTACATGCTAATGTAAACCCATATCACAAGCAAGATGAGAAAGCCACAATGCTTCCTTACATGCCTCACTTGCTGCAACATACTTTGCTTCTGTGGTGGAAACAATTGTACATTCTTGAAGATGTGATCTCCAAGAGATAGCACCTCCAACAAAATGAAAAATATACCCTGATGTAGACTTACGATTGTCTACACAACCAGCATAGTCACAATTTGTGTAACCAATAATGAATGCTTTCTCTCTACCTAAGCATAGACACTTGTCCTTAGTGCCACTCAGATATCTCAAAATCATCTTGACGGCCTCTGATGTCATGATGATAGACAACTGTATAGAATGATAATGGAATTAGATGAGTCCAAACACCACTAAGGCTCAAATAAGGATGACCAAGTGTCAGATTTTGGGAGAGAATTCAACAATATTCCTAGAAAAATGAGTTAATGAACAGTAATGACCAACCAAAAGGATTATGTGAGAATAAATATGCTCACAGCAATAAGTGTATCGAGGAGTAAATCAACCACTATATAGTTGACCAAACCAAAAAATCTAGAAAAATTTTGCCAGAGTATCCTCTACAAAATGAGCATATGGCTAGTGTCAAAATCTCATAAAACTGCACGTACTAACATGTTTACCTGCATAGTCAATCACTGACTCCACTGCATATAATCAATTACCCAAAAGAAGCCAACTAGGCTTATCAAGCACCTATGAACAATTATCATACATCTCCTATGGCAAGGTTGGGTAAGTCTTCCACCTACATCACCGAAGAGACCCCGAGATCTATGCGTCTCTCGGTTAAGAAAACATCACCACGACCCTCTTTATCAAACATAGAATGCTTTATGCAAAAACATAACTGCTATATCAATGACCACATAAACGTACATAAGCAGTATCCATCACAGAAGCATACATAGTGCATATGTGCTCAATATATGCAGTAAAATGACACTGAAAGGCAGAATGCATAGCTCGAAAAACTAGCCAACAACACCTACAAATGTCTGTCAACTCCGTTGTTTATGTTCAAAAACCTACATAAATTTGTAGTGGTTGCTCCCACCACAACTAAAAAGCTTTCGAGAAACTTGTAGTTTTATGGGTGTGGCTGAAAACATGACCCTGAAGGTGAATACTTATTTTCAGATAAGTAAAAAGAACACTCTTCTTAATGTTCTTGAACCTATGTGAAGAGACCTATGCACGAAAGTACTCCAAAATGGCTACAAAAATCACCCCAAAAATGCTTCAAAAACAAGCTTTGAAAGCAAAGAATGAATCTTTGAGGGACCAAAACATGTTCAATGTAATGTTAACATTAGCCTTTTCCCTTCTTCAGACACCACAAGAGTGTAGCTTAGTGGCAAGAGATTGCCATGGTTAAGCGAGCTTGAGGGGGAACAATACTAGGATGGGTGACCTCCTGAGAAGTATCGGGAACCTCCATCTTCCTTGATCATTGAGGTCCTCACTCGTGCATAGCCAACGGCACCAATGGTGACTTTGGTGACTCGGATGACAAGGTATGCAAAGGTCTATGCCTTGGTTGCCGCTTTAGTCGTAAGCCTTGGGTGGGTGCTTTTGAGTCGAAATGCTTTGATACCAATGTAGTATTTTGATGGCAATGCACCACAATGCGCTCTCATTTTCAAGAGCTCCATGACAATATCCTCGGAGTAGAAAAGCAAGCCCCAAGTGCCACACATGGTACTCTACACAGAGGCTACAAAATACGCAGAAAAACAGAGTACTCAGGGAGCATGAACACAAACTTCTTAGGTGTTACAAAATGTGATCAAACTTACAGTTTGTGGCTGACTAGGGCACTATATGTTTTATTAAAGAACATATACAAAGAAGTGTCTGGTGACCGTTGGGCCTTTCACGTGCACACTAACGGTAACAAGCAGACAAATACTATGCAAGATATTTAAGAATGAAAAGAGACTATAAAAACTGCCTGAAACATATAAAACAAAAGAAGAGCCAAGAACAACTCCGTAGTTCTTTAAGAGTTCATAATAACTAGAAAAAGATCTTACAAATCATTAGGTATCTGGTCGCCTGTTGTGCGTCAGAAGAAGGGAAGCAAGAGCTCAGTTTTTTGTTTGAGGAAATCAAAGAATCGAGGCTACAATCATGAAAAAATTAGAGCCCTTCAATCATCAGATCATGCTTATATAGCACTTGATCTCTAAATTTAGAGATATCATATCACGATTAAAAAAAACACTTTTAGCTATTTTGAGGAACAATAGCGCTACTCTTTAATAGCATAAAATTGTCTGAATGCCACTAGATGCCATCAAAATATTTGTGCGTTTGGTCTTTACTTGCATATATTCAATATGTAATCAATTTATATGTGTTGTATATAGGATTGATGCACATGCTGATGTACTATGCATGTTTGATCACATCCAATGCTTCCAGGTTCACACTTCATGGGATGACGGTTCTTAATTGCAATCGTTCATTTTAGATCCCTAAAGTAGTGAATATGATGGCATGTCTTCGATGTGATTGACTTACTCCAATGTTAGCTTGTTTTCAAGTCGTAAACGTGTGGTCTCCATAACTACATTGAACTCCATGTATAAAACATGCATTGCAAACCACAATGCCCATAACTTTAAATGCTATGCAAAGTCACAAACAACTTATAAATCTGGTAGTAGTGATTCCCCCTTGGGATAAAACAATCCAAGTAGCCGGGCATCACTCAAGTAGTGAAAGATGTGCTTAACCCCTACCAATGCTTGACACCTGGGCAATGCATAAAATTGCTCATATGAGAGAAAAAAAATTGAATATCAGGTAGAGTTATGCATAAGTAAATCAAGCATCCAACAACCTTCTGATAGAGAACAACATAAAATGCATGTACAACATCATGAAGACTCAATTGTAAAACTGTTTCCATAGGAGTGGCAATAGATTGCAATCTTCAAAGGCAAACCACTGCAATAATGTGTCAATATATTTTATTTGACACAAAGCTATCCCCCATAAACTTGCATAAATTGAATGTCCTAATAATGATGAAAATGCCCCAAGTCTGACATCTCAAAGGAGGCATGCAAATCAGCCTTAAATTCAGCAATGCGCTTCTCATTAGGACCAGTGAGTAGCATGTCACCAACATACACAACAATGATAAGAAGGACAACATCTACATGCTTAGCATATAAGGTGATCTTAGTTGGAATGTTCTCAAAACCATGTGCAATCAAGTAGGCATGTATCTTTTAACCAAGCATGTGGTACTTGCTTCAAACCATATAATGCCTTTTCCAACTTGCAGACTTTGTTTTCATGCCCTTTCTACACAAAACCACAGGGTTGGAATACATACACTTCTTCATGTAAATCACCATTAAGAAATGTAGTTTTAATGTCCAGTTGATGTACATTCTAGCCATGATGAGCTACAAGTGCAGAGATTCTATGAACGGTGGTCATTTGGCATGTGGGTGCAAAGGTCTCATAAAAATCAATGCCTCTCTATTGAGCACAACCTTTTGCAACAAGCCTAGCCTTATAGCTATCAGCTATTCCATCACTCTTACCTTTCAACTTGTATACCCATTTAATGCTAATGGTCTTTTTATAT
Source organism: Ceratopteris richardii (assembly GCA_020310875.1). Taxonomy (NCBI): domain Eukaryota; kingdom Viridiplantae; phylum Streptophyta; class Polypodiopsida; order Polypodiales; family Pteridaceae; genus Ceratopteris; species Ceratopteris richardii. The sequence continues at coordinate 53,909,756 of CM035434.1, forward strand.
GGAACAAATCACATAAAGACCAAGTGCCAATCTTCATAAAAGCATCATATTTTGATTGCATAACATCCATCCAATTTTTTGCATTTTGTGCTTCATCAAAAGAAAATTGCTCATTCTCATCGCAAAGAATAGATGAAGCCATTGTATAGAAATCTAATGCAAAAGAAAAACTATGAGAGCCTCACCATGTATGATATGAAAGAGGTGCATCTAACTTGCTATCTTTCAAAGTCTACACTAACCATGTAGGCATAGTTTTAGCCGCTTCTATGTCAACCCTCTGATCAACAAGTGCATCATGTGAATTTGCATCAGTAATGAAATGATCTTTATCATCATGTGAAACCTATAGAGGCTAAGAAACTGCCTCATTCGGACCATCAGTTGATTGTCTACCTATAAAAAGAGGAGAAAAGTGTCATACACATCTTTGGAGCTAACTAATGTCTCCTTAGTACATGAACATAATGGCTGAATTGCATCTTCCACAACAAAAACATCACGACTAACCAAAATGTGTTTAGTCTATGGATGATACAGACAATAGCCTTTGATTTTATAATTGTACCCAACAAAAGTACATTTCACTATTTTATCATCCAGTTTTTTGCATTGTTTGTTAAGGCACTAATGCATATGCCATAAAATGAAAGACATGTAGATGCAAAACAGATGGCTTGTGACCATGCCAAGCCTCATATGGACTGATAGATTGTAGTACTTTGGTGGTACATATTAAGTACATATGTTTCACAAATAACAACCTCAAGCCAAAAGTTATGTGGTAAAGCCTGACTGTTGACCATACACCTCATGGAGAGGTCTATTCTTTCTTTCAACAACTCAATTTTGTTGAGGTGTATATGGCATTGTACACTGATGTTTTATCCCATGCTCAACTAGACATGCATTAAAATCAGAAGACATACATTTCCCCCCTCGATCAAAATGGAGTACAGCTGATAGATTTCAACCATAACCAAAAACTTTTTGAAGCACATAAACACTTTGAACTTTGCTTTCAATGGATATACCCATGCATGCCCTAAGAAATCATCAATTAAATTCATGAAGTAAAGGTAGTTTCCAAAATAATGTGTCTACATAGGACCACACACATCACTATGAACAAGCTACAATTTATAAAGAAATTGAGTTGAGCCATCTTTAGGGAAGGAGGAACGCTGCATTTTGCCCAAAATAATGCCTTCATAGGCATGTTTACAAGGTGCCTCAAGTTTGGGCAGAGAGGACACCATTCAAATTTCATCAAGTATAGCAAACTAGCACAATTCAAATGACCAAAATGTGCATGCCAAAGCTTTGCATCTCAGATAGCCTAAGAATCTTGTACTACACATGCTGAATCATTCACATATTTTGCATAGTCTATGATCTTATACATCCCATGCCATACAATGCCAAAATCAATAACAACATCACCATATGAGAGATCATGAAATGTACATCTGTGATCAACAAATTTGACAACCAAGCTAATCTTGGCTAATGCTGAAACTGACAACATATTTTTCTTGATCTGTGGGACATATAAAGCATATGAAAATGTGAAAGAACTACCATCAACAATAGTCAGAATGATCTTACCAATTCCAATTATAGGATAAGAGTTGTTAGCACATGTGACAATATTCCCTGTAGGGGCAAGCTCAAGTGAATTGAAGATATTGCACTACAAGGTATTATGATTGTTTGCCCCACTATCAAAGTACCAAACATATTCCCATTCTTCATTCTGAACAAGATTAGCAGACTTTGTTTTAGGTTTAGAGGCATCTACAACAACCATTTCATCCTCTTTCTTCTTTGCCTCCTTTGCATCCAATCTTTATGACATGATCATTTCCCTTACAATATTTGCAGATTTGTTTTTTCTTTTTGTTTTACTCTAATCTTTGTCTTCCTTCATCAACTATGCAACATTAGCATATTTCTAGGAAAGCTTGGCAACACACATACTAGACCTATTCTACTTGGATTGATCTTCTTGCAACAAAACATACACTAACTCCTAAAATTTTAAGGCATTTGGATTGCCTTTCACCATCAATCAAAGAGTAGAAGAAAAACTCTTATATGAATCTAGAAGAATGTTAAGAACAACCTGCACAAGTGAACTATCTGGCAAAACTTCATCAGTAGAAATCAACTACTCCTTCAAATCTTTGATCTTTGTCCAAAAGCTGTCCATAGAATCTCCTTCATTCAAATGCTTACTCTTCAAGTGTTTTCAGAGATAAGCAACATGAGCCTCATTTCTTGCCTGGTATAAGGTGGGAAGTGTATCCCAAGCATCCTTTGTTGTTTTGCAAGAGCAAATGTGAGCGATAATGGCAAAAGCTATCAATGCATGTGCTTGAGCATCTCTCCCATCCCAAAAAAGTTGCTTTGCAATAGGTGCAATAGGAATCACAACACAAATAGAAATATGAAGATCATCATCTTTAATCCCAACTACATCACCTTGAATAACTATACTCATAGGTGTAGTAGGAAAGTTTTCAATACCCTGCATAATGTTCCACAACCTTTTGCTACCAATACATGACACATCTTATATGCCCATAATAGATAATAAGTGCCATTCAACTTGTCCTCAATAGCCAACATACAAAATACATCATTGCTTTTAGCCATAACCACTAACTAAATACCCTGATATTGAAAAATTACTTTATCTCGAAAAGTTGAACCAAACTACCCTATGGACCTCTGCTAAACTTGTAGCAAAATTTGAGGTGCTTGTAATGGCAAATCAAAACCTGTATATATGTTTGGAACAAAAGGATAAAATTGCTTCCATAGGTCGTTCAGGCTTCCAATTGATGTAATTTAATATTCTATATATTTCTTTTGAATCATTGTAATAAAAAGGGATGCGGCCCCTTCAAAGTGACATACTTAATAAATACCTGTGTGGTAACGAAGACACACCCAAAAGAGAGTGGATGGCCATTGATGGTGCTTCAGGCACAAAGCATGCAGAATTCTATAACCAATAATGTTACCATATTTTGTTGCATCATGTTCATTGTGATGTAGTTAATGATTAACTTTAAGTCCCATTATCACTAATTATGGTGTGTTGATTAACTTTGCAGATGAAGTGTGATTGTATGAAGTTTGGTAGTGTACAATATTTTATCAAACTAAGAAGTGCAATTATCAAAGAGTGAGGAAAAGTCAAGGGCCCTATTCTAGAATCCATCCATCCAAGAACCCTTGCAACTTGTTCAATCTACCATCCTGTAGATTGTGACTTGTACATTTATTGGAGATGTTGCTCTGTCTATAATCATGCATTGGAGAGGAAAATACAGAATAGAGGTTAACACTGGCAATCCCACTAGGGACTAGTGTACACTAAAAAGAGTAGAAAAATGCTTGCTTGTATCATGGGCACAAAGAAAACCATCTTAAACCTTAGATTCCATGTGACTTTCCATATCTCATGATCAGCTCAGATTTTGGAGAAACTAATGCTTCCATTGCGTCGGAATGTGCCAAAATCCCAAGATCGATTGTCTATTTGCTGAAATCTGACACCCGAGGGTCCTGTTTCTAGTTGATGACATCATCGATGACATCATGAGGTCGTAACCGCCCTTAAAAACTATATAAGGAGGGGTTGGCCACATTTATTCTCATTCTTACCAATGCCAATCTTGGGGGCTCAAGGGATCCTGATCACCAAGTAAGTACCTTCAAGTTCCAGTTCAAGTCCTAGTCTTGTCTCATGCTCTAATCTTGTCTAGTCTTGTATCGTGGGCATCCTGTCTTGTCCTCTTGCAATCTCGTGGTACGAGATCTTGTCAAGTTCGTTCTTGTATCTAGTTCATCACTGAGAAGGGAATTCTTGTAATCCAGACATCTTGTCTCATACTTATGATCCCGGGTTGTGCGATCTCTTGTATCATCTCTAGTCCAATTTTCCATACCTATTGGTCCCGGGTTGTGGGACGTCTTGTATCAGATCCATCTTCTTGTATTATTTTCCCTACGTGGGTGTTCTTGTAATCATAAGTGTATTTCCGAAATCTTGTCTAGTGTAGTCAAAGAGCACAATCTAGTGCTCCCCTGACATTTTGGCAAGACTATCTTCATCAAGACGAGGCACCATGGATTCCCTATGCAAGGATATTCAATCTACCATAAAGGACTTGATCGAACATGTCCAAGAGATGAAAAGATTGCTACGACAAGATGATCGATCACTTTTAAGCTATGCCTCAAATATCAAGATGTTGTTTCATGGAACTCCATATCAAGAAGACTACATGGTTAATCAATTTCGAAGTGGCCTCAATCCCGAAGTCATATATCTCTTGCTATCCATGCCTCAAGCAAATACCTTGGAGGAGGTTATTGATCAAGCGGTTCAGTGTGAGAGATAATTGTTCAAAGAAAGCCAAGTCCAAGAGCCAGAAGTTTTGAATAATCAAGACAATGTTCCTTTAGAATCCGAACAAAGAATGTTTGAAGCCCAAGAAGTCATTACAAATGATATGGGGTATATATATTATGAAGATAACAAGAAGGTAAAGGACAAGGAAGAGTTCGTGTTTAATCAAGGAGGTGTGCTTACTCAAGGCACTCCATCAAAGATCTTGGAAACACTACAACACACCACTAAAAGCTCAAAGGACCTATCTTGTCACGAAGCTAAGGAAGCTAGAGGGAGACGGAGTCCTTCACCACCTTTGAAGATTAAGGATCATGAAGAATTCGAGGTTAATCATGTCTTAGATTCAAGAATCTCATGAGGAGTGGAATGCTTTATTCATTGGAAAGCATACGCCATCTATGATCGTACTTGCGAACTTACAGAAAATCTTTAGAGAGCAAAAGTCAAGGTTCGTGAATTCCATAAGAAGAGTCCAATGAAACCCAAGCTAGAGAACATGGCTGCTCCTCATGGACCTCGTCACTTGAGGGGGAGGTGATATCATGGACACAAAGAAAACCATCTTAAACCTTAGATTCCATGTGACTTTCCATATCTCATGATCAGCTCAGATTTTGGAGAAACTAATGCTTCCATTGCATCCGGAATGTTCCAAAACCCCAAGATTGTGTCTATTTGCTGAAATTTGACACCCGAGGGTCCTGTTTCTAGTTGATGACATCATCGATGACATCATGCGGTCGTAACCACCTCTGGTAACCGCCCTTAAAAACTATATAAGGAGGGGTTGGCCACATTCATTCTCATTCTTGCCAATGCCAATCTTGGGGGATCAAGGGATCCTGATCACCAAGTACTTTCAAGTTCCAGCTCAAGTCCTAGTCTTGTCTCATGCTCTAATCTTGTCTAGTCTTGTATCGTGGACATCCTTTCTTGTCCTCTTGCAATCTGGTGGTACGAGATCTTGTCGAGTTCGTTCTTGTATCTAGTTCATCTCTGAGAAGGGAATTCTTGTAATCCAGACATCCTGTCTCATACTCACGATCCCGGGTTGTGCGATCTCTTGTATCATCTCTAGTCCAATTTTCCATACCTATTGGTCCCAGGTTGTGGGACGTCTTGTATCAGATCCATCTTCTTGTATTATTTTCCCTACGTGGGTGTTCTCGTAATCATAAGTGTATTTCCGAAATCTTGTCTAGTGTAGTCAGAGAGCACAATCTAGTGCTCCCCTGACAGCTTGTATTGTAGCCAGGTGAATAGTACCCAAAGCACACGGAAGATAAGAAACTACAACTAGTGAAAAGTGCCTTTGGTGTTTTGAAATCGGTAAAGACCCCAGATCCCATACTTAAAACCCTAGCACAACTGGAAGAGATTCTGCTATCTCCCAGTATTAATATGGCTTAGGAAATGTCAACCAACGTTGAACTCCCTCTATGGAAATTGTTCCACTGAAAACTAGTCAAGCTAATAATCTTCAAACATCAGAAGGACAAGATAGTGGATTCTTCTATAATTTGTGGACTTTTAGGAAACTAATCAATAAACCAGATGTAGAAGATATTAACTAGTGGTGTTCAGAACCACCACTACCAAATCCATTGTGCATCGAGCACACCTTTATACAATTTCCCCAAATTCAAATAGAACTCTTTGCAACAAGCTCTCACTCAAATGAAGTGGTGGATGTCTTGGAATAATTTAGTACTGCGATGGCAGGAGAAGGCTTAACCTTGCGAAGATCACTCCCAAGAGCGATATCCTATGCAAAATTTGGTGGATTTCTGAGTGATGATCTAGATCATGTCAGGGCATTCAAAATTAACTATGGAGTTTTAGAAAATCTCCTAATACACCTGATGTAGAGAAGTACAAGGCTAGGGTGTTTCAAGCAACCATTGTTAATGAATCAACTAGGTGGTTACCTTCTACATGCATATCTGATAGATTCCCATAGAAAGTGCATTACCAATGGATGTAAGCACTCAATGGTTCATCAATGGGTTAAATCAGCACTTGAGATAGATTATGATTATTAGGTGTGTGGGAACGATGCGATTGGATGAGGTGATTGATATGACCCTACAATCAGAACACAAAGTGGGTGGTTTTGTTGAAGATTTAGAGTGGTCCTCTTTTAAGATTCCAAATTCTAACAATGAGAATCTGTTGAAGCAACTATTCTATACGAAATGTAAAAATTCGAGACATATTCCGGCTAATTATGATTTAAATCAAATATACTGCACAATTTATCAGAATACTGACCATTCTATTGAAAGTTATCCTTATAACAATAAAAAATAGAATAGATTGGTAGTCAGTACTGTAGTGCAAGAATCTAGGGAACCTTCAACTAATTATGTTCCACCCCATTTGTGCAACTCACCATACTCAACATATCCTCCTTTTTTATTACATAATCAAGGAAACTACAATCTTTTGTGATGAAATCAGGGAATCTTGAATTCAAACAATTGGGGTATATCAATGCACTAATGTTTATGTGGCAAACTAGGTCACATCCAAAGGCATTGCAAGGATGCGCAAGAGGATGATAAGCGAAAGAAAGAAAGGCAAAGTCTAATGATGAATATGGTATTTATAACCTTGGGCAAAACACATATTACAACTATCCAAATGCAATCTGGACGTGTTCAACAACCAATAACAAAGGCTTTTGAACCAAGTTTTAAGGAACAACAACATATGGTGGTAAAAGTAGCCAAGTGGGTGTTGGAGTTCAAGGTCTACGAAAGCATGCAAATAGCACAAAAGAAGAAGCTTGGGGCACAACACACAATACTGAATGTATTACCACTAGAATGTACAAAGATAAGTAACCCGTTAGGGCAATAGGCATATATACAATTCGGGGGGGGAAAAACCTCTGAAAGAGGGAAAAAAGTGCCCCGATAGTCCTAGAGTGTTCACACACATCACTACTTAAATATATTAGCAATTCCCCCTAGAAGTGATGCGGTGAACAAGGAGCTGGCACTCATGTATAAGGAAGTGCCAAGCTATGTGGAATTAATACACAAAAGAAACTAAGCCCAAAGCTTTGCGGAAAGCTTCAAACTTCTCCCTAGGTAGAGCCTTCGTGAAAAGGTCTACAATGTTCTCCTGCATGGGCACATATGCCAAGCTGATCTCTCCAGCAGAGAACCTCTCCTTGACATAATGATAATGCACCTCAATATGCTTAGTGTGAGCATGGAACACAAGGTTCCTCGCAACTGCCAATGCACTTTGACTATCAGTAAATATGCTGGTGGCAGAAGATTGACCAACACCCAAATAAACCATAAGGCATCTTAGCCAAACACACTCAACAGTCACTATGAAAGCTGCCCTACACTCAGCTTCACAATTGGAAGTGGCCACAATAGGATGCTTCTTGCTCAACCAAGATATACATGAGCTACCAAGCATCAATCAAAAGGCACTAGTGGACACACGAGTGTCATAGCAACTAGCCCAATCACAATAAAAAAAAGCATGTAAATGTGCTGGTAGTAATCCCCCCTTGGGATAAAAAAAATCCAAGTAGTCGGGTACCACACAAGTAGCGAAAGATGCGCTTAACCACTTGCCAATGGGACTCTTCCCTTGCTATTTGCACTTTTCAGCCTAGTACCTTGTTGGGATTTGAACACTTCCTATTATGATACTTTACTAAACTTTTTGACTATGGCATTAGGGCAAAAAATGGCCCAAAAAGGGCCGTGTAAGGATTTCAATTAGTTGTGCTTAATCGGGATTAAAGTTGTCAAATCCTTTAAGAAATTCCGTGTAAGTTCATTTAAAACGTATCTTATGCAAATTTTGAAGAGAGAGAAACTCGTATCATATAATCATGAAAAGTTTGTGTGATATCTTACGCCTCGAAGTTTGTGTGATATCTTACGCCTCAAAAGTTGAATTTTCCTCTTGTTCACGGACCTATATAATGTGTGCTGATCACGTTTTGCGCTTTTTTTCTCTACTTTTCATAGCAAGCCTGTTTCTCCCTTTCACGTCATTTTAGACACTTGCTGGTCATTTTTGATAGCAGACCATGGAGAACGTTAACCCAAATACTCTCCCTGAGCTTTCAAACATTCGAAATCATTGTAAAAAGTTCCATATCAACATTGCAGTTAGTCAGGAGTATGCGACGACAAGAAACGTATTTCGAAGGGCTCTTCATCCTCTTGAAGTGGATGGATTGCGAAATGAAGGCAAGAAACATATCGACATATGGACAGATGGATCTGTTTATCCAATTGATCCACAAACTGGAAGGTACCCCCCTTTTCATAATCTTCATGATCTGATTAGATTTGTGGGAGATGGTGAGGATGGTTTATGAGGCTATTGTTCAAGGCTCTGGGATATTTCAAGGAATTATGTACAATACATAAACTATTTACAAAACACACTACACCAGAAGAATTTACATATGAGAGAGCTAGAAAACAAATTATCCACTTTATCTTCTCAGTTAGAGTCTTTTAAAAAAATGAAAGAAACTCCTATAGGTTTGAGAATGCGGTCAAAACGAGTAAAACCTTTTTTAGATTTGACTGAAAAATCTGGCCAGAAAAAGAAAAGAATGAAAATTGTTAGAGATCATGTGACAAATGTGTTAGGTTTCAATATGTCGAGCAGTTTTGAGCGCATACATTTCTGTAATGAAATTTTGAGTCAAAATGATGTTTTAAGACTATTGAAACTAAATGAAAATACATACTTGAAACGCTTTGTTTTTCAAAAACTCATGACAGAAATGAATCTTTTACTAGAACCATCTCAAATTCAAAATATTTGTGATAGTGTCGGAGTGAGTAGGAAAGGTTATAGAGCAATTTCAAAAGTTTGGTGTGAATTTTTAAAATTTAACAAAGTTAGAAGTTTTGGATTGCCTAGACCCCATCATGTAGGAAAGTTTCGGCTCTGCTTGAATAAGAAGATCACATCAGTATTTGGTGAATATAAACATATTCACGGTAACATGCCTTACGAAGTAGGAAAACAAAAGTTACATTTCACTTACAATGCATTTAACAACATATGGATAGATGTTATAAAGCTTCAAACATACATGGTTCAGTTCTATAATATAAAAGAGCATGAATGTTCTGGTCTATTGAAATTTGTAATCAAACTTGATGAAGCTGAGCTTAAAAAACATCAAAAGATGGAGAGAATAAGCATTGCACTGATGAACAAAGCTTTGGACTATAGCCTTGGGAAATTGGATACTCCATCTCTCAAAGTACAATCAGAAATGGAGTTATGGTGGGTTGGCTGTGCTCAAGTTCCATCTGAGAGCCATAAAACACTTAAATGGTTATTCTCACAGACAAACATTCCAAATGTTATCCAAGGGCATCATGCAGGAGAATTGTTGAATGTCAAAGACTACGGAAACTTTCAAGTTGAGTGGCATTTGAGTGGAGACCTAAAGACACTCAAATGCATGTTTGGTATAAGTGGGGGAGCAAATTCTAAATACCCTTGCTTGTACTGCATGCAAAGCCCAGGCACAAATGGATGGATTACTAGAGCTGAGGGTGAAGAGGCTCCTTCTAGACAAAATGTTATTCTTCATAACTACTCATCTTCTTCAATGATTTGGGATCCCATACTTCCAATAGCATTGACAAATGTACACATATGTACACTACATGCAGAGTTAAGAATCATTGACAAGTTGGTCCATCTTCACTTGGATTATGCATATTCTATCAAGCCTACAACTCTTGCAGATGAATGCATAAAAAAATGTGAATGTCTTCTTTCAGAAATGGGGTTTCATGGTGGTGATGTTCATCTAAGAAAAGATCCAAAGCTTTCACAAAATACAGGTGATGTTTTACAGGATGTCTCAATGGGAGGTGCAAAAGCAAGGAGATTCTTCAGCAACCATCATGGCAAACAACTTAATGCCATGTGGAATTCATGGAAAACATTTTGTGAGGTCACGACTAATGTAAAAAGCAAACCAGAAATAGCAAAAAAGAGAATGGAGGTGTGGGTCAAACTAGATAATCTTTTAAAGATCATGAGGCAGCAGGTAACATCAAAAAGTTATGTGACAGATTTCAGAAAGGCGACCACAGAGCTTATAGAAACCATCATAGAGGCATGGGGTGCCAAAGACATAACATACTACTTGGTGAGCTCCAAAGATATTTTATTCAATTTATTTATTTTTAATTGAAATAAAGATCTAATGAAATTCTTCTGCTTTCCAGCATATTCTTCTTGTGCATGGTGCATTCTTTGTAGAAAAAGAACCACTTGCCATGTGGAACACCCAAGGCATGGAAAAATCTCATTATCAAGCAAGGACAAGCTTCTTTAGGTGTACAAGGAAAGGAGGAGGAGTAACAAAGAGCAATGCCTTCAGAGAGCTTTTTGATTGGTTCTTTAGAAGACAATTACAAAGGACCTCATGCCAAATATAATCAGAAGGATATGGCTATCTCCAGACAAATCATGTATCAATATCACAAACTGAAAAAGACCACATTTCAAATAGAGCTTTAATATTTGCAATGTCTTTTATTTCTTTGAGAAATAAAAGATGTCATGTATGTACATTTCATGATGTATTATGCTTTGAAAAGAAATATGTCTACTACCATCAGATGACTTTGACCAGAGAATCAATAACAATTACACCAAAAAAATTTGCAATGTCTTATATCACATTGGGCAATTTCTGTATATGTACATTTGTTGAGATATAGAATTTGAAAAAATCAAGTCATTCCTTGAGCCTTTTGAAAGAGCTTGGCTCTGGCAAATCACCTCTATATCTCAGGAACTCTTTTCTCCTGTATCCAGCAATGCTTTTTAAATCTGACACCCCTGCAGCCATTGCATAGCTTGAATAACAAAGAAAGTACCCTGCCCTTGAAGCATTGAGTCCAGGGGCATATCCAAAAATTCTGAATGCAGTTGCTCTTTCAAGTAGTAAAACTCTGAAAGCATTAAAGGGTATTGGAGTAAAACCCATGTATTTTGATAGAGTCCTCAAGCAGAACAATCCAAAGTCTGGCTCCTCACTATAGTGCTTGTGAATAACACAAAAAGTGGCTGGGTTCAACTTTGGAAGATAGTGGATAATAGAATGAATATCCACCTTTGCTTTTCCTTTCTCTTCTAAGGCTTTTCTTGTTCCCTTGCCCCTGCCAAGGTAATTGTCTTCATCCAATAAAGTTAACTGTGATAAAAATGAAAAACATGGTTAGATGAAGTGCAAGCACACTTAAGGAAACATGTGAAGTAACTTAAAACTATTAGAAAGAAAAGCAAGAGACACGACTGATGCAAGCGATAAGGGTCTTCAGAGAAATTCAGATTGTCGTTATCGCTTGCATCGGTCGTCATCAATATCTATTTGCAAACTGCCTAGAAACATCTAATGTTTGATAAATGAGGGGAATTCCCACAAGCAAGACATGTATAATCATTGCTGCATGCAACTCCTAGACACGACCGATACAAGCGATAAGGCCCAGCGGAAAATATCCGATGGGCCTAATCGCTTGCATCGGTCGTGATCCATTTCTGACACTTGGAATGGAGAACTTGGACAAATCTGATACAAGAAAGAGATTTTGCATTGGTCCCATCTCATATCCTTAACCTAAAGATCTTGAGAACATAGTTAACTGTATACCTTGATGTCATCTTCCTAAAGTCCAAACACGACCGATGCAAGCGATGAGGCCCAACGGAAAATATCCGATGGGCCTAATCGCTTGCATCGGTCGTGATCCATTTCTGACACTTCGAATGGAGAACTTGGACAAATTTGATACAAGAAAGAGATTTTGCATTGGTCCCATCGCATATCCTTAACCTAAAGTTCTTGAGAACATAGTTAACTGTATACCTTGACGTCATCTTCCTAAAGTCCAAACACGACCGATGCAAGCGATGAGGCCCAACGGAAAATATCCGATGGGCCTAATCGCTTGCATCGGTCGTGATCCATTTCTGACACTTCAAATGGAGAACTTGGACAAATCTGATACAAGAAAGAGATTTTGCATTGGTCCCATCTCAAATCCTTAACCTAAAGTTCTTGAGAATATAGTTAACTGCATACCTTGACGTCATCTTCCTAAAGTCCAAACACGACCGATGCAAGCGATGAGGACCGACGGAAAATATCTGATGGGCCTTGTCGCTTGCATCGGTCGTGATCGACTTCTGACACTTCTAATGGAGAACTTGGACAAACTGACACAAGATAGAGATTTTGCATCAAGCCCATCTCATCTCCTTTTCCTTTAAATCATGAGAATATATTTTACTACATACTTGACCTCATCTTCCTCTTCAAGTCCGAACACGACCGATGCAAGCGATAAGGCCCAACGGAGATTATCCGTTAGGTTGTATCGCTTGCATCGGTCGTGGTCATTTTCTCACTTAAAAATAGAGATCTCGGACAAAAACTTTAATTGATAGAATATATCAAACAACATACCTTGACCTCATCTTCCTCCTCAATGAGCTCTTTTGAGTCAATACAAATTGTTCCTTTGTCCTCAGCGACATCCAAGAATGAATAGCCACGTCCAAACGAGTATATTCCAAGTTGCTTCTGATGCTCATCAAACTCTTCATCAGCAAGTTTTGGCTTCTCTGAGATAGCTTTCTCAAAGCATTTTGAAAGAGCTTGTGATGAATCTTTGAATTCTTCATTAGACAAATCCAAATCAAGACGCAAAAATTCCTCTCTTCTTTCTCCTTTCTTATTAATGAATCTCCTTGCAACTTCTTCTGCCTCAGCTATAGCTGCAAGACAGTAGTCCTCCCTTAGATTGAAAAGTTCCTGAATGTAAAATAGAGGTATGAACTCTTTCCCAGAGATAAAGTAAAAAGGTAGATTTGGGAGAAGTAGGAACTTCTCAGACACTTGAACTTCTTCACTTGGCTCCCTTATTGCAGTCTCTGCTTTAAAAGTGGCCACATCAAAATCTTTGACCTGCTCTTCTTCTGCTTGGAGATTGATCTCCTCAACAATCTCCATGACACCTTTCATAGTTTTTGAGCTAGCCTCAAGTGCCAGCTCTAAGCAAGGCTCGTCTTCATCATGAACATTTTCCTCCCTTTCAACTAAGATATGATCAAGCCATATCAAGAAAGCAATGTTTAAAGGGAGCAAGCAGCAGTCCTTTTCATGCTCTGGGCATAAATCAAGCTTCCCTGGCAAAGGGGATATCCTTCTGCATTTTCTTGTGATTTTAGCCCTATCTATTGGATCCTTCCCAAAGATGTGAGGATGGACATAGGTTTTCTGAGAAATAGAAAGGATCCTCCCATCGACCAACCCCAAGAAAATCTCCCACTCATCCTTAAGAAAACTTTTCGAGTTCTCTAAGAGTTTTTCAAAATCAATTTCGGGGTTGAATATGGTCATTGCATCAGGAAAATAATCTACGCTTAAACCCTCTTGAACCATGAAATCAAGAAGTTTCTCTGATGGAGAGACACTAAGGATCTCATTCATTACCTCCATCTAAGCTGCAGCTTCTCTTGTATGTCTATTAGGAGAACACAACCGATGCAAGCGACTAGAGCGAGTCAACGTAGGTCAAACGGCAAAAATCGCTTGTATCGGTCGTGTCGGCGACGAAAGAAAAATACACATGTAGGTGAGAAATTCTCTGAAGGTTGAAAGTTTGAGTTTGTGAAGAAATAGGTATTTATAGGCGAGGAGGGAAGAAACGGTCGAATGAGGTGGACCAATCACAGAGTGCCACGTAGCAATGTGTACGTTGCCCAATGCAACGGATAGATGACGTGGATCAATCAAATCATGCCACGTGGCAAAAGACGTTGGAATTCGCAACGGGTATCTGATGTGGACCAATCGGGGCATGCCATGTGGCACAACGGTCAACTCAGTTTTGGGACCTATTTAAGCTTCCCTATTCATTTGCTTTTTTTTTTTTTGTCAACACTTGCCAAGCGTGGAGGTTCCATTGCCACCAAGTTTTTTGGCTACTTCACAATTTCTATAGAGAGCGCTCTCTCCGTAAGGTAATGTGGACACGACCGATGCAAGCGATTAGGGACATCCGAGATTTTTGGATAACCCGAATCGCTTGGATCGGTCATGTTTTTTAAATAGCATCGTCCTTGATCATACCTTGCAAATTTTGGTTTCTTTTGTGTTGCTTGAGTATAACGCATTGTTACCTTTATTTTAACTTCTATTTATTGAAATATGATGATGAATTCAGGGACGACCGATGCAAGCGATGAGTGACATCCGGGCATTTACGGATGACTCTTATCGCTTGGATCGGTCGTGTCTCTAGTGAGGAGGGAAGAAACGGTCAAATGAGGTGGACCAATCATAGAGTGCCACGTGGTAAAGTGTACGTTCCCCGATGCAACGGATAGATGACGTGGATCAATCAAATCATGCCACGTGGCAAAAGACGTTGGAATTCGCAACGGGTATCTGACGTGGACCAATCGGAGCATGCCATGTGGCACAATGATCAACTCAGTTTTGGGACCTATTTAAGCTTCCCTATTCATTTCCTTCATTTTTTTCTGTCAACACTTGCCAAGCGTCGAGGTTCCATTGCCACCACGTTTTTAGCCTACTTCACAATTTCTATAGAGAGCGCTCTCTACGTAAGGTAATGTGGACACGACCGATGCAAGCGATTAGAGACATCCGAGATTTTTGGATAACCCTAATCGCTTGGATCGGTCATGTTTTTTAATATCATCGAGTCCTTGATCATAGCTTGCAAATTTTGGTTTCCTTTGCTATGCTTGAGTATAACGCATTGTTACCTTTATTTTAACTACTATTTATTGAAATATGATGATGAATTCAGGGACGACCGATGCAAGCGATGAGGGACGTCTGGGCATTTACGGATAACTCTTATCGCTTGGATCGGTCGTGTCTCTTACAGTGGAACGAGTCATTGATTATAGTTTTCCAATTATCTTTTTCTTAGTGGTAATTGAGTATTTTGCATTGTAAGATATATTTTATTGATATTTCATGATAAATTTAATGACGACCGATGCAAGCGATCAGGGACATACGAGCATTTCCGGATGACTGTTATCGCTTGCATCGGTCGTGCCTCTGATAGTGGAAAGAGTCATTCATTATAGTTTTCTAATTATCGTTTTCTTAGTGATAATTGAGTATTTTGAATTGTAAGATATATTTCATTGATATTTGATGATAAATTTGAAGACGACCGATGCAAGCGATCAGGGACATCCGGGCATTTCCGGATGACTTCTATCGCTTGCATCGGTCGTGCCTCTGATAGTGGAAAGAGTCATTGATTATAGTTTTCCAATTATCTTTATCTTAGTGATAATTGAGTATTTTGCATTGTAAGATAGTATTTATTGATATTTGATGATTAATTTAAAGACGACCGATGCAAGCGATCAGGGACATCCGGGCATTTCCGGATGACTGTTATCGCTTGCATCGGTCGTGCCTCTGATAGTGGAAAGAGTCATTGATCATAGCTTTTAGAGAGTAAGTTTTGACAGTGGAATATTCCAGTTTTCCTAATTCCTTGCCTAAAGATTGATTTTTTGCAGAGTATGGCTAGAACCAAAAAGACAGCAAGGAAGTTGTACCCTGAGGGTCAGGACAAGAATGCCCAAGGGGAAAATGTCCAGGAGAAAAATTCCCAGAAGGTTCAAGCCAATGTGCCAGACAAGCCTTCAAAAAAAAGGGTCAACTACCATGTTAAGTCTTTGAGGGAAATTAGAAGAGCCCAAAAGTCTGTGGGATTGTTGATCCCAAGACTTCCATTTATGAGAGTTGTCAAGCAGATCTCAGCCAACCTCTGTTCTTTGATGAAGACCTCATCCTTTGTCAATGTGAGGTGGCAAACTCAAGCACTGCTATGCCTGCAAGAAGCTGCAGAGGACTTTGCTATTGATTTCATGAATGATGCCTACTTATGTGCTGCTCATTCTCATAGGGTAACTTTAATGGCGAAGGATTATGTTATTGTTTCAAGAATAAGATATAAGTTTGATAAAGCTCTGGTTCCTATTGATCACCATGACAAAAAATTCTTCGATATTTTAAATATACCTCCAGCTCGAGCACCTAAAACAACAGTTGTCATTGAAGAGATCAACGCTCAAGTCACTCATGATCATGAGACTAGAACTGCAGCAAATAGTGAGGAGGAGAGGAAAAAGCAGGGATTATTTACAGAGGAAAGTGCCATCTTAACCCAGATTCAAAAGTTACAGAAAGCAAATAAAGAGCTCCTCAAGAAAGGAGATGGGCAGGTTATAGTTAATGTTGCAATGCCATGGCAAAGTGAATTGTTTCTTGACATTAGACCTGAAGATAACAAAATGTTGAGGGAGCTTCATCTTGAAATATCAGATAGTGTGGTCAACATTTCACTCAGGTATATCTAGAGGCCTTGAAATGCTTTTGTTTTGCATAATTTTCTAGTTCCTTAACTGCATTTTTATTTCTTGATTTGTAGGGTTCTTCTTCAACAATGTGAGGAAGCGGTTCAAAGAAAAGTATTTATTTTAGATCCTCTGGTGACACAATGTTTTTTACATAAACATGGAGATGCCAAGTCCTTTCTACGGGGTTTTACAGAAGAAGTAGAATGTGTAATTTACCCATATATTGAAAAGTAAGTATTCATCTTCATTTTGGAAACATATTTGTTTCATTTAAGAAAGTATATTTACATGCAACTCATTGACAGGGGCCATTGGAGTTTGATTATTGTGGACTTCAATGCATATCAAGCTCTTTTCCTCAATTCTCTTCCATCACAGCATGGGAATTGCAAAGTGTAAGTTACTATACATTTTGTTGTTCTCTATTTTAAAGCCATGCCCCGTTTTGATTTTCACTTTACAATGCAGTGCTGCAAAGCTTCTCAAGATGCATATTGATCAGAATTTTCCAGGAATAGCTAAAATGAATGAACAAAAGCAATTTGGATACAGCCAAATTCATGTGCCATTGCAGAGAGACTCAACATCATGTGGCTGGAGAGTGATTGCAAATGCTGTAAGATTCTTGGAAAGAAGGTTCTACAGTCCTGGATTGAATTTATCAGACTACCCAGATGCATGGATCATCTTGATCAGAGAGAGAGCAATAAATAGTATCATGAAACATGCAATCTGCCCACATGATCCAGACTCACCTCCACCCCCTCCACCTGATAAAAAACAGTCTGAAGATAAAAAGAAAGGGCTTCCTCTTCACTCACCACTAAAGCATATGAACAACATAAAGAGTCAAGCTGAAAACTCCAAAAAGGGACAGAAGCAACAGAGAAAGCAAGGCTCTAAAAAGGATAGAAAGGGTTAAATCAATTTTTGAGTCTTAGATTGAAATCAATTGTAAAGCCAACCGAGGTTGGAATATTTATTTTTTAACAAATTGTATGTAGTTATGCCAATCTTCATCTGGAAGATGGTCACAGTTGTATTGAACCTCTTGAGAGTTTGACAAAAGTTCATTGGATGGTCCAATTAAATTTATTAATGTCACAATTATGAATGCATTGTGGGTTTTTTACTTCATTCTTGTTGGAAAGTGTTTAAATTCGAGAAGTTACAGAAGGACATAAAGAATTAAGAGGACACGACCGATACAAGCGATACGGGGAATCGGAGAATCTTGGATTGCCCCTATCGCTTGCATCGGTCGTATTATCCATTTCATCGCTGTTGCTAGTTTTTATACTCGTGAGTCAAATCTTTACGCAAGGTCACTTCTTGAAGTCTCCCGCGGTAGTTTGCTAAGACGACCGATGTAAGCGAAAAGGGCCATCCGACAATTTCAGATTGCACTAGTCGCTTGCATCGGTCGTCTTCACTTATCTCGTCTCCTCTGCTTTATGCCTTGAGACATGCTCTTCTAATATTGAGATACCAAACCTTGGATTGGAATTTGCACCAAGTTCTCCACTCTCTCTTATATTACTTGGTAGTTTGCATTTGTACCATGATAATTTCTCTCGCGGTAGTTTGCTAACACGACCGATGTAAGCGATAAGGGCCATCCGACAATTTCAGATTGCCCTAGTCGCTTGCATCGGTCGTCTTCACTTATCTCGTCTCCTCTGCTTTATGCCTTAAGACATGCTCTTCTAATATTGAAATACCAAACCTTGGATTGGAATTTGCACCAAGTTCTCCACACTCTCTTATATTACTTGGTAGTTTGCGTTTGTACCATGATAATTTCTCTCGCGGTAGTTTGCTAACACGACCGATGTAAGCGATAAGGGCCATCCGACAAATTCAGATTGCACTAGTCGCTTGCATCGGTCGTCTTCACTTATCTCGTCTCCTCTGCTTTATGCCTTAAGACATGCTCTTCTAATATTGAAATACCAAACCTTGGATTGGAATTTGCACCAAGTTCTCCACACTCTCTTATATTACTTGTTATGTGTACCATGATAATTTCTCTTGCATTACTTGAGGACAGAAAAGTTGGATAGAATCATATTATTTAGCTGAGACTAGTGTGCACCTTTGATAGACTATAATTATTAAATTGAAATTAGATATTCAATTCTAGATCTCTTCTTCATCTAGAATTAACTTATGCAAGTTCCTGTATAATTATTTCTTAGTCATCAATTCACTCTTGCAAAAAAAAATCAATGGAAATATGAAATTAAGGACCTAAAAAATATCTAAGACATTTAAAATTAATAATTTAACACACATTGTTTGTAACCATCCTGCCAAGAAAATTCAATGGAAGTATCAATAGAAGCTTCTATTAGATGAAGATACATTATGCAAGAATGTCAGGGTTAACTTGTTACAATCTTAAAGGTTGGAACTTAATCACCCTTGGTGGCAGGCAGCTTATGCAAGATAATGATTTCTCTGATCTAATGTTAACTATTGCATCATCAATTGAGAATCTACACTGAGATGATACCTCATCAAGGTATTCTAGAAGCTCCCTTACATTTCTGAGATTCCAATTTGCAGTGACAATTATTTTCCTTGATTGAAAATCTGGATGAATCAATACTTCTAACTCAAATTCTGGACAGCTCTCCTCTGAGTCCAAGGCTATCCAAAGTCCAAGCTTTTTTTTCCACCTTCTATAGTCATATCCTAGAACCAGAGATTGTCGACATATCTGATATGAGATTGAAAGAGAATTGGGACTAACTTTACATAAAATAATGTCACCTAGCTTTTGAACTTCTTTGCTATCCCATTCCCTACCTAAAACATCATCAATCTCTGAAATAGGGACTCTCCTATTCAACCACATTGTTTTTGTTTTCTGTAATAACATGTTTTTAAAGCATGCTACAAAGACATGAATAGGCAAAAACCATTGAATCTTTATCCTTCTCGAAATTCGGCCTGCTGACATTGCCTTCTGGATGTCAAATTTAATTTTGCAGAGAAAACTTGAAACTGTTGAATGATCAGGAGCATCCCAATCTAATGAAGAGATGCAAGGACTAGGTACGTGTACAAGAATTCCATAAGAACTCCTCCCTGACGGCACTTGATAATCTGCATAATGGACAAATAACTCTATGCTATTGAAGAATTGAACAGATTTCTCTGCATACATGAGTTCTGCATATTCCTTATGAAGAACTCTGAATGTTCCTGTTAAACATTCAACAGGTTGCCATTCCACAATATTGGAAGGAAAGATATCTGCAGTACAAAAACATATGTTTCATTATACAAAATCAACTGGAATGATAGAAGAGCATTGCCAAACTTCACTTACAGTACGAAGGGAATTGCAGATGATTTTCTAGAACAAGATCCTTAGCGGTGTACACATGCTGTACTCGTGCAAACCAACCGCATCTCTTCAACTGAGAATACGTCCCTTCCAATGGTTTCTTGTGTTGTCTCTTTTGGCACGCTTGACTTTATGGACACCTCTACAGCTAGGAAGCATAGTAACCCAGTCATTTACTTTCACAGAAAGAGGTTTCCACAAAGAATCCTCTCTTCTGTTGTAAACCTCACATGAAGTTACGCGATTGAAAGGACGACGAGAAGAAGAAGCCATTTGAACTTAGGAGAAGAAGAATGTTCAAAGCGAGAAACCGACGTTCACAAATTTTGGCAGTATTTATAGAAAAAAAGGCTTTGTACACGTGGAAACTTTTGATTTGATGTTAACCCTGTCGTTGAATGATCATGACATTTTGTGAACCCAAAAATATTTCGTATCTTCAAAAATCAATTCCTTCTTGGAAATTCGAGAATATGCTTTGTGTAGTGTGCAAAAGTATCTTTTTTTGCATCAAACCGAAAAATTGTACACTGAATATGAGACTCTTCATCACTTTAGCGGCGCTTTGAAAGAAAATTGTATTAAAAAAAGAAATTCTCCATACGGTTAAAAGAGACAGCAATGTTATATTCTTGTACACGTGGAAAGACGCTATTTGTCAATTTCCTTAATCTCTCATTAGCAAACAGCCCCTTTTCGGCCGTTTTTCGCCCTAATGGGTTGAACTCATGATACTCTTCCTACCACGGCTCGCCAGAAACTTGCTTTGTATAGTCCTCAATTTTGCCTCATTGTTGCTCAACTATACTATGCTGACCCATTGGGAGGTTGACTCTAGTGTGTGCTGACTCATGAAGTTCCTTCAATCTTAGATCTTGTTCATTCAAATCCTACCAGTGGTCATTTTTCAATGGACTTAACTTATAAGGAGTTGTTGCAGAGTGGTTTGTGGTGGGTCACTATGTAGCATGATAGACATCACTATGTTTGGGCTTGTGACCCTCGCCAACAAACAGGCGAGCCTCTCCCACGTTCCCATTTCTCACTTCAGCCCATCTTAGCCTTGGAACCATTCCAAAAGTGGTGATTGGATTTTATCAGACACATTACTTCTCCTTTTGTCCTTATTAATAATTGTTATATTTTAACCTGTATTGACTATGCCACCGCTCATCTCTTCCACTTCTTCTCAGCCTACCTTCTTCTTCCTCTTTCTCTCCTTTTCCTTCACCTCGATTTCCACTCTTTTCACTCAGCCCTATCCTTCTTCGCCTCTTTCACTCCTCTTCTTTCCCCTCTAATCTTTGCACATTTTTTCCTATTCTCCTCTCCCTCCCTACAATCACTCTTCTCTTCACTTCAACCACCTCCTTCTCTTCCTCTTTTCCTCTCATTCTTCTCCCTTTTCTCCTCTCCTTCTTCACTTGCTTTTCCGCTTCTTCTCAGCCTACCTTCTTCTTCTCTTTTCCTTTCTCCCTGTTCTTCTTTCTTCTACTTCTTCTCTTTCTTCTCTTCTCTTTTC
Organism: Ceratopteris richardii; assembly: GCA_020310875.1. Taxonomy (NCBI): domain Eukaryota; kingdom Viridiplantae; phylum Streptophyta; class Polypodiopsida; order Polypodiales; family Pteridaceae; genus Ceratopteris; species Ceratopteris richardii. Next base: position 53,931,506 of record CM035434.1, read on the forward strand.
TCTCCTTCTCTCTTTCTCCACTCTCTTTTCCACTCCTTGTCAACTTATTTTCTTCTTCCTTTTCTTCTCTTTCTTTCTTCACTCTCTTTTCCACTCCTCACATTTCTCCTTTTCTTTCCTCTTCTCGTCACACTTTTTTCCCTAGTCTCTTCTTCTTCCTCTTCTCTATTTCTCACTATCTCTTGAAACAAGAAAATATCTCTTCTTGTCTCCCGATGCTTCCCCCCTTCATAATCTTTCTTCTCTTCCCCTCTGTCCATAAGCTGCCATCTTACCTTACCAATGTCCATCCCCTCGAATCATGCATTTTTCCTTTCTTTTCAGAAGACATAATGAAGCCCACCTCAAATTCCCTAAGATCATGCTACCTGTCCCAAAATGATGAGAGAGAAAAATTTCCCCAAATTAGAGAACCCCCAATTCCATTGCATCCTTCCATGGATATACCTTGCCTAGATTTGGTAGCTATCCTTTGTCCCTTCCACATTTCTCTTGATGTGCTTTTCTCCCACCTCCTTATTCATGAACCGCCCTTTCATTCTCCGCCTCCCTCTTTTTTTTGCTTAGTTGCTGCTTGCCAAAAAATATTACAGATAAATTTCTGTAGTATATATAAATATATACATGGGTTGGGCTCACATGCACATAATGGGTGCATTCATATGCACATCTATTTACACACATTTATGCACAAATATACATTCATGTTGGCATATATTTAGCAGGCTTAATGCACATGAATATACATATATACACACAAAACACATACAAACATGAGGAAATTCGCACACATATTCTAATTCACATGCAAGCTCTCATGAATGCACACAGATACAAACATTCACATACACACATTTACACTTATCATTCATGACATATATTCACGACATGCATGCACACATACGATGGCATTCACACGTACACACATGACACGAAATGCATATGCAATCGCATTCACATGCACATACACTATGTCAATGTGCTTGTACAGGCATACACATATATAGACATATGGCACAAAACACTCATATAATCACTTACTCAATTGTCACATTTTGACTTCACTTGTAGGTACACATGAAGAGATAACGAATGATTTATATCATTAATAACCAACAAATAAAAGCGTTTCATGATAGTCATTGTTTCATGATTGAAGTTATATAAAGGATGGAATTCACCAAAATGATGTATATATTTGATGACTTCTCATATGAAGTGTCTATCATGCAACAACCATTTAAGTCTTTTTGGTAGTAACATGATACCTTTTTTGATGTATATGTAAAATCAACATACATACATGTTTTATATTGAATTATACTCACGTTCAATTGAGTTTTCAATTGGCACTTGTAGATGGATTACGGGATCTAGTCCCAAATCTCGACAACATCCACCCCTCCTAAAATACTGTGTCATTCAGATGCACCAACTTGCATACAAATCAAATAATTTTGCAAGCACTGACAAGTCATAAATGACTATACATTATTCAAATAAAGACGAGCACACAAAGAGTTAAGCTGAAACAGGAGCCTCAGAGGAGCCGTGTCCATCGCGCGATTGATGGGCAGGCGACCGACAGACTGGGTTTCTGGCACACGACTGACGGGTGCACGACGGACGGCTATTCATCACGCGATTGACGGGCTTGAGCGCAATCGCCTATCCTTCGTCGTTGAGCGCAATTGAGGGGATCAAAGAAGGCCATCTTGAGCTGTGTCCATCGCGCGATTGGGTGGAGCTGTGTCCTTCGCGATGGACTAGAGTTCTTCAATAGAGGAGCTGTGTCCATCGCGCGATTGCCTGGAGTGTGTCCGTCGCGACTGACATCTAACCGAGCGGGGGTTCGTCGCGATTGACTTCTAACCAAACGATCGTCTGAGTACTAGCGCACACGAGTCCCTCGCGATTGGCTGCTAACTAAGCGATCAACTGAGGGTCTGGCGATTGATAGTCTGGGCTTTGCACGATCGACGGTGGTGTTCAGCTGGCAGGTACCCGATGCTACGGTGGTCCTCGTGGCCCGTGCTGTGCTTCTCTTTTCCTCGAAAGAACTCTCTCTCTCTCTTCCCGACGGCCGCGTGGCAGGGCTCGTGAAGGGTCAATTCAAGTGTTTGTTTAAAGAAAAAGAGGAAGATTCTAAAAAGTTAAAAAGAAAATTGCGGTGACCTTCTTCAAAGTCTTATAGTTTTTCCCATTAAAAAAAGGAGTGTTAGGCTTCGATGTGATCGGAAGGGGGACCAAAGTCTTCCTTGTCTGTGGTCAGTTTTCTCTCCTTGTTGGAGGGTTTTGCTTTTGGGTATTGAAAAGTAAAAGTGGTGCAAGTTCCTTTTGGCCATGGATGTGGCTTCATCCTCTCTCGTGAAAAGTAATCGGGCCCCTCCCCCTGGGGAGACCGATATCTTGTCCGCTCTGCTAGAGGGGGGGTCGTGTGCCGCCCCTGGGGCATCCGAAAGTGTTGAATCCCCAATTGTATCCCTCAGTAGACCCGCAGTTCTGTCAGCTCAGGAGGAGCTCAAAAAAGTTTGCCTCGTCGGCCAAGTGTTTGGCCCTAGGCCCCCGCTCGAAACTGTGCGACAATGGCTTCGAAAAGAGTGGTTCCCTCGAGGGCTAATTGTTAGCAAATGTCAGTTCTTACCAGCGAGCCACATGCTGCTGGTCTTTGAAAATGAAGAGATGGTGTTCCAAGCCCTAAGCGTTGGCACCTGGCAGTTCGGTCGGGCGACCCTGTGCCTATTCAGATGGTCCCCGGACTTTACTCCCGACAAATCGAAATCGCTTCGGTACCCTCTTTGGGTTGAGCTCCCTAACCTTCCTTACTTCTTGTACAACTTCGTGTGGGACATTGTCTCTCCTATCGGCAAGCCGCTCGCTTCACGCGAAGACATTGGTGGTCTCATCTATGAAGGTGCAAGACACTCGTTCAATGCTAGGTGGCACCCCCAAATCTGTGTCGAGGCCGACCTCAGTTCGCCGCTTCCATCAATGATCAAAGTGGACATGGGCGAAGGAGATGTTTGGGAGCAGGACATCAGCTACAAAAACCTTCCCAACGCGTGCTTTCGTTGTGGCCAACAAGGTCACACGATTAAAGATTGCCCTTTCAGGCAAAAAAGCAAGCGATTTCAAGAAGCCTCCAAAACTGCTCAAGACAACAGTGGCGATTTGACCCACTCGACCAAGGAAGGGGAAGGCAAGGGCCTCCTTAATCCACAAGCTGATGCTGATGGCTTTATTGAAGTTAGAAGAAGAAGGAAAAGAAGCCCTAGGGCCAACGGTGAGAGAAACAACGTGCCACTTACCCCTTATATCAATTTGTATTGCAATCTAGGAAAGGAGATCAATGAGCTTGACTACCCAGGCGGGAAGCTACTTGAGGTAGACACCTACGACAAAGCCCTAGAGATCCCTGACAATAAAGAAATCCCCCAGGAGGGCTACACTACAAGCAAAGAAGATGGTTTCACCACTAGTAACGAAGACAACATGGATAGTGAAAGCTCCATCATTGGATCGACGATCCCGGAAACGGTGCCGAGCACGGGGCCCAAGTCTCCCCAGCAAGGGGCATCCCGCAAAGGAAAACAGCCTATGGAGTTACCCTGGAAAAGCCCCCACAAGAACCGATTTCTAAGTCGGGATCAGGTCCCAGCGAAAAAGAAAGATGAAGCCAAGAGAAGAAAGGACAAAGCTCCCTCCCGCAAAGAGGGATCAATACAAAAATGATTGTCATCTCGCTAAATGCTAGAGGGCTAACCGACCCCTCAAGAGCGACCATCATTGGTCAATGGCTTCGCGACATTAGCTTAAACCCAGACTTTATATGTATTCAAGAGATTAAAATTGACGGAGAAGACCTCCAGAAACGGCTCAGACAGGTCTCCTCGGCCCATGTGTGGATCCCAACGAAGCACCAGCGGGGGTCTGGAGGAACGGTTATCGGTGTTAAACAACTCTGGTTTGAAAAGATTGAGAATTCCATTGAAGATGTAAGTCACCGTTGGATTGCTGTTTCTTTTGGTGCTCCTCTTTGTGTTACTATGGTTTCTCTGTACGCCCCTAACGGGGATTTGGAGAGACTGAACACTTGGGCCTCCTTAGACTCGCTTCCCCACAACGTGCTTATATGTGGAGACTTCAACATGGTGGAGGACCCTACGGACAGATGGATGGGCAAGGGCAGGGTCATCGACAGTCGGGAGAAAGAAACGTGGGACATGACCAAACTTCACTTGGATTTGGTTGAATTCAAAGACTCGAATGGCTTTTCCTGGTCGAATCTCCAAGCGGGCGAGGACCTGAGAAAAGCTAGACTCGACAGATGCTACATCTCTCAGAGTTTTACTCATCAGTGGGGCCACCCTACCATCACGCAACGCACTGACCTCACTATCTCTGATCACTACCCGATCGTTATCACTTTTCAACCTTCCGACAAGATCCGCAAGGCTCCGTGGTTCCATGCCAACGCAACCACCTTCTCTCTCCCCTCCGTCCATCAAGAAATTGCCGATGTGTGGAAGGTGGCGTTCGCCTCTGGCCTGGCCCCAGCCAAGTGCTGGAGAAGTGCGGTCGACAAGTCTCGTAAGATCATGATCAGAACTAAGAAGATGCTCGAGATTGTGCGGCGGGCTCGTAGGGAAGCTCTTTACCACAGCCCACCAAAGAGATGTGCCGTATCCTTAAAAGGAAACACAACAGAGAATCGATCCCCCTACTGCTAGATCCACATGGCAATGTATGCAATTCAGAAGAAGATAATTTTGGCATCATCGAAGGGCACTTCACGAGACTCCTGGGAACCTCGAACCCCCTCTCCCACCATAGAAGGGACTGTATGGCTGCCATTTCTAGGGTTTCCCCCCAGAGGATACCACCCAACCTCCACTCCCTGCTTCATGCCCCTATCTCTGAATCAGAAATCATTGAGGTCATTGATGCCCTCCCTCTCGGTAAAAGCCCGGGACCCGACGGACTCACTAACGAGTTCTTTAAATCCTTCAAGTTGGTGGTTGCCACCCCTCTTCGGATGGTTTGGCAAGAAGCACTAAAGTTTGGTGCTCTTCCTTCTTGTCTAAATAATGGAATTATCAAGTTGATACACAAGAAGGGGGAAAAGAACAGAATCGAGAACTGGCGGCCTATTACGATGCTCCAAACAGGATACAAGGTCATCGCCAAAGTCATTGCCAACAGAATCTCGTGCCACCTGAGATCTTGGCTTAGTGAGGACCAAAAAGGTTTCATCAAAGGCAGGTCTATCCTGGAAACCATTATGGATATTTGGGAAGGTATTCAATTTGCAAATGAGTCTAATCAAGATGTGGTTTTCCTCAAGATCGACTTTGACAAAGCCTACGACAGGCTAGAATGGGACTATATTCTGCAGTCGCTCCAAGATCTCGGATGTAGTCAGAAATTCACCAAGATGATCGCGACCCTTCTCGAAAACGCAACGACCCAAATTAACGTTAACGGCAAACTTTCGAAGGCGATCCATCTTAGAAGATCTATTAGACAAGGGTGCCCTCTGGCCCCCCTTCTTTTTGCCATCGCCACTGAGGGGCTGAGCAGACTTGTGGCACATCATGTGGAGGCTGGCAATATCAAAGGCCTCCGGCTGCCTCACGACCACAGTCAAATCATCATGAGACTATTTGCCGATGATATGAACGCGTTCGTTCACAACGATAATACCAGCCTGGAGACTTTCTGGAGGTGTCTTGCTACCTTTTGTGAAGCCTCTGGATCCAAAATCAACCACTCTAAGACCGCCTTTAGGGCTATTGTGGGACATCATCCTGGCCTTCTCATTGATCATGGCTGTCAAATCATTCCGCAGGGCCAAATCTTTCGACTTCTTGGAATCCCCTTGGGGTTTGGCGTCTCTATGGAGCAGCGATGGAACTGGGTGTTGGCCAAACTCGAAAACAAGCTTAACTATTGGAAAGGTATGCAAATCAATCTCGCTGGGCGTGCGATGGTTATCAACACGTTCCTCCTCTCTTCTACCATCTACTTCCTTTCTTGTTGGAGACCGAATGAGCAAGGCCTGTCCAAACTGAATAGTATTTGTAGAAACTTTCTTTGGACGGGCGATCATAACAGAAGGGGGGTGCCTAAAATCAAATGGGCCATCTGCACTAGCCCTAGAGATAGCGGGGGGCTTGGTATCCTGGACATTGGGTGTATGGCTAACAAACTGGCAGCCAAATGGATGATTAAGGCTTGGTGCAATAGGGAGGCCTCGTGGGCCAAGCTGATCTTCAGAAACAAGAATGAGTTGGCTCTCATGGGGTTCCCAGACTGGAAGAACCTTGACATCATGACCCTGCTATTCTCCCCGATCCCCGTCTTCCCGAAAGGCTCCAATCTCGTGTGCTCCCTTTGGAAGGGCTGGAATAAAGTCAAAAGCTTCACAAGAATTAGTGAGGACTGGAAGTGGGCGGCCGGAATCAGACAAAACGACTCTATCTGGTTTCCGATACATGGCATCCGGAGTGTGGAGTCGTGGAACATTCAAAATGCCAAGAGGTTATGGAACAAAGGATTCAAAAAATGGAAACACCTCTGGAAACATGACACCAACAGCTGGATCAACTTCGAGGATATTGACCCTTGCATAAACATCTCCTACGAAGAATGGAACACTTTGCAAAGCAGATGCCTCGCATGGGATCGTCACAAGACTCGCCTTCTCATGGGACACGACACACCGAACTCGCTTGGTCTCAAATGGCACAATGGAAATAGCCTACTCAAAATCCCGAACATCAAAGAAACGGCTGACCACCAGATCAGCCTCAACAAGAAGTGGTGCCTATCTTGGACGCGGCTTCGGTGGGACATGAAATTCATGGGTATCTGGCACCCCCTTATAGAGATTAAGAAGTCTGTCCTCTTATGGCAAATTCTTCATCGAGGAATTTGGACCAACCATAAGGCTAGCAAACTTTGTGGGATCCCTCCTTGGTGCAAACGCTGCCACCGGGCTATCGAAGATGTCCCACACATCTTCCTTACTTGCCCCAACTCCTATAGAATCTGGCAGACGGTTGGAATGAAAATCAGACTTCAAAAACAACTTAGTTGGAAACAAGTCCTTTTGGGAGAAGCGATCGGCTGCTCTGCGACACTCTGGAACGCCATCAGAGGGGAAGTCCTGTGGAAAATATGGCGGGAGAGGTGTGCTCTCAACTTCGGCGATCCCCCCAGGGAGTGGTCGATTGAGAAATCACTATTCCTCCTTGGCAAAAGGATTGTTAACAGTAAGAAATCCCCCCCCTTCAGGCACCATCAAGTCCTCCTTTTGATCAACAACAAGCTCAAACCCAAGTGGGCCCCGCATGAGGGCGATGAGAGGGTGATTAACCTTCTCTGTAATGCAACCTAGGATTCATTCAAGCTTCCCCTGCTTTGTGGGATTTGGGGGGTCCCGTGGGCACTAGTCCCCTTCTATTGTACCTTTGTTTCTTAATTTAATTCAAGTCCGAGAGAGTAGGCTATTGCCGAACTTCCTTTATATTAAAAAAAAAGACGAGCACACAAGAACTCAATGCAATAGATATATTCGATTCTAAGCACAATTACACTGCACTTGAGATTCAAATTTTGACATTTAACTTATCACAGTTCAAAATTCCACACTCTATAAATCTTTTTCTTTTGTTAATTTTATTTTTTTACTACCTTAGCTCTTTTATTTACTATTTCTTTTTATTTATTTATTTATTTATCTATTTAATTACAATAGTAGGCCTATGTTGAAGTTGGATGCAACTCGTAGATTTGTCCACCTGACCAAGTTTGTTCCACTCATCTACCAACTCGACATAGTGCATGGTGCACAATGTTAACCCTATGCAAAATCGATGCTAGCTTGTGGCTCTGACCACTTTTCCAAAGTGTCTCCATCCATCTATCAACCCACATTGGTGCATAACAACATATAGGTAGAGCCTACAATAAAATATCTGCTTATGGCCTTGATCACCTAATTAAGGTGGTCCCACCCACCTACTAGCCCACTAAAGTGCACCGTCAACATAGGTGCATACACAAAATATAAAGTTATATGGTGTATACATATATAGAGTGCATGGTCTAGAAAGAGATTAATAGCAAGAACCAAGGAGCCAAACTCACCAAGCATTCACACACATTGAGCTATCCTCTACTTAAATCCTAACTCACATTATCTCTTGTCAGCCACTGTCTATTCCTATATATATCCTAACCCTTATGCTATTGGATGGATGCATGCATATTAAATATCTTTTCCTATCAAAAATGGTTCACTCTTAACGACACGTTATCCCATAAATACTATTCGTGCAGGTATGCTATACAAAAAATGAGACGTGAAACATTGCATGCGAACTCGAAAGACTTCACCTTTTTTTGTTTTTTTTTTGTTTATTTACATTAGTGAACATTGACTTTACAAGATTCCATCGTCAGTTTTATTTGTGTTTGATTTTTTATGATTTGAAATCATAAATCTAGTACTTACATTATTTTTTATTTCTGTTTTGCAAAAATCATTAAACACACAAATATATACAATCAATTCCTTACACTGAAGTATTCTTGAAAAACAAAAGTTTTTAATCGGAACTGGATGGATTTTGGGTTCCGATTTCGACTTTGAGCATCAATAAGATTCACAAAAAATCCCAAAACTTTCAAACCTGTTATTAATTACATAAAAACAAAGGTTTCGATCATAACAACTTTGTCATTCTCTTGTTTGTAAGAAATATCCAATATGGCACAATAACTCCAATTATCAACTTTAGCTACTTCTTATTATGGTCAAACATTTATTCTTGAAGTGGATTGGGCCTCAATATTAATAAATCACATGTTTACAAGATCTTCCAACATATGAACCTTAGCATAAACACCTTAATACTCAAAAAAAGATGAGTGAGAGATAAATAGAGAATAGATAAGTTTTTAACGTGTATGATAACCTAGAATTCTCACCTACACTAACTTATATTCCAATGTCAAATTACAATGTGTGAATATGATATAAACTAACAATATTTGAATCTACGCAGAAATAAGAACTAGATACAAAAGATTGTGTGCCTAAAAGATATGAAGAGAGTGTGTGTGTGAGAATGTGGAGAATATGAACAATTTAGAACTATTTTATAACAACCCCAAATTCTAATTATCCCTAAATAAAAAATTAGTGAATGAAAAAGTGAGGATAGATGTAGACTTGTTACTCAGAGTATGTTGGTTGATACGAACTCCTCAAAATTTCTACAGATGTAGAGCACAAGCCCTCCAAGGGTTTAAGAACTCCTCCTCTAGTTGATCACCTTCAAGATCACCAAAGATCTCCAACACTAGAGCTTCTGGAAGCTTGGGTGATTATTTGAACAATGAGCTAAATCTTCTTATATAGCATTGAGGCACCTTGTGAAAAGCAAGTTTAGTAAGCTAAAAAGCTAGATCGCCATCATTTTGATAATGCAAAGAATATCACCATCGTGAAAATCTTTTGCCAATTTGCTTTCCAAAAAAAAAACATATTTATGATCTTAAAAAAAATCATGCCCTACATCACGAAGTGATCGGACCTAGGTCACCTAGATGAAAGTCCTATGTTCTAACCATGATGCCCGGCCTGATTTCTTGAAAAGGATCTACTAAAGAATACATGTTATGGCTACAATTTGTGAAGATTTTGGACCAATGTGACTTGTTTCCAATAATCCCCCCTTCTATGTCACAATGGTACAAGGTTTAATAACCTACAAAACTTCATGTGCCTACAAATATATCTCTTAAATGATTTCCATTGAATCTTGACATGACTGTGTATGAACTTGGATACTTGAGAAACTACAAACTGAATGTGTGGATGTGTATTACATAGATATATCAAGCAACCAACTAGTTGACTGTATAATGTAGCGTCAAATGGTTTTGAATCTTCTTTCGACTAAAATGACATACGGATATTCATAGGTGCTTGCATAGGCTTGGAATTTTTCATCTCTAACCTTTTCAATATTTTCTTGGTGTGTTTCTAATGTGTCATGTAGATACACTCATCTCTGCACTCAAACTCAATCTCAAGATAATAGTGCGAAATACCTAAGTCATTTACATCAAATGTATGCTTAAGTTGTGATTTAAAATACTGAATGATGAATCCTTCGGACTTGTCACGATCATATCATCAACATATATAATAATAATATTCAAAATATCTTTCTCGGCTTTGACATAAAGAGTGAGAGCTGTATTTGATTTTTCAAAACCAATAGATAGAAGATAGTCATGTATCTTTTTATACCAAGCTCTTGGCACTTGCTTTAGTCCATACAAAGATTTGATAAGCTTGCATACTTAATGCTCTTTACCTATCTCTTCAAAACCTTATGGCTACTGAACATAAACATCTTCATGAAGATCACCATTAAGAAATGTAGTTTTGATATTTAACTCGTATACTTTCCAACCAAAGAATGAAGCTAAAGAAAGTACTGTCCTGACTACTATCATTCTTTCTATTGTACCATCTTCTTTTCTTTTGATTTTGAATCTCCGCTTAACACCAATAGCTTTCTTAACTTTTGGTAACTCACAAAGCTTCCATGTTTGATTCTTATGAATAGAATCAATCTCTTCTTGGATACCTTTCTTAGGAGTATGTAGTGCATCTTGAACACTATCTAGTTCATTCTCAAATAAAGTAAGTTCTAAAATGTTATGAATCTCAAAATGTTTTGCATAATTTACCTACTCTATTTGTTGTTTCCTTGTTTGAATTCTGGTTCTTCCAATGTATTCCTTTATACCACTATCCGTCCAGGTTTGATATAACCATTTTGGCATATTCTTGAAAAGTGGTGGAATCCTTTCTGGTTCTTCACTATATCTTTCTTCTAGAACTCTAGAAGCTTCTCCAACTTCATAAGTCAGAACTTCAAGAGGTACTGATGATGGACTAGGTATCGATGTAGGTAATGAAACTCTCTCTTCACCTTTATCAAGTGCATCTTTTGGGGCTTGAGAAGCTTCATCACCCCCCTTGTATGGCTGAATATAAGAATCAAAATTCCTTATAAAAAATGCATAGTTATCTGCTTTTATGAATTTTGGAATCTTCCTTCTTAGCATAAATCTCACTTTCTACTATATATGCATTGCATGAGTGTAGGATATCATCGATTTTTGGAACATAGAATTTGTATCCTTTGCTTTCAATTGCATTACCAATAAAGACAGCCTTGAGACATCAAGCTTATCATGATCTTTCTCCTCAATGTGAACATAAGCTCGGGAGCCAAATACTTTGAAATAACTTACATTGGGTTTCATCCCATAATAAGCTTGATAAGGTGTGATAACCCTTAAAGATATTATGGACGACCTATTCAAAATGAGATTAGCTATATGTACTTCATCAAACCAAAACTTGAGAGAAAGCATTTTGATGGCATCATACTATGGATCATCTCAGCAAGTATCCTATTCTTCCTCTCTACAATACCATTTTATTCTAGCATGCAAGAAATAGTGAGTTTATGAGAAATACCTTTGTCTTTAAGAAAAGACTTAAAGTCTTTAGACATGTACTCTCCTTTACCAATTCTCAAAATGTGGATCTTTGATTGACTTTCATTTTCAACCATAGATACAAACTTTTAAAAAGTAGGAAAAAACTCTAAGTTCACTTTAAGACCATAAATCCATGAATATCTTGATAAATCATCAATGAATGTAACAAAATACTTAAAACCTTGAATAGAATCTGTTCTCATCAGACCATTCACATGTAAATGTATAACATGTTCTCGTTCTCTCCCATTCTTGTATTTTGGGATTTGGATAACTGCAGATTGAATCCATCTTGAAGCAAATCCTTGTAAGGCTTCGTGTTCAAAGCAAATCTTACTCAATCCTTTTCTTGCTTTTCCTTCTCTTTTGCATTTTTCTCCATCTCATCCTTTGTCGCCAGCCTTTGCCAGTTGAGTTTGAAGAAACTTGGATCTACACATGATCAGACTTTGGCCAAATGGTGATAAAGCCTGTGTGCTAGTCATGCACATAGTTGGCTTGTACCAATCATGGTCATCCCAGTAACATGGAAAAAGTAGCTTTAGTGGTCCTTGGTCTGACTATCAAATAGTCGACGCTAAACTCCAATCCCCCAATGATTGTGCTCACATTTTTCAAGAGACCTGCAGGTTTTACTTGGGTTTGGTCAGCCATTCTTATGGACATAGGAGTGTCCTCCATATGGGCAAGTTCTAGAGCCTTCATCATGTATTCTATCATCAAATTAACTGCTACCCTAGTGTCCAGTTGGGCACCTACGACCGCATATCCCTTAATCTCCACAATTACCGTAGGAGCATTTGAATCAATGTGTGTCATGATGCTCTGAATTACGCCTTGAATCTCTTTTTCTTGTTTCTTCTTATCTTGAGATTTCCACGGTTTTCTAATATATTCATTATAGAATTGCTTTTTGCATACATGAGAGCAATTTAACAAAGTGTTGAAGTCTAAGGTGACTTCCGTTTCAGCCAGTTTCCACACTATGTCAATTTTTTCCTCACTTTGTTTTTCCTTTTGTTGTTTTAGAGTTTTCAACCTTTTGGGGAATGGAGGAATGTGGGGTAAAAATTTCTTTGTCACTAGTACATGTATGTCTACTTCATCCCCTTGTTCCGATTCCTGTTGTTCGTGAAGTTGTTCCACTTCCTCTTCCACTTTACTACGTTTACATGTCTATTCTTTGACTACATCTTCACTCTTCTTTTCTGCATCCTTTTTTGTGTATTCTTGGGTTCTTATGACAACCCACGTGGTAGGTTCTTTTTGCACTCTCTTGCATTGGTCTACTTCCACAAAATACATAGAAGAAACTTGGTACTTCTCGCGATTCCAGTGTTCTAAACGCCACTCCTATAGTAGGAATCTGTTCTTGTAATTTAGGAGTGGGTTGCATTTTGATTTTGACACAGTTTCAAGATTCAACTAGCCCTTTCCCTTTGCCATTGTCGGCTCTCTTTTTAGGACAATCTTCATTGAAATGTCCTTCTCTGCTACAATACCTACATAACGGAGTGAACCCAACAAGCTTCTTTTCATTTGGACAGACTCAAGCTATGTGCCCATCACCTCCGCATCTCCAACACTGAATCGGAGAAGCTCTTCTCTATTCTTGTGTTGTCTCCCTAGGGTAGCCACCCCCTTGGCCTTGAGTATCATGCCCATAGATTTGCCTTGTTTCCCAATGGGGTATAGATGGTTCACTTTGAGTGGATAACCCCGTATAAGGGTGCTCTCTTGTGTTCCCAGGTTGCGTGGTTCTTCCTTTGTAAGCCATCCTCCCATAGCATTGGTCCTTAGTATGGTTTGCCTTGTTGCAAAAGGTGCAAAATCTTCTAGGTGGAGGTCTATCAATGACCAATCTCGAGATCTTGGGGCACTTTGTGGCTATACGACCATAACCACGACATTTCCCACACCATGTGTTAAAACTAAACACACCTTGGTTGTGTTCCAAGATTGCCTCGTGCTTTACAGTGTATGTCTCCTGGGTAAGAGTGGCAGCTTTCACTGCTTGAGTCACTAATGCTAGTATCCGCTCCTCTACCAATGCTCCTCTACTTGCTTAATTGTACTTCCTCCCATACCCTAGCTTCCTCTTTTGTGGCTATTAGATTGGCGGGCTGCCTAAGGCTTATATGTTGCTGCACTGTGGGATCCCTCAATCCTGCGATAAACCTCCTCTTCAGAGTTTCATCATTTGGGGCATTTATGCCCATTTTCTTGACCAATGTTTCCATTCATTAGATGTAATGATCGATATCCTCATTTAAGCCCTACCGCAGATAATCCATCTGTTGGGTGAGTCTATCTTGGAATCCTTGCCTTCGGAATTTTGCCAAGAAGGCATCTTTAAGCACCTGATATGTCCCCCTCTCATGAGTTGTCAGATATCCATACCAGTTTGCCACCTCATCTCGGAGAGTCCTAGGAAAGATTCTCAATCTTTGTCCTTGGTCTATGACTTCATTAGCCTCACAGGTTATCTCAAAAAGTTGGATGAAATTATTTAGGTCCTCATCTTAGGGGCTTGAGAATCTTCGGAAATGTCTTAGATGAACTGGATCCATTTCAAACAAGGGGGTAATATCAATGTCACTTCGTTCCAAGTAGTTCAAAGCCCATGGTTTCAAGACTCCCTTGAGTCTCCTCACTTGAGCAACTACTCCTTTTTGGTAATACACTCTTTCCTCTCACTCCTTTCAACTATTCAAAGACTCCTTGTATGATTCTTGCCTATGCCTCTCTCAAACTTCAGCCCTTCAAACCACTCTCTCTTCCCTCTACGTTCGAGTTCTTCTTGAGGAAGAAATTAATTTGCTCATGTGCTGAGCATTGGGTCCGAGAGCTCGACCAATATGTCGTGCTAGGCAAACCTATGGCACTCTCTTATAGATATGTATGAAGCAATCCCTAGTAGGATCATCAAAATGATAAGGTACTAAGCCCAAGAGCAAGTGCTTATACACACATATGTTTTGTTCAAACTTCCTGTACTCTGTCAACTTTTCTTATCCTAAGTCCATAATGGCACTCAAATGTATTCTCTTGTGGGATCCCCAACGGGATCGCCAAAATGAACTGGGCCCAAATGTATCTGTTTACCCTATTTCCAAATTTTTTTATTACCAAATGGGTCAAATGACACTATTTTCTTTTTCACTCGGATCCTCTTCCCTATATTCCCATCCTAACACTCTTGTGATGACTAACCCAACCTCTATCCTTCCAGACTTTCTCACACATTCTTTCTTTTCCTCACACACACACACACTCTCTCTCTCTCTGTCTCTCCTTTCTTGCACTTTCTTTCTCTCTTACTCTCTGTCTCTCTCTCACTCTTTCACACTCACCCACTCTCTTGTATTACTCTTTCACTCACTCTTCCTCACTCTCTCACACATTCTCTCTCTCTCTCTCACTCAATCTCGTTCACTCTTTCTCACTCACTCATTCTTTCTGACTCTTTCTTTTCCTCACTCTCTTTCTTTCTTCCACTTACACTCCTTCTCTCTTTCTCTTTCTCTCTTACTCACTTTCTCTCATGTTGTCACACACTATTTTCACTCTTACTCTCTCTTGCACACACTTTTTTCTCTCTCACTCTCTACCTCTCTCTTTCCGTTTTTCACACACTCTCACTTTCTCTCTCTTTTTCTCACTTTTTCTCTTTCTTTTTCTCACTCTTTATTTCTTTCTCTCTTTCTCTTTCTTTCTCCCTCATACACCCACTCACTTTTTTTCTCTCTCTCACTCTCTTACTCTCTTTCTTTCACTCTAAAACACACACACACACACACAGAGTCAATGCATGCACACCTAAAATCTGAAAACAAAAATCAACTTGCATAAGGAACAGTAAAGGCATACAGAAAGCACTATGATATAAAGATCTGCTCAAGTCCTCAGAGAAAAGTAAGAATTTGGTGCGTTCCATTAATACACTTGATTGGCTTCAGAGATCGCATATAGTGCTCTGAACTACTTAAGAAATTAAAAATATATTAACATTCATAGCAGGTTTGAATGGAAATTTGCATTCGCATGCTCTCTCAATAAATATTGAGCATTGCATAAATTCATTTCAATCATATTCATCTTCAGATTGTAAGGAGTTCAAACCAATTTGATCACAGAGATATAAAATTACAACAGATTATGATGACACATCATGTTTAAAAGAAACCTAGATAACAGATGAGGTGTTCATTTCAAATTAACAAAAGCAGGCAATCAGCTTGGGCATAAAAAAAATCTCAGCAAGAAAGAACGTGAAGGTATCTGTCACCTTGATTCAAGCATCTGTTGAAAAACCCTACGCAGTAACCCCCTCCCACTAAAATACAATACATTTTTATGATTTATGTGCAAGGAATTATTGTTAATATAGAGCCAAAATAATACTGATATTACAGTACACCATGAAAAACTCTAAGGACACAATTTCTAATGATCGAAACCAAGACACTTGCATTCCATCTCTCTCTCTCTCTCTCTCTCTCTTTCTTTCTTCCACTCTTTCACTCACTAAGTAGACTAAGTAGAGAAAAGAGTAAACTAAGTAGAGGAAAGAGTTACATCAACACAGTGAGGGGATAGTGGGAGCCCAGAATATTATGCGTAGAGAGACTGTCGAGGAAGACATAAGAACATCTCGAGCTCAAAAGAGTGAGACTATAAGTGGATTGGGAGAAACCAAGTGGAGGTTCCAATGCTCCGTTTTTCTCTTACATCTGTCATTTACCACCTATTGAAGAGACAGACAACCAGCATCATGTTTAGTGAACTCTAAGTTTGATTATAGAAACAAACAACAACTAGACGAAATATCCCAACAACACCTCTGCTCCACCTCCTCCTCGAGCAAAATGGGAACAAGCCCGATGAACCATTTTGATATGTCCCTTTCTAGTCACCTTGAGCATAGAGTCACAATTACAACCCACTCTCCCTCGATTCCATGTCGAGAAGTTCAGCCCACAAAAACTTCTTCACTAGCTCCTCCACTTCCCCCTGGCACTTCCCTTGCTGAAAGAATAGTCCTCCTCTCCCTTCTTCGAGCCTTCCCTCCTTCACACATAGGATCCATCCTTCCTCCTCGATGCCATCTCAAGAGCTAAACCCTCATGCCCCTAGCCCCCATCTGTCAGAGCAAGAAAACACAAAAGGGAATCGACAGGTGAAGCGAAAAAACAACAGCCCCCTCGGATGAACTTTTTATCCTTTATTCATCTCTACCAACATTCGCCAAAAGGGAAAGATTTGAAGCCCACCCCCCTTTTGTGACAAGGTGGGGGACCACCACCCAACCCCCTGCCAAGGTGAATGTAATATGATATGGGGTACCAAATTTTTTGAAACCAGCTCAAATACATTCTTTGCAGCATGCTATCCTCTCACAATATCTCCTCTTGAGAAACAAGCACTGAGCAAGGTCATCCATGTGACACCCTTGCTATCTTGTGGAATCTTTAAAACCGTGTTTTTAGCTTCTTCCAATCTCCCATACCTAGAAATAAGATCCACTATTCTATTTCAATGATTTTCTAATTGTGTTATCCCATATTCTTGCTCCATGGATATCAAATGGCATAATCCAACATTGACAAGACTCGTATGATGATAGGCAGTAAGAACCCCAATAGACGTCACCTTATTTGGCATAATCGTATTTCGGTGGATCTAATTGAAAACCTTCATAGCAACTTCTCCTTGTCCCTATTGGGAAAACATTATGATCAGGATGCTCTAGGAGAAAGTATTGCTTTCATCAAATTTTTCAAACACCCATCGAGCATTATTCACATGGCCACACTTACCATATAGATTAATTAGGTTATTTCCTAAAAACTTTTCTAGTGTTATATCATCACTAACCATTGAAATGTTAATCATCAAACCTCTGGAATAGCCAGCAAGTTGGCACAAGGATTCAAGATTCAAATCCTCTTCTCTTGAGCTCATTAAGAAGTTTTATTCCTTTTGAGAAAAAATTCAGGGTGAGAACAAGCATCAAGAAGACTCACAAAGGTAGCCTCATCTGAGGGCGAGAACAAGCATCAAGAAGACTCACAAAGGTAGCCTCATCTGGCTTCACATCTTTCAAAAGTAGTTGTGCATAATCATGGAATTCCATGTCATCCCATCTCATTTTGGTAGCTCCTTGAACAATATACATGCGTAAGTTGAGTCACCACACCAGCCATACATATCCACTAATGCACACGTATGACAAATCAAACTCTTTATCCAACCTTATAACTTCTTCAAATGCAATTTTTTTCCAAACTTCACATTCCCCCACTTCTGACAAACACACAACAAAGTGAACCATGCTGGATAGCAATCAGATGGCATCCTTTTCAATCATTGAAACAACCTTGTCAAAGAGACCTACAGGACTTGCTTTCATGGCTTTGTAATATAGTTCTCCTTTATCCACCTTATTAAGGCGGCAACAGGAATTCAACAGACAACAAAGGTAATCGAATTTGGGTCTGTACCCTCTAGTAACATTCATTGAATAACTCAAACATGGTGGTATGCATTCCAAACCAACCATAACCTGCCATCAACGTGATAAAATTCTAAATAGAAAGGCCACCAAATACCTGTTGTGCTTTTTGAGGAGCACCACACTTGGCATACATGTTCACCATTGCAGAACCAAGAGCACTATTACCTTCCAAAAACACATCTCTGGTAGCCTTCTTGCGTAGTTCTTCACCTTTCTCTAAGCTCCTGAATTTCCACATGCACTTAGTGCAACAAGGAAGGTCATTGTGGTAGGAGGAATGCCTGTAAAAAGCATTGGTATGAAGAATGAACACCTATTAGTACACCCAAAATCAACAACTCATGGAGCTAATAGAGACCTATTGGAGCTAGTCCATACAGATGTATGGGGACCAAGCAAGGAGCCTTCAATCTTTAGATCCAAGTATTATATGTCATTCATTGATGATTGTAGCAGATGGACAATACTATATTTTATGAAGCATAAAGATGAAGTGTTCTCTTGTTTCAAGAAATGTCTAGCACTTGTAGAAAATCAAACAGGTAAGACTTTGAAGAGGCTAAGGTCAGATGGAGGGGGAGAATATTTCTCCCATGAATTATATTCTTATCTTCAAGAGAGAGGAATCAAAAGAGATGTTACAACTAGGTATACTCAGAGCAAAATGGAGTGGCAGAGAGAAGAAATAGAACGATAGTGGAGGCTACAAGGTCAATGTTAAATGAGAAGAAGTTTCCCAATCACCTATGGGCAAATATGGTATGCACGTCAACCTATCTGATCAATAGACTCCCATCAAAAGCATTGGATGGGATGACACCTTATGAAACATGGAATGGAAGAAGGCCTAGCCTTGATCATTGCATGACCTTTGGGTGCATAGCATATGCACACATACCTTCACAAATCAGAGGCAAATTAGATCGAAAGGTAGAGAAATGCAGATCCATTGGCTATGACCTTAATCAGAAAGGTTATAGGCTATATGATCCAAGCAATAAAGGTTTTATAGTAAGTAGAGATGGTGTGTTTGATGAAAACAATTCTTGGTTTGAGGATGATTTCAAGAAAATCAAACTTCCCTATCACCTAGAAGAAGACTTTCCAACATTGTCAAAGAGAAATGAGCATACACATGAAGAATCAAGTGACTCTGAAGAAGCTCATCTCTAACAGTCCCCCTTTTGAGTTTGCTTTTGATGATTTTAGGGCTTAGTGCCATGGGTTTTAGGACTTTTAGATTTTAGGGCATCCTAAGTGGGTTTTAGGATCTAGTGGCATATGGAACCATCTAGCACAGATTTTGGGTTTTAATATGGTTTTAGGACCACTAGGATATTTTCATGATTTTATAGGCCTTTATAGACATAGGCTTTTTACAATTGGGTTTTAGAAGGCGGTTTTACAATATATCACTATCATAGATGACAGAGTTGGTTTGATCATGTTTTAATTCTTCTACACCATGAACTTTACCTTTCTTATCCTTGGTATTTTTGTTGTTGCCTCCTCCTTGATCCTCATGTTTGCTTTTGAAGAAGCGCCTTGATGAAGGATGATTCGTCTTCTTGTAGTATTTGCATGCTTCAAAAGCTTTGCTCCTTTGCTTTGAGTATGATGCATAAGCTCCATTTGTTGATAAGGTTGTCTTCTTTCCTTCTTCTTGAAGTGAGTTGATGGCATCCTCCAAGTTAGGGATTGGAACTTTCACCTTGAGGATAGTTTTAATATTGAAGTATTGCTTTGGAAGTGCTTTAATGAAGATAGAAACTTTATCTTCATCATCTATCTTTACATCACAATGTGCTAATTGTGTACAAAGACTTTTAAGCCTATTAGCTAGTGTGCACCAAGCTTCATAAGAGGATTGTGCTTCATCTATGTAATGGATGTATTCATCATCTAATGAGGTGAGTATGATGCCTATGGCTTGTTCATCTTTAGTTGCATATTGAGCATTTTGAGCCCTAGTGGTAATGGTTTCATTTGTGGATAAAGGCTTTACAACACTCCACAAGCTTTTTCTCATTAAATACCCTCGAAGTTTTGTTTGCCAAGTATGAAACCCTACCCCTTTAAACTTATCAACTCCTTTCTTTTCACTCATTGCATGTAGGAGAGGTCTTAACTCTTGGAGACTCTCCAAGTTTAGTGTCTAACTCCTTTACATATAAAGATCTTTCATGCTTGATGAAGTGCTACATATATTCAATTAAATACAATGGTCTTTCATAATATCAAAATCAAAGGGAAGAAGCCTGGAAAAGTTTGCACAGTTTCACATTCGGTGGTGAGGCTCAATTTATCTTGCTTGAAGATTAATATAAGTTCTATGGCTGATGATTTGATAAAGCGAATCAAGTAACACGTTTGTGAGGGAACTTACGTTTCTCCAAATAATCATAAAATAAGAAAAGAAGTGTCATTCATGAAGCACAATACTTATGTCTTCATAGAGCCCTCGAGATGCCATGACTAATAGCGCATATAAGGGAGTGGAAATGGTACGCCTCAGTTTTGACAAATGTAGGAACATGACTTCACTATGCAAGTATAGTAAAAATGTCGACTATCACATGACGATAGCACACATGACGATAACTAGCAAGTGGTAGAGAAAGCTAAGAGAGAAGATAAAGTAGAGGGATAAGTACTCTCTAACTTCATACGCACAAATAAGAAAAGTAGAAGTGTGTGTCTCCTTGTTTGCGACCAAAAGTGCTTTCTTATACAAAATGGATGAGGCCATTGGCCAATTAAAATGAGATAAGGATTTTGCTTAGGATTAACCTCTTGCTAAGACATGTTCACATGAAAATAAGCTCATCTCTATGTCAAAGTTGGATGCAACTTATAGATTTGTCCACCTGATCAGATTTGTTCCACTCATATATCAACTCGACATAGTGCATGGTGCACAATGCTAGACCTATGGAAAATCGATGCTAGCTTGTGGCTCTGACCACTTTTCCAAAGTGTCTCCATCCATCTATCAACCCACATTGTTGCATAACAACATATAGGTAGAGTTTACAATGAAGTATCAGCTTATGGCCTTGATCACCTAATTAAGGTGGTCCCACCGACCTACTAGCCCACTAAAATGCACCATCAACTCAAGTGCATACACAAAATATAAAGTTGTATGGTGTATACATATGTAGTGCATGATCTAGAAAGAGATTAATAGCAAGAACAAGGGAGGCCAACCTCACCAAGTATTCACACACATTGAGCTATCCTCTACTTAAGTCCTAACTCACATTATCTCTTGTCAGCCATTGTCTATTCCTATATATATCCTAACCCGTTTCTTTGATTTTGACAAATCCTTATACTTCCTCTTCAACTAATTTAAGTAAGTAGGATCCTTAGGATCATGCAACTCATCAATTGAAGTCAAATCAAGGCCAATATCTATGATAGGTGGAGAATAATACATGACTTTGCTTGTAGCCTCAATCGAGCAGAGTTCAATCAAGTCATGTCTTGAGAGATTCGATCACCTTTTGAAGTATTGACCACTATTGATCTTCTCCTAGGTTCGATAACTTGGCCCTTATGCTCACCATGGTTGGTTTTTGTCTCATTGTCCACAATGGTCTTGAACTAGTTTATTTTCTTTTGGTGGTCACGTACCACGTAGAGAATGCATCTTTTGTCCATGTAGAGCCCTCCAAATTTAAATGCAAGCCTTGAAATGACCTATTCCCCTACCATCTTGAAGCTTAACAATAGACATGTCTAGTGTATCTAGATATATAGCCACTCCATACAGGCATGTGGAAACAAACTATAGGGAAGTGTTGTATTCCCCTTCTATTATAGACATAGTTTCAATACTCAAACCGAAGATATGAATGCCTTCATAGCCTGCCATCTCGTCAAAGCATGAATCATTAGAAGACTATGAATATGTTGAGTATGTACTCCTATTTGTGGTACTCTCCACAAAAGAGTTCATAATCCTACTCCTAAGTACACTTCTTGATTTTAAATGCATATAGGATTTAGGATCATATGTCCAGTCTCAACCCTTAGCTCTTATGGCTCTCTTTTCTTTGTTTATAAGTGATTCAATTCTCAGCGTGTAGGTGTGTCATTGGTTCTTTATTGCATCAATAACTTTTCTATTTCTAGTGAATGAAGAAACCACACATTAATTCCAAGGATACCTGGACTCTCTACACACTCCGATCATATAAGTAATCTCACTCACATTAAGGACTTGCTACCAATCTTCACCAAGGAAATCACTATTAGAACTTATCTTTCACACTACAATATCTCTCTATAGTTGCCTTTACTCTATTTCTGCCCATGAAGATCCTAGCTCCCCCTTGGTTTAGTCCCTTTAAGTGCTTGTCCAACTAACCCACTGATTATTTTTTATGTTTTTTAGGCTTGATTGTGCCTTCTAAGAAGTCCTAGGGAAAAAGATTAATGGCAAGAAACCCCAAAGTCAGCCAAAATTGGTTCCCCAATGACTTAAGTCCTCTTAATCAAAGCTTCATGAAATTGTGGTGATACCTCAAACAAACAATACATGGGGTAGATGACACTTAGAGCATGTCGATGAAACTTCAACTTTATCAACACACAATGCTTGAGGAAACATTGTTGACACACGACACATAATACATGAAACCTCAAAAATGTCAATGACACTTGAATCTACATGACACTTGAATCTACATGAAACTTAGGGAGTGTCTGCAATACCTAACACCATGACACTTAGCAACGTAGATGATACTTGGGATAGAAAAAACTAGGGGAATGTCCTAATATCTATCCACTGCCATGGTACTTATGAAGTGCTGCAATAGCTACCAAGATCTGACGATATCTAGTGCTCAAAATACTTCTCTTGTGTCATGAAACTGAAGGAGTATGGACATTACTTCAAATGCAAGACACCTAGTAAATTCCGATTATACTTGACTTTTGGTGACACCTTGTAGATATCGTGATACAAGTTGAATATGAACTATGCCCAACAAATGTTGTGATACCTACTGAATGTCACGACACTTATAAGTATCACGATATTTGCAAAGTACTATGATACTTGTAAAATATGTTGTGACATGAGTATTAGAAATACATGTGAGGTTTCATGATACTCAATCCTCCTCATGAAACTTATCAATTGTCAACGACACTCACAAAACTTGACCAAGTGTCATGATACTTGGGGAATGAGGTATCATGACACTTAACTTGATCCAAATGCTTTGATACTTGGGTTTCTTGAAAATCAAATTGAAATATTTTTGTACATGTGTCATTCTTTCATTATCCTCTATCCTTGTACTATTTAGTTTCAAAAAATAAGCCCTAGAAAGTAAAAAAATGATCCTCATGACACTTCATTTCACTGATTATACACACTTAGGCATTGTTTTTTAGAAACAAAGTTGATAGACATGTTGTGCTTACTTCAATGTGTCTTTGTCTCAATTTTCAAGTCCTTCCATACACAAACAAACCCATAGACACCATCAAAAGATGGAAGATATCTCACACACATTCTCCCTCAAGTGCTCTGACTCTCATCAATGAGAAATGGACTAGCTCTTGAGGTATATAACTCCCAAAACACAAAACCGTTTGCCCTAATTTTGGTGACTTTCCTATTCTACTCTCTCTCTCTCTCTCTCTCTCTCTCTCTCTCTCCCTGCTCGATTTTAGTTACTATTTGACTAATTAAACTAACCAAACTCACTACACATAGTTAGGTGTATGGTGAGTGTAAATGTGGAAAATGTTGCTAGTCCTCATACACTCTCATGCACATCCAATCCACAAAAGATATCTAACATCACACAAGCCTCCCAACATAGGCACTCTCCCTAGCACATTAGGGTAAAAAATGAGCGCTGCATGGTCCTCGTAAGGATTCCCAATTTTTAGGGATTAAAAAGCTAATCAACGAGCTTAAGGATGCATATGAAACCACTAGTTGTATTCTCAAATAGTATAATTTTTAATACGCAAATAAGTTTGGATTTTTAAAATGAATAATTTGTAGCCCTTGGGTGATTGACATTAATGGCTTAGATTGAATTAGATGGGAGGCAAGAGAGATTTGAGATTCGTGGGAGTAATGAAAAGCTCACACATAGACTTGGACACTCTCTACAAGTTTTTGAGCCATTGGATGGAGTTCACTCGAATGGATCCCCATTTTTGGGGTTGATCTTATATCTTGACGTGTTTAGAGCCCTCAGATCTATGCCAAATTCAATGGACGCATGTGTTTGGGGCTGATCTTAGCTTTGGGTGTGTTGAGAGCAGTCCAATACATGCTAAATCCAACAAGAGAGGTCAAAAGGCACATTTGTCATGAGAGGCATCACTTCTAGCCTTTAGATCAAGGTAAGATCCAAGAGTCTAGATCTTAGGCACCTTTTGAAGGAAGCTACTCCTCTCAATCATTGGATCCCAAGCAAATCCAACGACACAAATTCAAAGTCCCCTTTTGAGGATGCAACTCATCTCGTCCATAGGATATCAAGACAACCCAAAGGCCCAAATGCAATGCCACCTTGAATTTTTCCATTAAGCACCTCAACCATTGGATCTTTGAGCCAATCCAAGGGCTCTAATTATTTTTCAAGCATTTGAAAACCATTCAAATGGCTTATACATGTGTCTAGACTCATATCCTTTCACATACTTAGATGGACACTTCAAATAGATCCTAAATTTGATCTGGTTAGCTCAACATGATATATGATTGGGAATATGACACTAGAGGATTCCTCTTAGTGCATGTAACATGGCTTGAAATATATTGGACATTCATCATAAATGGAAATTAGAATTCGTGAGGCCTAGTTTCTCTGCAACTCCACAATGGCATCCATGCTTTCTTCTTTGCAACACATACTTTAACCAAAATCTTAAATGATAGGTGACTGCTAGTGTTGGGAATGAATGAGAATGACCCTCATCTTTTATATTACATTCCTTAAAGGCCCTCATTTTTGCGTTGGTTGGGTTTTCTCCAAACCTAGTTCTAGGTTAACTTCCACTTATCGATTCCCATAGACCCTTCCCCATGAGGGATTTGAATACCTTGAACTTCCTAGGTTGGTAGTTCACTCTCTCTACTTTTTTAATCTCAATGTTGAATTCCTCCTTTCAAGGATATGTGACTTTACGAAAATTTTATCTTAAAAATATTATCAATCTTGTCCCAAAATATTGAGATGATTTGACACAAAGACAAAAATAACAAGCCTCAACATAGCTTCTAGGAGACCCTAGTAAAGCACAATTCTTACATTCACAGCTCATCCATCATGATACCCTTTCGATGAGTCCATTGAATCGAATCACTTGAAATCATTCCTTTTCAAGATTAATAACCAAAATTTTTACAAAGAAGTCGTAGAATAAAGCCCCATGGAAGGGAGATCAATAACACCTACATTGCACTTCTTTCTTTGTTTCAATTTGAGTTCGTCTTAACACTCGCTATCCTTTAAAAGCCTAAATTGATATATATGACAAGTATATCCAAAAACCATATGTAAAGCCTCTCTGTTCCTAAATCACCATTCTATTATGGGCTGTTTTTGAGAATGATGTCTGCTAAGAACAACACCTTTGCATGCCAATGCATGAGGATCAATGCAAAACTCAATGTCATGATAGGATTCACAATGATAGAAATTTCAAAATCAGCGGTGATGACCTTTCAATATGCATTCTCTGTCAAACAGAACATCAGTTAGCGTTAATTTCCAAGGCTCATGAAAAGAAATCATGAACTCAATGACCCAATGGGGAGGGGAACTCCTTGATTCTTTCAAGCCAAAAGACTTGTCATTCCCTCGCTTTTATCCTTCCATATCCCACATGCTCATTCAGGAAGTTGCCTTGGATGAAATTTATGTGGAACAAACTTATTAACACCATCAGAAAGATGCCCTCCTTTGCGTTTCCACTGAGAAACCCAGAAATTCCTTCTGCCCTCAGAACATGCGCCCTGTGAATTTCTTGCTTATTCTTGACCCAGTAGACGTAGAAATTCATCTGGATCAAAGTACTCCCATTCCTGCAAATGATCACTCATGATAAGATGTGCAGCAAGATTGTCCTCAAAAGGCAACGCAGGTAAACTTAAGCCGAAGTCCAGAGAAATGGATTTCTGTTCATCTTCTGCAACAAGCTTATCCTCAAAAGGCAATGCAGGTAAGCTTCCGCCAAAGTCCGGAGGAAAATATTTATGTTCATCCTCAACACTTATGCAACCTTCAGAACATACATCTGGAGTAGGCAAAAGGATATTACTTTCAACAGCTGACTCCTGTGACTCCTTTCCATTGTGTACATCTGCTTCACAATTAGGTTCCCTGAAAGCTGGATCACGGAAACTTTTCACAGGGGAGGCTTGTAACCCCCAGCCATGGAGAGGAAACAAATGCATATTGACTGCGTTTCCTGATTGAAGCAGTGTACTTGAAGAAAAATTTACCCTCTCCTCACCATCAGATAATTTTACTCTCTGCAAAGCACCTGTGTCTTCATCTCCCCAGACATGAGTGCAGGAAACTGAAGTAACCACCGAGGATGAAGATAGTACAGAGCTACCGGAGCCAAGCTTTAGCGCAGATGGAGAAGGCGGAAGGGTATTGTATTCTGATACTTCTGGGAGGTTGAGGCATGCATATGGACCATAAAGGATCCGTGCTGCATGATCATACGCAAGGGCAGCCTCACGAGCAGTATCAAAGGTCCCAAGCCACAATCTGTCGCCACGGTTGGGCTCCCTTATTTCTGCAACCCACTTCCCCCAAACCCGTTGTCTTACACCTCTGTAGCTGCAGTTCCCATTCTCGGGTCCACCTCTGCCTTTCATGCACCCTTTCTTGGAGCCCTTTGCAGGCCCCTTTCTCACCCTCCGTGCCTTTTCAGCTCCATCATGTGCAGCTCCATTCCTATCTTCCCTTTCTCTCTCCTCGTTCTGTTGTTGCCACCAAGCAAGAATTTCCGCTACTGTTTTGCACCCAGGTGGCCGCTTGGCATTCGATGCCCGACGGCGGCGGCTCTTCACTGCCCTCTCAGCTACTATCATATCCTGTGAAGAAAACTGCAGAAGACCCTGATGCAGTAGTCGAACGAACGAGAGGCTCCGCGGTAAACAGACAAAGCACGGTAGGATGTTGGAGATGAACTTCACGAGCGTGCGGGAGATATAGATTCGAAACGCACAACCCTTGAACCTACAGAGGCCAAAGCCAAGTTCCAACAGCAAAGTGCATTTTTTTTTGCCAAATCTCATATTTATAGCAAGACTGTCGTGACGTATGCCGTGATCTTCCAGACTTCTAGATCGATCCCGACTTGCGACTTAGAATGGATATCTTCTTTTAAAGCAATATCTACTCTGCATCAAGTCGTAATTTCGTACTATGAAACAATGTGCTATTCTTTTTCAGCAAAATCACCTTTAAATTATACTAAAGGGACATACAGCTTCTACTCTGAGGTGCACCTTTCAAAACTTAGAGTGAGGTCTCATGTAGAGTTCCTTGAAACTAGGAGAGGAGTAAGGGCATCTTGAGATTGTGTGTTATTTTTCTCAAATTCAAGCTTAAATACAAGAGTAAATCAATAATTAAAACAATAAAAGAGAGAGAGAGAGTTAAAGAGAACTCATAAAGGACCTAGGTCAAATGAGGAGATTGTTCTGAACTGATGAAACGAGCTCTGCTCATCACAAATAAGTTCTAGGTGTTCTTCCCTTTATGTGTCCGTTTCAAGGTATCTCATGGGTACTACGCTCTTTGTTGTACAGTTGCACGTTCTATTCATTCAAGTCTAAGGAGATGTAGATCTAAGATTGAACTTCCCTTCCAAAAATAGAGAGAACTTAAAGGGAGATACAAAGGAGGCTCAAGAGCTTTCCATTCCCTTATGAGGGATCTTTGAATAACAAAAACTTTTCTATGTATAAGCAAGGAATTACTTCTATGATTTTTTATTCTTCTACCTCGAAAATCTAAGGACTTGATGGACCACTCCTTGCAAAAAGCACTGAAATTCATTCTGCATCTTTCCTTCAAAATTTTTCATAGAACCTGTCCTCTGATCATGTTACAAAGAAAATTTTCCATAGGACCTCTCCTCTTATCATATTCCATAGTTAGCCACACTTGGGGCAAGAAAAGAAGAGATGAACAATGCCTTCTTTCTCCTTGAAAGAACCCTTGCACCATGGGAGGGTCATTAGATATTTTACATGCTTTGACATTGGTCCAAACTTTCCTACGGAGAACATGCCATTGGAGGACCAATTTTTTTCTTTCTAGCAAGGAAAGCCTCAAGTCTTGAAACCTTGATTCCCACCTAATCCATGACCAACAAGTGCATCATTTTTTTTTCAGCTTTTCGTGGCAAAGCACTTTCTTATCTGTAGGACTTAATCATAAAATCTCTCCAAAAATAAGAAAGATTGAAATTGAGATATGAATGTTGTGTGTGCAACTCACCTCGCATCCTTTATATCCTCTGACACCTAAAATAGCAATGATCTGGAATGCCCTAATGTGGACATGTGACCATCATCCACACTCATTCCCATTGCCCTTCAGGTACCTTAGGATATCCCCCATAGCCTTGGCTATGCTTAGCGCTTGTCACACGCACACACACACACACATGTGATGGTCTCTATAGACCAATGTCTAACACTCTCTCCCCTTCTAAAGATCATTGCCCTCAATGACCAATGAGGGAAAGTACTTGCGAATCAGAGCTTCTGATACCCAAGTAGAGTCTATAAGTGGTAATCCTCTCAGGCCACTAGATACTCCTGGATGACATGGTTTCTCAATCACTTTTGTCCCCGATCTAGTATCCTATCTAAAGAATGATTTGTGTTGTCACTTTCCTGCAAAGAAATAACACCCTCTATTAGATTATCCTCCCTAAAAATATACCTTCTAAGTTTATTAACATGGACTCTACAATATGGAGGAAGTTATAATTGATAAGAAAAATTGCTAAGCTTTTCAACTATCTTCGGAGGTCCACAAAACCTTGGTGAGAGCTTAGTGCACTTCCTTGTGGATAGTGAAGTAGATGTAACTAGCACTTGAATAAAAAATCTATCTCCTTCTTCAAAGATTTTAGGATATCTCTTTGTGTCAGCATATTTTTTTGCCCTATTAGCTAGTTGCTGCATGTTGGATTTCACTATTTCTAAATTTTCTTGGAGATTTGCTAGAAACTCTGAAGCACTAGGACATTTCTTTGGCATTCCTATGGTACTGGAAGCACTGGTATTTATGCCATAATTCATCTCAAAAGGAGAGATTCCTATCACTTTATGATGTCTATTATTATAATCAAACTCTACTAATGGTAAAATAATATCCCAATCTATCTACCTCTCCCACACATATGCCCTCAACATGTCCTCTAAAATCTAATTGACTCTCTTAGTCTAACCATCTATCTATGGATGGTCACCACTACTCATTTTCAATGAAACTTTTAGATTGTGAAATAAAAACTTCCAAAAGATACCTGTTAATCTAACATCCCTATCTAGAACTATGGATGTTGGTAACCCATGCAATCTAAGGACATGCTGGATAGATAGCTCCCCTACTTGTGGAGCTTCTATGGTCTCCTACATGAGTATGTAGTGATCCATCTTGCTCAGTCTATCTACCACAATTAGGATATCATCTCGCTTGCTTTGGGTTCGTGGTAACCTGACTATGAAGTCCATGGATACACTATCCTAGTTGTGCTCAAGAACCTATATAGGTTGTAAAAGACCTAATGTCTTAACCCTTTTTGCCTTGTTGACCTAACACATAAAGCACTCTTGAACATATGTGTGGACACCTCTCACTAATCGAGGTCACCAAAAGGTTCTTCTAACAAGGTGAATGCTCTTGTCAATATCAAGATGTCATGCACGAGGAACATCGTGGTTATCATGCATGAATTTTCTTCTCAAATCCTAGGAATCTAGTATGCAAACCTTCCTTTCCATTTAAATATTCCATTCTTTGTTAAGAAACTAGAATATGGACTTGACTTGTTTTCTTTTCTAGGGGAAGAAATAGATAGAACTACCTCATCTCCTATAATAGATTCATCACTAATGACTCTAATTCTTAGGGGAGCACTAGATTGTGCCCTCCAACTAGAATAGAAAAGATTTCATATTTACACTTTCAATTACAAGATCACCCACATAGGGAGATAATACAAGAATTCCCACAACCCGAGACTAATAATTATAGATAACTCAACTAGAGATGATGCAAAAGATCCCACAACCCGGTACCATAGGTATGAAGCAAGATCTCTTGATTACAAGAACTCCCTTCAGGGAGATGAACTAGATACAAGAAATAACTAGACAAGATCTCATACTATGAGATTACAAGAGGACAAGGCTAGATGTCCAAGAACTACACTAATCATGACCACTGTCATGGACACAAAGAAAACCATCCTAAACCTTAGATTCAATGTTAATTTCCATATCTCATGATTGGTTAAGATTTTGGAGAAACTAATGCTACCATTGCATCCGGAACGTGCCAAAACCCCAAGATCGGCTGTCTACTTGCTAAATTTTGATATCGGGAGGTCTTGTTTCAAGTCGATGATATCATGATGACATCATTGAGTCGTAACCACCATATAGCACCGCCTTGGAACACCTATAAAAGGAGGGGTTGGCCACATTCATTCTCAGTCTTGCCAATGCAAGTCTTGGGAGCTGAAGGAGTCATGACTGCCAAGTAAGTACTCTCCAAGTTCCAGTTCCAGTTCTTGTCTTGTTCCTTGTTCTAGTCTTGTCTAATCTAGTTCTTGGACATCCTGTCTTGTCCTCTTATGATCTCGTAGTATGAGATCCTGTCAAGTTCCTTCTTGTATCTAGTTCATCTCCCAAGAGGGAGTTCTTGTAATCGAGATATCTTGCTCCATACTTACGATCCCAGGTTGTGGGATCTCCTCTATCATCTTTAGTCTAGTTTTCCATACCTATCGGTCCCGGGTTGTGGGACGTCTTGTATCAGTTACATATTCTTGTATCATTCTCTCTACGTGGGTGTTCTTGTAATCAGAAGTGTATTTATGAAATCTTGTCTAGTGAAGTCAGAGAGCACAATCTAGTGCTCCCCTGACATTTTGGCAAGACTATCCACATCAAGACCGTGCCAAGCATGATGGATTCCATAACCATACTCAGAAATATTGAGTATACTCTAGATTATATATATATATATATATAACTTCGAGACTTTGAGCGGAGGTTGCAACAAGGTGATTGCTCAGTTGGAGAATTCGCATCAGACTTCAAAATTGTATTTCAAGGATCCGCATATCAAGAAGACTGTCTAATTAATCGATTTTAAAGTGGTCTCAGAGATGAAATAAAGGTTTGTTTATCCTCTACATCTCAGTTAAAAAAATTAGATGAAGCTATCAATCAAACAATTCAGTGTGAGATTCAGTTGCTAAAAGAAATCCAAGTCCAAGAATCAGAAGTATTGTATAATGAAGACACTATTGCTCAAGTATCTAAATCAAGAATCTTTGAAGGCCAAGAATTCAATAAGAATGATATGGAGCATACAAATTATGAAGATAACAAGAAGATAAAGGACAAGGAGGAGTTCGTGTTCAATCAAGGAGGTGTGCTTACTCAAGGCACTCCATCAAAGATCTTGGAAACACTACAACACACCACTAAAAGCTCAAAGGATCTATCTTGTCATGAAGTTAAGGAAGCTCAAGGGAGACTGAGTCCTTCACCACCTTTCAAGATTAAGAATCATGAAGAAGTCGAGGTTAATCATGTCTTAGATTCAAGAATCTCGCGAAGAAGATTGGAATGCTTTATTCATTTGAAAGCATATGAGATCAGTGATCCTACCTGCAAACTTATACAAAATCTTCTAAGAGCAAAAGTCAAGGTTCGTGAATTCCATAAGAAGAATCCAATGAAACCCAAGTTAGAGAACATGGCCGCTCCTGGTGGAACTCATCGCTTGAGGGGGAGGTGATGTCATGGACACAAAGAAAACCATCCTAAACCCTAGATTCAATGTTAATTTCCATATCTCATGATTGGTTAAGATTTTGGAGAAACTAATGCTACCATTGCATTCGGAACGTGCCAAAACCCCAAGATTGGCTATCTGCTTGCTGAATTTTGATATCGGAGGTCTTGTTTCAAGTCGATGATATCATGATGACATCATCAAGTTGTAACCGCCATATAGCACCGCCTTGGAACACCTATAAAAGGAGGGGTTGGCCACATTCATTCTCAGTCTTGCCAATGCCAGTCTTGGGAGCTGAAGGAGTCATGACTGCCAAGTAAGTACTCTCCAAGTTCCAGTTCCAGTTCTTGTCTTGTTCCTTGTTCTAGCCTTGTCTAGTCTAGTTCTTGGACATCCTATCTTGTCCTCTTATAATCTTGTAGTACGAGATCCTGTGGAGTTCCTTCTTGTATCTAGTTCATCTCCCAAGAGGGAGTTTTTGTAATCGAGATATCTTGTTCCATACTTACGATCCTGGGTTGTGGGATCTCCTCTATCAGCTTTAGTCTAGTTTTCCATACCTATCGGTCCCGGGTTGTGGGACGTCTTGTATCAGTTACATATTCTTGTATCATTTTCCCTACATGCGTGTTCTTGTAATCAGAAGTGTATTTCTGAAATCTTGTCTAGTGAAGTCAGAGAGCACAATCTAGTGCTCCCTTGACAACCAGAGCAAGGAACAAGACAAGAACTCGAACTGCAACTTCAAAAGTATTTACTTGGTGATCACGATTCCTTGAGCTCCCAAGACTGGTATTGACAAGACTGAGTATGTATGTGGCCAACCCCTCCTTATATAGGTTTTCAAGGGTGGTTCATCAAAGGCGGTTACAAATTGATGATGTCATCAATTCGAAACATGATCTCTAGAAGTCAAAATCAAGCAAGAAGACAATCAATCTTAGGGTTTTGGCATGTTTCGGATACAATGAATCTAGTTCATATCCCTGAAGGGAGTTCTTGTAATCGACATATCTTGTTCCATACTTACGATCCCGGGTTGTGGGATCTCCTGTATCATCTCTAGTCCACTTTTCCATACCTATCGGTCTCGGGTTGTGGGACTTCTTGTATCGGTTACGTATTCTTGTATCATTTTCCTTGTGTGGGTGTTTTTGTAATCGAAAGTGTATTTTTGAAATCTTGTCTATTGTAGTCAGAGAGCACAATCTAGTGCTCCCCTGACGATCTAGGGCATGTGGTATTGACCGATGGGGTTCAGATGGATCCCAAGAAGGTCTCAACTATTTTAGCATGGCCAACTCCTCAAGATAAGGGGTAGCTTCAATCATTTCTAGGATTTTCTAATTTGTATTCGAAACTCATTTCATCTTATTCATCAATAGCAGCACCTATAAAGAATTTGCTTCAAGGAAAAGTACCTTTTGCATGGAAGAAAGAGCAAAAAGAAATTTTTGATACTATGAAGTAAGTTGTTGTAGAGGCTCGAGTACTCAAAGTGGTAGATCCACAGAAACCATTTGAGTTGGAGATAGATGCTAGTGCCATAGCCATAGGGGAACTTTTGAGCCAAGATGGAAGGCCAATAGCTTTTGAATCTGAACCTGTGACACTTGCAATAGATCTAAGGTACTACGACATAAACCTCATGGCCTCTTGCAACCTTTACCTATTCCACAAAGGCTAAGGGCTTCATTATCTATGGATTTCAGCATATGGTGTAGCTGAGTGATGAGTAGCACCTCCTTTAATGTCAATCCGGGAAGACGTGAGGATGGTATGAAGACCTCGAGCAAGTGAAGGCACAAGTGCGTGAGTGAGAAGCACACTAACATGCACACACATACACACACACGTGCACACTAGGTAAGACAAAGTGTGAGAAGCAATGGAGTTCTTTAGATTACTTCCAAAAAGCTCTTACAAGTTCAAATCAATTACAAGCTAGCCTCAAAAATGAGCTCTCTAGCTCTATTTATAGTTTTTGACTAGGTTTTGGCCGTGTCCAGACCTAGTGTCCGGCCTAGTTAAAAATTAGGTTCTAGGGCCTATTTGAAGACTCAAACGAAGTCTAAAAATTATGAAAATTGGTAGGTAGTTACTTTGAATGCTC
The DNA here is from genome assembly GCA_020310875.1 of Ceratopteris richardii. NCBI lineage: Eukaryota > Viridiplantae > Streptophyta > Polypodiopsida > Polypodiales > Pteridaceae > Ceratopteris > Ceratopteris richardii. Next base: position 53,965,779 of record CM035434.1, read on the forward strand.
CTCAAGCTCAAGGACTCCTTGGCTTGCACAAAATGGACCTACAAAAATATGAAATGGTATCTACAATGGCTTTTAGTGATGAAAATCACTATTGTTGTAGGGATTTCTTCTAACGATTTGACATACATATCTTCAAGCTCCCTACTTGCTCCTCCTTGTGTGTCCACCTCTTCGATATGCTTTAGTGTCCTAAAAAAATATTGGCTTACTTGCCAGATCGCCGTTGACTACCCTGTCTGCTTGTGCTTTCTCTTCTCTCTGACTCCCTTCGTAAGCTTCCTTGCCTTGTGAGTCCTTCAGTTCCAACACCCCCCCCCTCTCTCACGTCTGTCGTCCTTGACAGACCCTTGTTGGGTGGGTCGTTGGATGTAGTATTCTACAACGTCTTGTGCTAAGTGATGTTCTGCAATTCTCAACCCTTTGGCCAAGTCCGTGAGTAGAGCATCCCAATCTACCGGCCCGGGACCTCTGCGTGTGGTATCCGTAACTTTTCTGAATGGAGAGCTTGTTCCACCGCAAACAGATGCAATAAATGTGATGGTCTGGGAATGAATATCTCTGAATGATATTCCCAGAAGCCCGTGACAAACATTTCTTCAAACGTTTGTTTGAAGCAGGCTGGTAGATACTTGATACACGCGTGCCATGCATATACAACATTAATAGATGGTGTTGCGCTCATGTCGTAGACAAGGTCTTGATTACCTTCATTAAATCCAAGAGCTGACAGATGAGGTTCCTTGACATTCTTGAAGGTCCTGAAGGTGACTAACATAAGTTCAAAAATTTTAAGGCACATTTGGGCCATGACATCTGGTACATTTTTGAACCGGACATCCCAATGCCGAATCATCGAAATCATATATCCTATGGTAGGTTGGCCTTTAGGTGGTGCTAAGTAGACATAATTGAGCCATTTCTCGCATCCTTTGGTTGTCAGCACAGTTTTTGTGTATTCCGGCCACGACCTTCTTCGAAATACAGGGCAGTAGCATGGGTTGTATTTGATATACAACGGCATGTTATTCCATGTCCTTACCATCTCAGGGTAGGTTTCCAGCAGACGAATCCTCCACGTAGGTTGGTGTATATTTCCCTGCTTGGCACTTGCTGGGATGTCGTCCGGTGCAAACTGTGTAGCCGAGGTTGGTTCTTTTGAGGTGTGGTGCTTGATTTCAGCATTGTAATCCGCCATTAAGACACAGAAAGGAACATACAAATCGTCGGATGTGCCGATCCACCTATGATGGGAGAGGTTTCTAAAGTAATCTGACTTTATGACTACCTCTTCCAAACGTGACATAGAAGCTATCTGAACTGCCACTCTGTCATCATGGGTTGTGGCCACTTTCTCTAACCTCTGCATCCATTCAGGAGCCTCGATCTCGATGGTGTCCATGCCCTCTTCTGTTTGCTTGCCCCTTGGTGCAGGCATGGGAACGTATGGGTCTTCGAAGGTTTCCTCTATTTCAATTGGCACTAAGTCTTCACGCTCGGGCTCTACAAGCGGAGAAGGTTGACACTCGTATTGCATGACTTTACTTCGTAATTCTTCTAGTTCTGCTCTGAGTTTTTCGACTTCTTCCGACGTGTCAACTGCGGTTGTGACTTTGCTTGGTGACTCATGTTGGGTTGCCAGCTGCTTTAATAGGTCATCTCTTTCTCTTTCTAATGCTGCATGGGCTTCTAGGAGGTCGGCATGGGTTTCCAACACAATTTGCATATTCGCTGAGGGTATGGCCTTGAATTTATCTGGGTTGATTTCCTGTGGGGAACCCTCAATGGCTGCTTCCAAGTTTTCTTCGTTTTGTTTCTGTAGTCGTTTATTCTCCTCGAGTGCAGTAGACATGTGTTTGCGTAAGAGGGCTAGGTTGCGTCAAAGCTTGATATTCTCTGTTATCTGGGAGTGTAGCAGATCATCCATTTGTTGTTTTTCTTCTGCATCAGATTGGGGTGGATTGGCTACTAACTGCTCATGTTGTTCCTGTAAAGTGACATACTATTGTTGTAGTAGCCGCTTTTCCCTTTCTAGATCAATGAATTGTACTTTAAGTTCTTCATGGCTTCGGAAGAGTCTCGTATGTTGGTTATCCAGATGCTGGTAGTGCTGTTGTAGTTGCGACATACACTGATACATATTATTAAATACATTATTAATAGGGGTGGATGCGGGAAGGGTGTTGAATGCAGAAGGGAAGGGGAAGGGGAAGGGGAATGGAAGTGTGGATGCGGTGTTGGAAAATGGTGAAGTGGGAGGTGGGGGAATGGGAGATGGTGGGTGTATGGGGGGAGGGAGAGGTGCGGAGGTGGGTGATATGTCCATAAAATCAACAGTGGATGCAGTAGTGGGAGTGATTGTGAATATTGGAATTGTGGGTGCGGTGATAGTGGTGAAAGTGTACAGTGGTGTGTGCAATTGTGAATACGAACTACCCGGAAGTTTGATTGGGGGAATGAGATTTTCCGTGGCTGTAGTTAGAATTATTGTTTCAGTGGCCGTATAGACAAGAGAGGTGGAGATAGGGTGTGTGGGTTGTGTGGGTTGACTGAGGGTCTGTGCTTCGGTATGGGTAGTGGACTCGGAGGCGGTGACAGTAGCGGTTACACTAGTAGTGGGAGGTGAATGTGGTGGAGTTGGAGGCAGGGGTGGCAAAGGGGGTGACGGAGGTGCACTTGATGTATGGGCTTCCTCAGTATCATGAACGGTGTGTGCTGTGCCCGTGGTTGTGGATGTGCCTTGTGGTTCTGATACTAATACATTCATCTGTTTTCCTGATCGAGGGGGACGTCTGCCGTATCTTCGCTCCGTTCTTCCTGCTTGTGCAAGGGAGGTATGCACCGTCTCAGGTACTCCTAAAGCATCAGATATCATGTCAAGTGTGGCGCGGTATTGCTCGTCTACGCCTTCCTCCTCAAGGATCTGGTTCATGAGGGCTTTTCCTACTGCTAGGGACAGTCTATGTTGCTCTTGAACTCTGTTGATGGTATCATAAAGCTTTTTCAATTCCTTTGTATAAGCCGGGGCACCCTCAAGTACTTCTAGAGCTTCCTGATCATATTCCTACTCTTCTTCCTCGGATTGTCCACCATGTTCCTCCTCTTGTTCTTCTTCTTCTTCACCCTCCACATTGACGACATCTGGTTGTCTGGGATGGGGTTGGTCTATAGCAGTTTGTTGTCCACTAGCTTGCTCTGCCTCGACTTCTGCGTTAACAGCTTCGATTATTCTGGCAACCTCCTCATTAGTTAGGTCTTCTAACGTGAATCCGTGAGGAAACTCTAGGTTGGTTGGTACAGGTGGGAACACCAGATTTGGTCCATGTGCTGTGTCTTGGTAATCTGATAGTGAAGGGTTGTACCCGCCTCGGAAGTCGTGGAGTGGTCTCAGGTGTCAGCGTCGCACCGCGGGGTTGTGTACAGGGCATCTGAACGGCGCCTCTCATTTTCTTGGAGGGTGGCCCTGCAGTTGATAATCTGCGTTGAAACTCCTGTACCCTGGTCCAAATGAGTGCCCTTTGCATTGGCACATCATAAGCCAAACATCTATACACAATCCGGGTGAGAGCACAACATCCATATAGTACAGACTTTTGTTTTTTATACCACCTTTGATGAGCCAAGTGGATTTGGTCGATAATCCAGTGGGGCATATTGATTGTCAAATCAAAGGCGTCGACCAAGTATAAACTAAACCATATCTTCTTAGGTGGCATTGTGAACCTCTCTTGAGCGGGAAATGCAAAATGCTGCATGACCATTCGCAAGTGAATGGCAATTGTAGGTGTCATTGCCACCATGTCCTTTAATTTCGTCAGATTCCTGTTCTTCATATTGTCGGGGACCATAGTCTCTTTCTCCGTAGGAATGTGCATACCTTTCATGTCTAGAGCTTCCCTTACCAAATTGATAGTCAACCTGAAGCGCTTCAGCTCATGCCCCTTGTGAGAGATGGGAGGACAAAGGTGTTGTACCCCTTTTTGTCTTTTCTCGGAGTGAGGGTGCTAATCAAATATGAGCATCTTAGAAAGTCGGGCTTTGGCAATTGGAATTTGAAGTAATCGTAGAGTCCCGCCTTCTTCCATATAGGTTTCAACCCTTCATTATTTTGCAGTTTCTCAAATTCCCTGGTGAAGAAGTGATACCTACCCCAGTGCCCATTGAATTCTATCTCGGCCTCCCACATGTAGGTGCCTTCACCCAGAGGTCCTGCCACATCACTAAACCAATGTGAATTTTTGCTGACCAGCATTGTGTGCCCTTGTGGAGGATTCTGAATCGGTATGGCGTGTAATGCCCTCAATGCCACTGGGCGTTCCGTCAATTCCTCCTCAATGGGAAGGCTTTCAATGTCCACGACTTGGGGGCTGGTGCCTGCCTGGGAGCTAGTTCCTGTCGCATCTGCCATGTTACTTCTTGCCTCCTGACTCTGTGAGAATATAGAAACAGGTGTTAACATTGTAAAGGACAAGATAGAACCGTTTTTGTCCCCATTACAACATTAACATGAGGTTCGGGAGAGATTAGTAGGTTATTAAGTGCTCGGTGCTTGTGTGTGTAGTTAGGAATTTGGTAGACCTAGGAGCTAAGTGGAATGATGTAATGAGAGAGTGATGTAGTTAGTAGGTGGGCATGGGTTTTCAACTGGGTCTGGGGGTTTATTACAAGTTTTAGGTTGCCAAATGCAATGGATGGGTTTTGATCTTGATTTTGTGGAGACTCTGAAGAGTTTGATAGGGGTATCTACTTGAAAATGAGACTTTTTAGGGACCCATTTACAAGTGATTGCTCATGGAAGAATATGTGTCCGCGTGTGATGTATAAGAATGGCCATCTGATGTTCGAGTGAGTGAAACATGTTGTACCGGGTGTGGCCTCGGCGTAGCTATTTGAGCCCGCAAGCAAGCCTTAGGCACCCAGATTTGTCGTGATAGTGGGCTGGCCTTCATCGACTTCTTGGGTACCCAAATCGACTTTACTTTCGCAAAAGAATTTGTGAAAGACCTCTTATTAGTGTCGCGTTGTTGATTACTAATAAGAGGTTTTGGCCGTGGGGTTGGCATGGTTGCAACAGGGTGTTTGCCTTTCCGCCCCCATACTTGTTTCAACGGCTGAGACTTTCTGCTTCGCACGTGTTTTTGGCCTCTAGTGTAATTAGTACTCTGCTCCTTCTGTATTTGACCTGCCGTTGGTTTCTGCGTCCCTCTAGCCTTTGGAAAAGAAGGGAGGGCCGTCGTATCCTTGACTCCGTTGTTGAGACAATCCTCTTTCTGCATCATACAGTTGTGGACAAGAACAACATTGTCAACTTCATGTGCACCCCTGGAAGGACCAGGAGTTCGTGCCCTACCTAGTTCCTTGAGTGCCTCATTTTCCAATTCAACTGTAATTCGACTATGATTTACCCATACCTGAAGAAGTCCACTTCTTAGGTTTAGGTTGACTGCATGATCATAGATCCAGTCCTGACCCAAGACAAGAGGCTCAGTGAGGTCCTCATCTTGACACACTAGCACTTTAATTGTCATTGCTTCATCTTGAATATAGAGGGGAAGTTCCACCTCACCCATGCAAGGGGTTTCCACACCTCCCAATCCTATGAGATATGCTTCTATAGGATTGACAATTAATTTCAGCTTTTGACAGTAGGAGAATTTAACAGCACTAGTGGCTGCACCTGAGTCAATCAAGGCTCTTATAGTCCTTGCACCCTTTCCTTGTCCTATATCTAAGGTTATAAAAGGACGTCGATCAATTATCCTATGAGAGCTGATATCTGAAACTTCACACATAGCCACGTGATATCCTTGATTTGCATATGCATCTGTCCTAGGTTGCTCTCTACCCTGTCTTCTCAAATTCATTCTCCGGATGCGTTCCAATGCTTCTGCTTGAGCTTCTTCGCGAATTCGTTTTTCTTCTTCTTTGCGTTTCTTAGCAGTGTTGAGTCGACTTAGCATCTCTTCCGTCAGAGGTTCCTGATATAACTTGACTTGGCATCCGCTTATGTAGCTTGGGAGAATATCGCCTTCTAATGTGGCTAGTTGCAATTCTCCACTTGTTGAGATCCTATTAATGATCATGGGTCCGTAGCCTCTTTTCTCTAGTTTCCTCGCATGTTGTTTCAAAGTGTAGACTAGTACTAGGTCACCCGCCTTCAAACCTTTATCCTTAACGTGGGCATCAAAGTATGCCTTCTGTCGTTTCTTAGCTCTATAGGTAACCCGTATCTCGTGAACACATTCTCAAATAAAAACTTAGCTGTTGTTTGAGCATCGTTCTTCGTTGTGGCTTTTACCTCTACCCACTTGGTTAGATAATCCGTGGCCACAATGATATATTCAGCATGAGGACCCTTAGCTGGGGGATTAATAGGACCTACAAAGTCTATTCCCCACTTAGAGATGCTCGTCCACCCATCATAGGTTTCAGTGGCATTTCATCTTTGCGTATAGGATACTGAGTTCGCTGACAGACATCACACCTCTTCACATAGGTATGTGCATCCATGTGAAGGGTCGGCCACCACAAGCCTGCAAATAGAATCGCTTTAATCACTCGATTTGCTCCAAAATGCCCTCCTGCTACACCTTGGTGAGCAGTTTCCAAGATCTTGAGATATTCACTCTCGTGGATACATAATCTTAGGTAACCATCTTTACCACGTTTGTATAGATTATTACCAATGAGTGAGTAATCCAGGGCTTCTTGTTCTAAACTCCTTTTCCTAGCCAGATTCATGTCTGGGGGGAAGGTTTTTGCCCTCAGGAAGGATACTAGTGGTTCACTCCAATCTGGCACTATGGACACTTGATAAAGAGTGGCATGTTCCACAGGTGGTTTAGTGCAGCAGATTGGGCATTCCTTGCACAACTTTTGGACATCAACTTCCATAGTCGGCCAATGCACTCCGAGTCTCCTTAGTGTCTGTAGGGTTCATTGCTTTGAGTAGTGTTGCTCTAGTGCACCTACATATGCTAATTGCAACCATTCAGCGTACTCATCCTCTTCCACACAACACACCAAGATCCCTTGATCCGTGTGCTTGTACATACTTCTTGCCATGATGTGATACTTTTAGTCTTTTACTACCTCTCTATCCTGTGTGTTTATTACTGGGTGGTTAGGCCCGTATGTCAATACTGGCACTAATGGCTTAGCCCACTGCGGTACCACTTCCAAATTAAACAAGTAAGCATCAGGAAGGTCATCTGACACTCCTTGTGGGGCTTCTCCATATGTGAGTCTAGAGAGATGGTCTGCTCTCAAGTGAGTCTTCCCTTTCCTTACCACAACTTCAAAATCGTATTCCATTAGTAAGAGAAACCATCTTACTAATCGGCCTGTGTTGCATGGTTTGTTTACTAGATACAGCAATGCCTGATGATTAGTAAAAAATTTAAACTTATTTGCAAGCAAGTAATGTCTAAACTTTTTAACTGCATATACCATGCCTAATCCTTCTCTCTCTGTAGTGGTATAATTTCGTTCAGCTGCATTCAATTGTCTACTAGCATAGGCAATTGGAAGATCCATATTACCTTCACCGGTAGGCTGCGCGAGTACACACCCAATAGCATAATTGGATGCATCAACATGAACATGGAAAGGCTTGTTCCAATCTGGTGTGGTCAAGATTGGTGCTGAACATATCGCCGTTTAAGCTCATTGAAAGAGTTCTCACATTCATTAGTCCACTCAAAGTTAGTCAAAAGTCCATACAGAGGCTTTGCTATGATGGCATACATGTGTATAAACCGTCGGTAATAACCACAATGCCCCATGAAAGCTTGTACTTCCTTGACATTCTTTGGCCTAGGTAACTCGGCTATGGCTCTCACTTTCTCTTCATCAGTGGATATGCCATTTTTTGACACTATGTGTCCTAGAATCTTGCCTTGCCTGACCATAAAAATGCACTTTTCTGGGTTCAGGCAGACTTGATACTCTCTACATTTGTCAAAGATTTGTCTGAGTTCAGGAATATGAGTTTGCCTAATGTTGGAATGAGCACAAAGATCATCAACATAGACTTCTAAGTTTTTCCTCAGGAACTCTTTAAATACATGGCACATTAGTCTCTGGAAGGTAGCGGGTGCATTAATAAGCCCAGATGGCATTACTCTAAAGGAAAAAATGCCCCATTCAGTGGCAAAAGCCGTCTTATGCTGATCTTCTAGAGCTATGGCTACTTGCTTGTAGCTCGAAAATCCATCAAGGAAGTTGTACACTTCCTTGCCTGCTACTCTTTCTAAGAGATGTTCTGTGATAGGAAGCGGATAGTTATCTCGAATTGTGGCTGCATTGACCTTCTTTAAGTTAATGCATACACGCAGCTTTCCATTTTTCTTGGGCACCACTACGATGGGGGATACCCACTCAGTGTGCTCAATTTCGTAGATGAATCCAACTTCAACCAGTCTATTTATCTCCTCTTTGATCTTAGCAGCATACTTATCATTATATGTGTATGGCTTTTGCTTAGAAGGTTTGGCATCCGAGGTCATGGGGATAGTGTATGAGCATATGTCAGGGTCCACGCTTTTCAAATCCTTGTAACTCCAAGCGAATACATCTCTGTATTCTCTTAGCAAGGCTATCAATTCGTGCTCTTTGTCTTCCGTCAGGTCATGGCCTAAGTACATGCATCTCTCTTCTCCATCTTCCACGGCTACCACTATTTTCTTGGTAGTTTCTTTGTTATCATAGGCCTCCCCCGATTGCGCCTCTCGTTTAGGCATTCTGATCATGACTCTCCTGTCATCTATCTCATACTTCTTAAAATTTTCTGGGACCTCAAACAAAGATTCTTCCTCTTCTGGTGTGACTTCTCTCTTCTTTCTTTTCTTTCCTTCTTCCTTCGGGGTCACATGTGTGGCTAGCCTTACATCATTTGTAAGCTCTCCATGCCTCTGGGGTTGAAATTCTACTTCATAGAAGTATTCTTCATCTGATGCAAAAGGTGGGTCCATAATGATTGACTCTAGATCGGAGTCACTTGCATCCTCAAATGCATCAGGGCTAGGTTCACACTCTTCTAACACTACCTCTCCCATGATCGGCTCTATGGAGAAGACTGAAATGTCATAGCCATCTTCATCATAGTGAGGTGTCCATTGTTCTTCATTGATGGCTACATCCATTGTTGCTAGGATTTCTGCCCACCCGTGGGGTTCAAATTCTTCGTCAGGAAAGACTACAGGTGCATAGGCTGGGTCTTGAATTGATCTATGTGTTTCTTTTGCACCTATCTCTCTGGCTTCTTCTCTCTTCTCTTCTTCTACTGCTACTTTGCACATCCATAAGTGGGTGTCTTCATGCATCCATGAGGATCCTGATCCTATGGAATGCACCGATTCCGTATCATCTTTGGCTCTATGGATGGGATTCCATTGGATAGGAGGGACATCTCTATGAGAGTAATCTTTGAGATTCACTTTGGTCGTAACACCTAAGTGTTGCAGGTACAAGGAATTGGTTCCCCAATCCTGTACCACTTGCAACTATCGCATAAAGGGTCGTCCCAATATCATTTCATAGGCATGATTTTTGCTAAAATCACATATAGCAAATGTATGCTCAAACTCAACACCACATGTGGTGAGAGTTATTCCTTCTAACAGCCCTAAGGGTCGCTCTATGTGACCATCGGCCATTTGCAATTTCATCCTCGTGGGTCTGAGTGCTGGCTTGCCCCAACGCTTCCATAGGGAAGTGGTAGCAATTGCAACTCCTGCGCCTGAGTCTAAAATGGCCTTGGTGGTGTATCCTTGATGGGTGATAGGAAGATATGTGTTTCCCTCTTCGCCCTCACTCATGTCTCCTATCTTGTCCAAGGGTATTTCTGGCACTGTTTTCTGGGATCCTACCTGGGAACGAGATTTTGCTATCGCGGGTACTTGTTTGGCTACATGTTTCCATAGCTCTGGCCTTACTTTGAGTAGCTCTTCTAAGGTGAGGTTGCACTGTACTTTAGTGTTTTTCACTACCTCTGTGTTCCTAGGTATGATTGAGTCCTCATTTCGTACCATGACTGTGGGTGCTCTCATACAAGTAGTCTTAGCTTCCCATGGGCCTGTGAAGTGGGGTAATTCTTGTAGAGAATCAGACTCAAAGTCTAATCTTTCCTGAGATTGGGTGTTCTCCTGCTCATAAATGGATGGGATGTCTTGTGGGAATTGGTCATGTGCATCATCCACAAGTTCAATGGGAGGAGGGACTTCACTTTCTTTAGCCCATTTGTCTTCTTGAATCTCTCGTAGGAATTCTGGTGTGAACCGATTCATAGAAGAAGATGTGTCTGGCTATGTAGAGTTAGGCACATAGGCTTCCTGGGCAAGAAGGCTTACTCTTTCACCTGCCTTGTCCTTAATTTGAGAGGTGGGTTCCTTTTTTGATTGTGCAATCAGCCTCTCTATTCTTTCTAACAGTCCTTCAAAGTGCAACTGCGTCTTAGCTGAACTAGAGATGTTAAAGAGGCGACTGGCTTCAAACATGGTTTGAGCCAATTCCACCATTTTGGCACAGATTTTGGTTCGTTCAAGCTCTAATTCTACTCTAGGGTAGCACTTTCCATGATTAGTTATGTTTGGCCCATCTTGGATTCTGGCCTAATATGCTTTAAGCATCATGTTTAGGTCCTCGGGAGTGGGATCTGCTAGGACTGATCCTACTCTAGGGGGTGGTGGGATTAGGTGAGGCGAGTTGGAAGGTGGTGGTTCGGATGGTGATGGGAATGGTGGGGGTGGGGTAGTGTGAGAGGGAGTTTGAGATGTGAGTTCAATTATCCTAGCTTTTGTTTCCCTTAGGCTTTCCTCGAGTTCACTCATCTTCTTAGCCCATTGCCTTTTCATTCTTTCACGACTATCTCTCCAAGCTCTAGTCCTCTTCTTTGTTAGGCTCTCCGTTTCACTAACATCTGGGCTCTTTTCCTGGCCTAAACTTTGGTTCTGTTGCAAGGCTTGGGCTCTAGTGATCACTTGCATTGGTGTGGTGGACGTCACACTTCCTGTGGAGTCTACAACTAACCCTACGACATTGATAGGAGTGATTTTTGGCATATTATTAGGATTCTTTGGGCAATCTCGTAAGAGATGCTCCTTTCCACACTCCTGGCAATAGCCCTGGATCGTCACTGACTGGGGTTGTGTAGGTGGAGGCAAGGGACAATCACGAATGAGATGATCTCCCTGACATCTGTAGCATGGTCCTCTAAGAAATGGGGGTCTTACTTGCCTAGGTTGAGGTCTAGAGTTGGGGTTTGCATACATGACATTAGTATACTCGGGCTCCCAATTAGGTTCACTCGGTTCCTCACTGTAGTAGGACTCACCATGTTCATGAGACTGCATGTAGGAAGCCTGGGGACTATCAACATGAGTAGAATCAAAGCTATGGTCATTGGGATCACTTTCTGAAATTAATGGTGTTACTGGGACTATAGCTCTATTCAGGTTCTCTTCTGCAGCCGCATACTTTACCGGAATCACATTAGTAGGAGTAGGTGGTTGTTGTGCTAGCACTGGCTGGGGTCTCAGTTGGGCCTGATATTGTGGTTGATAATTTTACTGAGGCCTAGTATACTGTTGGGGTGGGTATTGACTCTGGTATTTGCCTTGTTGGTATGGCTGAGGGTAGGTTTGCCTAATCGCTTGCTTATTGTATGGGCAGTCTTGTGCTGAGTGATTTGTGTATCTTTGTTCTATGGTGCAGTACTGGCTACTAGGATTTACTTGGGGTTGAGCCATAATGGGACATACATTCGCCATATGGTCACCTCCACAAGCATAACATCTTTTCACTGGGGCAAATCTTAGTGACACCTAATTTCTGAGCTACTTTTTCTGCTAAGTCCTCAATTGACATGGATTGTGAGGAAGAGAGGCTAGAGACACTATCTGAGTCTTTGTAGATTTTGGAAAGCTCTAGTTCCTCTCCTAGGTTATCCTCGATGTCAATGCACATGCGTACACACTCTTCTATGGTCTTAGGGTCTTTTAAGTACACATATGATCTCAATTTGGTACTTAGCAATCCATCGAAGAACAAAGCCAATTGCTTAGCTGGTGTGGGTAACTCAGGGATAGGGCATCTCTCTAGGTATTGCCTAAATCTTCTTCCAGCAAGTCTCACGATTTCTTGAGGGGTTTGCTTGAAGCTGTGAATCAACGAGGAATTATGTCTTATGCCACTTTTAGAGAATTCAATAATGAATGCCTCTAGAAGTTGGTCTATGCTCCTGAACTGCCTCTCGTTTAGTGGCTGAAACCATGTCAGGCCAGTATTCCTAAGGGTTAGACCAAAGGCATTGTATTGTGTGAACAGATCTTCAACTTGTTCCGCTCTCAAGACTTGCCTAAACTCAGCCACATGATCGTATGGATCTCCCGTTCCATCGAAGTAGTTCTTCATGGACTTAACTAGCTGAGTCGGTCTCAAAGTCCTTGTGTGCTCTCTAGGTCGTGGTAGAGGGGACTCATCCGCATTTCTTTGATTCCTGGGAGCTCTAAGTACCTCAGGTTCTAATCTATTTGATTCCGTCCTCGTTCTTTCTCTGCCCCCTGGGTTGGCAAAGCTTACTTCTGGCCTATCTCTACTTCTGTCTCTTTGAGTTCCATGAGATTGGGATGTTCCAGCTCCAGGGTGACCATAGGACACGTTCGATCTTGTTGGGGGAAAATGAATTCACCCTTCCAAGTATAAGCATGCCTGTCATGTTCTGTAACCACAAAGATCCTCTCTGAAGCGTGATCTAAGTAAGTCACTCTGCCTGGGCTATCAGGATCTTTGAACTCATAGATCACGATTGACCCTACGTCATTTGGCCTATTTGATTTATACCTCCAAAAGGCTTCATCGGTCTCTTGGTTTAGGAGCAGATCGATACTCTTATTGTCCTGGGGAACCCACTCAGGATTGAGGATTCTAGTAAGAACATATTTCCCTCGAGGGGTCCTGGGCTCTCCTCCTACGTTCCCTTGTTCTAGGTCATCTATGTCCGTCTCAGGGATCACATTCCCTAATTCATCTGTCCTATCTGGGTGACTGGTGACTACGTATATGGTTCCTTCTTTATCTAGGTATGCTCCATTTTCGAACTTGACAGCTGGGCGTTCTAGTCCAATGGATTGGTCCGGGTTTTTAGTCTGGACCACGGATCTTCCTAGGCCGTCCTCATAGTTGCTAGCACCTAATCGGTTGGTCCTAAGGTATTCGAGCTGCGTCTTGTAGGGGCCTTCCACCCTATACAAATATGGCACACCTGAACTTCCTGTGGGTCTGTCCATGCCAATGTTATTGAACATTGCACTTTAGTCTCCTTCAACTTTCGTGCTATGTCTACTGTCTTGCTAGAAAGTTCTTTCCCTTTAGTTCTTACTGTTGGGGCATGATAAAGTTCAGAATTCCACTCATATTCTCCCATGTAGTTCAATAATGTGTCCATGCTTTCCATTCTGTTTGCACCTTCCTCACAATTCATTTCATGATTCATTATTCCTAGGTTCTCATCTGCATCCAACTCTTCGAAAGGTGGGTTAATGTCCTCAGTTTTTCTCCATCTCTCTTCTTAGACTTTAGCCCATAAATCCTCCAGCCAATTAGCTTCTACTTCAGGGACTATAGAACTTCTTACATGATTTTCAGTGGCTATGCTTTCAACTTTCTCTACAATCCTTCTGCCTTCTGGAGGGCCATGAGCTCCTAATCCATCTTGAAATTCTCTATCAGGTACTCTCGTTTTCGAAAGGTCTTGCATAGCTTTCTCCTGGGTATTTTGAGCTAATTCGACCATTCTTTTATAGATTTCTAGCCTTTCTCTTTCTAAATCCCCTCTCGCGTAAATCACTTTGTGTTGTTCCACACTTGGTCCTACTTTGATCCTAGATTGATAGGCGTTTATCCACATGGCTAGGTCTTTAGGCATCGAATCAGCTAGCACTGACCCGACTTGTTGTTTACATTGCTCTTTCTCTATGGTACTAAAATCAGTTCTAGGTGTGGGGGCTGCAATGTGATTTGACTCCTCTTTGCTCTTCTCTTCCTTTTCTTTGTTGAGTCCACTTGCTTCTTAGCTTCTCTTGTCGAGCTTTCCATCTTTGAGTCCGTTTTACCTTTGAATTTTCTTCGGATTCTTCCAAGTCTGGTGCTACTCGAGGTATTGGAGTTTCTGGTTTTTTGGTTTCATGTCTAGTAGCGCCTAACTCTTCTGGTCCTTCTTCAGCTCTTGCTCTTGTAATTGCCTTCAAGGGCACCATATATTCTTTGTCACTTCTTGAGGGCTCTACCACTTCTACTACGTTCACTTGGGTGGTGTGGTTCATCGTGTTAGGGTTTTTCCGACAATCCCTAAACAAATGTTCTTTTCCACAATCACCACAATATCCTTCCCAAACCTTATGTGGTGGTTGATAGGGCAAAGTGCATTCCCTATGGTCTCCTCCATATCGGTAGCATGGTCCTCGAGGGATTGGGGGCCTAATCACAGGTCTAGAAGGTGCCTGGGCTCTAGGGTTGGTATACATTAGAGTCGCATATTCAGCTCCATATCTATATGATTGATCATAGATATTTTGCCCATATGAGTATTGCTTGTAGGCCTGCTCGTAATTCATTGAGTCAGTTTCGTATGTATAGTAATCTCCCCAGTGTTGTTCATAGGATTGATTATGGTTGTCCGTGCCATTCAAAGGAGTAGTTGGTACTAGGGCTCTCTTTGTGTTTTCTTTGGATTGCCAATTTCATCTAAACTACATTCCGAGGATGGGGTGGTTGTTGTCCCAAGACCGGCTGTGGTGGGTTGTATCTAGGGTATTCATAAAGATGTTGATTCGGAGGGGGATTCTGGTACTGAGGGTACCTGGGAAACTCCCTGCCTGGATCTCTAGTTGGGTATCCATATGGCCTGAATTGTGGTGGTTGGATTGGTCTAGGCTGTCTATTGTAAGGACAATTATCAACGTTGTGATTGGTATATTTCTGTTCAATATTACAGTATTGGGCTTGACTTTGTACTGGCTGATGATTATATATGTAGGGGCTCGATAGAACAATTCCCCTATTTGCACACGTGAGAGGGATGATCCCCTCCATAACATCGACATTCGTAATGGGGGGTTGGGTAGTTCTTTTGTCCTTGCACTCCTAAATTTTTGGCCACTAATTGAGCAATTTCTTCTATGTTATTGCTTGTGCTAGTGATGCGGTTGGATCTATCTTCGCTCTTACTCTTGGTTTGGGGAATCTTCAAGTCTTCAGATAAATTATCTTCCAAATCTATGCATTCCTTCAATCATTCACTTAATGTT
Source organism: Ceratopteris richardii (assembly GCA_020310875.1). Classification (NCBI taxonomy): domain Eukaryota; kingdom Viridiplantae; phylum Streptophyta; class Polypodiopsida; order Polypodiales; family Pteridaceae; genus Ceratopteris; species Ceratopteris richardii. The sequence continues at coordinate 53,981,081 of CM035434.1, forward strand.
TAAAATCTTTTTACGTAGAATAGTGCTCTCAAGGATCCATTGACTAGTCCTTCTGAGAATAATGAAATCATTTTCTATTGGGTGGGGCTCTCTTCCGTGGGACATCTATCCACATATTGCTTAAATCTCCGAGCTTCCAATCATACTGACTCTGTAGGGGACTAATTAAAATTGTGGAGCAATGATGAAGAATTATTCTTAATGCCCGTCTTAGTGAATTCTTCAATCATTTCCCTGAAATACTTGTTCCATATTTAGGAAACGATTGGGTTCAAGTGGTTGGAACCAAGCCAAAGCGGTATTCGTAAGGGCCAACCCAAATGACTCATATTGGATCATAAAATCTTCCATTTCTTAGGCACAAATCACTTGCTTGAATTCAGCTATGTGATTATAAGGTTCATCGGACCCATCATAGTGGCTTCTCATACACTTGGCCACTTGAATTGTTCGTAATTCTTCTTTCTGGTTCTGGTGGTCTAGGCATAATAGGAACTACTGGATGTCTTACTTGAACTCCAACTCCCCTACCTAAGGGTGGTCTCTCAGGCACATGGTTTCTATTCCTAGAATCTCCATTGGTTGGGGGTTGATAATTAGGTTTGCTCCTAGTGTGGGAAACTAAACATTGGTCCTTGCAGGAATACTTTGTTGTTGGTCCTGCCCTGATTTCTTATGAGCATAGCTTTGGTATGTTCCTTGAGGATTTTGGGAAGTTGTTCCTGAGTATCTCGGAGGAAACACTTGAATACCTTGATATCTCAATCGGGCTCTTTCTTGATCTGAGATGGGCCAGTAATTCCTCATATTCATGTCAAGATAGGTGATTCTAGAAATATCCTCGGGGTCTAGTAGCTCATAGATGGTGACTGTGTTACTACTTTCTCCCAACAAAGATGAAGGGGCTTGTAGTAATTTCTCCATCTTGGCTACCATATACACATCAGTCAACGCATCATCCCGAGGAATTTTTTCATCTCTCCAAACTCTGGTTACTTGGACTTGCCTTAGGGTGTAGAAACCCGACCTTCAGTCCCTTCCCCATTAGTGTGGTCCACATTCCCACTTTCTCGAGGTTCACTAATAGTCTCCGGACAATTGGTCACTACATAAATTATTCCTCTTTTATCCATATAGAACCCTCCTTCATATTTCACTACAGGTCAAGGAACTATCTCAGATTCATTTGCTTTCTTCATTCGTGCTACGGTTCTATTTAGTCCATCTATATAAACTAGTAGGTCATGTTGGTTGGTGTTTGCATCCTCTAGAGGTTCTATATTCTCCTTCAATGATGGACATAAATCCTGTCAAAGGCACTGAACTATGCATGTCTTCCAATGCCATCCTACCTTCTTCGTCTGATTCATTAGAGGCGTCAGAATACTGGGAATAAGCACTAGGTAAGTTTAAACTCTGGCTGAAGATATGATACTACGTCGGCGTCCTAGTACACGTCTTGAGCGAAGGTTCTTCTAGGAATCGGCTTAGCCTAATTTAGGTTCTCCTTCCTTGGGATGTCCATGATACACGATACTTGACCTCTGATGATACACGATATCTCTTGGGCCACGATACAAGGTTTGGATGATACACAATACTGGATGACCAAAAGATACACAATACACAGGCTGAAAGATGATACACAATACTTCCACTACCACGATACACAATACATGGGGAATTCATGATAGACGATACACGATACACGACACTTGGGGTATACGATACACGATACTTATGTATTGCGATACACAGATGGTCATGATACACGATACCACAATAGCGATGATACACGATACACGATTGTCATGATACACGATACTTCAGTATCACGATACACGACAATCACGATACACGACAATCACGATACACGACATTCGCGATACACGACAATCACGATACATGACAATCGTGATACACGACAATCACGATACACGATACTTGAAATCTCGTGATACACGATACTCAGTGATCGATGATACACGATACATGGAGTGTCGTGATACACGATACTTCAGTATTGCGATACTCAACCCAATGATACACGATACCAGGGTATCACGATACACGAAGAGTAAAAGGTATCGGCGATACACAGGGACTAAAAGGTATCGGCGATACACGATACCTGCCAAGTATCATGATACATAAGAATTCAAGTATCGTGATACTTGAATTCAAGCGGTTGCGATACTTAGGCTTAACTCACTCAAATGAAAGAATTTTTTGAAACTTTTTGTGCCTATGTGATCCTTGTGCACTCCTCTTTCCCTCTATGTGCTGTAGAAAGAAAAACCTCACTCTATCCCATGATATCTACTCTGAGATACCGATCGCACCCACTGTCATGTTTTTAGAGATTTTAATTTGACTTCCATAGTAGTTTTTAGGTAGTCTCACCTCACTGATGCTCTCTCTTGATTCTCTCCTTGCTTAACTTTGTAAGACATTAGTTACGCAATATAACACAGGAGCAATAGCAGAGAAGATAACAGATATAGGAGAAGCTCAACAATTTTCTACTAGCAACAAGTACAATCTTCTCCTAAGAGATCTTAACATCATGCGAGTACCTCGGTTGGACTCATACTTTCCTGGCAATGACACCAAAAAATGTGTGTACCTAAGCACGAGCTTAGACACTTGTGATGAAAGAAACTATTCCTCTATCACCAACAAGTGCATATAGTGGGGATTACACATTTAAATTATCAATCCTAGATGTATCTTGGACCTAATCGAGTGTATGAAGACATGCACTTGCACAATGGTCAATGAAGTGAGATAGCTATTACGGAATGCAAATGGGTATTGTCATGCACATTCGTCACTCTCACAGGTGGAAATGGTGTCGCGATACATGAAACAACAGTAAACACAAAAATGGACTTTTCTCTCAGCTAGGAACTCGGAATATGGTCAATAGCGGGTTCCTTTCGAAGCTCTCGATGAGCTGCATCAATATTCGTACCAGACTCTGATTCTGCCAAATCTACTTCAAGATATGGGCAAAAAGAGAGCTATGCAACTCACCTAGTTTTACCACACACCTCCTCACACCTCACACACACATTACACACTTTAGAAAAGCAATGAATTGGGTAGACAACACTTCCGTGCACTCATTCCAAGTTACAAACACACATACAAGATCACAAACAAAGGGATGCAAGAGAAGAAGAAGCAAATTCGAAAATCAGAGCTCTCTTACTCACAATGATAAAAAGTCTTTACAAAGTGTCATCAAATGAATTATATACATGTGCCCTAAAAATGGTCCTTTCACACAATAGATCGGCACTTTATTATCAAGACCCTAATTTCCTACTATTTACAAGGATTATGATACACTGCTTGGGATTTATGCATCTAGAGGACTCCTCTAGTGCATTTACAAGGCTTTATGAAGTTTTCATAAGCATTTGAAGAAGAAAAATTGTGCCCATAATTTTGAAAATTTTGGGGCACCTCTTTTGTGCTCCTTTTACTCTGCAACATGCATCACTCCCTATCTATATGGGGTTTATTACTATGATTGCAACTATTTTTTCTTCTTAGGATAGTTTAAATCGATGTTTTCCTAAGCATCCATAGCATAACCCCTGTCTTTTTGTTGAGGGGTAGGAATGGACTTATAATAAGCCATCTCATCTAGAGAAAGCACTTTTCTTTTAGCTCTTGAGATTTTCTTTCTCATGTGCACCTGCTTAACCTCTTTTTGAGGTTGTCCTCTGGTCAAGATAAGAGTACTAGAGGAAAAGGGCCAACTCATCTTAGACCATGAGAATCTTTGGCCCTAGGATCATATGCCCCCTAATGCCATCCTTATAGACTAGAGCAATCTCTATGGCCTATCCCAAAGAGAGAGCCTTCATCCTTTATATCCTCTTTCACCTAGAATAGCAATGATTTGGAATGCTCTAGTGTGGACATGTGGCCACCATGTACATTCATTCCCATTACCCTTTGGATAACTTAGGATATCCTGCGAGCTAGGACCTTGGCTATGCTTAGCCCTTGTCCCACACACACATGTGATGGTCATTGTAGACTAATTTCTAACATTATCCATTCTCAATATCTCTTCTATCCTATTACAACTATTCCATCTTATTCCCTAGGGGTGTAGATCACTATTAACTTGCATCAATCTCACTTCATCACCATCGCATGCACAAATGGGGTTATGAAGAAGGCACCAAGTGTCATAATCCAATCTTAGACTAGTCTTGAAATTTTCTTGTTTGATCGAGTCTCATCTAATGTTTTTCCACACATGTTTCCAATGATTGAAGCCCTTGGACCTAATCATTCTAGGTCTTTATAAAGTGTTGTTCTCTATTGGTGTAATACCCATAAAGGGGAAACAAATGGAATCATTTTTCCTAATGACTTATGCCCATTGCTAGTCAAACCTCATGTAGCACCAAGGCTTCATGTTGTTCCAAGAAGTTGAAAGGGGAAACACCAACCTCTAACCTTTGTGATTAGTGAGAAAGTGGAGAAGTGGAGCATAGTGAATTCATGGCTTTTCCATCTAGAGGTAATTGAGAGAGAAAGGTTTTGGCTATTTCTAAAGATAAGCTTGGACCATGGTTCGCTTTGGGTGAGCCAAGATTTGATCATTCCTTTTGCTGCAAGTTTGTTTACAAGTGCTTGATTTGCATGCCCTTCCAATATTCGTTTCTACCCTTGATATTGTTGAGAATCCAATCCCAATGTTGATTTGTTGAAACTTCAAAAACCCAAGTAAATACGCAAAAGTCTCTAGATTTTCCTAAAATTGATCTCCCTCAACCCTTGGTCCATAATAAACGGAGGAGATTTTTGGAAAAAATCCTTAACAACCATCTTGTTGTGATTGATCATTGAGCTAGAGAAGATGTAGAAGGTTTCCAACCAATTCCGAAATTCTTTGAAGCATTCAAGCTCATTAAGAAGAAACATGTCAGTTTCAATTGTGAGCATTCTAAGCACTAATTGGAAAGGAACACCCTTGATGTGATATGAAAGGACATGATCTTTTACCAAGAAGTTGAGAACATAGCAAAAAGAGCAAATAGAAGAGGGCTAGTGAGCAACCTTTTCTAATAGATCTTTTTAGTTCAAAAACGAGCACAAAGATCATTATTGATATTTATCCTAGCATATTCATTCCCCAAAAGTATATACCATTTTGATGAATTTATTGTCTAGGCTCAAATCCTTAGGGGATTGTCAGACAAAGCCCCATTTTGATCTATCATATTTTTGTCAAAGTCAAACTTAAAAAAAAGAAACCTTTGACCCGAAATCAAATCTCTTTTTGTGCTTTTCCTAAAGTTTGATATGTAACCCTAATTGCTTGAGTCCAACATTCACTAGGGGAGAAACAACCATTAAAAACCTCATGGCACATGTACTTAATTTCCCACCATATGAAAGGTAGAAAAAAGATGGAAGGACCAATGTGAAACCAAGGAGTCCTTAGCCCTATCCCTTTTTACTATGGATTAAAAGCTAAGTTTAATAGGGAACTCATAAGAAAGAACAATGTCAATGTACAGAGTACATTTACAATCAATGAAAAATTGCAAATATCTGCTCATAGATTGATCTTTACAAGTTTTCGATCGATTTACAAAGACACAAGGAGGATATATGTGTACATTGAATTGATAGAATTTGTCCAATTAGTTCCATAATGTTTCTCTTCATATGGCATTCCATAGCAATGTAGAAGACTCAATCACCCGATCAAAGGATCTCACCAGAAAGATAATGAGAGGTCACATCGTGGCATGCTTATCTACCCCTTTTCGGTTTTCAATATGAATGAGGAAAATCCTTGCTTTGTAACTCTTCCATAGATTGAGATCCCTCTATGAACTCAGGTATGCATTAGCATTGGTTTCTTATTCGCTAATTAAGTATGGCCATAATCTATGGAATTTGAGTGTCCATTAAATAAAGCTTCATGTATGAAGGCATGCTTTTCAGATCCTTTCAAGACAATTTATCTTTTTGGATGATGTTGTAGCTGCCCTCTATACCTATTTGTGCAGAGCTGAAGAAAAATGTAGAAGCTAGAGAACAAAGATTATGGTTTTATTGTATGTAGGTTCTAAAAATAGGCGATCTAAATAAAGTTTTTGCATGAACATCCCACTATATGTTTTATCTGAACAAACATATACAAGAGTGTGTGGTGGCCATTTGATTGTTCACATAGACAATAACATTAACTATTGGTAAAGAAAACTCTCACTAGAGGTGAATATGGATGATATGGCCAAGGCAAAAAACAATGGAAAATAATATATGGTTTCAGTAGGGACTCTTGGGGAATGGGTGTGTGAACCCACCCTGAGGAGAGAGCTCACGTGGACTCACACATGAGTGCCATGTGGCACTCATGTGAGAGGCCACATGGTGAATGAAATATGAAGTGAGAGAGATGAGATATATAGGTATGCAGTTGGGAGGTACGAGATATAGAAAATCTCAGTGCATATTTGGAATTGAGTCCACTAAGCTTCTTCTTCAATATGGGCTTTTGTGACTATCTGTGTGCAAAACAAATGGAGTCATTAGGAGTAGTTTGACATTGATATCCAAGCAAGTCTGGACCCACACATGAATATAGACACCTAAAAGCACAAGAAAGACCCACATGCATGCAAAGGATAGGCAAAGGATGCCTTAGGTGGAAGCATATTCCACTAGAGCCCTCTTGTTGCACAAGAGGAGGAGACCAAGCCTCTCTTCCTCCCTCCTCCATCCCTCTAGGATGGGATAAAGAGAGAATAAGTGCTCTATATACGTATATATTTTGCTGCTGCACGCGTCCTATGTGGGATAAAGAGATGGATCTCCACCTTCTTTTGATCCTCATGGACAAATAGCTCCAGAGGAAGATAGAATAATCTCAATTTTCTTTTTTCCAAGTTGGAGAACCTATTTGTGGCTGATTTGGGGGAATTCGAAGCAAGCAAGCATTTATACATGTAATACATGTTGTGATAGATGGGATGGGACAAAGAAAATTGGTGAAGAAGCTTCTTGAAGTAGTTTTTGGAGCTTGCAAAGTGACCTCCTACAATTTTTATCATTCTATGTGCCTACACCTACACCCGCATCTTCCCTGAGCCATAGCTTTGTGATAAGAGATTGGATTGAAGCAATAGGTTATTTTGCAAGCCTCACTAAGCAACAAATAGTGCATCATTTGTACAATATTTGACATGTCAAAAAAGATTTGCAACACTTCAACAAGAACTAATGAACTTCTCTCGAACCTTGTTTTGGAGCATTTGGTGTCCAAATTCACTTTTGCCACTTGGATTGGAGTCATGGGCAAGAAATATAGGTGCTCAAGTACTTTTTCATGACTTGAAAGGAGTGGCGAGAACCTCAATTTTTTGCACTTTTGGTGCGTTTTGGCTTTTTGGCAATTGGAAGCTATGTTTGGAGGAATGTTGATTGATTTTTGGTGCAAAGATCCTTATTGGGCCATACAAACATTTCAAATTTTCTTTTGGGCTTGGCAAGAACTCTAAATTTGAACCTCATGACATCAAAGATCACTTTAACACTACTTTGGATAGCTTGGGCAACATTAGGAAAGTGCTCTTGTGATATTTCTCTCTCTTTTAAGTTTTTATTCTATACAATGGGGGGGGGCGATAAATATGGAAACCAAGGATCAAGGGAAAATAGAACATACTTCCCCACCTAAAGATCAAATTCTAGTAGGACATGACCAAAAGACGGGAGTGGCCGAGCAAGCAGAAGAGTATTCTTACATTGAGCATTGCGATGAGTTTGTAAATCATAAACAATTTAATGAGCTCAATGAGCAAACAATTAGGATTGATAAAATTATTGGTAGCATGACCTCTCTAATTGAGCACTTGAAGACACAAATGGTCTCTTTAGAGACACAAGTTACCATTTGCTTAGTTAGGAAGGAAAGATGAATTCCTACTCTTGATGCACATGAGACGGTTAAGAAGGAGGTTCTCCATCATGAAAAACATAAGGGAGAAAGCTCAAGGGATACTTTGCTCCTAAAAGACCTCAAATCACCAACTTTTATGGGGGATGAAGAGAAAGAAACAAGGATACAATCTACAATTTTTTGCAAAAGTGGAATGACTTGCCTGAACTGAAGGGCACCCCACCTGAGTATTGTGTGCTTGAAGAAAGTCTCTTGCTTGGCCTGTGATCTCATAAGTGGTTGATGAGTCTCAAGGAGGAAAACTCCATCCCTAATTATTAAACTCAGTTTCAAACTCTTTTCCTGAAGGAGTTTCTTCCTAAGAATGAGGAAGAGAGGAATTGGGATGAGTGGGACACGATTACATAGATGGGTAGACCATTATCAGTCTACATATCCCACTATAGAGAGATTGTTTTAAAGCTTAAAGGACTTGATGGTTTTGGAAAGACTAGGTGCTTTTTAAGACAACTAGACAAGGCCATGTGAGGAGTACCACAAAAACTTTTGAGGAGATGACCAAATATGTAGATATATATGAGGACCATAACCATCCTCAATATACTCCTATGGAGACAAATCATCCCCTCAAACCTATTAGTACTACAAAATTTAAGAGAAAGATAGTACTCAGGAAAAAATAATTTTCATTAAAAAGCAAAGACCACAAGGGTTACAGTTACCTAATGAGCAATATGAAAGGGCCAAGATAGAAAATTTATGCTTTAAATGCTTGTCTTGTAATCATGCACAATGGAAGAGTCCACTTTGTAAGGGGGAAGAAAAGAAAGGAGGGTCGGGGACTCATACGGTCCTTGACAAGGGCAAAAAGGTGCTCCACCTTGTATAGACACTTCCAATAAAGGGAAGCTCTAGGTTCAAGGAGATGAAAGTGATGCATGAGGACATATAGCATATGTGTTGTTTCACTCAGTCATTGTGGTCACTACAATTTGGACCAATGACTTGTTTAAGCTTCATGATAGTGTTTACTAGACTAGGGTGAGAGCCATGATAGATGATTCTACTATACATAATTTCATAAACTATGCTTTGGTCAAGAAGTTGAAGATTCCACAACAACCCAACGCACATAAACACATTGTATCTATGATGCAAGGTGAGGATAAGAGGATATGGGATACTATGGTATTTAATTTGGAAGTCCAGGTATAAGAATACATAGACCATGTGGACTAATAATGAATATGGAGAGGACATACCTTGTCTTAGGAAAAGAATGGCTTTGAGATTGGGAGACACACTTAAATGCAACTATCAAAACAATACTCTTGAATTTGCAAAATATGGAAGTAAATTTTGTATTCAGGGAGAGAGATGTACCTAGTGCACCTCTAATCTCATTTTTAGACTTAGATAGTTTTTTTCATTCTTAGCATGTACAACAAGTCATTTTATTATGTATTTACGATGTTGAGCATTGTATAGGCACCTCATCTTATGTATATTTTCATGACAATAATGTAAATAAGGAATGGACTTACCATTACTCAAGTGTTTCAAAGATTTAATGTTTGAGTTTAAAGTTGTTTTCCCCATTGATTGATGTAGAGGGCTACCACTAGAGAGAGGGGACATTGACCATGCCATTGAGGTAGTTACTAACACTAATCCTATTTGTAAGCCACCTTATAAAGTTTGTGTATTTCAACATTAGGAGGTAGAGAAGAAACTTTAGGAGTATTTAGATAAAGGATTTATTAGACCCAGTAACTCACCTTGGGCATCACCAATGCTCTTAGTAAAAAAGAAAGATCACTCTATGAGACTTTGCATAGATTATAGGGCATCAAATAGGGTAATGATAAAAAATAGGTCTCCAATGCCTAGGTTGGAAGACCTATTTGATTAGTGCATCAAGCTAGATACTTCATCAAGCTTCATCTTAGGCCAAGATATCATCGTATTAGAATTAGGGTAGAGGATATTCATAAAACTTCTTTTAGGACTACATATGGGCACTATGAGATTTTGGTGATACTTTTTGGTCTCACCAATGCTTCTGCCACTTTCATGAATCTCATGAATATTGTTTTGTGGCCATATCGAGGGAAATTTGTAGTAGATTTCTTGAATGATATTCTTATCAATAGCAGATTAGAACAAGGACACATAGAAGACTTGAGGAAAGTATTGCAAGTGCTACGGGAAAATTCACTCTTTGTGAGGGAATCAAAGTGGTGTGAACTTTTCAAAATAGAGGTTAGATATCTTGGGCATGTCGTCCCCCAAGATGTAATCCAGATGGATCTTGAACTATTATGGAATGGTCACATCCCAAGAACCTGGAAGAGCTTCAAATATTTGTAGGTTTATTAGGTTTCCATCAAAGATTCATTAAGAGTTATGTCAAAATTTTTGTCCCAATGATGGAACAACTTAAAGGGAAAGGGAAAACCTTTCAGTGGGGAGATAGACACAAGTAAAGTATGAAAAGTTGAAGGTAGTAATTGCTACGACCCCACTTTTACATATAAGAGATCCAAATAAACCCTTTTTGATTGAGACTAACATGAGTGACTTTGCTATAGGAGTGGTTTTAGTTCAGGATGGTTGATTAGTGGCATTTGACAACAAAAATCTAGAACTTGCTTGAAAGAATTAATCTTTCTATGAGAAGGCATTGTATGCAATTGTCCATGCTTTGAAGAAGTGGCATCTTTATTTATATGGTGCCAAGGTTATGATAGTGTTTGATCAAGAGAGCATTAAAAGTGGTTCTCTATTCAAATAGAAATTAAAGGATATAAGGCCCATTAGCAAAGTTTAATGTGGTGGTTGAGTCGCTTGGCCATTAAAGAAAAACACAAGGAAGAAGAACATGCTTGGAGCAAAAGAAAACACTGAATGAATTACCAAGTGAATGTTCAAGAATGACTAAGCCTTTAGGGTTAAAGGCATATATGCACATTGGAAAAAGAACTATTAAAGAGGAAAAAAAGTTCTATAGTAGCCCTAAGTGTTTCTACACACATCATCACCAAAATATATTGAAAAATCCCCCCTGGAAGTGATGTGGTGAACAAGGAGCTAGCACTCATGTATAAGGAAGTGCCAAGCTATGTGGAAAGAGGTCAATGCAGAAAAGGAAGTAAGCCCAAAGCTTTTCAAAAGGCTTAAAAATTCTCCCTAAGCACAACCTTTGTGAAAAGATTTGCAGCATTATCCTATGTGGGAATGTATGCCAAAATAATCTCTCGAGCAGAGAGCCTCTCCTTGACATAATGATAATGCACCTCAATGTGCTTTGTGCAAGCATGGAACACATGGTTCCTTGCAAATGCCAATGTGGTCTGATTGTCAATGAAGTGTTGATATATTTAGGTACTGATGTGCATGAACACTCTAGGACCACTGGGGCACTTTTTTCCCTCTTTAGGAGGTTTTTTTTCCCCCGGCTTGTATATATGCCTATTGCTCTAATGGGCTACTTATCTTTGTACATTCTCTAGTAATACATTCAGTATTGTGTGTTGTGCTCCAAACGTCTTCTCCTTCCTTGTGCTGTTCGCGTGCTTCCGCAGATGTCTATCTCCAACAATTGGTATCAGAGCATGTTGTCGCTTCATCTAGGGCGCCATCGACACTCCTCCGGTTCTAGTCTCCGAATCACACGAATTTTGGTGAGCATACTCAACGTGTTTTCGAGATAAAAACAGCTTTGTTGTGTTGTGCCAAAATCGTGATCTGAGCTCGTTTCGGCCTTCAAACGCACTATAGCGGTGCTTGTGTAGGCTATTTCATCTTTTTGTGCCAAATGTATATACCAGTTTCTGTTTTCCAGTATAAGCATCTCAAAGTATGCTATAGGTCTAGCAGAATTCGTCTGTTCAATTCCTTTCAACTTTTTGAGATACAGTCAATTTTTTGCATCAAGGTATTTTAGTCACCGGCCATGACTGAAAGTAGTGATGTATTTGGTATGTTGGCTGTTGAGGATAAGCTGGATGGTACCAACTACCCGTTATGGGCTTATATGATGCGACATGTATTCGCTACAAAAGGACTGTGGAACATTGTGCAGGGTGTTGAAAAACGTCCTATCACACCTGCAATTGTTACAATTGCAGGTACAGAAGCTGATGCAGAACATGTCGAAGATGATGATATTCTGCATATTCCCGTTCGCGCTACGGTTTTTGCTGCACCTACTATAAAGCAAATTTGTTGGGATGGCAGAGATGCCTAGGCACATGCACTGATAGCTTTGTCTGTCAAATGTGCCATTATTCCTCACATTCGCTCTTGCAGAACAGCTAAGGATGCTTGGGATACACTTATCCACATTGTACCAAGCTAGGAATGAGGCCCGTGTTGCTTACCTCCAAAAACAGTTGGAGAGTGAGCACATGAATGAAGGTGATTCTATGGACAATTTTCTAACAAAGATCAAAGACTTGAAGGAACAATTGATTTTTGCTGATGAGGTTATACCAGATAGCTCACTTGTGCATGCCGTTCTGAAATGGTCTTCCTAATTCATATCAGAGTTTTGCTTCTACTCTTTGGTTAATGATGAAAGGCAATCCAAATGCCTTGTCATTTGAGGAGCTAGTCTCTGTTCTGTTGCAAGAAGATCAGTCCAGGAAGAACAGGTCCATATACGTGTTGCAGATCAAGCTTTCCTGGCTAGTCAGAAGGGCAAAGGAAAATGGAGCTCTTCAAGTAGTAAGCAGAAATCTGCAAATGCTGCACATTTGAAGAAGGAAGATAAAGATGAGAAGAAATAAAAAAAGTAGAAATTGTTTTGCAAGTACTGTAAAGGGAATGATCATATCATAAAGAACTATCCAAAAGTGGCTGCTAAAGAGGCAAAGAAGAAAGAGGCTGGAATGATTGTTGCAGAGGCCTCTATACGAAAAACAGAGTCTGCTAATCTTGTGCAGGAAGAAGAATGGGTGTTTACTACTATCTACATTTTGACCCATCTTCTCATGAGCAGTGCATGTCTGCAGTTGACTCAGATGTTTGGTACTTTGACAGTGGGGCAACCAAACATATTACCTCGCAAGCAGCTTCTTCTCTTCACTCGAGCCTACCCCTACAGGGAATAGTGTTACATGCACCAATAACTCCTCTTATCCTGTTATGGGAGTTGGTAAGATCATTTTGACTACTGCTGATGGTAGTTCCTTCACTCTATTAGATGCTTTATTTGTGCCAGGGATCAAGAAGAACCTATTATCAGTTTATGCATTAGCCAAGATTGGCTTGGTTGTGAAATTTGTTGATGACAGGTGTACAGTTCATGATCTATCAAATGGCAATGTGATTATTGCTTCTGGCATTTTATGTCTGGAATGTATAAGCTCATAGACTATGAAAGATCTGTGAATGATTCGACATGTGCAATAGATGATTCTCACGCTATGTCAGATGCAAAGCTTTTGCATGCACACTTTGTTCATCTAAATTTTGCTAGTTTGCTATGCCTACAGAAATCTGAAATGGTGTCCTCTTTGCCCAAACTTGAGGCACCTCGAAAACATGTTTGTGAAGGCTATATTTTGGGCAAAATGCAGCGTTCCTCATTTCCAAAAGATGGTTCAGTTCGGGCTACTCAGAAATCGCAGCTTGTACATAGTGATGTCTATGGTCCTACGCAGACACCTTCTTTTGGAAATTATCTTTACTTCCTGAATTTCATTGATGATTTTTCTAGGCATGCATGGGTATATCCATTGAAGGGAAAGCCCGAAGTGTTCATGTGCTTCAAACAATTTTTGGTTTTGGCTGAAAATCTGTCAGCATGTAAAATGGGCACCCTCCATTCTGATCGAGGGGGAGGGGATATATGTCTTCTGATTTTAATGCATTTCTGGCTGAACGTGGGATAAAACACTAGTGTATAGTGCCATATACACCTCAACAAAATGCTAAACGAAAGAACAGGTCACTCATGGAGATGGCGAGGTGTATGATCAAGAGTCAGGCTTTACCACATAGTTGTTGGCTTGAGGCTATCATGTGTGCAACATATGTACTAAACAGGTGTCCCACTAAAGCACTGTAGTCTATCACTCCATATGAGGTTGACATGATCGCAAGCCATCTGTTTCTCATCAGCATGTTTTTGGTTGTTTGGCATATGCATTAGTGCCTGAACAACATTGCAGAAAATTGGATGATAAAGCAGTAAAATGTATTTTTGTTGGGTACAGTTCTGAAAGTAAAGGTTATCGTCTATATCATCCATAGACTAAATGCATTCTGATTAGCCGTGATGTTGGTTTTGTGGAAGATGCTATTCAACCATTGCTTTCATGTGCGAAGGAGACATCTGTTAGCTCCAAAGACATGTATAATACTTTGCTGCCTCTTTTTATAGGTGGACAGTCTAGTGCTGGTCCCAATGAGGCAACTTCTCTCTTTGCAGGTTTCATCTGATGATGCAGATCATTCCATTTCTGATGCAGATTTACATGATGCACTAGTTGATGAGAGAGCTGATATTGAGCACGCAAAAACTATGCCAAAATGGCTGTTGTAGACTTTGCATGACAACAAATTAGATGCACCTTTGTCATATCATACTCGTTCAGGCTCTCATAGTGCCTCTTTTGCATCTGATTGCTATGTTATGGCTGCATCTAGTCTTTATGATGAGAATGAGCCTGTTTCATTTGATGAAGCACAAAATTCAGAAAATTGGATGGTTGCTATGCAATCTAAATATGATGCTATAATGAAGAATGGTACTTGGTCTTTATGTGGCTTGCCTCCTGGCAAGAAGGCCATTGTGACTAAGTGGGTATACAAGCTAAAGCATAAGCCTGATGGTACAGTTGACAGGTATAAGGCTAGACTTGTTGCAAAGGATTATGCTTAGGAAAGAGGCATTGATTTTGATGAGACCTTTGCACCGACTTGCCGAATGACTACTGTTCATAGCATTTGTGCACGTGCAGCTCATCATGGTTGGAATGTACATCAGTTGGACATTAAAACAACATTTTTGAATGGTGACTTTCATGAAGAAGTGTATGTTTTTCAGCCCCGTGGCTTTGTGCAGAAAGGGCATGAAAACCAGGTGTGCAGGTTAAAGAAGGCATTATATGGTTTGAAGCAAGCACCACGTGCTTGGTATGAGAAGATACATGCCTATTTGATTGCACATGGTTTTGAGAACAATCCAACTGAAAGCACCTTATATGTTAAGCGTGCTAATGATGTGATTCTCATCATTGTTGTCTATGTTGACAACATGCTGCTCACTAGTCGTATTGAGAAGCATATTGCTGATTTTAAGGCTGATTTGCATGCCTCATTTGAGATGTCTGATTTGGGGCATTCGCATCACTATTTGGGCATTCAATTTATGCAAGTTGATGTTGGAATGGCTTTGTGTCAAACGAAATATATCGACACATTATTGCAGCATTTTGGCCGTGAAGACTGTAAGCCTATTGCCACTCCTATGGAGACAGGTTTACGATTGAGTCTTCATGATGCTGGAGATGCATTTGATGCTGTTCTCTATCAACAGGCTGTTGGATGCTTGATTTACTTATGCATTACTCGACTAGATATTCAGTTTGCTGTCTCACAAATGAGCAAGTTTATGCATTGCCCAGGAGAAGCATTGGCAAGCGGTTAAGCGCATCTTTTGCTACTTGAGTAGTACTCGGCTACTTGGGTTGTTTTATCCGAAGGGGGGATTACTACCACCAAATTTGCATGCTTTTTTTGACTCTGATTGGGCTGCTTGCTATGACACTCGTGTGTCCACAAGTGGCTTTTGCTTCATGCTTGGTAGCTCATGTATATCTTGGTTGAGAAAGAAGCAACCTACTGTGGCCACTTCCAATTGTGAGGCTGAGTATAGGGCAACTTTCACAGCGACTGTTGAGTGTGTGTGGCTCAGGCGCCTTATGGCTGATTTGGGTGTTGGTCAGTCTTCTGCCACCACCATCTTCACTGACAGTCAGAGCACATTGGTAGTTGCGAGGAACCCTGTGTTCCATGCTCGCACTAAGCACATTGAGGTGCATTATCGTTATGTCAGGGAGAGGTTCTCTGTTGGGGAGATCAGCTTGAACATTGTAGACTTTTTCATGAAGGCTCTACCTAAGGAGAAGTTTGAAGCTTTTCGCAAAGCTTTGGGCTTACTTCCTTTTGTGGAGTGATTTCCACATAGCTTGGCACTTCCTTATACATGAGTGCCAGCTACTTGTTCACTGCATCACTCCCAAGGGGGATTTGTTGATATATTTAGGTAGTGATGTGTGTGAACACTCTAGGACCACCGGGGCACTTTTTTCCCTCTTTAGGAGGTTTTTTTCCCTCGGCTTGTATATACACCTATTTCCCTAATGGGCTACTTATCTTTGTACATTATCTAGTAATACATTCAGTATTGTGTGTTGCGCTCCAAGCTTCTCCTCCTTCCTTGTGCTATTCGCGTGCTTCCGTAGACGTCTATCTCCAACATGAAGAGCATTTTTGTTTAACCACTAAGCATATGCCAGACAACCAAAGACACACAAATGAGCAACAGATGGCTTGCGACCATGTCAAACCTCATATGGAGTGATTGATTGTAGTGCTTTGGTGGGACACCTACTAAGACTTTTGACCATACACCGCGTTATCTCCACAAGTCACCTATTGTTTCTTTTACCAACTATGTTTTTTTGAGGTGTATATGGTACTATACACTAACATTTTATCCCATGCACAGTCAGAAATGCATTAAAATGAGAAGACGTATATTCCCCACCTTGATCAAAATGGAGGGTGCCCAATTTGCATGCTGATAGATTTTCAACAATAACTAGAAACTCTTTGGCACACATAAACACTTCAGACTTTGCTTTTAATGGATACACCCATGCATGCCTAGAGAATTCATCAATGAAATTCTCGAAGTAAAGGTAGTTCCCAAAAGAAGTTGTCTGCATAGGACCACAATTATCACTATGAACAAGCTTTAATTTATGGGCAAATCAAATTGAACCATCTTTAGAGAGGGAAGAACCTTGTATTTTGCCCAAAATGTAGCCTTCATAGACATGTTTACAAGGCGCTTCAAGTTTGCATAGAGAGGACACCATTTCAAATTTTTGCACGCATAACAAACTAGCAAGACTTAGATGAACAAAGCATGCATACCAAAGCTTTGCATGTGAGATAGCTGAAGAAGCTTGAACTACACATGTTGAATCATTCACAGATTTTGCATAGTCTATGAGACTATATAGCCCATGACATAAAATGCCAGAAATAATAATAACATGGCCATTTGAGAGATCATGAATTGTACATCTATCATCAACAAATTCGACAACCAAGACAATCTTGGCTAATGTTGAAATTGACAACACATTTTTCTTGATCTCAGCCACATGAAAAGCAAATGATCTTACCAAATAACATTACAAGATAAGAGGAGTTGTTCACGCATGTGATACTATTTGCTATAGGAGCAAGCTCAAGTGAGCTGAAGAAACTACACTATGAGGTACTATGTTTGGTTTCCTAACTATCAAAATACCAAATATCTGAGTATACTACATATATACACTGCTCATGAGAATGTGCATAGTAGCTGCACACAATAGTGAATGCGCATTCTTCATTCTACACAAGATTAGCGGACTTTGTTTTAGGTGTAGAGGCCTCTGTAACAACCATTTCCAGCCTCTTTCTTCTTTGCCTCTTTTGCAACCAATTCTGGGTAATTCTTTATGACATGATCATTTCCTTTATAGTAATTGCAAAACTATCTTTGCTTTTCGATTTTCTTCTCATCTTTTTCTTCCTTCTTTGATTGTGCATAATTAACATATTTCTCCTTACTAGTAGATGAACTTCATTTACCTTTTTCCCTTCTAACTAGTTGAGAAATCTTGATCTACAACACACACATAATGGACCTTTTCTGTTTGGATTGACCATCCTACAACAAAAGAGAGACTAACTCCTCAAATGCTAAGGCATTTGGATTGTCTTTCATCATCAATCAAAGAATAGAAGCAAAACTCTGATATGAATCTAGAAGACCAGTAAGATTAGTATGCACAATTGAACTATCTAGCAAGACTTCATCAATAGAAATCAAGTACTCCTTCAAATCTTTGATCTTTATAAAAAAAAATTTGATGGATTCTCCTTCATTCATGTGCTCACTCTCGAACTATTTTCAGAGGTAAGCAACACAAGCCTCATTTTTTTGCTTGGTGTAAGGTTGTAAGTGTATCCCAAGCATCCTTTGTTGTCTTGCAAGAGCGAATATGAGGGATCATGACACGTTTGATTGACAAGGTTATCAATGCATGTGCAGAGCATCTTTCCCATCTCAACAAAGTTGCTCTACAATAGGTGCAACAAGAACTGCAACAAGAACATGAATTTGAAGATCATAATCTTTAATGCCATCTACATCACCTTCAATAAGTGTATTTGTAGGTGTAGTAGGACATTTTTCAATACCTTGCGCAATATTCCACAAAGCTTTTGCTACCAATACATGATGCATCATATGTTCCCATAATGGGTAATTAGCACCATCCAACTTGTCCTCATTAGACAACATAAAAAATACAATATTTCTTTAAACCATAGCCACTAACTAAATAGCATGATGCAAATAAATGACTGCATCTCAAAAAGTTGAACAAAACCACTATGTCAAGCTCTGCTAAACCTATAGCCTACTTTGAGGCTCTTGTATTGGTGAACCAAAAACTGTATATATATATTTGGCACAAAAGGAAAAAATTGCTTGCACATGCATTATGATAGTTTGTTTAGAGGCCCAAACAAGCTTGGATCAAATTTTGATGCTAGAGACCAAAGATGTTTTGAATTCCTAATGTCCCTGAGTATACTCACCAATTTTTGTGTGATTCTTAGGCTCAGATCGGAGGGGTGTTGATGATGCCCTAGATGAAGCAGTCAGCTATTGTGATACCAATTGTTGGAGTTTGAGGTCTGTGCAAGCACACGAACAACACAAGGAAGAAGAAGAAGAAGAAGAAGAAGAAGAAGAAGAAGAAGAAGAAGAAGAAGAAGAAGAAGAAGAAGAAGAAGAAGAAGCTTTGAGCACAACACAACACTGAATGAATTGTTGATATATTTAGGTAGTGATGTGTGTGAACACACTAGGACCGCCGGGGCACTTTTTTTCCCTCTTTAGGAGGTTTTTTTCCCCCGGCTTGTATATACGCCTATTGCCCTAATGGGCTACTTATCTTTGTACATTCTCTAGTAATACATTCAGTCTTGTGTGTTTTGCTCCAAGCTTCTTCTTCTTCCTTGTGCTGTTCGCGTGCTTCCGCAGACGTCTAACTCCAACAATTGGTATCAGAGCAGGTCGTCCCTTCATCTAGGGCACCGTCGAAACTCCTCCGTTTGCAATCTCAGATTCGCACAAAATTTGGTGAGCATACTTAGGGTGCTTCCGAGATCAAAACAACTTTGCTGTGTGGTGCCGAAATCGCGATCTGAGCTCGTTTCGACCTCCGAACGCACTATCACAGCGCTTGTGCAGGCTATTTCATCTTTTTGTGCCAAAGGTATATACCAGTTTCTGTTCGCCAGTTTAAGCGTCTCAAAGTCTGCTATAGGTCTAGCAGAACTCGTCTGGGCAGTTCTATTCAACTTTTTGAGATACAGACAATTTTCTGCATCAAGGTATTTTAGTCACCGGCCATGGCTGAAAGCAGTGATGTATTCCGTATGTTGGCTGTTGAGGATAAGTTGGATGGTACCAACTACCCATTATGGGCTTATATGATGTGACATGTTTTGGTTGCAAAAGGATTGTGGAACATTGTGCAGGGTGTTGAAAGATGTCCTGTTACACCTGTAACGATAGGTACTACAAATACAGGTGCTGGAGCTGATGAAGATGGTGTCGAAGATGATATTCCGTAGATTCCTGTTCTTGCTGCTGTTTCTATTGCACCTACTGCAGAGCAAATTTGTTGGGATGGCAGAGATGCCCAGGCACATGCATTGATAGCTTTGTCTGTCAAACGTGCCATTATTCCTCATATTCGCTCTTGCAGAACAGCTAGGGATGCTTGGGATACACTTACCACATTGTACCAAGCTAGGAATGAGGCTCGTGTTGCTTACCTTCGAAAACAGTTGGAGAGTGAGCACATGAATGAAGGTGATTCTATGGACAGTTTCCTAACGAAGATCAAAGATTTGAAGGAACAGTTGATTTCTACTGATGAGGTTATACCAGATAGCTCACTTGTGCAGACCGTTCTGAATGGTCTTCCTGATTCATATAAGAGTTTTGCTTCTACTCTTCGGTTGATGATGAAAGGTAATCCGAATGCCTTATCATATAAGGAGTTAGTCTCTGTTCTGTTGCAGGAAGATCAGTCCAGGCAGAACAGGTCCATTATGCGTGTTGCAGATCAAGCTTTCCTGGCTAGTCAGAAGGGCAAAGGAAAATGGAGCTCTTCTATTAGTAAGCAGAAATCTGCAAATGCTGCACATTCGAAGAACCAGGATAGAGATGAGAAGAAATCATAAAAGTAGAAATTGTTTTGCAAGTACTGTAAAGGGAATGATCATATCATAAAGAACTGTCCAAAACTGGCTGCAAAAGAGGCAAAGAAAAAGGAGGCTGGAATGGTTGTTGTAGAAGCCTCTACACCAAAAACAGAGTCTGCTAATCTTGTGCAGGAAGAAGAATGGGCGTTTACTACTGTTTGCAGTTTTGACCCATCTTCTCATGAGCAGTGCATGTCTGCAGTGGACTCAGATGTTTGCCAGTACTTTGACAGTGGGGCGACCAAACATATTACCTTGCAGCGCAGTTTCTTCTCTTCACTCGAGCCTGCCCCTACAAGGAATACTGTTACATGCGCCAACAACTCCTCTTATCCTTTTATGGGAGTTGGTAAGATCATTTTGACTACTGTTGATGGTAGTTCTTTCACTTTGTCAGATGCTTTATTTGTGCCAGGGATAAAACAGAATCTGTTATCAGTTTCTGCATTAGCCAAGATTGGCTTGGTTGTGAAATTTGTTGATGACAGGTGTACAGTTCATGATCTCTCAAATGGCGATGTGATTATTGCTTCTGGCATTTTATGTCGTGGGCTGTATAAGCTCATAGACTATGAAAGATCTGTGAATGATTCGGCATGTGCAGTTCAAGAATCTCAGGCTATGTCAGATGCAAAGCTTTGGCATGCACGCTTTGGTCATCTGAATTTTGCTAGTTTGCTACGCCTGCACAAATGTGAAATGGTGTCCTCTTTGCCCAAACTTGAGGCACCTGGAAAACATGTTTGTGAAGGCTGTATTTTGGGCAAAATGCAACGTTCTTCCTTTCCAAAAGATGGTTCAGTTCGGGCTATGCAGAAATTGAAGCTTGTACATAGTGATGTCTGTGGTCCTATGCAGACACCCTCTTTTGGAAATTACCTTTACTTCGTGACTTTCATTGATGATTTTTCCAGGCATGCATGGGTATATCCACTCAAAGCAAAGTCCGAAGTGTTCATGTGCTTCAAACAATTTTTGGTTTTGGCTGAAAATCTGTCAGCATGTAAAATGTGCACCCTCCGTTCTGATCGAGGGGGGGAATATATGCCTTCAGATTTTAATACATTTCTGGCTGAACGTGGGATAAAACACCAGTGTACAGTGCCGTATACACCTCAATAGAATGGAGTTGCTGAACGGAAGAACAGGTCTCTATGGAGATGGCGAGGTGTATGGTCAAGAGTCAGGCTTTACCTCATAGTTTCTGGCTTGAGGCTGTCATGTGTGCAGCATATGTACTGAATAGGTGTCCCACTAAAGCACTGCAGTCTATCACTCCATATGAGGCTTGGCATGACCGCAAGCCATCTGTTGCTCATCTGCGTGTTTTTGGTTGTTTGGCATATGCATTAGTGCCTGAACAACATCGCAGGAAATTGGATGATAAAGCAGTTAAATGTATTTTTGTTGGATACAGTTCTGAAAGTAAAGGCTATCGCCTATATCATCCATAGACTAAACACATTCTGGTTAGCCGTGATGTTGTATTTGTGGAAGATGCTATTCAGCCATTGCTTTCATGTACTAAGGAGACATCTGTTAGCTCCAAAGACATGTATGATACTTTGATGCCTCTTTTTACAGGTGGACAGTCTAGTGCTGGTCCTAATGAGGATTCTTCTCAGCCTTTGCACGTTTCATATGATGATGCAGATCATTCCATTTCTGATGCAGATTTACATGATGCACTTGCTGATGAGAGAGCTGATATTGAGCAGGCAAAAACTATGCCAAAATGGCTGGTGCAGACTTTGCGTGACAGCAAATTAGATGCACCTTTGTCATATCGTACTCGTTCAGGCTCTCATAGTGCCTCCTTTGCATCAGATAGCTATGCTATGGCTACATCTAGTCTCTGTGATGAGAATGAGCGTGTTTCTTTTGATGAAGCACAGAATTCAGAAAATTGGATGGCTGCCATGCAATCTGAATATGATGCTATAATGAAGAATGGTACATGGTCTTTATGTGACTTGCCTCCTGACAAGAAGGCCATTGGCACTAAGTGGGTATACAAGCTGAAGCGTAAACCTGATGGTACAATTGACAGGTATAAGGCTAGGCTTGTTGCAAAGGGTTATGCGCAGGAAAGAGGCATTGATTTTGATGAGACCTTTGCACCTACATGCCGTATGACTACTTTTCGGAGCATTTGTGCACTTACAACCCATCATGGTTGGAATGTACATCAGTTGGATATTAAAACAACATTTCTGAATGGTGACTTGCATGAAGAAGTGTATGTTTTTCAGCCCCGTGGCTTTGTGCAGAAAGGGCATGAAAACCAGGTGTGCAGGTTAAAGAAGGTGTTATATGGTTTAAAGCAAGCACCACGTGCTTGGTATGAGAGGATACATGCCTATCTGATTGCACATGGTTTTGAGAACGGTCCAACTGAAAGCACCTTATATGTTAAGCGTGCTAATGATGTGCTTCTGATCATTGTTGTCTATGTAGACGACATGCTGCTCACTGGTCCTATTGAGAAGCATATTGCTGATTTTAAGGCTGATTTGCATGCCTCATTTGAGATGTCTGATTTGGGGCATTTGCATCACTATTTGGGCATTCAGTTTATGCAAGTTGATGGTGGAATGGCTTTGTTTCAAACGAAATATATTGACACATTATTGCAGCGTTTTGGCCTTCAAGACTGTAAGCCTATTGCCACTCTTATGGAGACAGGTTTACGATTGAGTCTTCATGATGCTGGAGATGCATTTGATGCTGTTCTCTATCAGTAGGCTGTTGGATGCTTGATTTACTTATGCATTACTCGGCCATATATTCAGTTTGCTGTCTCACAGATGAGCAGGTTTATGCATTGCCCAGGAGTCACGCATTGGAAGGCGGTTAAGCGCATCTTTCGCTACTTGAGTGGTACTCGGCTACTTGGGTTGTTTTATCCCAAGGGGGGATCACTACCGCCAGATTTGCATGCTTTTTCTGACTCAGATTGGGCTGGTTGCTATGACACTCGTGTGTCCACCAGTGGTTTTTGCTTCATGCTTGGTAGCTCATGTATATCTTGGTTGAGCAAGAAGCAGCCTACTGTGGCCACTTCCAGTTGTGAGGCTGAGTATAGGGCAGCTTTCACAGGGACTGTTGAGTGTGTGTGGCTCAGACGCCTTATGGCTGATTTGGGTGTTGGCTAGTCTTCTGCCACCACCATCTTCACTGACAGTCAGAGCGCATTGGCAGTTGCGAGGAACCCTGTGTTCCATACTCGCACTAAGCACATTGAGGTGCATTATCACTATGTCAGGGAGAGGTTCTCTGCTGGGGAGATCAGCTTGGCATATGTGCCCACGCAGGAGAACATTGCAGACCTTTTCACGAAGGCTCTGCCTAGGGAGAAGTTTGAAGCTTTCCGCAAAGCTTTGGGCTTACTTCCTTTTGTGGAGTGATTTCCACATAGCTTGGCACTTCCTTATACATGAGTGCCAGCTCCTTGTTCACCGCATCACTCTCAGGGGGGATTTGTTGATATATTTAGGTAGTGATGTGTGTGAACACACTAGGACCGCCGGGGCACTTTTTTTCCCTCTTTAAGAGGTTTTTTTTCCCCGGCTTGTATATACGCCTATTGCCCTAATGGGCTACTTATCTTTGTACATTCTCTAGTAATACATTCAGTCTTGTGTGTTTTGCTCCAAGCTTCTTTTTCTTCCTTGTGCTGTTCGCGTGCTTCGGCAGACGTCTAACTCCAACATGAATTATCAAGTGAATGTACAAGAATGAGAAGCCCTTTAGGGTCGTGTGCCAATGGTCTTAAGTGTGTTCACTCACATCACTACCAAAATATATAAACAATTATATGGTCTTCCATTATACATTATTTTAGATCGGGATAGGAAATTTATTAGCCACTTTGGAGAGCATTCTTCAAGAGTTTGGACATTAAACTTAGCATGAGCATGGCTAACCAGATCCTAGAAGATATGCTCTGAGCAAATGTAAATGAAAGGAAAAATAATTGGGAAGAGTACTTACCTATAGTAGACTTTTCATATAATAGTGCTAAGCACTCTTCCACTAGACATAGTCCATTGATGCTTATGCATAGGTTTTTGTCGAGGTCTCCTTATGGAGTAAGATTGCAACATGAAAAAGTCCAAGATGCAAAGGACTTCTTGAAAGAGATGAATAATATGCTTAGGCTTGCTACAGATAGCATTAGGAGAGCTCAAGATAGGGATAGACCCTATGCTGACCCTCAAAGGAGAGAAATCAACTTTGAGTATGAGAGCAAGTCTATCTTAGAGTTCACTCTAGGTCTGAAACCATGAAGACAAGAACTTTTCCAAAATTATATCCTAGGTATGGTGGACCATTCTCAATACGAAAGAGAATAGCAAAGATTTCTTATCAGTTCCAACTTCCAAAAAATAGTCAAATCCATCAAGTGTTTCATGTTAACCTACTTAAGAAGAGGTTTGCTGAATCTAACAACCTCATCTATTCCAAATGATCTCAAGAGCATAGTATGCACTCAGATAAATGGACAAGAAGTCACCTATATAAAGAGTGCCTAGTAAAGTTGAAAGATAGTTCAAAAGATATTGCTACATGGGAGTAGGTAAGCACCCTTTAGAGACGATTTCCCACTTTATGTTGACTTCCCCATAGTCTTCTTAAGGGGAAGGATATGAGGAATCACCATGGAGGTATGATCATGTACATTGGATACATGGGAATCAGTGGGAGTATTATTATAGTATATGTCTCTTTCACTAGGAACTCCCAACACCATTTTTGAGGAAAAAAATGGAATTAAAGGGAGGGAAATGTTATGTGGTTTTAGTAGGAACTCTTAGAGAGTAAGTGTGTGAAACCAGCTTTAGGAGAGCTCATGTGGACTCATATAGTGCCATGTGGGAATCATGTGAGAGGCCACATGGTTAATCACATATGAAGTGAGAGAGATTAGATATACACATATGCGCTTAGGAGGTATCACAAGTTTAAGTATGTGATCTATACCCCCGCCTGATGAGATGTTACACAATGTATAATGGAATGTGTAAACAAGATCAAATGACCCACATCAAGTGACAAGTATGCCTTGATCTATCTTGTGGTAGATCTTTTGTCAAAGCATGTGGTGCATTTTCTTGAGTATGAACCTTCTCAAGTAAAATGCACACAATGGCTAAGAAATCATGGATAAATTGGTACTACACTTCAATGTGCTTGCTCTAAAAATGGACTCAATGGCTAATAATATATCAAAATTGCATGAAAATTGGTGAGCAACTCAAGGCTCTTATGAGTTCAAAATAACTTTGTTATGTGGTATCAAAATTTTGATTTGAGCTCGTTTTGTTCTGAAAACAACTTATCATAGTGACTATGGAAGCAATTTCATCCTTTTGCACCAACATATATACAAGTTTCAGTTCACTAATACAAGCACGTCAAAGTTTTCTACTGGCCTAGTAGAGGGCAAACGTGTGTTTTTGTTCATCTTTTTGAAATACAATCAACTTTTGCATCAGGGTATTTAGTTACTAGCCATGGTTGAAAGCAATGATGTATTCCATATGTTGGCTATTGATGATAATTGATAAATCAGATGGTATTAATTATGCATTGTGGGCATACATGATGCATCATGCATCAATAGCAAAAGGAAGATGGAATATTGTATAGGGTGTTGAAAAACCTCCTATTACACCTACAAATGTAGTGATTAAGCTGAAGTAGATGGTGTTGAAAATGATGATCTTCAATTTCTTCTTCATGTTGTGGTTCCTGTTGGACCTATTGCATAGCAACTTTTTTGTGCAACCAAATACCCTACAATGATCCAAGCTTGGTCTTCTTCCATTCCAAGCTTGCCTTTGAGGGTAATCTATTTATCAGATATATGGCAGGGGATACTACCTCTTCCCATAAGTAATTGGGTAGTATCTTCTCATTCAATATGGACCTTACTACTTCCACAATGTTCCTATCCCTCCTCTCTACTATGCCATTTTGTTCAACTGTGTATCTAGTGGTGATATCTCTTTTGATTCCTCTATCTTTCAAGATGGAATCAAATTCATGGGAAAAGCATTCTCCACCCCTACCAAACCTTGGTGTTTTTAGGG
Organism: Ceratopteris richardii; assembly: GCA_020310875.1. Taxonomy (NCBI): domain Eukaryota; kingdom Viridiplantae; phylum Streptophyta; class Polypodiopsida; order Polypodiales; family Pteridaceae; genus Ceratopteris; species Ceratopteris richardii. The sequence goes on from CM035434.1 coordinate 54,007,691, forward strand.
TTTTATGTGTTTGATTTTCCATAGGAGCTAGATACTTCTTAAAACGTGAGAACAATTCATTCTTATGCTTCATAAAGTAAAGAATAATCCATATGATACAATCATCTATAAATGACACATAATACATAGACCCTAAGATGGATGAATCTTTTCTTGGTCCTCAGACATATGTGTGAACAAGCTTGAGAAGGTCTCTTTGTGTGTACCCTTTCTTTGTGAATGTTTGCTTGTGAGATTTTCCAAATCGACAAGCACTACACTTGTATAACATGTCTGGATTTGAGATATTGGGTAGTTCAAGCACCATTTGAACTCCAATGATTTGTCCAAGGTTTCCTTCTCCAATGTGAGCCAACCTTTTATGTCAAACTTCTAGCTCTGATAGAGTTTGGGTACCATAGTTGAACAATGCAATTTTCTTAGTTTCTTGAAGTTCAAAGGTAAACAATATACCTATTTTTTCTCCCTTTATTGTCTTCTTGAAACCTTGACATGGATCCTCTAATAGGATCCATGCTTTGTGAATCTCACCTGCAAACCCTTCTCCACAATCTAATCTATACTTATTAGGTTTTTAGTAATACTTAGTACATAGAGAATTCAATAGATATATATTACCATTGGAAGTCTCTACATTTCATATCTTCTCCATAGGGTGCCTTGTGTTAGCAGCTATCTAGAACTCATGCTTATTCTTCAAATCTTCCAATTTTAAGAGCAAGGCTAGATTCCCTAATACATGATTTTAGCATCCAAAATCAATGTAAAATACATGCTCATCACATTACATTACATTCCTTCACTTTCATATTCATGAGTAGAAGCAAAATCAATATGCATAAGAAGGTGAGGGGTGATCTGAACGTTTCAAGAAGATGAAGATGCACAAACACAATCAACTTGATTTCTTCGAGTTGATCTATTCATAAATCAAAGTGTAAAACTCCAATGACCATAAAAATTTGTAAGCATACTCACAAGATCCTTACCCTCATAGTTCAATTGATAGATCATACAAAAAGTAATATATGTGGTGCAACGACTCACACAAGATGTAAGACATCAAGCAATGTACTATAACAATAAACAGAAAACAATTTAGCTATGAAAATGTCATGTAAATGTATTGTTAAGAAAACTATGATACAATGAGAGGTTGGAGGACTCCACTATCTTTGAGATAAGTACATGAATCACTCAAAATACTATGATGATAAGCTCTCATATATGTGACTAAAAGACTAGTGTATAAATACACTTTCTGCACATGAGTGTTGGTTGGATCTGCCTAAAAGTGATCAATACTTTTAGGAGTCATTTGAATTGTAACTTTAAAATACGATCATGAAATTTGGTTTTGTATATATCCACGAGATTCTCTCTAAATCACTTTTCTACCTTTGACCAATGTAATTTCAGATATTAACTTTAGAACTTAATCAATCAATACAAGCATATATATGTAGTTGTCCCTAAAATTTCATGTGGAGTACTAGTGCACAAGTTCAAGAACTTAGGCTTGCCTCATGCATCGATGATATTTACATACATAATTAATCACATTACATACATAGAAACATGCTATAGCTCAAGCGTAAGCACCACCTCCTTTACTTGCCAATCCGCGGAGACATGAGGACGGGTACGAAGACCATGAGCAAGTGAAGGCACAAGTGCGTGAGTGAAAGCACACAAACATGCACACACATACACACACACACACACACAAGGTAAGAGCAAAGAGAGGAACAATGGAAGGACTTCGATTGCAAAAGATTTCTCTTACCAAAGTTCAAATCTACAACAAGCTGACCTCAAAAATGAGCTCTCTAGCTCTTTTTATAGTTTTTTGACTAGTTTTGGCCCTGTTTAGACACCCTCTTCAACCTAGTTAAAAATTAGGTTCTAGGGCTCAAACAAAGTCTAAAAATTATGAAAACTGGTAGCATGATACTTCTCATACTCCTCAAGCTCGAGGACTCCTCGGCTTGAAAAAAATGGAGTTACAAAAAGGTGAAATGATATTTACAATGGTTTGGCCTATGAATTGTGGAGACTCTTGCAAAGAATTAGATTCAAAATCTAATCTTTTGTCTTCTTGTTGCTCTCCTTGACCTCCGTAAATAGATGGAATGTCTTGGGGAAATTGATCATGAAGATCATCAATTTCATGAATAGGAGGGGGGTCACCCTTCTCCTTGGCCCATTTCTCTTCTTGTATTTCCCGCAAGAACTCTTGAGAGTACTGTTGAATTGAAAGAGGTGTTTCCCCATCCATGGAATCAGGAACATAAACTCTCATCGGTGGTGAGTTTTCTCTTTCAACAATTGGTTGAGCTTGTGGAGGCAAAGAAACCTGCGGCTTGTTTACCAACTACTCTAATCTTTCTAGTAAGCCCTGAAAATGCAAATCCGGTTTGACAGAGTTTGTCTGATTGAACATTTGACTGGTCTCAAGCATAGACTGAGTTAATTCTACCATTTTCATGCACATTTTTGTCCGTTCAATCTCTAAATCTGCTCTAGGGTAACTCTTGTCTAGGTTCATAGCTATTGCCCCTTCTTGAAGACAAGCCTGGTAGGCCTTGAACATCATGTCTAGACATTCTGGAGTGGGATCTGCAAGAATAGACCCTAGTTGCGGTCTATTTACAATGGGTGGTGGGATGGGATGAAGTGGAGTGGATGAAGTTTCAACATGCGAGGGATTTTTAGAGGCAATATCTTCTATTTTGCTTTTTGAGTCTCTCAAGCTTTCTTCTAGTTCAGATAACTTTCTATTCCACTTCTGATTGGCCTTCTAACTGGTATCCTTCCATGTTCTTTTTTTCCTCTTACTAGGCTCTCCTGATTCATTTGACTCCGATTGTTCAACTAGTTTATCCTATTTTAAGGCTTGTGCTCTAGTAACTGCTTGTATAGGAGCCACATTACTACTACTAGCACTTGAATCCACCACTAAGCCTACCACATTAATGGGTGTAACCTTGGGTGCACAAGAGGGATTTCTTGGACAACCACTAGGGAGATGGTCTTTGCCGCACTCATGATAAAAGCTTTGTATTGTGATGTTTTGTCCTTGTCCTGGAGCAGGTGAGTGGGGACATTCATGAATGAAATGGTCACCCTGACATCTAAAACATGGTCCTATAGGGGCTTGTGGTCTCATTTGTCTCAATTGGGGCCTAGGGTTAGGATTTGTGTACATGACATTGGAGTATTCTGGCTCCCAATTTTGTTCCATAGGTGGTGCCTCATATTGATACCAGTAAATCTCACTATGCTCAAGTGACTTTGTGTAATAAGCATGTGGACTACCTTCCTGGGAGCAGTCTGAACTATGAGCATGAGAGTCATTTTCTAAGACCAATGGGGTTAGTGGCACCGATGCTCTATTAAGGTTCTCTTTCGCCCCTGCATACTTAACTGGAATCACATTGGTAGGAGCTGGTGGTTGGTTTCCTAGGACTGGTTGTGGTCTATATGGTGCCTGATATTGCTGTTGTGGTCTATAATATGGCTATTGGTATTGGTTTTGATACCTACCTTGTTGGTAAGGTTGCTGATAAGTTTGTCTAATAGCCTGCCTATTGTATGGACAATCTTGAGCCATGTGGTTCGTGTATTTTCTCTCAATTGTGCAATATGGGTCGTTCCTTTCTCTCACAATTTGGTTTTGCATTGGGCATACGTTAGCCATGTGGTCCCCTCCGCAAGTATAACATCCGTTCAATGAGGTGACCCTCGGTGTTTATCTATTTAGAGCTCCTAACTTCTTGGAAACTTGCTCAGCTGTCTCATCTATCTCATTGGATGTTCGAAATGTATGACTAGTAGAACAGTTAGGGAAGGAAGGACACTGCATTTTGCATGAAATAGAGCCTTCATATACATGTTTACAAGGTGCCTCAAGTTTGGGTAGAGAGGATACTTCTACAAGCATAGAAAACTAGTATAATTCACATGACCAAAGCATGCATGCCAAAGATTTGAATATGAGATAGTTTGAGAATCTTGAAGTGCACATGCTAAGTCATTCATAGATTCTGTGTAGTCTATGAGATTATACGACCCATGACATAAAATGCTAGAAGCATTAATGACATTTCCATTTGAAAGATCATTAACCGTATACCTATCATCAACAAATTTGATAACCAAGAAGATCTTGGCTAATGATGAAATTGACAAAAGATTTTTCTTGATCCCTATCACATACAATGCATCTAAAAATGTGAAGGAACTACCATCAATAGTAGTAAAAATGATGTTACCAACTCCCATTACAAGGTATGAGGAGTTGTTTGCACGTGTGAAGGTATTCCTTATAGAGGCAGGCTCAAGTGTATTGAAGAAACTATGTTGTGAGGTAATATGTTTGGTTGCCCCACTATCAAAGTACCAAACATCTAAGTCTATTATAGACATACACTACTCATGAGCAGATGGGTCATAACTGCATACAATAGTAAACACCCATTCTTCATTCTACACAATATTAGTAGACTCTATTTTTGGTGTAGAGGCCTCTACAACAACCATTCCAACAGCTTTGTTCTTTTCCTCTTTTGTAGTGAGTTTTGGACAGCTCTTTATGACATGATCATTTTCTTTACATTATTTATAAAAGTATTTCTACTTTTCTATTTTCTTCTCATCTTTGTCTTCCTTTTTGACTGTGCAACATTAGTAGATTTTTTTTTACTAGTAGATGAGCTCCATTTACCCTCACCCTTCTGACTAGCTAACAAAGTTTGATCTACAAGACATAAAGGACGTATTCTGCTTGGATTAATCTTCTTGCAACAAAACAGAGACTAACTCCTCAAATATTGAGGAATTTGCAATGCCATTAATCATCAATTGAAGACTAGAAGAAAAACTCTAATATGAATTTGGAAGACCATTAAGAATAGTCTCTAGAAGTGAACTATCTAGTTAGACTTCATTAGTAGAAATGAGCTATTTCTTCAAATCTTTGATATTTTTGAGAAAATCGTCCATAGAATCTTCTTCATTCATATGCTCACTCTCCAAGTGTCTTCGGAGGTAACCAACACGGGCCTCATATCTTGCTTGGTATAAAGTGATAAGTTTATCCCAAGCATCCTTTGCTATTTTGCAAGAGTGAATATGAGGTATATTAACAGGTTTGACAAACAAGGCTATCAATGCATATGCTTGAGAATCTCTACCATCCCAACCAAGTTTCTTTGCTATAGGTGTAGTGGGAATTATAGCACAAAGAGGAATATGAAGATCATTATCATCAACACCATCTGCATCACCTTCAATGAATATATTCACAAGTGTAGTAGGGCATTTTTCAATAACCTACACAATATTCCACAATCCTTTTGTTACCAATACATGATGCATGATATATGCCCATAAGGGATAGTTGGTACCATCTAGCTTGTCCTCAATATCCAATGTACAAAATACATCATTGCTTTCAACCATGGCCATTGACTAAATATGTGGATGCAAATGACTCTATCTCAAAAATTCAAATAGGATAACCCAATCGAGATATGTAAGCATCATGCATCCCATTATAAGGAGTATCAAGGATGAAAATTCTTCAAAGGAGTGTATAAGGTTTTAGCATTAACATGTTTTGTTTAAATAGTTTGAAAAATTTAGTTCATGTTATTGTTATAATCAAGAAATGATAGGCAAGAGATGGTCAAACCATACCTTAAGAGGGAGGATTAGGAATTAGTCCTCAACATGGCTTTTGAGGCATGTGATTAGCCCATTGAGCTCTTGGTTAATAGTTCACGAGTTAAATTCCTCTTGCATAGAACATTGGCATCAAAGACTAGGAAGTAGGCTTTGGCAATGTGGATGGATTCCACAAAGGTTGTGGGCACCCAATGGCCTCTAGAAAAGGCACTTGGACACTTTGGAATCTAAAAAGGTATAAAAAGGCACATGGATCTTTGATAGATATTGAGACGTGCAAGGTAGTGTTTGAAATCTTGGAATAACCCCTCCTTGGGTATCTTTTGCTTAATATCTAGAGATACAAAAAATGGGTGAGAATAATAATTTGATATTGAAAGCAAGGGTTCAAGATACCAAGAAGGTTCAAGACACCACGGTTGAGAACAAGAGTTCAAGAGACACAAAGTTGTGAACAAGAAAGGTTGAAGAGATTGTGTGAGGTTGAGGACATCAAATCAAGAACTCCTAGGGAGTTCAAGAGCTGATCATCAAGGAGAATGATCTCTAAAATGGGAAGAGAGTGTTAGAATCAAGAAATGACAAGCATGATATGGTTGGACCACACCCTAAGAGGGATGGTTAGAAAGTAATCCTCAACCATGGGTTCTTGGGCATGTGGTTAGGCCATTGGATGCCTATGCGGCATGTCATGATTTCAATTCCCCTTGCATACAACAGTTACTTGTAGATAGGAATTTGAAATACGGTTTTGAGTATTAACCCTCATTCATGATGGATTTGTAATATGCTTCAAGTTTTCAAGTACACTTCATAACATCGATATATATATATATATATATATATATATATATATATATATATATATATATATATATATATATATATATATATATATTAGGTGTAATGAAGACTAGGAAGTAAGAAAAGTCACTCCTAAGATGTACAAAACCTTTCCCATGTCTATATAGATTTAAACACTCAAAATTGATATATTCTTGCATGTTCTAGTGTTCATTTTTTTTATGAATAAGCAAGCAAGCAAGCCCCTCACTCAACCTAACTAGCCACTAAATACTTTAGTTCTAGGTTTGAGTAGCCATATCTCATAGGCTATTTAGCCTATTTTGTAGCACAAAATCTTTGACTTGAGAGAATTGTTTCTCCTAATTTATCCGTTTCTTATAATTCTTACTATGTTAGAAGCATATGAATTTTAGTGAGTAGTGGTACTCTAAGAGTGCTTCATGTTGATAGGCCTTCAAATGTTGATAATATCAAAGATATTTCGACCATCATAATATGTCTCAAGAAAAGATCAACCTCTAGCATAGCCATAACTAGTAAGCAACCAAGATTGCAATTTTTGGAGTTTGCTAAGGAAAAGAAATCAAGATTGAAAAGTTTTGGAGTTTGCTGAGGTAATTTTCAATCTCCTTATCATCAAAGATCTAGTGATGCATTGGGATGAATAGGCATCCACGTTGATGATGATTCCCATGCATATACTCTCAATGGGTTGAGAGAAGATGGAAAGTGGAAATGAATCGCCACTTCTACATATTTCAAGGATAATATACTAGACTTTGGGTAGTTATTGGATCTCATGGTCACTTGGGAAATAAATATAAGTAGAGGATCCACAAAGGGAAATCAAGCCCAAGTGTTCTATGAAGGAAACTCAAGGGGCAAAGGTAGAAGAGCAAGACAAGGTAATGTAAATGCAGGATTAATAACGACCAAAGCAAAAAATTCAAGCTAAGACCAAGGTTAGCACTCATCCAATATTAATATAAGAGGATTTAATCATGGAATAAGAGGAAGAATTAGCATCAAAGGGACATAAATTTAGATGGATGCTACATATTTAGAAAACTTGGACATTTTGCAAGGGAATTCTATAAAAAAGGAAGACAAAACTCATGAAAATAATACTATGAATTTTAATACAAAGTCCAAGGAAATTAGACTTCCACATCTTCACCAAATGATACTAAAAATGTGTTAGTCGTGATGAAAATGAGTGAATACATGAAAAATGTGGATAGTGTATGGTATAATGATAGTGGATGCAACAACCATATGAGATTCAACATAGAATTTCTATCCAATATGAAGGTTACAACCAACAAAGGGAACATGAAGACAAGGAACAAAACTCCACACCTAATCACACACATCGAAATGTGATGTTGGAAGCCTTAATCATAGTGAAAAGTGCCTCAACTATGTCCTCCATGTACCTACCATTACCAAGAATGTAGGCTCTTGGACAAATGGTGGATAGAGGATATCAAGCCAAATTCAACTCAAAGGGATGCTTTGGAAAACCATATGAAGGGTTACATGCTAACAACATGTGGAAATAAGGATGGAATACTATTTACACTTGAAGTAAGGCCTAATCCTAATCACATTGTATATTTCTCATTTGGCCAAAGGAAGATTGTGGAGATTGATCTATGACATAAAATGATGGGACATATCAATGTCCCAAAGATGAAGGAGATGGAAACGAAGAAGTTTGGGTAGCTTTTTCCCAACTTCAAAACTAAAGAATTGAACAATTTATGTGAAGCATATCAATTAGGAAAATAAGCTAGGTTACCATTGAAGATGAATAATTTCATTATTCATCACTTATTTGAGTTTTTCCATAGGTACGTTTGGCCACCAATAGAAAACTGTTGTTTGGGAGATAGTACAACTTTGTTACCTTCATTGATCATTGCTCTTGGATGATTTATTTGTATTGCATGAGCTATGGTAGAGGAGATGGCAATGATGAGGCCTCTACACATAACACAATATTTTCATAAAACAATATGTTAGAATTTAGAATCTAGATTCTAGAATAAAAAATATTCTCATCTCTATATTATAATTTAAAAGGTGTCCCTTCATGAGTTATATCCCTTCCAGTGCAGCTATGGTTCTGACACACATGTCTCTTAGAATCCATCACAAGCATGGCCAAGATTTGTCTCTCTTCTAGAGGGATTTGAGGGATATCTTTGACAAGGCTAATATCAATAGAATCGACATTAATCTATAATTTACAATTTGTAAAAATTATAAAATAGAGTTTTCTAAATACAAATTTAAATCTTAAATGCATGACTAAATATGTAGTGCTTCCACAATCTCAAGCTATCCACAATCACAAGCTTAGAGAAAGCCCTTGTCAAAAATCAAACAAATTGCATCTTATGTTTGGAAATGCTTTATACCAGTATACATAGTTTTTCAAAATGAACTAAAAACATGTGTTTTATTGACATTTTTTTGATAATTTTTCAAAGTTTTTGATATAAAAAATTGTCAAAAATGTATAGCTTAGCATATCGCCATTTGCATATTGTATATGAAAAATATGAAAGAGATTTAAAAAAGCATATGGATGAAACCAATTTAACATATTTATGAGGGAGGAATTGAATTGGGATTCAAATATTTTACATAACATGATTTCGTCACATGAAATAGGTAGCAACATTTGTAAAACAATAGAAATTATAGGAAATTTTCATATCAAGCCGGAACTTTCTTCATCTATGTCTATGGCCCCTTCATCTAATACATTTGTTTCACTTTCTGACTTTTGTGAACTCTCTTCCTCCTCTTCCATAGCAACAAGGGCTTTATCTTCATCCAAGTACATACCAACTTCAACAAGATCAAGCATGGATCTTCTTGTTTGCCTCCAATTACATGTCTCACATAGACATGGAAGTTTTTCTTTATCATATAGATGGTTGCTTTTCTCAAGTGCCTTGTTTTTGTTAAGACAAAAATGAGAATGTTTTCCTCATCTATTTTAAGAGTAGATGTACTCTTAATCTTCTTTTTCCTTTTTGAACTTGTTTGTTTGTGAGTATCACATGGTCTATATCATAAGTGACATCTAGAACTTTTGCAATCCAAAATGGTTTGGATAATTCATCACCCTTAGGAAGGACTACAATAAGCATGCCAACATTTATCTCCTTCAAATTTCCATGCCAATGTGCTTTAGCATGTTTTGTCATCCTAGAAACTACATAGATATTCATTTCTAGTGGGTCTATTAATCTTTAAAGTGGATGTGGATTACATGCTTTGTCCACATTCAATGACCTTTGTGTGGTTAAATCCCATATGAATGGAATGTTAATTACAATTTCTTGCAAGTTTATTCTTTATTATCTGTTCTTGTTGCATTAAAAAATCATCCCACCAACATATATCTTCATTTTCTACATATTATTTTACACTCTCAATCTATCTCTTCTTTTCACCTTTTACTTTTCCATAAGTGTTTGCATCCACCTTTTACTTTGCTCAAGAATGTTTTGAGATTCTACCATAATTATTTTTTCTTCATATGGAGATTGTTTTGCACCATGACCTATCAAATTAGGGACATACAATAAAAATATGCATATATCCTTAAGCTCAAACCCATCAAAAGATCATAAAATCAAAAGGGAAGCAATCTATACAAAAGAAGCCATAGAAGAAACGAGCTAAGCACACAGATACAAATAAACCAACACAAAGCTCTGATTCGAATGATGAGATCATCGCACCTAGGGAAAGAATGAGGATGTTGGTGATAGAGTAGAATAGAATGTGGGAGGAGATAATGTGAAGTAAGCTTGTAAGGAAATGGTAGCTTTTCTAGCCAACCAACATTTCACAAGCCACCTATCAACCCAACAATAGGTAGGAGACCTCTCGAGATACGAGAGCCTCACAACCTTCATGTTAAAAATCTAAAGAAGAAAGCCCCACAACCTTCATGTTCCTCATGCAACTATAGTCCCCTTTCTAGTTCTCATTGATCCAGAGCAGTGTTAAACAATAGAAGACTTTAATGAGGCAATCTTTGAAGATTACACATATTATGTGATAGGAGGATCACATTCTGCAAAAGCCTGAAGACAGATCATCAAGGAGCATCCAACAATGTTCTTCTTTACGTATGTAGAGTGTAAGATATATGTTTGTTTGACAACAAAGGAAGTGAAGCTTCTCTCTTAGGATCACAATTTCCATTGTGAATTTTTTGATACTCTTAGTGAGCTGGAGGAAGATTACATCCAATCCTCTAAAGGTAGTGTTTGAAAGAGGTCAGAATAGCTATAGATGAAAATATGAAATCTTCCCTTAGAAAGTTTGACCCATGGTATCAGCCGATATTTAGGATAAGACAAGTCTAGGAGCTTGAGGAAAATTTTTACTATGTGGGAGAAAAAAAAGGTGAAGGGGCAGAAACAAAGAAAATCAAAGATTGATCCCCAAGTGGATGTGAAGAGCAAGTCCAAGAGGGGTGACTTTTCCATTGAAGAAGCTGCACAAGATATGAAGCTTACATCCTACAGAGTCTTGCAAGGTATAAAGGATGAGAATTTGATTGTGTCTACCCTCTCAAGGGTTACTTCAAAGGAATTGAGCCTTGAAGAAATGGGATTAGGGTTAAACAAGTAGGTATCATCACCTTCCAAGTTTGAGCAATATATTTTGCACACCCTTTGACTACTATTTCCCATTTTTGTTTATGAAGATTTAGAAAGCCATGATGAGGAGACATGTGCTTCTCTTTGGAGGAGGTATGGCACAATATCCAACAACCTCCTCTTACAACGCACTATTAGAGTATTCCATTCTATTTAGAGATTGGGTGAGACCTTTTGTTCATTATTAGTAATTCATGTGATATTTTAATATTCATACTATATTTTTTTGATCCATCCCTTGCTTGGCTTTGATACTTAACCACAACCCGATGCCCAGCATCCAATTTTTGCTAAAAATTGATACAAGGCATCAAATGTCTACCAAAAGTAAATGTTAGGCATTGAGATTGCCTATTGAAAGTCAATGGCATGCATCGACTTTGTGGTGGATGTTGATGCCAACTATCAGTTTTATGCATCATGTAGCTATCACTTGATGGAATCCATTTGAATATTGATGGGTCACAAGGATCAATTGTCTTTTTTTGAACACCAAAACATTTTCACTGAGATTGGGTCTTGATTTGTAGAAGCCTCCAAGGAATAAGAAGGGTGGTGATGTCATCCCTGATTGCCTTGTTGCACTTCTCACTCACACATAGAGGGAAAAGCATGAAAAGTCAAGAATTAAAGCAAAGGAGTGTTTGATGAAGATTCCTCTAGACATAAAACGTTTTCTAATCTAACTAACCACCTCTGTACCTTATACTATAGAGGATGTGCACAACATTTGTAACATAGTCCCAAGAAAACATTATGCACTTTTAATAATCGATATTTTGTATGACTTTAGACTGATTGGATTTGTTAATGATGATAAGCCATTTAAGCACCCACAAATTTTGAAGATGGTGAAGGATTTTGTAGATCTTACATTCTCCCTAGTGTGGATGATTGTTATCTTCCAGAATAGAGATCAATCTTTCTCTGTTTCAATAGATATAAATTCTAAATGTCATGTTTTTTATTTTCTAACTTGGTATGTACGTCTTGGCATTGTTTGTTGTCTCTTAATATAATAGATCTAAGCTTCTAAAGTTGAACATGTAGGGTCAAGAGAAATGTCAATCACATGCCTATCCACTGCTTTGTGAGTGCAATTTAGTGCTTGACTACTGGATATTATGATGAGGTTAGTAAAAAGTGTATGAGGGAGCACTGGAATGAGAATGGGCTTCTAGACATTCTCATGTTCCATGCTGTAAGAAAGAAGCTAGGACGTGTAGCTAGGGGCACAAAAATTAATCATTAAGCTCATGGAGCTCTTTACTTGAATATTAGATGTGTTCTCTAGAACACATAATCAAACTTCTATGTGGATCTTTGAGTGAGGATGATGGAAGCAATTCGAATGCAAATGTTTTTACAGGTACCACATTGGCATGCTCATTGAAGATGTTCCAGAACTACATAGCAATGGAGAAGAATGATGCGCAAGTCAGTTTCATTTGAATGCATATAAATGGCTAGAATGATTTTCCAGATGAAGACGTAGAAGTGGGTCCTAATTCTTCATGTTGCATGTAGAATGTTCATTAAAAACATGTGATTTAGTGGTGATTTGCTCGCTCTTGTGGTATCTATTAAAAGTAGAAGAAGAAAACAACAAGAAGACCTACTCGATGACATTCACAACATACATGAGAACACCTATGCATCAAAATCATGGATTGAATAATTATAGAGAATCCCACATTTTTATTTATTTTTAAGTGTTGGGAAAATCCACACTTTTCTCAGCCCTATAACTCAAAAATAGCACGAAATTGAGATTCAATGAAAACTCGATGCCTAGCATCTAGTTTCTGCTAAAAATCGATACAAGGCATTGGCTTCCTACTAAAAGTAAATGTTAGGCATTGATTGCCTACTAAAAGTCAATGGCAGGCATCGACTTTGTGGTGGATGTTGATGCCAACTATCAATTTTATGCATAATGTAGCTATCACTAGATGGAATCCATTCGAATATTGATGGGTCAAAAGGATCAATTGTCTTTTTTTGAACACCAAACCATTTTCACTAAGATTGGGTCTTGATTCGTAGAAGCCTCCAAGGAATAAGAAGGGTGGTGAGGTCATCCTTGATTGCCCTATCACATTTCTTGCTCACATATAGAGGGAAAAGCATGAAAAGTCAAGAATTAAAGCAAATGAGTGTTTGATGAAGACTCCTCTGAACATAAAACGTTTTCTAATCCAACTCGCCCCCTCTATACCTTATACTATAGAGGATGTACACAACATTTGTAACATAGCCGCAAGCTAACATTATGCAATTTTAATAATGGATATTTTGTATGGCTTTAGAATGATTTGCTTTTTTAAACATTTTAATAATAGATATTTTGTATGGCTTTAGAATGATTTGCTTTTTTAAACATTTTAATAATAGATATTTTGTATGGCTTTAGAATGATTTTGTATGGCCCACTCTATACCTTATACTATAGAAGATGTACACAACATTTGTAACATAGCCGCAAGCTAACATTATGCACTTTTAATAATAGATATTTTGTATGGCTTTAGAATGATTTGCACCCACATATTTTGAAGATGGTGAAGAAGTTTTTAGAGCTTACACTCTCCCTAGTGTGGAGGATTTTTATCTTCCACAATAGAGATCAATCTCTCTCTTTTTCAATAGCTATAAATTCTAAATGTCATGTTTTTCATTTTCTAACTTGGTATGTATGTCTTGGCATTGTTTATTCTCTCTTAATAGAGTAGTTCTAACCTTTGAAAGTTGAACATGTAGGGTCAAGAGAAATGTCAATCACATGTCTAGCCACTACTTTTTGAACGCAATTTAGTGCTTGACTATTGGATATTATGATGAGGTTAGTAAAAAATGTATAAGGGAGCACTGTAATGAGAATGGGCTTCTAGACATTCTCATCTTCTGTGCTGTAACAAAGAAGCTAGGACATGTAGCTGGGGGAAGGACGCTTGTGAACCTCTATCAGAAGCCACAAAAATTAATCATGAAGCTCATGAAGCTCTTTAGCAATGATGATAATTGAATATTAGATGTGTTCTCTAGAACACATAATCAAACTTTTATGTGGACTTTTGAGTGAGGATGATGGAAGCAATTCGAATGCAAATGAGTTTTACAGGTACCATATTGGCCTGCTCATTGAAGATGTTCTAGAATCGCATAGAAATGGAGAAGAATGATGCGTAGGTCACTTTCATTTGAATGCGTATAAATGGGCTGAATGAGTTTTTGGATGGACATAGAAGTAGGTCCTAAGTCTTTGTATTGAATGTAGAACGTTCATAAAAAACATGCGGTTTGGTGGTGAATTGCTCGCTTTTGTGGTGTTTGGTAAAAGTAGAACAAGAAAACAACAAGAAGACCTACTCGATGACATACACGAGAACACCTATGAATCAAAATCATGGATTGAATAGTTATAGAAGATCCCATTTTTTTATTTTATTTTTAAGTGTTGGAAAAATCCACACTTTTCTCAACCCTATAACTCAAAAATAGCTCGAAATTCCAAAATGATTGTGAGAGGCAAAAAATTTCAGATATTTGATCTCCATAATAATTGTAGACAAGCCCTATCTCCAAGTCGGGCTCCAAATATCAATTTTGAGCCCTACAAGCATTTGTTTAGAAGATCATCACCTAGAATGTGGATATATTCAGCATGCTGATTTAAATTGAACATCCTTTGCTCACAATCAATTGTTAGATAATTATGTACTAACCAATACATGCCTATAGCTACATCATTGTTGACAGTCAAGGTCAAGCACAAGCATGGAAGCACATCAATGAAGTGGACACACAAGAGGAAGGAGCATGTAGGGAGCTCGAAGAAGCATATGTCAATTTTTCAGAAGAATTCCCTATAAAAATAGTGATTTTCATCACTAAAAACCATTGTAAATATCATTTCACATTTTTATAAATCCAATTTTTTCAAGCCAAGGAGTCCTCAAACTTGAGTATTAGAAGTATCATCCTACCAATTTTCATAATTTTTAGACTCTGTTTGAGTCCCCAAATAAGCCCTGGAACCTAATTTTTAACTAGGCCGGACACTAGGTCTGGACAGGGCCAAAATCACTCAAAAAACTATAAAAAGGGCTGGAGAGCTCATTTTTGAGGTTACCTGGTTCGAGATTTGAGCTTTATAAGAAATTTTCGATTGGATATGTGTACCATTTGATCAAAATATCTACTATATAACCAATTCTAATTAATGTTTCCCTCCTACCTAATGCTATTTCAAGAAAGAGCCATCATCTTTCAGCTTATAATTGTCCTTCAAAACATTAGTAGCATTAGGTACATATATTTTAAGTAAGCTAACATGAAATACAAGATGCACATTTAAATGTTCAAGCAATTCCAACAAATAAGCAAGAGATCCAATCCTCTTCAAAACCTTCAAAGGACCTATATATCATGAAGAAATTCTATGATCTTTTCTTGACAACAAGTTAGATCGATGAGAATTGGATTTAAGAAATACCATGTCATATAGTTGAAATTGAAGTGGTATTCTCTTATTTTCATAGAACTTATTTTTTCTTTTCTAAGGTCTTTTGTGTGATGCTTAGCTTTTCCACATTCTTCATCCATCGTCTCAAAATTTTCTTTAGATACTTCCAGTTTATTTGAAAAATCAGAAAACAAAGGTGGACTTAAACAATTTTAACCATACATAACCTCAAAATAGATTCATTTTTATAGATGCATGCCATGCACTATTAAACACAAACTCAAGTTAGAGCAAGTAGGCACTCTAGTTATCTTGCTTTTCATTCACATACATATGCAAGATATCTTCAAGTACCCGATTAACACTCTTACTTTCCCCATCAGTTTATGGATGCAAAGTTGTACTCACATGAAGTTTAGTACCGATTGATTCAAGTGTTTCTTTCTTGAAGTTTGATGGGAATATAGAGTCTCTATCAAAAATTATCTTTTTAGGCAGTCCATGTAGTGGAAAATTTCTTTTACAAATAAATTGCAACCTTCGAGGCAATATTAATCTTTTTCATATGAAAGAAATGTGTTGTCTTGGTAAGTGGATCAAGTCGAAGAACAGTAATGTTTTTCTGCTTAATCTTGAAATTTCTTCCATAGAACTGGACTAAAATGCATCTGAGTCTACATATAGGAATTCCACCTTTGCCTTCTGTTGCTACATAGGTGTAGGATCCGAACCTTTGCCTTAGACTCCTCACTAAATCTTCAGAGATCAAAGAAACCCTTTCACTCTTTGATCCATGCTTCTTGATCTTAACTACTCTTTCTCTCACCATCTGGATCCTGAACTTTTCTTTTTTGAAGCCTCAAACTCACAAACACCCCTGAGCTATCTCAATCACATTCCCACTTACACTCTAAATCTCACTCTCACTCTCAATCTCACTGTCAATCACAATCAAGCTAATTCTTTGATTTTCGGCCTCTTCTTGCACGATGTAGTGATCTCTTCAAAATAGAGTTGATCATCCCTTCTCAAGAAAGTGTGTGATCCCCCAAATTTGGAAAAAATGGCACCTCTCTATGTTGCATGTAGAACTTTCATAAAAAGCATATGTTTTAGTGGTCAATTGCTCTCATTTGTCCTACCTATCAAAAGGAGAAGAAAAAAAACTGAAAGTACATATTCGATGGCATCATCAACATGCATGAGAATACATAGGCATCAAATGATGGATTTGAATAATAATAGAGGCGCCCAATTTTTTTTTAAATTGTTGGAAGAATCCACACTTTTTTGGGCCATATAACTAAAAAATAGTGCATTATTACAAAATGCTTGTGAGAGGAAAAAAATGTTAAGGTTTTTGATATGCACAATAGTGTTAGAGATGCCCTAGCTCAATATCGGCCTCCAAATATCAATTTTGAGCCTTGCAAGTCTCGAAATTCTAGAGTGAGAATAAAATCAAGGCATCCTCTTACACTAAACTAACTCTAGATCTTGAAACGAGGTACTTAAAACATGATTCACAAAATTTGTTGAGAGGCTTTTATTCTTCTATGCATGCTATACCTTTGTCTCATACATAATTGTTCCTAATTCTTTCATATTCATGTTCAATATTTTATTAGAAAACATGATTTGCATAAGGTTTAGAGAGAAAATATATTTTTTTTTTTGTCTATATGCATAATATGACCTAAGTATTCATTCTAAACATTATGCACACAATGTATAACACAAACTTCAAAATGGATTATTTCACTATCAAAAGGCCTATAACAATTCTTCCCCTATTAAGCATACTCTGTCCTAAGAGTTGGAAAAAAGGATAATGAGCTAGAAAATTGTCTATGTTCACCTACATCGAGTCTTCAACTAGATATGTGTGCCATTTCAAAAAATTCTCTAGTATAGATCAATTTCCAAGTAATCTTTCCTTCCTAACTAATATTATCTCAGGCTCAAGCTCAAAAGAGCCATCATCTTTCCACTTATACTTATCCTATAAAATATAATTAGCATTAGGTACAAATCTTTTATGTAAGCTAACATCAAATAGAGGGTGCACATTTAAATGTTTAGGAAATTCAAAAAAAAAATAAGAGATCCAATATTTTTCAAAATGTCAAAAGGATCCACATATCGTGAAGAAAGCCTATGATCCTTTCCTAACAACAAGTTAGATTTGTGAGGATTGACTTGAAGAAATACCATGTCATCTATTTGAAATTCAAGTGGTCTTCTCTTCAGATCGTAGAAGTTCTTTTGTGTTTTCTAAGCTTCTTTTGTGTGCTTCTTAATTTATCCAAGTTGTTCATCCATCTTATCAAGCATTTCTTCAGATACTTCTACTTTATTTGAAAAACTAGAAAATGAAGGTGGAATTAAACAATTATATCCAAACATATCCTCAAATGTTAGAAAACTGAGGTGGAATTAAACAATCACAACCATACATAGCCTCAAATGGATTCAATTTTATAGATGCATGCCATGCAATATTATATGCAAACCCAATTGATGGCAAGTACTTACTCCAATCATCTTGTTTTCATTCACATTTATATGCAACATATCTTCAAGTACTTGATTAAACCTTTGAGCTTCTCAATCAGATTGTGGATGGAAAGCTATACTCATATGAAGTTGAGTAATGATTGATTCAAATGTTTCTTTTCAAAAGTTCAATGTGAACCTAGAGCCTCCATTAGAAATTATGTTTTGAGGCATTCCTTGTAGTCAAAAAAATTCTTTTGCAAAAGTTTTTGCAACATTCAAGGGAGATAGTACCTCTTGAATAGTACCTGCTTGATTTTCTTTTGGCTAACTCCACTTCTCAATCAAGTAATAGGATCTGATGGAACACCTTTTCGAATACAAGCATGTATCCAAAAATCAAGACAATCATAGAAAGTAGATTCTCCATTGACTTGTACATCAACAAATCTGAATTTTCTGAAGTTTTCTGAAAATACTGAATATGAGTTAACCTTTTCCAGACATAAAACCTCAACCTAAGTCTTCAATATCTGCTACAAAAAACTCTTTTACTCAAGAGTTAGATAAAGAAGAAATATACTTCTCTGCAACTTGTCATATACCAAGTAGCTCTGTATTGACACACCAAGAATTCTTTGAGGGAACATATAAGCTGCCTGCTCAAAAGCTTCAACTAAAACATAACTCATACACATATGAGTCACAACATATATCTGCTGCTTTTTCTTTCTCTCAATGCAATTCTTTGTCAAATCTACTAAATCATGACCAAGTGTAATGCAAAACAAGAAACTGCTTCTTCTTTAGACTATCTTTACACAAGATGTTCTCGTAGACTTGTCTTTGGGTGTAGAGGATAAAATAGGAAAAGTATATAGAAAATATATGAGAAAAGGAAGCCTTACTTTTCTTTTAGAAATATTGGACTTTCTTCTTCTGCATCTTTCTTCCACCTGATGATGTCAACATCTTCAAACTTCTCTTCCATACCTTTTGTGCTCTTCATCTTGAAGTAGCAAGCACTCTTGACCTCTTCAAATGAACTTTTTCTCTTCCTCTAGTGCTAAGAGTAAGAGACAAAACAAACATGGTATACAAATGGAAGTGAACATATATACTATTTGTACCTGGATATCCAACCAACTTACAACATTGGCTGAAAACAAAACTCATCCCATCTCCAAATTTGTCTTCTTAGATGAACTTTCTTGCCATGAAAGAGATCTCTCAAAACTCTCTAGAAAAACCTCTAGATACCTGTTTTGATGTAGCCTTTAACTTTCAAATGATGAAAGCGTATAAAAGCACTCCTTGAAACCTTCAAATCTCTTCATAACTGCTCTTCTAAGATATGACCTGCAAATGATAATCTGATAGTAGGAACTGATACCTGTGATTTGATGTTGATCTAATTCCCTTATCTTCTCTAAACCATTGTTCTTCCTTGAATTTGACGTAGTCTTCTCTTCATCAAGTCTGGGTCTTCAAATAATACTTTTGTAAAGTATTTGCATACTCTTCCAAAAATATTCGGCTACTAACATATCATCAACTTCATACTCCACACTGATGAATACACATGTGACTGAATTGTCTAATTCTCAAATCTCTACTCATCTAGATTAAGTGTGTATGTCAAATGTCAAAGATTAGAAGATGCTCTTAAATCATATGTTGTAAACCTGGAAGTCTGGAAACCTGAGAATATGAATGAGCCTGAATGCATTGATGCCAAATCCCTAAAGCTTTGAAACCAAAACCTTAGTGCTCTGATACCAAATGTTGGAAATGAGGTAGGCCCATAGCTCATATCACAGGTCCACGGTTCCATAGGTCCAACATCTACAACATAGATTCCACCAATCTTCCAATATTGACAAAACATGAACATACCACATTTAATCATACAAATGATGAGACAAAGATAGAGAGAGACTAGACAACATGTGTAAAGTGTTACGTAAGCCAACGCTTACTCACACTATCATATATACCAATGTTCAATGTACAATGTGGGAGAAAAACTTTCAACCACTCTATGTGAAGAGAAATAGATGAATGAGTGAATGTACAAATGTAACAAACATATTCAGATGTATGGACAGAAATCTGAATATATATGAGATGTGTGACCTGATAGATTATAGAAGAGTGAATATGAGTGACCAAAAGAGGAAGGATCAGTGTGAAACTAATAATCAACAAACCCTCATCTAACCTTAGGCAATGGAAGAACTTAAGTCAGATACGTGTGTGAAAAGATCACATACTTAAAAAGTAGCAAAGAATGCTAAGAAGTTTGTTGCTTTTTAAGTATGTGATATTTTCACACACGTATCTGACTTAGGGTCTTCCATTGCCTAAGGTTAGATGAGGGTTTGTTGATTATCAGTTTCACACTGATCCTTCCTCTTTCGTTCACTCATATTCACTCTTCTATAACCTATCAGGTCACACATCTCATAAATATTCAGATTTCTATCCATACATCTGAATATGTTTGTTACATTTGTACATTCACTCATTCACCTATTTCTCTTCACATAGAGTGGTTGAGAGTTTTGCTGCCACATTGTACATTGAACATTGGTATATATGATAGTGTGAGTAAGCCTTGGCTTATTTAACACTTTACACATGTTGTCTAGTCTCTGTCTATCTTTGTCTCATCATTTGTATGATTAAATGTGGTATGTTCATGTTTTGTTAATATTGGAAGATTGGTGGAATCTATGTTGTAGATGCTGGACCTATGGAACCGTGGACCTGTGATATGAGCTATGGGCCTACCTCATTTCCAACACTATTTGCATGCTTTTGAAGACCTCAAACTCCAACAATTGGTATCAGAGTAGGTCACCGCTTCATCAAGGGCATCATCAACACCCCTCTGGTCACAGTCTCAGAATCACACAAAATTTGGTGAGCATACTCTGGTCACAGTCCCAAAATCATGATTTGAGCTCGTTTCGGCCTCCGAACACACTATCACAATGCTTGTGCGCATAATTTCTTCTTTTTGTGCCAAACATATATACAAGTTTTGGTTCGCCAGTATAAGTGTCTTAAAGTCTGCTACAGGTTTAGCAGAAATTGGTAGCCTAGTTCTGTTCAAAATTTTCAGATACAATTATTTTTTTCCATCAAGGTATTGTAGTCAATGGCCATGGTTGAAAGCAGTGATGTATTCCATATGTTGGCTGTTGAGGATAAGTTGGATGGTACCAGTTATCCATTATGGGCTTATATGATGCGTCATGTATTGGTTGCAAAAGGACTCTAGAATATTGTGCAGGGTGTTGAAAAATGTCCTATTACACCTCCAAACATAGTTGCTAAACATGATGCAAACAACATTGAAGATGACAATATTCTTCGTGCTCTTGTTTGTGCTATGGTTCTTGCTACACCTACTGTAGAGAAAATTCATTGGGATTGCAGAGATGCTCATGCACATGCATTGATAGCCTTGTCTATCAAATGTGCCATATTCCTCACATTTTCTCTTATAGAACAACTAAGGATGCTTGGATACACTTACCACTCTATACCAGGCAAGGAATGAGGCTTGTGTTGCTTACCTCCAAAAACAGTTGAAGAGTGAGCACATGAATGAAGGAGATTCCATGGAAAATTTTCTAACAAGGATCAAAGATTTGAAGGAACAATTGATTTTTGCTGAAGAAGTCTTACCTCACAGTTCACTTGTGCAGACTATTCTGAATGGTCTTTGCAAGGTTACGACCACCAGGTGCTAGAGAGATGACTCTCCTCCCAACCAAATACCTCTATATATATCTCTCTCCAGGGGACTACCTACTTGGGCAGGTGGATACTAACCATCCATGTGTCAGCCATATAACTACATGTGCACCAAGTGTCCCAGTTAACCAGAGTTAACTCAAGTGGATG
This sequence comes from Ceratopteris richardii, assembly GCA_020310875.1. Lineage (NCBI taxonomy): Eukaryota > Viridiplantae > Streptophyta > Polypodiopsida > Polypodiales > Pteridaceae > Ceratopteris > Ceratopteris richardii. The sequence goes on from CM035434.1 coordinate 54,029,753, forward strand.
CTTCTAGATGGTTCTAAAGCTCTTTGGGAAAAATACTCTTGCCATGTACTCCATGGGGGTTTAACCCAAGACCTCCTTCTTCACATCCTTGAGTCTTAATCACTAAGCTAAGTGGATCACTTATTCATAAGAGCACATGACCTCCTAATAAGTCTAGACTCAAGATCTTTGGTCATACACACGGGTGACTAAATGGTGTTTGATTTCAGATCTGTATGAACTAGTCGGATCCATAGATCATATACTTACTTCATTATAATCATCCCAAGTCATATCAGAGTTTTTCTTCTACTCTTCGTTTGATGATGAAAGACAATCCAAATGCCTTAACATTTGAGAAGTTAGTCTCTGTTTTGTTACAGGAAGATCAATCTAGGCAGAATAGGTCCATTATGCATGTTGCAGATTAACCTTTCCTGGCTAGTCAGAAGGGTAAGGTAAATGGAGCTCTTCTACTAGTAAGCAGAAACTTTCTAGTTATGCACAATCAAAGAAGGATGATAGAGATGAGAAGAAAATAGAAAAGCAAAATTTGTTTTGCAAATAATATAAAGGAAATGATCATGCCACAATTGGCTGCTAAAGAGGCAAGGAAGAAAGATGTTGGAATGGTTGTTGCAGAGGCCTCTACACCCAAAATAGAGTCTTCTAATCTTTTGCAGAATGAAGAATGGGCATTTACCACTGTTTGCAGTTATGACCCATCTTCTCATGAATAGTGTATGTCTGTAGTAGACTCAGATGTTTGGTACTTTTATAGTGGGGCAACCAAACATATTACCTCACGGTGCAATTTGTTCACTTCACTCCAGCTTGCCCCAATAGGGAATACTATCACATGCACCAACAACTCCTCTTATCCTATCATGGGAGTTGGTAAGATCTTTCTGAATATTGTTGATGGTAATTCTTTTGCATAGTCAAATGCTTTATTTGTGCCAGGGATCAAGAAGAATCCATTATTAGTTTCAGATTTAGCCAAGATTGGATTGCTTGTGAAATTTGTTGATCATATATGTAGAATTCATGATCTGTTAAATGGTGCTGTCATTATTGCTTATGACATTTTATGTCATGGGCTCTATAAGCTCGTAGGCTATGAAAAATTAGTGAATGATATAGCATGTGCAATACATGATTCGCGGGCTATGTTAGATGCAAAGCTTTGGCATGCACGCTTTGGTCATCTGAATTTCGCTAGTTTGCTACGCATGTAGAAATCTAAAATGGTGTCCTCTCTGTCCAAACTTGAGGCTCCTAGTAAATATTTCTGTGAAGGCTGCATTTTGGGCTAAATGCAGCCTTCCTCGTTCCTAAAAGATGGTTTAGTTTGAGCTAATAGAAAATTGTAGCTTGTTCACAGGGATGTCTATGGTCCTATGCAGTCACCCTCTTATGAAAACTATCTTTACTTCATGACTTTCATTGATGAAGTTTCTAGGCATGCATGGGTATATCCATTGAAAGCAAAGTGTGAAGTGTTTATGTGCATCAAACAGTTTCTACTTTTCGCTAAAAATCTGTCAGCATGTAAAATGGGCACCCTCCATTTTGATCGAGGGGGGGAATATACGTCTTCTGATTTTAATGCATTTTTGGTTGAACGTGGGATAAAACATTAGTGTACAGTGCCATATACAGCTCAACAAAATGGAGTTTTTGAATGGAAGAACAATTCACTCATGGAGATGGCAAGGTGTATGGTCGAGATTCAAACTTTACCACATAGTTTTTGGCTTGAGGCTGTTATATGTGTAGCATATGTACTTAATATGTGTCCCACTAAAGCATTGCAGTCTATCACTCCATATGAGGCTTGCCATGGTTGTAAGCCATCTCTTGCTCATCTATGTGTTTCTGGTTGTCTAGCATATGCATTAGTACCTGAACAACTACATAGGAAATTGGATGATAAAGTAGTGAAATGTATTTTGTTGGGTATAGTTATGAAAGCAAAGGCTATCATGTGTATTATCCGCATACTAAAATCATTCTGGTTATCTATGATGTTGTTTCTATGGAAGATGCTATTCATGCATTACTTTCATGTACTAAGGAGACATTTGTTAGCTCCAAAGATATGTATGGTACTTTGCTACCTCTTTTTACAGGTGGATAGCCTAGTGCGGATCCTAATGAGGTCACTTCTCTTCCTTTACATGTTTCATGCAATGATGTAGATCATTCCATTTCTGATGTAGATTTACATGATGCACTTGTTGATGAGAGAGCTGATATCGAGGAGGCAAAAACTATGCCAAAATGGCTAGTGCAAACTTTGCATGACATCAAATTAGATGCACCTCTATCATATCCTACTCAGTCTGGATCTTAGAGTTCTTCGTTTGCATCAGATTGCTATGCTATGGCTGCCTCTAGTCTCCATGATGAAAACGAGACAATTTCGTTTGATGAAGCACAAAATTCAAAAAATTGTATGGTTGCTATACAATCTGAATATGATGCTATAATGAAGAATGGTACCTGGTCTTTATGTGAATTGCCTCATGGCAACAAGTCCATTGGCACTAAGTGGGTATACAAGCTGAAGTGTAAGTTTGATGAAACAGTTGACAGGTATAATGCTAGGCTTGTTGCAAAGGGTTATGCTCAAGAAAGATGCATTGATTTTGATGAGACCTTTGCTCCTACATGCCGAATGACTACTGTTTGTAGCATCTGTGCACTTGCAGCTCATCATGGTTGGAATGTACACCAGTTGGACATTAAAAATTCATTTCTGAATGGTGATTTGCATGAAGAAGTGTATGTTTTTCAGCCCCATGGCTTTGTGTAGAAAGGACATGAAAACTAAGTGTGCAGGTTGAAAAAGGCATTATATGGTTTGGATCAAGCACCATGTGCTTGATACGAAAAGATGCATGCCTACCTAATTGCACATGGTTTTGAGAACAGTCCAATAGAGAATTCCTTATATGTTAAGCATGCCAATGATGTGCTTTTGATCATTGTTGTGTATGTTGATGACATGCTGCTCACTGGTCCTCCTGAGAAGCATAGTGCTGATTTGCATGCCTCATTTGAGATGTTAGATTTGGGGCATTTGCATCATTATTTGGACATTTAGCTCATGCAAGTTGATGGCAGAATATCTTTATGTCAAACAAAATATATTAACACATTATTGTAGTGTTTTGGCCTTGAAGACTACAAACCTATTGCCACTCCTATGGAGATAGGTATATGATTGAGCCTTCATGATGTTGGAGATGCATTTGATGTTGTTCTCTATCACTACGCTATCAGATGCTTAATTTACTTATGCATTACTCATCCAGATATTCAGTTTTCTCTCTCACATATGAGCAGGTTTATGCACTACCCAAGTGTCAAGCATTGACAGGAAGTGAAGTGCATCTTTTGCTACTTGAGTGGTACCCGACTACTTGGATTTTTTAATCCCAAGGGGGATCACTATTGCCAGATTTAAGTGCTTTTTCTGACTCTGACTAGGCTAGTTGCTATGACACTCGTGTCCACTAGTGGCTTTTGCTTCATGCTTGGTAGCCCATGTATATCTTGGTTGAGCAAGAAGCACCCTACTATGGCTCCTTTTAGTTGTGAGGCTGAGTATAGGGAAGCTTTCACAGTGACTGTTGAGTGTGTGTGGCTTAGACGTCTTATGGATGATTTGCATGTTGGTAAATCTTTTGCCACCACCATCTTCACCTCACAATTAGAGCACATTGGCAGCTGTGAGGAACCTTGTGTTCCATGTTTGCACTAAGCACATTGAGGTGCATTATCATTATGTCAGGGAGAGGTTCTGTGCTGGAGAGATCAGTTTGACATATGTGCCCATGCATGAGACCATTGCAGACCTTTTCACAAAGGCTCTACCTCCGAAGAAGTTTGAAGACTTTCGCAAATCTTTGGGCTTACTTCCTTTTGTGGATTGATTCCACATAGCTTGGCACTTCCTTATACATGAGTGCCAGGTCCTCGTTCACCACATCACTCCTTGGGGAGATTTGTTGATATATTTAGGTAGTGATGTGTGTGAACACGCTAGGACCATCGGGGACACTTTTTTCCCTCTTTAGGAGGTTTTTTTACCCTGGCTTGTATATACGCCTATAACCCTAACGGATCACTTATCTTTGTACATTCTAGTGGTAATACATTCAATATTGTGTGTTGTGCTCCAAGCTTCTTCTTCTTCTTCCTTTTGTTGTTCACATGCTTTTGCAGACCTCAAACTCCAACAATCTTGAATTCCATTTGGAACTCCTTGGTACCATGTGAATGAAAGCAAGGATTAAGGTGACTATTTCCCATGCAACTTTCCTTATAACTCAAAGTTTTTTTGTTCTACAATTAACTTCTCAATTGCATGATTCATAAAACCATAAAAGTTTTGATATTTATGACCCGTCTAGGTCATTTGACTTTCCTTGATTCCTCTAGCCAAATTAAGTTCAGATAAGATCAAGTCTTTCTTTTTAGATCCCACCTTATACCTTACAATTCAAATCATGCTTAAGTCTTATCATCCTATTCATGTTTTCCAAATCTTAGTTTTCCTTCCTTAAGGAAAAAATGGCCCTATGTCATATCTTTGACTTAAGCATGTTTTTGTACGTTTCAACAAGAGTTTATTAGAAGTGAGTTAAGCTTTTCCGATTTCGATTACCATAGCATGGATATGCTCAAGTCATTGAACTTGTACCTGGGTTATTACGAACTTGGAATTCATTTGTGCATTGCATCCTTGATTATTTGGTAGTCACCTTGTTTGACTTCAATTTTCAAACACAAGGTACTTGATACCAAACATGCTCCCTAATCTTTGCAAAATAATTTGTTACATAATGTATGTTTTGCTTAGACATATCATGTTAATGATACCTTTCTTCCCGCCTTAAAGATTTCTCTTCCATAAAAACTGTAAGTTTCAAAGAAATCAGTGTTTGTGTTTTTTTTTTGAGCCAAACAATTTCATAACTTCATGGAGAAGAAATTGAAGCATTGATTGTGATCATCTTGCATTCTTCTAAACTGACTAGCTACGTTTTTCAATGTTCCACTATATCCTTGACTTCAGGCTTCAATTATCTATAAATGTGGCATCTCATACAATTCAATCGACTTTAGCGATAGTGTAGCCTAGACATCAACATGATATGGTTTTACGCTTCCACCTCAATGCAGACATCAATATGATAATGTTCACTCTCACTCCTGGATTTCTTATTGAATTAGACACCATCTTTGGGAAAACTATTTTTCTCTCATCCTAATCAATTAGAATTTTCTCAAAAAGAATATATTGAAATTATTGGTAGAAATGTAAGTTTTATCATCACCAGGCATTCATTGATAAGTTTTTTCTTTTTTTTTTTTTGTTTCAATGAAGATTGAGTATTCCTTGAACTATTTTTTTGTTCATGTGTATTCGAAAGGATCTTTTATGTGTCATCTGATAATATAGCTATTTATCTTAAGCTAGGTATCACTTTCGGACATAGTTGGGTATCTATCTCAAAGTAAAAAATCACTTGGAAATCTTTCATTTATCTTAAAGGAGTGGTAGCATCCTTATGGGCCATGTTTTGAAACATAGAGCCCTTTATTTTACCTCTTCTTCACTTCTTTTAAAGAGCTTCTAGTGTGCTCTTTACTTGTGTATCAATCATATTTGAATGGTTCATACTTCTCATATAAAGGAATAAACATTTTGGCGAAACAAATGCATGCATTTTCCATTATTTTGAAAGAATCTTCAAAGATTAACCCATCATTGTCCATAAGATTTCATACATTCGTTAGTTCTTTTGGACCTCTTTCATTCCAAGTTCTTCTTACTACCAGATCATGTTTTAATAAAAAGATAAATATTTTTTATCTATTGCTTCCACCATTTCGCCTTTCTTACTAGACATGGCATGGGTTTTATAGAACTTAAAAACCCATAAGGGAGACCTTATATTGTGTAATTAAGATTTTCTATTTTTTGGAATGTTTGGCTTTTGAATTAAAAAAATGTATAAAATTCTAATGATTTATTGAATCCCTTTGGCTCAATACAAATTATAATTTTATTCTTTGACTTCATATTAAGAAGTATTTTCTTATCTTAAGCTTGAACTAAGTAAACTCGATCTCTCTCTTATCCCACAAACCCATGTATATGTCATACACATGTAGGCAAGCACAACCAATATTTTCATTTCTTAAATTGTATACAGCTTGAATTTGATGCATAACCCAAAAATTTCCTCATGAACAAATATATATGTGACCCTTCATTGTTACCAAAAAACTAGGTCACATATATGCGTCTATTTTCAAATTCATATCTATTGAGACATGCAATAGAGTTTCTCTTACTTATACCATCTATAATCTTTCTAATGCACACTCTTATTCTATTTGGTTCTCAAAGAAAAGAAAACAATGTCAAAAAATTATTTGGAAGTAACCTATGTCTATTCCTTGACTCCACTTGAGTGCCTCAACTAAGGTGATGTAAACTTGCCACCTCTTCCATTTCAAAAGTCCTTGTGTGGCCTATCCATACTAATTAGTTGTATTGCCAGATATGCATCTACTCTTACAAAATTTCTAAGGATGTCAAATGCATACTTGATCTCATACATGAAACTTCTTTATGCTTTTGACATCATCTATGAGATGAGTTGAGTGCATAATATATATTCAATGTATGCCACAAGTCATCTAATGCTTTTCTTAATGTTACCAACTAAGAGCAAATTAATTGCATCCTAATTTAGATTTTATGCTCTCTTGTTTTCAAGATATCCACTTTATTTAATGCATTCGCTCTTGCATTTCAAAAGTAAAGTATGCAAGTCCCAAGCCGCTTGGTTGGTTGGTTGGGTCTTTCGCCTCTTGAGGCAGAGGCTAGGGTTCAACCCCCACCGGCAACATGTAAGGGATATATTATCATGGAAACTTATATCTTGTGGCTGATGTGCCACCGTTTGTCCTACCTCACGGTAGTTGTGACCGCAGTCTAACCTAGCTATGTAAACCCCTGTTCTTGTGGGATAAAGGGGTTCCCATGGGTACTATGCCCATCCTTGTACAGTCGCAATTTCAAAGGTAAAGCCTGGAGGAGTAGGCCTCGGTTGAACCTCCATTTGAAAAAAAAAAGTAAAGTATGCAACAAATATAAGAAGCAATAAAAGTTACTTGCCCAAATATTGTCGATGGGGGTTGAAAACCATTATTCCATATCCCTTCTTCGAGTTCCAGATCTTTTAGTTAGATAAAGAGAATAAATCTCATCCTCTTGAGAATTAATGTTGCTCACGGACATCTCCAAAAGATAAAGAAGGCTGATGGGTTGCCATCATATGCAAAGGTAACAGACGAAAGGATTTATGGAAAATTCATGCGAAGGTTGAACAAGGGGAGAGTTAACCCATAGCCCGTGAAATAGGTACCTTGAGGGCTATATTAAAGAGAGGGGCAAAGCTCTTGTATGATCACCAAGAAAGGGAGAGGGAGGGAGGCTCATTGGTTGCCATGGGTGGTTGTTCCTCCTTGTTCACGCGTCGAAATGCACTTGGGTAGTTTGGGGGGGGGGGGGGATCTCTTTTCATGCATGGGCAGGCAAATTAGGGGCTATTTGACCTCCCCAAGAGGTGATTCCCACCTTCTCGCTCAAGGAATGGATCATAAATCTACTTTTTTAGAGCTTCCAAACGAAGAACAAGAACTCACACTCATGGAAACAAGGCCCTATGTGACCATACGATGGAAAAAAGGTGTAACTAGATTGGTCTTTGAATATCAAGGTTGAGAAACAATTAGTTTCTAGTAAGAACTACCTAACCTAGACCACCACAAGGGAGAGAGGGTATGTTTCCACCAATCCAGTCCACCCGTGTATATACCTCTAGGCCAAGGGGAGGAGCCTAGACATATGCCCGAGTCAGATGGATTCTGAATAGGTCCTTCACATGGATTCCTAAAGAAAGAGACCACATGGGCTCCTAAAACTAGAGATCGCATGAAATCACATGTGTTTCGAAGTGAGAACTCCTCCAAGGCATCTAGAATTGAGTTCTTCTCAAGGATTAAGGCTGTAAAGCTTCAAAGAAATGTTTAAGCCTCAAACCATTCAACTAGAGATACTTTCCCAAGCGTTTCTCAACAAAGTCCAAGGGGTTTTGAACCTTTAAACCCATGAATTAGCCTCCTAACCCATGATCATATACACTAATCACTCTTATCCAAAATGTACTTACCCCAATTCATGATCTACTCAATTTTTGAGTCCGACTCCCTTGTTTGGTGAGCATTCGTTCTGTTTTTTCTTACACACATGTACCCATGTATGGAGTTGTAGATTATGCTATCAACAACCGCATTGGCATGCATAATAGCTATGCATAATATCAAGAACCGCATTGGCATGTAGATTATGCTATCAAGAACCGCATTGATTCAGAAATTAAGTGCCTCCATACTTTCTTGTATCTACTCGCATGCATGGCGTGATCTACTCGAACAAGCAACAATGATAGGAGATGACCACTTTTGGTCTTTGCAGAGTATTATTGAAAGGCGAGGTGGGTCCTTCCATTTCAATACATGAATGCATTTATTGATTTGAAGAATCTCACATTGACCACATGCATATATTACAAGCTTAACATATTCAATTTCTTTAATCTCTGTAACCTCAGCTCCATCACGCGAAATGTGAGCACTTTGATGTCGAATGACAAATAAATATTGTTAGCTTTCTAACAGAAAAGCTTTAGTTAAAATCTGACTACGCTGCAACGACATGTAGATTTTATAATTCAAGACTTTGGCTTTCGCCTCATAGTCCGCCAGCGGCCAAAAGCATCATCCATGTTGACTCTCTCCAGCCCCCCTCACCGTTTCTTTCTCATATTATAAACCGGCAGCTATGCTGCCAATGTGCGTTGAGACAACGTGGGTGCCAAGTTGCACCTTGCACAAGTAAACGTGCATCTGTCTCTCTCACGCACACACACACACATGCTCAAGCTTCATTTGTAAACTGTATGCGTGATCCTCAAGCCGACGCGATGCATCGTTCAGTAATGCTGTACTAATAGGTCATGGGACGCGCTGTCGCTACTCACCATAAATATGATAGTAAACGTGCATCTCTCTCTCTCTCTGTGATACTCATACACATGCATCTCTCTCTCTCTCATCTCTCTCTCTCTCTCTGATACCAAGCTTCATTTGTTAATTATATACGTGATCCTCAAGCCAACACCCTGAATCGTTCATCATATCAAGGTACCGCGCAATTGATATGCGGGTGCGAGTCTATGGTTTCCAATCTGCAGCAGCTTATATCGCCACTTTTCACCTACAGATCCTCTCTACGGTAGCAAGATAAGAGCGTTTTTGAGTGAATTTGAGTGCCATTTTGTCCACATTACGTTTGCTATAATAGGGTTGTGTGAATTAATCTCACACAATATGGTGAGAGCGGCGATGACAAACAAATAGTATCGCAGCAAGCGGGCATCGAACGCGAATGCCCTTCACAAGTGCGATATCACGGACGGCATCATTGCTTACTGTGAAGTACAGAACGAGCAGAAAACTAAAGAAGACAAGTGTGCGGTTGCAGGTGATTGCGCGGGATATCCGAGAAAAGTGAGAAAGCCCCCTGCAAAGGGCTCGAATAGAGGGCGTGGCACGGGCAAAGGTGGTCCTGAAAATGGAAGTTGCAAATACAGAGGAGTCCGACAGAGAGTTTGGGGGAAGTGGGTGGCGGAAATAAGAAAACCTAACAGAGGAGGAAGAATATGGATTGGGACGTTTGATTCTGCTAGAGAAGCTGCCCTCTCATACGATCACGGAGCACGGATCCTTCATGGGCCATCTGCATACCTCAACTTACCTGATGTAACCGACTTCACTGCTTGTCCTTCGCCTTTCTCCATCCCAGAGTTGTATTATGCGGGCTCTAGAACGCTTTCAGATTCTGCCTGTGACTCCGTTCCTCGTTCACATCGCTCCATAGCTGAAGAAACGAGTACTCCAGAGAGCCAAGTTCTGTCAGATGGAGAGGATGCTGAAGGGCTCTCTTTGAAACATAAGTTAGAATCGGAATGTCCGACAAAGAAGCCATGGCTTCCTGCATATGACTCTCACATGTATATTTCATCTCCGAGTGATGATGTCGTTTCACCCACAATGTCTTCAAATTCTCAAATATGCGTAGAGGAGCCAACCATTGGAAATATCATCCATTGCTCTGCTACACAGACGTTGCTCAAAGGATATATGGATTCAGATACTCAACCGGAACATCTCTGCTTAGAATTCGGCTTGAGCTTACCCTCATTGCCATTTGAGAAAAGTTTCATGGCGGATCTGGAAAGGAGTAGTGAGTTTCAGGATTCGGAATGCTTTGATCTGGAATTGAATCTTTGTAGCTAGCCATTGAATCTGTGTAAGATCATTAGGAGTTGATACATTGGTACCAAAACATTGAAAGAGAGGCTCTTTACAAGCTATACTCTATTAATCCATTCAGAAAATTTAAAAACAAAAACGATGAAGTTGCAAGGTAAATCTCCATGTGGACCATTGTCGACACTTATAATGTAATAAAGTTTATCACGTGTTGAATAATATCAGTAACACATGATGTTTTATGCATAATACTTCTTAGAAATTACGAGGTTATTAGGGGAATCTAGAAAAGCTCCATGTCTTTCCTCCATTTAATGTTATGAAATAACATTGAAACTACTTACATCTTTTCTTTAATGATCATGAAAATTAGAGTTTTAAATGGAAAAAGGGAGAAATAATACCCTTCTGCAAATCTTGTCCATTTCTTATATAGTTGTTATCTAGTTGATAAACGTAAGATGGATATCTATGGAAGACAAGCAAGCATTACTCAAACAAATACATGGCTAACCTAAATGCATTTAGTTTGTGGATGATACAAATGATAGCCTTTTCTTTCAGACATGTACCCAACAGAAATACATTTTACTGCTTTATGATCCAATTTTCTATGCTATTGCTGAGGCAATAATGCATATCTCACGCAACCAAAGACACACAAATGAGCTACAGATGACTTGCGACTAGGCTAAGCCTCATATGGAGTGATTGACTACAATGCTTTAGTGGGACCACTCTTAACTACATATGTTGCATACATAAGAGCTTCAAGCTAGAAGCTATGTGGTAAAGTGTGACTTTTGATCATACACCTTGCCATCTCCATGAGTGTCCTCATCTTTCTTTGAGCAACTCCATTTTGTTCAGGTGTATATGGTAATGTACACTCATGTGTTATCCAAGGTTTAACCAAAAATGTATAAGAGTCAGAAGACATACATTCTCCCCTTTGATCAGAATGGAGGGTGCCCATTTTACATGCTGATAGATTTTTAGCCAAAATCAAGAACTCTTTGAACCACATAAACACTTCGGACTTTGCTCTCAATTGATATCCCCATGCATGCATGGAAAAATCATCACTGAAAGTCACGAAGTAAAGGTAGTTCCCAAAGGAATGTGTTTGCATAGGACCACAAACATCAGTGTGACGAAGCTACAATTTTTTAGTAACTCGAACAGAACTATCTTTTAGGAAGGGGGAACACTAGATTTTGCCCAAAATATAGCTTTCACAGACATCTTTACCAAGTTCCTCAAGTTTCGGTAGAGAGTACACCATTTCACATTTCTATAGGTTTAGCAAACTAGCAAAATTTAGATGAAACATGCATGCCAAATCTTTGCATCTAAGATAGCCTGAGAATCTTGAACTCTACATGCTGAGTCATTCACAAATTTTGCATAATCTATGTGCTTATACAACCCATGATATAAAATGGTAGAATCAATAATAACATCGCCATTTGATAGATCATGAACTGTACATTTGTCATCAACAAATTTCAAAGCTAGACCGATCTTGGCTAATGTTGAAAGAGATAAAAGATTTTCCTTAATCCTTGGGACAAATAAAGCATTCAACAACGTAAAAGAACTACCATCAATACTAGTCAGAATGATCTTACCAACTCCTATGACAGGATACACTTCATCATCAATCAAAGAGTGGAAGCAAAACTCTGATATGAATCTAGAAGGCCATTTAGAAGAGTCTACACAAGTGAACTATTTGGCAAGAATTCATCAGCAAAAATCAACTAATCCTTCAAATATTTGATCTTTGTCAAAAAACTGTCCATGGAATCTCCGTCACTCGTGCTCACTCTTCAACTGTTTCCAAAGGTAAGCAACACATGCCTCATTTCTTCATTATATAAAGTGGTAAGTGTATCCGAGGCATCCTTAGCCCTTTTGCCAGAGCCAATGCGTGAGATAATGGTCCATCTAAAAGACAAAACTATCAATGCATGTGTCTGAGCATCTCTACCATCCCGATGAAGTTGCTTTGCAACAGGTGCATCAAGAATCACAACAGGAATAGGAACCTTAAGATCATCATCTTCAATGCCATCTGCATCACCTTCAATAACTATTTTTGTAGGTGAAGTAGGTAATCTTTGGACACCCTACACAATATTGCATAGTCCTTTTGTAACCAATACATGATGCATCATATATGACCATAATGGGTAACTATTACCATCCAACTTATCCTCAATGGCCAATGTACAAAATACATCATTGCTTTCAACCATGGCCACTCACTAAAATTTCTTGATGCAAAAAAACGATTGCATCTCAAAAAAATAAACAAAATTGCCATGTCGAGTTTTGCTAAACTTGTAGTAGGCTTCAAGGCGCTTGTATTGGCAAACTAAAACTTATATACATGTTTGGCACAAAAAGACAAAATTGCATGCATAAGCATTGTGATAGTGCATTCAGAGGCCCAAATGAGCTTAGATCCCAATTTCGACGCCACAAAAGGAAGTGGCTTTGAAATTTTAATCGCCTTGAGTATGCTCACCAAATTTTGTGTGATATTGATACTATGACCTAAGGGGTATCCGCAATGCCCTAGATGAAGTGGTGACCTCCTTTAATACCAATTGTTGGAGTTTGAGGTTTGTGAAAGCATGCAAACAACACAAGAAACAAGAAGAATCTTGGATTACAACACACAAAACAAAATATATTACCACGTGAATGTACAAATATAAGTGACCCATTAGGGTATATAAAAGCGGAGGGAAAAAAAACCTCCTAAAGAGGGAAAAAACTGTCCTGATGATCCAAGGCTTTTTCACACACACAACTACTGAAATATATCAAAAAAGGTGAGATATGCATTTCTTTACTTTTTGAAATGTCTTTTTAAGTTGTTGTATATGGAGCATTCATTCATATAGCTAGAAATATGAGACTTCTTTGGACATCATGACCAATTCAAGTGATTAGGGGTATCAAAGAAGCTTGGTTTTTCCTAATCGCTTGAATCGATCGTGTCCAAAGAGAACAATTATATGATGCTTATTTGCTTTTCCTTGTTATAAACAGTGTTTCTTCATTTGATTATGTAATGAATTTCACATTTCACAATTTTTTGATGGAGACACAATACAGAATCAAACTCATCCTTGAGAAATAATCTTGCTCACCGACATCTCTAAAAGATAAAGAAGGCTGATGGGTTGCCATCATATTCAAAGATAAGAGATGAAAGGATTTATGGAAAATTCATACGAAGGTTGAGCATGGGGAGAGCTAACCCAATTGGGTAAAAAGAGGGGCAAAGCGCCCATGAAGGATCCTTCATAAGATCACGGAGCACGGATCCTTCATAGGCCATATGCATACCTCAATTTACCTGATATAACCGACTTCACTCCTCGTCCCTCCTCTTCCTCCATCTCAGAGTTGTATTGTGCGGACTCTACAACGCTTTCGCAGTCTGCCTGTGACTCCGTTCCTCGTTCACATCGCTCCATAGCTGAAGAAATGAGTACTCCAGAGAGCCAAGCTTTGTCAGATGGAGAGGATGATGAAACTCTCTCTTTGGAACACAAGCTAGAATCGAAATGTCCGACAAAGAAGCCATGGCTTCCCGCTTATGACTCTCACATGTATATTTCATCTCCAAGTGATGATGTCGTTTCACCCACAATGTCTTCAAATTCTCAAATATGCGTACAGGAGCCAACCAATGGAAATATCATCCATCGCTCTGCTACACAGATGTTGCTCGAAGGATAACTTAGACTTTGATTTGAGCTTACCCTCATTGCCATTTGAGAAAAGTTTCATGGTGGGTCTGGAAAGGAGTGGTGAGTTTCAGGATTCGGAATGCTTTGATCTGGAATTGAATCTTTGTAGCTAGCCATTGAATCTGTGTAAGCTCGTCAGGAGTTCTTACATTAGTACCAAAACATTGAAAGAGAGGCTCTTTATAAGCTACACTCTATTAATCAATTCAAAAAATTTGAAAGAAAAAACGATGAAGTTGCGTATAAATCTCCATTGGACCATTCTCGACACTTATAATGTAATAAAGTTTATCACCTTATTGACGTTCAGTTGAATGATATGAGGATAAGGCTTGAACGTGTTGAATAATCTCAGTAACACATGATGTTCTATTCATAATGATCCTTGGAAATTACGAGGTTATTAGGGAAATCTAGAAAAGCTCCATGATTATCCTCCATTTATTCTTATGAAAAAACATTGAAGCTCCCTGATAGAAGCAAAACACTTCAAATTCTTCTTTAGAGTGATCATGAAAATCAGAGTTCTAAATGAAAGAAGGGAAAAATAATATACTTGTGCAAAAGTCGTATCTTGTTTATTTCTTATACAATTGTTATCTAGTTGATAAATGTCAGATGGATGTCTATGGGAGACAACGAAGTAGTACTCAAACAAATCCATGCAGGGTTGGTTCTATGGCACTCATACTACGAGAATACTTCAAAGAACATTTTTCTGCGTTACAATCCACATCATGGCACAGCTATGTTCACAATCCACATCATGACAACGAAAGAAGGAATTTTTCATGTTCCACAAGTTCCACCCTCCATGTGGAGTAGAATATGATTAGAAAATTATTTTCTTCAACAAGACATACAAATTCTCCTCCGATGTACAAAAGTGTTCTATTTCTTCCTAGTGCACATATGGCGGAGACACAGGAATTCAAATTCACTGTTCTGCACTCTTGTGTTAATACCTACATGATATCACACATGTTTTATCAACTCTTCCAACGGAAAGAAATGCATTTTTTTCATACTGTTTCCACCAGTCCTATGTGAAATGCGCCTAAGATGCATTCAGAAGTTAGTTGTTATCATTTCTTTTTTCATTCTATGGAAGTTAAAAAGTAGGTTTTTTGTTTAGATGGTATTGGTATTATAAGAAGTTAACAAGATTTAAATTTTGTAAAGAAACTTAATGTATTCGGTCCCCTTTCTTACTCTCTCTCTCTCCCTCTCTCTCTCTCTCTCTCTCTCTCTCTCTATATATATATATATATATATATATATATATATATATATATATATATATATATATATATATATATATATAACTACAATATATTAGAGGCATATCGACATTGCTCATACCTATAGTCCACCCCCAGTGTCGGTATGATCGATGGAAATTCTTAGAAGGTTTATGTTAGGCATATTGATGGCCACTAAATGGTCAGTATGCATTAGGAAAAAAGGTGAACCCTGCATGGGCCTTGTAAGGATCCCTAATTTTTAGGGATTAAGCTTAATTTTGTTGTTGTTTAAAGGGACAAAGTGCATTTAATAGGGCACTTTTTAGTAGGCTGGAGTAGGCTTTTTTTAAGGCTTACTAGGCAGTCCACGTCCCGTAGGACAGTTGGTTGAACTTTGGCCTCTTGAGGCGGAGGTCCAGTGTTCAAGTCCCGGTCTGGACATATTATGGCTTAGGCCAGTTTAACCCAGTTGTAACCATGTCTCTTTTAGTTGTAACCTTGTCTAACCCCTGCTTTGTGGGATACGAGGGGTCCCGCGGGTGCTATGCCCATTCACTTGTATAGTTGCAATTTCAAAGTTAAAGTCTGGGGGAGTAGGCTTCGGCTGAACCTCCATTAAAAAAGAAAAGGCTTACTAGGCTCCTCTCTCTCTTATATTAGAGAGAGAGAAAGGGAATCTACTTTCCACATCATCAAACTCGAGCATGTATGGGAATAAAAAAATGATTTTTTTTTCAAAGTCTCAATTTCAGTGTTTATTTACTTGAAAGAGCTAATTTTTTAATATATATGTCTGAAGTGAGTTTTTTTAGTTTAGTTTTTAATTTTCCTTTTGAAAAAGTATTTTTAAAATCCCTCCAAAAGTAGAGTGCCACATCATCAAATCCGTAACTATTCTTCCCCCAAAAAATGACTTTTTCAAAATTTCATCATTTTTTGCTATTCTCAACGGAAAAACACACTGTGACCCATCCACATCCAAGAAAACAAAATTTTCCCAAGAAAATCATGCTCTAGCATCTCTTCCAAACAAATTTCTGGTCTCGTTCTCAGTATTGTCTAATTGCTGGAAAAGATGGTGTTGACACCTATTACAAACCTCACATTAGGACATCCTCATGCTCCAACATCAACAAGTATCCATGTTCGTGTGCCCAGAGATTTTGCTCCAAATACACAGTGCAACAATGATGTGAACTCCCAAAATGAGCGTCGTGAAGCTGGAGAAAAGAATATTGATCATTGGACTCATGGTTCATTATACCTCCTGATCCAATGTCTTCTTACCATCCAACATTCCATAACCTCTCAACTTTACTTCAGTTCATCGGTGCCGGTAAAGCTGGGCTCTTAGGTTATTATCAACGATTATGTACACATTCAACTGTCATTACTAAGTATTGGATTCAACAATATCAACTGAATCATACAAGGTTGGTCACTTTAGAAAGCACAATCATATCTTTACAAGAAAAGCTTGTAGAGCTTGAAAAGCATATGGAAGAAAAGGAGAGAAAAATTGAGAAATTAAACACCACTCTCCAACACTTGAGAGAGACTCCACTTGGGATGCGATGTAGGAGATGATCATTAACATCCTTTGACTCTCTTTCAATTGGTGGTGGAGCACACAAATGACAAGTTTTTACGATAAGCTATATATATATATATATATATATATATATATATATATATATATATATATATATATATATATATATATATATATATATATATATATATATATATATATATATATATATATATATATATATATATATATATAGGTCATTCGTTGAAGATGTTAGTGCTTCATCAACAACAGAGGATCAATTCAAGTTATTAAATTCTTGTTTGACCAAAAAGCTGGTGGTTAGTATTTTGGAGTCACGAATAGGAAACCTTATCAAGAAGCAAGTGATTAAAGATTTCACAAAAAAGTTACAAGATATTATCACTCCTAGAGACGTGCAGATGGTATGTGATGAAGCAGGAATTAGTACTAAAGGATACAGTGCATTGTACAATCTTTTGAAGCATTCATTACAAAGAGAAGGTATTTTGCACAATATGTTTCCATCTCCTTACAAGGTATCGCTTAAGAAGTCAATGTCCAATGAAAATATAGCTAATATTCTTGGAAACTACTTATATATAGAGGATATTATGCCTATGTTCATTTATCATTTATCTACATCCAAAAAAAAAGTTGAAAAGCACAACTTCAAATGGATTTCCTTACACAAAGTACAACAACATATTCGTGGATTTGGAGAGGCTTCAATAGGCAATGGTTCGATTTTACAAATCTACTATACCAGGTATGTCCACTATTGTTACCTGGATATACATTGTATTTTGATGTTATAAAAATTTTGGTAATTTATGCAGATTGTAATACCAAATTAAAGTTCATATTGAAGCTAGATGAATGGTAGATCATAAAGGGACGATGAATGGAGAAATTGAGTTTGACACTCATGAATGAAGCTATGAAAAATACCATATCTGATGAAAGTAGTAACTCTAGCTCTAACTCTACATATAGTGTTCAATCCGAGAAGATATATGGTGGTTAGGTGCTATTGAAGTACCTAAAGAATCCAATTATGTTCTTTCATGGATTTTTAGTAGGAACCCATGGATCACTAAGGTAATAGTTTCTCAAATTCATGGTGCAAAGCTCAACATAGAAAACTTAGGTGATTTTGAGATAGATTGGCACTTGGGTGGGGATTTAAAAACTATCAAATGCATGTTAGGTTGCAAGCAAGGTGCATCTGCTCTTTATCCATGTCCATTTTGTACACGAGGCTATAAAGTAACAAAGGGACAACAAAAAAGACTATCTAGCTTAGATGAATACATAGATGCACCTACTTCCATAGAATGGGATAGACCTTTGTTAAGGTGTCCAATGTTAGAAATACCTAACCGTGACACATTAGATAAAGATTGGAAACCCATTATTCCATTTCCATTAATTAATGTTCACTTTTGCACATTGCATGCCTTCATGAGAATATTTGATAGATTATTGAAGCTCCACATAGAATATGTATTTTCCATGAAGCCAATCGATAAATCTGTACAAGCCATCAAAAAATTGGAAGAGTTACTTAATTCGATTGGTTGTCATGGTGGTAATGTAACTCTAGTTGTCAAAAAACCTAGTGAATTGCAAAACAGTTTGCAACAAGTGTCAATGACAGGGAAGAAGGCAAGAAAATTTTTCAGAAGAGGTATGAGCCCTAAGAAAAATGAATGTGGGGAGCTATGGAAAGACTTGTGCGTGATCACCACTGATAATGATTCTCAAATTGACCTTAGTAATAGGCGAAAGAAGGTTTGGTCATGGTCAGATAAGTTGGTAGGCTTAATGAGTCTTAATAGCTCCAACAAAAATGACCGTCAGTTGTCTCAAGTTACATTAATGGAGTTTGCAAAGTGTTTCATCCTATCTTGGGGAGAGAACAATATTACACATTACATTGTAAGTTTTCTTATTTTTTCAAATTTCTTGCTGATAAGAGTGTGTTATATGTACTTATATCATTTCAGCATATTTTATTTGCACATGGAGCATTTTTTGTGCATCGATATGGTTCGTTGGAGATTTTTAGGACACAAGGAATGGAGAAGTCACAGTACAAGGCTAGAGGTGTTTACTTCAAGAACACACGACATGGTGGTGGTGCAATGCAATCAAACTATATGGAAGAGATGTTTAGTTGGTTTTATCGTACTACATTTTCAAGGACATATGCAATGGAACGAGCCAAGGAGTCGAAAGTTGCAAAATTTGCAAGAATTAATCAACACAATTTAGCTAGTGAAAAATGGAAGTCATCATTGGGACCTTTACGTCATGCTCAATGGCGGGCTACAAGAACATGATAGGGTTCATCATGGAAGTGAAGTCATTTAATACATTCATGGAATTTTCTTAATAATTCATAAGGTTTGCTACACACTAATCTCTTTTTTTGCAATTTTTAAAGGTAATTTTTTATTTTTTAACTATTTTTTGTCCATTCAGATGTGAAAAAACCCATTTTAAGTGAAACATTATAAAAGGAGACTCATTGTCTCATTTCAACATTATAGCACTAAAGAGGATGGCACGAACAAAGCAAACTACAAGGAAGGATCCCATTAACTTTCCTAGCTATGTGCAAGGCACTCAGAAGCCACCATGGATGAATCACCACAAAAGGCCACGTAGTGTCTCATGCTCTGCATCCCATCGCGAAACAGGTGGTGGTCATACCTATGGGAGTGAACAATTGCATGAACAAGTGGCACATGGGCAATCCAGAGAAGAGGCCGTACATCAACCCCAATCACCACCATCATCATATGATGAGCCTCCATCACCAAAGAGACCAACAAAGACAAGGGTGAAGGAGCGTGCTCATAGAAAGGTAGTTTTTTATGACGCTTCTGATGAATCGCATGAGGATGTGTCTCAACAACATTCAGAATCAAGTGAGGAGAGTCAAACAATGCCACCATGGGTTAACCAAGAAATACCTGCAAATCATAGGGTTACTATAGCGAGAAAGACTCTACCAACAAATCAGGGGGCCATACCAAATGATCAAGAGAGGGAGAAAAGCCAACAACAACATCATGAACAAGGAGAAAGCTCAAGACGCGTGCAACGTAAGAAGAAAGTCTTTCAACCCTGTCGTACACCACCCCAACCAAGACCATAGGAAAATGTTCAACGAAGACCACCACCACCACAAGCTAGAGCACCACAATGAAGAATAATATATCTGAAGGCATTTGTAGAGATAAGGCACTATCAAAAGACAACTGAGCTTCTGATACCTAGAAGACCCTTTGCAAGGGTGGTTAAAGAAAAGTTACAAAGGTATTGTGCAAGGTTAAGGATCAAAGCTCTAGCTTTAGAAGCTTTACAAGTGGCATCTGAAGCATATTTGATATCAATGCTCGAGGATTCCAACCTGTGTGCCATCCATGCTAAGCGAGTCACTATACAACCGAAGGACATATAGTTAGCTAGGAGAATTAGGGTTGATCGTAGCTAAGTTTTGTAATTGATCTCTACAGAGAAGAGATTTTTTATAAATTATGCCATTTTCAATGAAACATGAGCACTTCTCCTCCATTCTCTTTATAATCTCATTATTTAGAATGAAACATGAGCAGTCATTACACATTTCCATGTGTTTTCTTGTGATAATCTCTCATATATCAGTGGTTGTTTTCTTATCCTGTCATTTTGGTCATTGTATATTGATTAAATGCTAAAACCAAGGCCAACCACAGAAACACGGGAGAAGCTATTCCAAAGCATTTGGAATGCCTTCTCTCGCGTTTCTGTGGCTGGGCCTAATTGGGCCTTCTATGAATGTTTTTTGATTGTATGGTCAATTGGATGAGTGTTTGGGCTTGCAATGAGTGTTTGGATCTTGTATACCAAGGTAATCTTATGAAGCCTAATTTGTAAGATGGACTATTTTTGACCTCCCTATACCTTGCACTATGAATTTCTAAATACATACATGAAAAACATAGCTATGGGACATATGAGCACACCATTTTGAAACCTAGAAAATTTTCATTCTTGAAAACATGCATTTACTGTAGTTGTACTCTCTGGTAAGGTCATCTAGGGCATTGAGAGAGCAAAAGAAGCCCTGCCACAGAAACGCGGGAGAAAGCCCTGCAAAGGTTTTGCATGCCATTCTCCCGTGTTTCTGTGGCACGGCTTTCTTTGGTCTCCCAATGCCCTAGATGACCTTACTAGAGAGTTCAACTACACTAAATGCATGTTTTCAAGAATGAAATTTTTTTAAGTTTCAAAATGGTGTGCTCATATGTCTCAAAGCTATGTTTTTCATGTATGTATTTAGAATTAGTGCAAGGTATAGGGAGGCCAAAAGTAGTCCATCTTACACTTGGAAGAGAGGAATAGTCCATTAATTCATGAGGAGTGAAGTCATGCTCAATAAATTACATGCAGGTCCAAAAGAATTTCACATAATATACTAAAAAAGAAAGACTTGATACAATTGTAAATAAAGCAAAGTCAAAATTTGGTATTAATTCAATTGTTTACATCAATTGGCTTTGAGTTTCTCAATGACTCTCTTTCGATGCTCCAAAGCCATGGGTAGGGTGTAAGTCAAAATTGAGGTTGCTATTTCATCAACATTTCTAACTCCTAGACCTAGAGATATACCTACTTGACCTAAGACCTTTCCACGGAAGTTGGAACCTAAGGTTGTAGTTACAAGGGATCTCTTAACTAAAAAGATACAATTACTCCCCTATGTAATGGTTGATAAACAAAGCAAATTACTTAAGGCCTTTAAACACCATGTCATGAAGTGTCCATGAGGACTGAACTCTTTATGGATAATTACAAAATGTTCTTTGGGAAGTTTCCCAATGTAGTTTGCAAGGGATGAGCCACCTCCACGAGCCACTCGATCACCTCCAGTCCTTGCTGCAAACTTGTCGACTTCAATCACCTCCTACACAAAGTTTTATGATTAGTAGCTGCATGTGGTTGTAAGAATGAATGACATGAATTGAAGATACTTACAACTTGAACTCTATCTTCTTCTTCTCCTCTCTCTTGAAGATGTAAATTAATGGTGGAGTGGGACATCCCACTCTGCTCGATTACTAGTGAGGCGGGAACCTCTGATTCCAATATCCTTTCTTGTGCATTACTAAATTTTTCTTCTGTGATATGTTGATGTTCACTTGTAAGTATGTCATTGCAAACCAATTTTATTTTGTCGGCCACTGACTCACCAAATGCCAAACACTTTTTCTCCAACAAGTCAGAGGTATTATCCAAAGGACACTCTGACAAAGTACAAAACAAACTTAGGCATTCATCGAGCCATAGCTCGAATGCCTTCTCTACATCATGTAAAAACAAATATTCTTGTCCCTAGACAAGAACCACTCAAAAAGTTTCAATCTCCACCTCTCGAATAGTTGCTTCTGGCTTTGAAGAGGTGGATGGCTTAGGCACTTCTTTCAACTTATCATCCACACCAAGAGGATAAGTTTTCTCAATAGCTTCTTTCTCTAATAGGAGATTGAAGGGTTCTTGAGGTGGTTCCTTTTTATCATCGACTAAACCACGTGTAAGAAGATGAGGGATCTCATGAGGAATTGGTTCTGGTTCCTCATTCAGAAAGATAATTGTGGTAGCAATAAATGATAGATATTTTGCACCCATCTTGCGTTTCCTATTCAATCTCGTTATAAGTGGCACAATTTCATCAAGAAGGTGCCCTGCTTCCTCTGCAATTACCTGGAACCGTTTAAATCATTTTGCAAATGCCTCATCACCTTTGTGAATGTAGGTGAGAAGGTCACATGGAACCCATGTTCCATCATATGGTGGTATTTTGATGGAGAAACGCAATGTATGAACTTGCATATATTGAAGTAGCTCCTCCAAAGCATCGGCATTCATTTGCACGGTTCCATGAAGGTCAGGAACCTTGGAGAGAAGATCATATAGGTCATGTTGACCTTTATAATATGAATCCTCCAAAAATTCTAGAAACTTCTGGCATGCGTTCTTAGTAGGTATAGAGGTGGAAGCCATAGCTTGCAAATGCGGACTGCTCTATCACCCAATGTAGTTGGAAAAGTGAGAAATGAGGAGAGAGGACTCCTATTTATAACTTTTCTAGAATTTTTAAGTGATGGGTCCCACTGTCTCATAGAAGTGACTTTTCCTTAAATTAAAACATTAGAGTTTTGGAAAGGAAAACTTTGACATTTGAGATCACATCAAAGAAAATAAACAATAAGAATGCTCTTTCAAGAAAAACCTTAACAATGTACAGATACAAGTAGAATGTGGCCAAAATATCCTTGAAGCAGATGTGAAAATATTTTCATTGTGAAAATAGGTTTGTTTACAGGTTTCACACTATCTTTACAAAAAAGAGCTATGACAATGAAATTTCAATTTCATCCATGCTCCAAACTGCAAGAACCTTCAATTTATCTTCCAATCTCTTTCCAATCTGTGGACAATTCGTAAAAGAGTAAAACATTTTGAAATCATGAAAAATAGTGATAGAATAAGATATATATATATATATATCTATATGTATATATGGAATACAACTCTTACCTTCTTCCCTCATATTCGAAATTTGAAATCATGAAGATCATCATATCCCATGATAAGTAAGTGCTCTCTCAAGTTGGCCAAGTTCTAGTGTTCATTAACTAAAACCACCTCCATATCATTGTTTGGTAACTTCACATTAATTTCAAATGAAACTAAAGATCCATGCTAGCTTTGCAAAGGTATCCACTCTCCTAGTTTACACATCCAATGATCATAATAAAATCTAATGTACAAAGAGGTGCGATGTTTTAAATAGCGAAACCCTATACCTGTGTCACCAATTCTACAATGATATCTATCCCCTTTTGACAATCCTTCTACATAACCCCAGTTTTCCCCTATCAAACCTTCTACTACCTCGTATGTAATATCTTTACTTAGGAACATTGTAGGAGTTTCTACAAAAGGAATGCCTTGAAATATGAAAACAAAGCAATGGATTGGTAGAGTCCAATGAAGACCTATTGATCTAGACACTCGCGTGAATTTCAAAGAGTTATGTATGTCCATCACCATCTTACGCTTGAAAGATGATATGGACCAAAAATCAGGTTTTGACCACTCTAAACTAAGAAGAGAATCAACTTTGATAATCTCCAACGTTCCATATTCACCATCTATAGAAGGAACAATGTACTTGTGAGTGTAAAAGCAGATCCTTTCATGAATAAGTTTAGCAGGAGGTACATCTAGAAACACTAATGCCCCAATTGTCTGCATGTAATGCTTTGAAAGTTACTGTAAAACTATGAAGTGGTTGCTCTTCCACTAAACTAGAAGAAAATATGACCGTAACAAAGAAAAACATATGAGATGACTAATTAAGACTTTTAACACCACGAAGCATTGAGAAAATAGAAATACTCACAATGGATTGGATATATAATTCTATTAGAGTTTTTTAACTTCATGGTTGAAACTGTGAAGACATGTTGTACAATAGCAACCATCCCACCATGTGTTTGCTGCTTGAAGCCTAAGAGCTTACCTTTCCAATGAAGATCCAAATTTCCACAATCTCGAACACGATGAGGACCAAGTCCAGATGGCTGCATGTACACCCATGCACCTTTGCAAAACTCTTGTGGTAGCCAACTTCTTTCCATTGTTTTGATGTTGTGGCACGCCATTGTGTGAACTTCGTCTTTTGGTCGCCTACAAGCTCTAGAGGTTTCCATGGGACTAAGAGTTGTTGTCATTGCTGCATAAGTTGGGAGAATGGTAGGAGGAGAAACAATGCTTCTGTTGTATGGTATGGAGAGAATAGAGGTGAAAAATATGACTTTTTGGGTTTTGGGTATGAAAATGGGAGTTTGAAGAGGGAAAGTAGAGGTTTTTGAGTTATTTTGAAAAAAGTCACTTTTTTAGCTAGAAAACATGCACAGATTTTGAATTATAAGTAAAAAATAGCACGTTTGACCCTGAAAAGTGATATGGAGGTCATTTAATGGTATTATGATGAGTTTTACAACTTTTTGAAAATTTTGAATTTTTGGGCCCAACCTGATTATGAGATTTCTTCTCTCTCTAGAAGACAACCCTGAACATAGAGGAATCTTGTCCCCTCTTCCCCCTTCAGCCTAGTATTCTATAGGGTATAGAATGTGGCCACCACCTTGTTCTGATTGGTCCATCACTAATCACTCCTTAAGCTAAAAGGTCCATGCAGGGTTCACCTTTTTTCCTAATGGACCATTTGAAACTGACCATCAGTATACGTACTGGTCGTCCGTATAGGTGTCAGTATGCACAACGCTATAGGCATTAGTATGAGCGTCGGTATGCGCATTGGTAATTTCTTGGAGATTACCAACGCTCATACCTGTGCTCATACCGACACCCCTAGCAACACGTTGTTTTAAACATATCCGGACCGGAGAGGAAAAGCTCAACATTTTGCATGTGTTTTGAACTCATTAGTGCTTCTATCGAACCTGGACGCGTGAACTGAATTGTGACCTACATTTCTTTTGCACACACATACAAGGATATCTTTCTCTACACACACACTCTCTCTCTCTCTCTAGATTTTGTAGCTTGGTAAGTGATGCACATACTCTTTCACCCTTTCTCTTTCTCTATGTTTTTCATTGTCTAATTTCTCTTCTCTTTGGTTTTGCAGGAGTTTTTTGGCATCAATTCTTTGGAATTTGATGAGAGACGAGGTTCATTAGGCTTTGATGATAATGATCTAAAAGCTAACATCAATGTAAGTGATTTTTTTGTTCTCTATTGAGAGAGAGCATACATACACACACATATACACACACATACACATACATATGCATGCATACATACACACACTTACATAAACACACATGCATACATACACACATACACACATGCATAAACATGCATATGCATACATACATTCACACACATACGTACACACACATACATACACAAACATATGCATACATACATTCACACACATACATACACACACATACATACATAAACACATGCATACATACATTCACATACATATGTACACACACATACATACACACACACATACATACACACACACACACACATACATGCACATTCACACATGTTCACACACATACACACACATTCACTCACACACACACACATTCACACACATACATACACACACATACACACACATTCACACACATACACACACATACATACACATACACATACAATATTACATATGCACATGCATATATTACATACACACATGCATATTATATACTCACAACATATTACCTACACAGATGCATATTCATGTATATGCATGATGCATACACACATATACATACACACTCACATACATATACA
The DNA here is from genome assembly GCA_020310875.1 of Ceratopteris richardii. Lineage (NCBI taxonomy): Eukaryota > Viridiplantae > Streptophyta > Polypodiopsida > Polypodiales > Pteridaceae > Ceratopteris > Ceratopteris richardii. Next base: position 54,056,119 of record CM035434.1, read on the forward strand.
AACACATACATATATACATACACACTCACACATATATACACACACACACTCACATACATATTACATACACACATGGATATACATACACACACATATGCATACACACATGCATATGCATACATACATACACAAACATATCCATACACACATATATACATACATGTACACACACATATACATACTTATACACATATACACACATAATACATATACAAACATATATTCACACACATGCATACACACACATACATACACATGTACATACACAAATATATGCATGCATACACATATACATACACAAACATATGCATACTCACATGCACTCACATACATATACACACACTCACATATATACATACACACTCACACCTATAGACAGACACTCACATTCATGCAAACACACATATACATGTTTTAGGTCTTAGGTCTTTAGGATTAGACTTTTAAGTATTTTATATACATACAATAAAATCAAATATATATAGTTAAATATATAAAAAATAAGTTTTTAAGATTTTTAGATTTTTTACATATATCTAAATATAAAAAATAGGGTTTAGGGTTAAATTAAATATATACAAGAAAAATATTTTAAATATATATATAAAATAGGATTTTAGTATAGATAAATAAATATGAAAAGAGCTAGTGTTTTACATATATTAATTAAATATATAAAAATAGGATTTTAGGGTTTTCTTTTTGAATTAAATATATATAATTAAATAGATGCAAAATAGAGTTTTAGGTTAATATTAACATATATAATCATAAATTTATAAAAATTAGGAAAAATTAGGATGTTTACACATGCATGCACACACATACACATATACACATAGGATTAGGGTTTAGGTCTTTAAGATTAGGGTTTTTAGGCTATTTACACATATTGCATACATACATATACACACATAATACATATACACATACTCATATATATACACATGCATACAGCCATATACATGTTCTAGGTCTTGGTCTTTAGGATTAGGGTTTTAGGGTTTTTACACATGCATACACATATATACACATAGGATTCAGGCTTTAGGTAGTTTACACATGCATACATACATATACACACATAGACACATAATACATGTACACATACACACCTATATACACATGCTCACATACATATACATGTTTTAGGTCTACATCATTAGGATTAGGGTTTTAGGGTTTTTACACATGCATACATATATATAGACATATACACACATGCATACATATACACATACATATGTATATACACATGCATACACACATATACATGTTTTTGGTCTAGGTCTTTAGGATTAGGATTTTAATTTTTTTTACATATATATAATTAAATATATATAATAGATTTGTAGGGTTTTGAATTAAATTAAATATATATAAGAAAATAATTAAGAAAATAATAAGAAAAAAATTATGATTTTGGTATAGATAAATAAATATGAAAAGAGCTAGTGTTTTTAAATATATATAATTAAATATATAAAAATAGTATTTTTGGTTTTTTACATATATATATAATCAAATTTATAAAATATAGAGTTTTAGGGGTTTTTAATTAAATTAAATATATATAAGAAAAACATATATTTGCTATGTTATTTTGTACACTATTGTTTCTCTGTATTTCCATTATTATCATATGCTAATTATTTGAGTTTTTTTGTTGCATAGCATGATGGGAGATAGCCCTCCAATCACTCTACATTCCATGATAGAGGATCAAGTTTTGGAGTTTATATCTCAGGTACCTCCTGTGTATATGGCTGTCGTGTCATTGTACTGGATCACTTGTGGTAGGACTCCCCCTGGACTCACTTCTGGCAGCCTCACTCTTGTTGGCATCACTCCCACTGGCATCACTCCTATAGGTGGGGCTACTCCGACTAGAGGTATGTCTCCTGGCTTTATGACTCCACCACGATCGCCTTTCCAGCCATCTCCTAGTACCTCTAGTACTTGACATATGCATTCGACACCTCAGCACAATACAGGTGCTAGTCGATCTCGTCGGTCGAGGTCACACTTTAGAGGAGGAGGTTCGAGGACTGGATCTACAGGTGCCTCTGGAGGAGGTGGATGTTGTGGAGGCAGTGCGAAGGACGTTGTCTCTCCCACTTCTACGCATAGAGAGAGTACCTCAGATGTAGGTTTGCCACATGGTACACCACGTATACCTTGGGGTGCTCATGATCATAACAACTCCAAGGTGTATAGTATACGTGATGGAGCTCCAATGATGGATGCAACCAGAAAGGCCATGGGTTAGCATATACAATGGTTTTGCGCCATATAGTTTGGACACTCTATCATGTTGAAATGGAGTGAACTTATATCACAGAGATGATTTATCAAGAGTTTTGACCAACACATGGGCATCATATTGTCATCTCAGAGTGGATTGAGCACATGGCATGTGAGGTTATGTCTCATTGATGATCCAAGGCTTGTGATGCTTTTAGAGCAAGCTTACCGAAGCGTTTATGGTTAGATGTTGAAGAGTTCTTAGGGAGGCGATTAGTTGGCCCTCTGCGCTTTGGAATGCGATTAGAAGTGAGGTCCTTTAGAAAATTTGGAGAGTGTGATACTCATCTAACTTTGACAACCTATTTAAGATTGGTCCATTGAAGCCTCTCTAGACTTTCTACTAGGAGGATTAGAAACACCAAGCGATCTCCCCCCTTCAAGCACTAAAAAGTCTTTGTTATAGAAAACAACAAGCTTAGGAGGATGTATCTCCCACATGAAGAGACCAAGACATTGTAAAACTCCTTACTTTATGCAATAATTTTCTTTTATTTCCTTGATTCCCTCATAGGGGAAGGGCATTGGGGTTTTTGGGCTCCTTTGTACCTCCTTCATTTCTCTTGTACTCTCTCCTTTGTTAATATAATTTGAAGTCTTTTTTTATAATATTGAGAATGGAGTATGAATATATTTGATAAACTTTTTGATAGCTTCAATTTGAAAAAATAATTATCATAGGTTGATATTCGTGATCAGTGTAGAACTTCTCAAGATAATTAAAAGCTAATATTTATATTTTATTTGAGGACAAGTTAGAAAGGAAATATTCGTGATAAAAACTTTATTCAACAGTGATGATTACGTTCGGAATTTTTTTGCGGTTGGATGTTGCTTGTTCTACTATGAATAATTTTATGATTTTTTGGAAATCATTTTCCTCTTTTCTGAATGTGTCATTAGACTTGATGATTCATTAGGATTCTATGGATTCTATGATGATTCATTAGCTCTGTAAGGTTGTTTGTGATGTGCATAGTTTACTTTATTGAATACATTATATAATTAGCTGTAATCAAGTTCTGAGGTTTGAAATATTTTTCTTATTCTAACACTTGCGTAGTGATGAGTCAATGAGTTCAAGAAAAATACATTGAAAAAAGGGGATATATTTAGAGTCGGAGTTATGAAAGCCAGGCGGAAAATGATTATTGTTTTTTTTTTCTAGCTGAGTGATGAACTAACTCTCCTGTCCTTGTCCAATCACTCTCCTGTCACTCCCCCTGAAATCGATCTCTCTTTCTAAGCCGAGGGTTTGTTTCATCAAGGCTCATTGACAACCCCAAACGAAAACGTTGTCTATTTGTATGCTCTATGGTTAGATCAATTCGAAGGTTGCTCTTTGACTTCCTCTCAAAAGTTAGCACACTTCCGATCTTAAATGGCTTCAAGAGTTTTCATTCACATTATGTGTTAGAGAAGGCTATGAATGTATGAGAGTGAGTAAAGGTTCTCACTGTTTTGGAACACAGGTGCTAGACGTATTATGAGCATTTTGAGACTATAGATATAAGGAGGGTGAGAAAAAGATATATATTTATGCCATAATGCTCGGGTAGACATTTTATAGTCTCTTTGAGTAATAAAAAAGAGATTTGTCACATTGAGACTATTGTAGAGTTTGTATTTGAAGTTGAAACTATTCGAGGTGCAATATCCCAATAGAAGGAAAATTGAGGAAGGGAGGGGCCGAATGAAGGACGTGATAATGAGAGGGAGAAAGAAAAAGAGAGTGAGAGTGAGTGAGAAAGAGTGAGAAAAGAGATTGGGTGAGTGCGAGTGGGTGAGAGAAAGAGTGTAAGTGAAAGAGAAAGAGTGTGAGTGAGAAGGTGTGTGAGAGAGTGAGGAAGAGTGAGTGAGAGAGAGAGAGAGAAATAGAGAAATAAAGAAAGACTAAGAGAGTGTGTGCGAGAGTGAAAGAAAGAAAATGTGAGAGAGAGTAAGAAAGAGTGTGTGAGAAAGTCTGGAGAGGTAGGAGTTCGGTTAGTCATCGCAAGAAAGTAAGGCTGGGAATGTGAGGGAGAGGATCCAACTGAAAAAGAAAACAAGCGTGCCCAACCCAATTGATGATAAAGAACCCCTGGAAATAGGACAAACAGATACATTTGGGACCACTTTGTACACCACCTTAGACCTTATCATTTTGGCGATCCTGCTAGAGATCCTGAAAGGGAATGCATTTGAGTGCGATTGTGGACTTACAATAAGAAGAGTTTGAAAAAATACAAAAAAAAATCGAGCAGAATATAATTTTTTATAAGCACTTTCTCTACGAATTAGGACCCTATTCAATTTGTAGGAGGAATGACTGTTCCAAAATGAATAGAAGCACTAGGTGCCCTATTTATAGCCTCTTGGCATGTGGTATATTATTCTTGTACTCGGTGGAACAATGTATACATCATAATGCATGCCTAAATGTGTTGGCACAATGGCACTAGGTTCAATATATGTTAGCTCCACAATATTAACCATAAGGGATTGCATTTTTCCTTCCCTCTTTCTATTGATGGTCTAAATTTTGATTACAATTTCTTAAAGGAGGGTTATACCCCCAATATCTTCTTTTTTTACTGAAATTAGATTAATAGAAAAAAAGTAAAACTACAAAACCTTTAGAATCATGAAGCGAGATGATCAAAACATGTATACAAATGGGCATTATGCCAGACGAGGATACACTTATACCAAATTTATAAAGCAGAGTTAGTTCATATTGGAGGAAAGAAAAATGATCTTGAAGATATTCTATAAAGGGCATAGTATGATGACTCGCAATTGGGGAGAATTGGAGAAATAAAAAATCTTACTTACGAGACCACCATGTTTGTATATGCACTATTTGACGAATCTAGTCATGATAAAAGTTGTATATGATAGAAGTATGCGAAAGCTTGCATTCAAATTCTTCTTAGGAATGGATTGATATGGAGATATGCTCAAGGAAAAATTAAATTTCCACAATGAGTAGTTGAAATAATGGATTTAAAAAAAATTGTGATGAAAGATCTACATGAATCTTCATGGACAAGCCATAAGGATTTTCTAGGCACATATGAGAAAACCAAGGAAAGATATTGGTGGCAAGGTATGTATGTCAATATTACTTCGTATGTTGCATCATATAAACAATGCTAAATGCACTCATCAATGAGAGGCACTACAATAGGTTACATTTTACCTATCCTCCTAGCATACATTACAAATGGATTTTTGACTTAGTGACTATGTCTTTAAGGATTAACAACATGTGATATATTGTGCTTGTGAGCATGCATCTCACTAATCATGTTGAAGATAGAGCTTTACCTACGAAAGCAATGGAAATTTTATGTGAATTTGTATTAGAATATGCATTTTATAGATTTACATATGTGGAGAAAGTTGAAGTCCATCGTGAGGGATCACTACTAAGCACTCATAACGCCCAGAAAACAGTGAAGCTTTTGAGTCGCAATTTCTTTTTTTTGCCGAGTTAGTGAAAGTTATGAAGCGCAATTCTTTACGAATCAGTGACCAAATGTAGCTTCACCCTCACAAAGGGAGATAAACTTCTGTACAATAAACTGACGATTGAGCTTGCGGACATCATCACAACTGAAAGCGGTATTTGCGCTTTTATTTTTATATGTTGCTGCATTGCGGATTGTTGAAGTGTTTTTTTTTTTTTTTTTTAAATGTAAAGGAAGCTCTGCCTTAGCCTACTCTCCCGAACTTAAATTAAATTAAAAAAAAGTATAAAAAAAAGGCACTAGTGTCCACGAGATCTCTTGAATCCCACAAACGGGGGAAACTTTTAGAGTGTAGATGACTTTACAAAAAAAAAAAGTTAATCGCCCTCTCATCACTCTTGAAAAGTTTTAGCATCGTTGAAGTCTCCTGATAATTAATACAACTAGAATCCGATAAAGAGAGTGAGCGAAACTGAGTGACTCTTTTAACATATGCAGCTGTTTTATATTTGTACCTTTATTTCTTGAAGGAATACAGAACAAATTACACCATATGCATCCGAATAAAAGCAAATATCACAAAAGGACTTCCACATCATACGAAAAAGAGTCCTATTTGTTCATAAAGCGTTAGATCCACTTCTATTACTTTGAACTGACACTATATGTGTAATGAAAGCATAAAAGAAGACCACAGGAAGGCAAGATAATTTCTATAGGCTCTGGCAGATTGTCGGAAAGAAAATTAGTCTTCAGAAACATATCAATTGGAAGCAAGCTCTGCTGGGAGAAGCGACGACTACTCTGCAACTCTCTAGAATGCCATAAGTGGGGAGGTTCTATGGAAAATCTGGCGGGAAAGATGTGCTTTTAACTTTGGCGACTCCTCCAAAGAGTGGTCGATTGAGAAATCGTTGTTTCTCCTTGGCAAAAGGATCATTAACTGTAAGAACCCCCCCCCCCCCCTTTAGGCATCATCAAGTGCTCCTTTTGATCAACAACAAACTTAAACCCAAGTGGGCCCCACATGAGGGTGATTAACCTTCTTTGTAATGCGATCTAAATGCTGTAAAAGCCACCCCTGCTTTGTGGGATTCGGGGGGTCTCGTGGGCACTAGTCCCCTTCTCTTGTACTTTTCTTTAATCAATTCAAGTCTGGGAGAGTAACCTAAAGCCGAACTTTCTTTATTTAAAAAAAAAATCATAGAGAACATGAAGTGTACCATTACTAGTTTGATGAATTGAAGAGAGCACACAAATTCAAACGTCACTATTAGTGCATCTTGTTTGGAAGAGCAAAATTTAGTCCATTAGTTCTATCTCTAGAGCAGAATCTTGCATTTTGAATCAATAGTTTCATATTTCACATTCATATACATGGCAAACATCCTATGTGTGGGCCAAGATCCACACAAAAGCATGCCTGCTTAAGTGTATGAATTTGTATGTGTACATATGTGTGTATGTATGTAATTCGTTAGTGTATATAAGCACATGAGAGTGCATACATATGCATGTAAAAAAGTTCACATGTGAACGTGATTTTCAATACTAACATAAAAAGCTAGTATAGTGATGCTTTCAATTTTTTTCCTTACGAAAGATCAAATTTTCTAATGAAAAAAACATTTCTAGCTTTCAAATTAATTCATTTAATGATATGATTCCCACTTATGAATATTTTTTGTATTCTTCATGTACATTTAATGACTTTCGAAATTCATAATTGTAAGAAATATTGGCCCATTGGAATAGATCAATACATAGATTTGAGAAAAAAACATAGGCAACGAGAGATGCAAATAAAGAGATAGAGAACTCAAGTTCTCATATTCTCAAGAGGAATACAACTAAAAAGATGGTATTTTCCACTCATGCAATCCCAATATGGATCGTAGATGGTAGAATCTAGATGAAGGGCTCACTAGCGTGAAAATCTATACATAGCTTCGCATAGGCCAAGCTCATGTAGCCTTTACAATAGAAGTTGATATAGGAAAACATATGAAGAGAGATAAAACAATTGGCAAAAAATAATATCTCACTATATATCTAAAATCAGAAGTCCTACCCTCCTAGACTTGAAGAAGGGGGCAATCCCCCCTCTTCACTGCCCCTTGAGCTTTTGGAAGAGTCTTTGAAAATTTCTTGGTATTCAAGCTAAATTATTTACAAGTAATCATCCATAGGCTGATGGCTAAGCCAGATGGGTGAATCAAGTTCTAGAATAATATCTCTATTGCAGCATCAACTACCATCATAGTGATTGGTTTGATCTTCTAACCTTTTGAATTTTTCTTTAAACACCAACATCCATATATTTACCAAGGAGACACTCTTCTTTACAATGTATAAAGAACACCCAAACATAAATGTACAACTTTCAAGTCATGTGAGAAACCCAACTACAAGAGTTAGGGCTTATTACCTCATGGATATTCATGAAGAAATCAAGCACGAGATTCACCAAGCTGAAGAAAAATACAAGTATTATGCAAATCAGAGTTGTTTTCAAAATCCCTCTTATCATTTTTGAGATAGATTGTGATTACTTACAAATCATTTTTAGACTTGAAGGCCACGTGCAAAGCTTGACCGTCAAAGATTTGTTGCTTTTACCATCTTAGGTGAGATCAATCCAATCACATTTAACATCAAGGTACCAAGAACCATGAGAATAGGTCTTGACTTCTATGTATCCCTTTTGGAAGCATATTAGAGTTCACCATTGAGGGTGGAGAGACCCAATCCTTTACCATCCATTGAAATACAAAACCATGAAGAATTCAAAGTTGAGCACATCCTAGACGGGAGAATTTCTCGAGGAACGTTGGAATAAAGAGTTCATAAATTCCATAAGAATATGATAAAGCCCAAGGAACTCCTTGCTTGAGGAGGGAAACGATGTCATGGACACAAGAAATCACCTTGTATCCTATATTTTATATGAATTTTCATACATCATAATTCGTGAAGATCATGGGAAATCTAACATCACCGACACATCATCTGCAAACTTAACCCTAAGAATGATTGTCTACTTGCCTTGTGTGAACATCCAAAGACCTAGTTTTGGCCTTGATATATCAAAAAATGGCAAGTAATGAACAATGATTCTTACGGTTCAGGCATGCAATGGAGATGTTGATGTTAAGTTTCCCATATTCTTAAGCAATTATGATATATGCAAATTTATTTAAAATCTTTTGTTTTTGTGACATGATTCCCCCCGCCCCAAATGTGACCAAGCTATCATATAGGTTTTCTATCAACAAGGGAAGTGGCATTAACTCAGTGGAAAATTTACGATCTCCTTGTTTCCACCACGTTTATACCACTGCCCTTGAGGATTGAACAACTATATCAGGGCTTGGACACATTGATCCTCAATCTTTCCACTATTATTATTTGGAGCTCAAGGCGTCCGAGTCTCCAAGTAAGTGTTATAAATATATGCTTGTGCAATTGTGCTCATGTAAGTGAAAGGTATGTGTTAGCACATCGAGTGTATGTATACATATGTGTGCATATGCATTTGTGTGTGCAGATATCTATGTCTAGGTTTAATGTGTTGGTGTGTATAAGTATGTGCAAGTGCATATATATATATATATATATATATATATATATATATATATATATATATATATATATATATATATATATATATATATATGCACATAAATAAGTGCACGTGTGGATGCGAGTTTGTATGTGTTCAAGAAGATATTTATGTGCATGCGATTGTGTTAAGAACATGTTTCTATAAGTGTGTATGTATGTGATTGGCATATGTGTGATAAATGTATCTGTGCATTAGTCTATGCATGTAAGTGTGTTGTGTCTGTGATCTATGTATTATTGTGTTTATCTGTGCATTTGTGTGGTATCTATGTGGGTTTGTATTGCGCATTTACTTTATTTTTGTTAATCCATCGTAGGTTTTATATATATATATATATATATATATATATATATATATATATATATATATATATATATATATATATATTGTAGAAAATATATGATTATAATATATCCACACACACATACACACACACGCACATATATATTTTCTACAATATATATATATATATATATATATATATATATATATATATATATATATATATATATATATATATATATATATATATATATATATATATGTGTGTGTGTGTGTGTGTGTGTGTGTGTGTGTGTGTGTGTATGATGTTACATGCTATTTTGGGGGGTGCATGCATAGAAGTTTATTGTCATTGTTGTCTGAGGGCGGTTGGATGGATATTTTACCTCGAAAGTTGGAAGGATCTTAGACACATGGGGCGAGTGCAGAAAATTAGGCTTTCTCTTCATTTTTTTGTTGGGTACAATTATGAAAGCAAAGGTTATTATCTATGTCGTCTACATATTAAACACATTTGGTTGGTTCTGATGTTGTTTTTATGGAAGATGAAATTCAACCCTTACTCCCATTTAGATTCAAATTCAAGTGAAGTCCTAATATTGGGTAAAATATTAGGTGCAACCGATCAAATAGTCACTTTGAAAAAAGTGTATCTATACATTGGTAAGTTAGTCTTCATGTCTATCTATTGTTTAGTGCTACTAGTTACCTCTCATAGTCTATCAAATTTCGTGAGTTGTTGATGGAAGTTTTGGTCTCATCAACTTATTTATGAATTTTATCATGAAGATAAAACTCTCAAAAGATTTCCTACAAAATAGTTTAAGTCCTTGGAGCTTTGTGTGCAGCGATATGACCATATTTATGTGAGTGTGTATTTGTATCATCTACTTCCTAAAAAGTTGGGATCACCCTTTTGACTTCTTAAACAACTAGCTCACATTGTAGTGACTCTAAATTCATGAAGTAACTTTTGTTAGATCACAAATCTTCCTATTTGAAGTTGTGCAAAGGGATTCGGGTCAACTCCTAGCAGGTTGTGAGCTTTGAGTTTTTTTTTTGAGAACCTTCTTTGATAAATAGAAGGTTTTCTCTACATGTGCATTTTCTTAAAATTGTATGTTTTGACACAAACGTTTGAGCTCAATGATCCAAGGTACTATAGTCATATTATTGCATAGATTGGATGCTTAGAAAGTCTACTAGAGAGTACATGTGAGAAATAGGATGTTTAGGAGTAGGTTTTTGCCAAAACCCTCTCATCTCTCTAAATTTTTATCATTCCTCACAGTGAGAATAAACAGTTGTTTTCTATTATGCATGGAGAGCAATGATAGTCGAAGAGCTTAAAAGTTGTTCACTTGTATGGCAAGTAGAGTTGTAATCTCCAAGTCCATCATGTCTTAAGTAATCATGATGGCCAAGATCAATCATGATGCCCAAATTTCCAATTTGGGTAATTTGGATGAGTTTTCCCATGAAAGAAAAATTATGATGCCGCCTTGGTCAATCATAACAATTCCTAACATGATCAACCCAAACTATGAGCCCTTATGATGTCTCTTATGTAAACATAAACGATTTTTTTCTTGTGATTTTGATGATGGCTAGTTAATCATCCCATTCATGACATTCTCGCAAATACAAAATGTGCCAAAAAAATCCTATGATTTCCCCCTCAAATGATTTCTTCAAACCTTTCTACACTTGTCTCACTACCTCAACCTCCCTTGGATGGATGTAGTATGAAGAAGAACTTCCTGATTTAGCAATCGAGAAGATTTTCATGCATTGTGTAGCTTCTTTTTGGAAACCAAATCACATTATGAAACTAGAACCAACATGTAACGTTTTTCAATATGGATGGTTTACGAAATAATACTAGAGGAGAATAGACTATTGGAAAAATTTGAGGGAAAATCTAGACAATGAGAGATGCAAACTAAGAGATGGAGAACTCAAATTCCCAAATTGCCAAGATTAATGCAGCTAAAAGATACTATTGTCCACCCATGTGCTCCCACTTTGGATCTTTTATGGAAACCTTGATAGACTCTTGGTGAAGGGATTACTAGTGCCCAATGATCTGTATAGCTACACATGAAGTGTGCTAATATAGCTTTTACAATAGGAGTCAGTAAAGCTAAACATTAAGAGAGATAAAATAGTTGACAAAGTATGTAATCAGACAATATTTGCATGATCATAAGCCCTACCCAAATTATATATTTTGCATTCACCCCATTAATGTTCTATGGGGAAACCATGTTGCACCACAAGGCCTTTATTTTTTTGTATGAATGGCAATCCAATGGCCCAAAATTTTGTGCCCTACCTAACCTAATGGCTAGGCTTAGAAGATCATATATTACCATCAATACTCACACTGTGAACTCATCTAATTTGGAAGTTAGCATTCCATAAATGTCTAGACTCTCACAATGGCTTCTTCTCATAATGGGGCCCTTACAACTTAGAGCACCATGGATCATTTATGGCCATTTGAGGGGGGAGTATTTAGTATATCTAACACACCCCCCTTCAATCTCCACAGGAAGAAGAAAACTCCTTGCTTATGGAATTCAGCCTTATTAACCATATTTTTTGGATTTTGAGGTCTATGAAAGCACACAAAGAACACAAGTGAGCACACCACAATATACAATGTATTACCAAGTGAATGTCCAAAGATAAGTGACCTACTAGGGTTATAGGAATATATACAAGCCCGTGGAAAAACCTCCTAGTATCTAGGAGGTCCTTAGTGTGTTCACAAACATCACTACCAAAATATATCAACAAATCCCCTGAGGGGGTGATGAAGTGAACAAGGAGCTAGACCTTATGTATAAGGAAGTTCCAAGCTATGTGAAAAGAGATTAATCCACAAAAGACAGTAAGCTCAAAGCTTTGTGGAAAGCTTCAAACTTCCCTAGGCAAAGACTTTGTGAAAAGGTCTACAACATTATCCTATGTGCGCTCACAATCCAAACTAGCTTTTCTAGCATAGAACCTCTCCCTGACATCATGATAGTGCACATCAATGTGCTTTTGTGTGAGCATGAAACACAAGGTTCCTCACAAGTTTCAATGTGGTCTGACTATTAAAGAAGATGATGGTGGTAGAAGACTCACTAGCACCCAAATCGTCCAAAGTGCATCTCAGCCACACACACTCAACATTCACCATGAAAGCTTCCCTAAACCTCACAATTAGAAGTGGCCACAATAGGCTACTTCTTACTCAACAAAGATATGCATAAGCTACCAAGAATGAATCAAAAACCACTAGTGAACACATGTATCATAGAACTAGCCCAATCAGAGTGAAAGAAAAAGCATTTAAATCTAGTGGTAAGGATCACCCCTTGGGATAAAACAATCCAAGTCGCCAAGTAACTCTCAACTAGTGAAAGATGACTTAACTATCTACCGATACTTGGCACCACATAAAACTATTCCCCCATCAATGTGCATAAATTGAATGCCCAAATAATCATGCAAATGCCTCAAATCTAGCATGTCAAAAGGGGCATGCAAATTAGCCTTAAATTTGGCAATATGTTTCTCATTAGGAGTAGTGAGTAGCATGTCATCAACATATACCATGATGATGAGAAGTGCATCATCTGCACACTTAACATATAAAGTGCTCTAACTTTACTCTTTTCAAAAAAATGTGCAATCAAGTAGGCACAGATTGTTTTCATACCAAGCATGTGGTGCTTGCTCCAAAGCCTTCACAGTTTGTTTTTATGCCCTTTCCACACAAAACCACAAGGCTAAAATACATAATGCCCTTTCTACACAAAACCATAAGGCTGAAATACATACAGTTCTTCAATGTAAGTCACCATTCAAAAATGTTGTTTTAATGTCTAACTGATGTACATTCCAACCATGATGTTGGAGTTTGAGTTCTATAGAAGCATATGAACAACACAAAGAAGAAGAAGAATATTGGAGCACAACACAACATGGAACGTATTACAAAGTGAAATCTACAAAGATAAGTGACACATAAGGGTTATATGTGTATATACAAGTTGGGATAAAAAACCTCCTAAAGCTAGAAAAAAACACCTTGGTGTTCCAAAGTGTGTTCACACACATCACTACCAAAATATGTCAACAAATCCCCTTGGGAGTGATGCAATTTACAAGGAGCTCGCACTCATGTATAAGGAAGTTCCAACCTATGTGGAAAGAGATCAATACACAAAAGGAAATAAGCCCAAATCTGTGTAGTTAACTTGAGAATCACGTATGTATACTACTTCGTGCTCACTCTTATCTCTTGTAGCAACAATGACTAGATTCTAGCTTGTGTAAATTCCCAAACAAACTCATGTTATTGCTCATTTGGCTTGAGAAACCACTATCTACATACCAGGTTTTGTTATTTACCTTCATCTTCTCTATTTTCATATGATATCCATAACAATGTTTTGGTTTTATTTTTTGAGCCTCATGTTGAACTATATTTTGCTTTGACCTCTTTCTCTTTATCGTCCTCTAAAATGACCTCTTCTACTCCCATTAGAGAAGTAATCCTTGTCCTAATGACCAAATTTACCATGATACTTACCAGTAATGCTATCTTAAAGATTTGGTTGATTTTATTGACCTTACTGATTTTTTCTTCCTCCTCTAGTAGCGTTAAAACTTCCTATTTAACATTGTTTATTTTCATAATATTGTTGATATATTTAGGTAGTGATGTGTGTGAAGACACTAGGACCACTGGGGCACTTTTCCCCCTCTTTAGGATGCTTTTCCCCAGCTTCTATATATGCCTATAACCCTAATCGGTTACTTATCTTTGTACATTCTCATCGTAATACATTCAGTATTGTGTGTTGTGCTCCAAGCTTCGTCTTCTTCTTCTTCCTTGTGCTATTTTCGTGCTTCCGTGGACCTGAAACTCCAACAATGCATACAAGAGCAGGTATCCGCTTCATCTAGGGCAATGTCGACACCCCTCGAGTCAGAGTCTCAAAATTGCACAAAACTTAGTGAGCATACTCAAGCCTTCAAATGCACTATCGTAGTGTCTGTGCAAGCTATTTTTTCTTTTTATGCCAAAGATATATATACATGTCGGTTTGCCAGTATAAGCACCTTGAAGTCTACTACAGATTCAGCAAAACTCGATAGGATACTTTTGTTCAACTTTTTGAGATACAATCATTTTTCTGCATCAAGGTATTTTAGTGAATGGCCATGGCTAAAAGTAGTGATGTATTCCATATGTTGGTTGTTGATAATAAGTTGGATGGTACCAATTACTTGTTAAGGGCTTATATAATGCATCATGTATTCGTTGCAAAAGGACTGTGGAATATTGTCCACAGTGTTGAAAAATGCCCTATTATACCTGCAAACATAGTTGGTGAAGGTGAGGTAGATGGCATTGAAGATGGTTATTCTCTTTAGGTTCTTTTTTGTGTTTTGGTTCATGCTTCATCTACTGTAGAGCAACTTCAATGGGATGGCATAGATGCTCAGGCACATGCATCGATAGCCTTGTGTGTCAAATGTGCCATTATTTCCCACATTCAATCTTGCAAAATAGCAAAGGATACTTGGAATACACTAACCACTTTATACCAAGCAAGGAATCAGGCTCGTGTTGCTTACCTCGAAAAACATTTCGAGAGTGAGCACATGAATGAAGAAGATTCCATGGGTAGTTTTTTGACAAAGATCAAAGATTTGAAGGAGCAGTTGATTTCTACTGATGATGTCTTGCCTGACAGTTCACTTATGCAGACTCTTCTGAATGGTCTTCTAGATTCATATCAGATTTCTGCTTCTACTCTTCGATTGATGATGAAAGGCGATCCAAATGCCTTAACATTTTAAGAGTTAGTCTCTCTTCTGTTGTAGGAAGATCAGTCTAGGTAGAACAATCCATCATGTGTGCTATAAATCAAGTTTTCTTGGATACTTAGAAGGGCAAATGTAAATGGAGTTCATCTACTAATAAACAAAAATCTGCTAATTCTACATAATCAAAGAAGGATTACAGAGACGTGAAAAAAATGAAAACTCAAAAACTATTTTGCAAATATTGTAAAGCATTTGATCATTTCATAAAGAGCTATCCAAAATTGGCTGCAAAAGAGGCAAAAAAGAAAGACGTTGGGATGGTTGTTGCAGAGGCCTCTACATCCAAAATAGAGTCTACTAATCTTCTGTAGAATGAAGAATATTCATTTACTACTGTTTGCAGCTATGACCCATCTTCTCATGAACAGTGTATGTCTGTAGTAGGCTCAGATGTTTGGTACTTTGAGAGTGGGGCAACCAAACATATTACCTCACAACATAGTTTCTTCACTTCACTTGAGCCTGGCCCTAGGGAATAATGTCACATGCACCAACAACTCCTCTTATCCAGTCATGGGAGTTAGGAAGATCATTCTGACTATTGTTGATGGTAGTTCTTTTACATTGTTAAATGATTTATTTGTGCAAGGGATCAAGAAAAATCTATTATCAGTTTCAGCATTAGCCAAGATTGGCTTGGTTTTGAAACTTGTTGATGACAAATATATAGTTCATGATTTATCGAATGGCAACATTATTGCTTCTGGCATTTTATGTCGTGGGTTGTATAAGCTCACAGATTATGCAAAATCGATGAATGCTTCAGCATGTGGAATTCAAGATTCTCATGCTACTTCAGATGCAAAGCTTTGGCATGCACACTTTAGTCATATAAATTTCTCTAGTTTGCTATGCCTACAGAAACTTGAAATGGTGTCCTCTCTGCCCAAACTTGAGGCATCTAGTAAACATGTCTATGAAGGTTGTATTTTGGGCAAAATGTAGCATTCCTCTTTCCCAAACAATGGCTCAATGCGAGCTACTCAGAAAATGTAGCTTGTTCACAGTGATGTTTGTGATCTTATGCAAACTTCTTCTTTTGGGAATCATCTTTACTTCATGACTTTCATTGATGATTTTCTCAGGCATGCATGGATATATCCATTGAAAGCAAAGTCCAAAGTATTTATGTGCTTCAAATAGTTTTTGGTTTTGATTGAAAATCTATCAGCATGTAAGATGGGCACTCTCCATCCTGGTCGAGGGTAGAAACATATATCTTCTGATTTTAATGATAGCTGAACATGGGATAAAACATCAATGTACAGTGCCATATACACCTCAACAGAATGGACTTGCTGAAAGGAAGAACAATTCACTCATGGAGAGGGCGAGGTGTATGGTCAAGAGTCAAGCTTTACCATATAGTTTCTGGCTTGAGGTTGTTATGTGTGCATCATATGTACTTAACAGGTGTCCCACTAAAGCATTGAATTCTATCACTCCACATGAGGCTTAGCATGGTTGCAGACCATCTGTTGCTCACTTGCGTGTCTTTGGTTGTTTTGCATATGCATTAGTGTTTGAACAACAACACAAGAAATTAGATGATAAAGCAATAATATGTATTTTTATTGGGTACAGTTATAAAAACAAAGCTTATCATCTGTATCATCCATAGACTAAGCACATTTTGGTTAGCCGTGATGTTGTTTTCTATGGAAGATCCTATTCAACCATTACTTTCATGTACTAAGGAGACATCAATTAGCTCCAAAGACATGTACGATACTTTGCTGCCTCTTTTTACAGGTGGATAATCTAGTGCTAGTTCAAATGAGGCAATTCATCAACCTTTATAGGTTTTGCATGATGATGTAGATCATTTTTTCTGATGCAGCTTTACATGATGCACTTATTGATCAGAGAAGTGATATAGAAGAGGCAAAAACTGTGCCACAATGCCTAGTGCAAAGTTTGTGAGATAGCAAATTATATCCATCTCTGTCATATCTTACTGGTTTAGGTTCTCAAAGTGCTTGTTTTGTATCAGATTGTTATGTTATGGCTCCCTCTAGTCTTTGTGATGAGAATTAACCTGTTTCATTTGATGCACACAATTTATAAAATTCGATGGTTGTTGTGCAATCAAAATATGATGCTATTATGAAAAATGGTACCGGGTCTTTATGTGACCTACCTCCTTGCAAGAAGGCCATTGGCACTAAGTGGGTATACAAGCTGAAGCATAAGCCTGATGGAACAATTGATGGCTATAAGGCTAGGCTTGCTGCAAAGGGTTATGCTCTTGAAAGAGACATTGGTTTTAATGAGACCTTTGCTCCTACATGCCGAATGATTACTGTTTGTAGCATCTGTGCACTTGCAACTCATCATGGTTGGAACATACATCAGCAGGATATTAAAATAGCATTTTTGAATACTGACATGCATGAAGAAGTGTATGTTTCTCAATCCCATGGTTGTGTGCAAAAAGGGCATGAAAACAAAGTGTGCAGGTTGAAAAACGCATCATATGGTTTGAAGCAAGCACCAGGTGCTTGCTATGAAAAGATACATGTCTACTTGATTGCACATCGTTTTGAGAACAATCTAGGTGAGAGCACCTTATATGTTAAGCATGCAAATGATGTGCTTCTGATCATTATTGTCTATCTTGATCATCTGTTGCTGAGCGATCCTATTGGGAAGCATATTGCTAATTTTAAGGCTGATTTGCACGCCTCATTTGAAATGTTAGATTTGGGGCATTTGCATCATTATTTGGGCATTCATTCTATGCAAGTTGATGGTGGAATAACTTTGTCTCAAAAAAATATATTGATACAATATTGCAACACTTTGGCCTTGAAGACTACAAACCTATTTCCACTCCTATGGAGACAGGTTTAGGATTGAGTCTTCATGATGCTAGAGATGCATTTGATGTTGTTCTCTATTAGTAGGCAGTTGGATGCTTGATTTACTTATGCATTACTTGGCTAGATATTCAGTTTGCTGTCTGACAGATGAGCAAGTTTGTGCATTGCCCAGGTGTCAAGCATTGGCAGGTGGTTAAGTGCATCTTTCGCTACTTGAGTGGTATTCAGTTACATGGATTGTTTTATCCGAAGGGGGGATCACTACGACCAGATTTAAATTCTTTTTTTGACTCTGACTAGGTTGGTTCCTATGACACTCATGTGTCCCCCAATGGTTTTGGCTTCATGCTTGGTAGCTTATGCATATCTTGGTTGAGCAAGAGGCATCCTATTGTGGCCACTTCTAGTTGTGAGGTTGAGTATAGGGCAGCTTTCACAATGACTATTGAGTGTGTGTGGCTCAGATGCCTTATGGCTGGATTTGGTATTGGTGAGTCTTCTACCACCACCATCTTCATTGACAATTAGAGCGCATTGGCGATTGCGAGGAACCCTATGTTCCATGCTCGCACTAAGAACATTGAGGTGCACTATCATTATGTCATGGAGAGGTTCTCTACTGGAGAGATTAGTTTGGCATGTGTCCCCATACAGGAGAACATTGCCTAGGAAAGGCTCTACCTAAGAAAATGTTTGAAGCTTTTCGCAAAGCTCTTGGCTTACTTCCTTTTTTGGATTGATTCCACATAGCTTGGCACTTCCTTATACATGAATGCCTGCTTCTTGTTCATCGCATCACTCCCAAGGGGGATTTATCGATATATTTAGGTAGTGATATGTGTGAACACACTAGGACTGTTGAGGAATTTCTCTTGCTAGATAAGTTTTCAATAGATGCACACAAACATGCCATGTTGAATTGGTAGTCACCAAACAAGATAATATAATAATCTCCATGAGATCTCTTATACAAAAGAATTTGCATTTGCAAAATTTTAAACACCGAAAGAAGAAATTAGAAGTGATGAAGCCTTCTAGGATCTTTTTAAGATGAAAACTCATCTAAAAACTTCTAAGAAAAAATAAGACTGTTGACTTGCGAAATTCAATAAGTGGAAATTAATTGAGAAAAGTTTGTTCAAACTAGTTATCATGAAAGTATACTTTTTCTAACACACTTTTAGACACAAGAACCATAAAGAAAATCTTAAGTATATCTTGAGAAAGAGTAATTTCACATTAGGGTATCAAAACCTGTTCAAAACCTACAGTAGGAAAGCCTTCAAAATTATGCAACTTGATTTGTAGTAGGTATGGGACTCAAAAAATGATGAAAAATTATTATACACTTTAAAGTATGAGACATAATGCACCAAATCCTATCAAAAAACTCAATAATTCCTCATACACATTGAGATATGACAACACAGATATATCACTAGTGAGGTAACAAATATCCAAAAGAGAATAGTTATGAAAAAAATACGTTTTCATATTCTTGTCGATTGCATTTTGCGAAAAAGCTACTTAACATATATGACTACATACTATAACCTTCGTAAAACAATAAAAACCACTCAATTTGGATGCTAAAAAGACAACCACACTTTTTTTATTGAGAGGTTATCAACACTAACTTGTATTTAGAGCTGGTATTTATGTATAATCTTTCTCTCGTTTTTCCTCTAGTCTTCAATGCTCTCCTCTCTCTCTCTCTCTCTCTCTCTCTCTCTCTCTCTCTCTCTCCCCGAAAGAGCACTCAAAAAAGGAAATCTCTATCCCTTTCTCTCTATCTTAATCTCATAAGAGAGAGTTGTCTCCAAACTCTGTCTTATTACATGAAAACAATAAATTTATGTAATCTATGCTTCAATAACAGTATCATATCCTTCGAAAATACAAATTAAAGAAACTCCCTCGATAGCACCAACCTCCAAATCCCTCATAGAAGACTATGGTCTCTTTTTGTGCTTCTCGTCCTTCATATGAACCATTTCACTTTCTTTCCATTGCCATGAGAAAGTAATTAGATTCTCTCTATCTTAACTTTTTTCCCATATTGTTTAGGTTACAATCTACTGACAAACATAAGGAAGATACAATCTGTTGCTTGACAGACGTGATGGAGTTATAATCTGTTGACAAACATGAAGAAATGACAATATGTTGACAAACATAATGATTCTCTCTATCTTCCGTGTCCCATATTGTTTAAGTTACAATCTATTGACAGGGAGACATGATAAAGTTTCAATCTGTTGATAGATGTGATGGAGTTACAATATGTTTACAAACATGAAGAAATTACAATCTGTTGAAAAACATAATGATGAAGAAATTACAATCTGTTGAAAAACATAATGATGAAGAAATTACAATCTGTTGAAAAACATAATGATGATAATGTTGATAAGAAGAACAGCAAAAGTAGAAAACAATAATATCAACAACAAAATGATCTCCCTACTAGTCAGATATCTAGCTGCAAGGAAAAAGAATTCCTACAGGCAATCAGAATTAAAGAAGAAAAATAACTTGAAAAGACAAACTAGGGCATCTATTGAAATAGTATTCGGAAATACAGAGATCATGAAATTTTCAGAGAACACCATTGCAGCTGGCATCCCGATTCCCTTGCCGGATATGTAAAGGCATTACAGGGACAATGTCGGAAATGCACTAAGATTTAAACGGACTTGCGAATTTCGTACACTACAGGATTAAAGAAGAAGGGACGTAACATCTACCATATCTGTGAAAGAGAAAAGAAGCGCAGCGATGGCTGTTTCCTTGCAAGATACAGCAAAAGGATGTGAGATGGTTAAACGTGAAGAAGGCTTCTGGACAGTACAACATGCTACATCGAGATCTGTGAATTAGGAATTACCTTCATCTATCGGAGAAACGAGTTTCCATACGTACTCGTTGCGTTTAAGTCTGTAACGGGGGAAATTTCTGTGTAATTCAGAAGCGGATGAGCAAGGATGTGCTCTCCTGGACGTTTATCCTCCATAGCTTCAAAGTATGGCCTGAGCAGCAACGACGACGACGACTATCCAAGTCCCTGAGCGACCTTCTTCAGGACTTCTGTATTGTAGACTCTATGTTTAGGAGAGGGCACCTCTTCTTTCCAATCGACGTCTTCAATCCAGCCGGTGATTTGCAGGCTTATCGACCGGTTTGCATTTCGTGCATGGAACTTCTCCTTCACGAATGTCATCTCGTAGATATTGGAGACCTTCGTCGTGCCGAAATCACCAGTCGGTACCTGCAGTTTGGCCACGAGCTTGTCCCGCAATGATCGCTTGAGATGCAAGCCTACAACGACACTCTCCTCGGGCGTCTCGACGGCTTGGTTTAGAGGGATTATGAACGGTCCCTTCCAGTCGCGCTGATCAGAATAGTGCGTCTCGTGAAGACCCTGATCCGCGTGCATACTTGGCCTTCTTAAAAAATTCCCAACCTGTGTTGCGAACGTCACGTAGGGGACGACATCGAGGTGCTTGCATTTACGAAAATCAGGTGAAATATGGGATGCGTGTACTTCTGCGACGACGAAGGCACGAGTCATCTCTCCGTCTTTCACTTTCGCTCGGCCAGGTTGTCCCCTCTCTCTCTCTCTCTCTCTCTCTCTCTCTCTCTGGGCTAGGAGGAGAAGCTGTCCCTGTAACTCTCTCCGCTTGATAGTGAAGCTACTTAGCTCTATATCGGGGAACAAAGGCATGCCTCGCCAAAGGCTACCCATGCGAAAACCTAACAGAAAACGAACAAGTTGCGACTTCTGACTTGGTCATCGTCGCAAGAAAGCGACAATCAACCCAAAGCACGCGCATCCTGGAGAATCAGATATACGCTAATCTCGGATATGGAGTTGAACTGAGAGCCGACGATGGGATGTGTGGTTTGTGTCCACTGTCGTGCATGACCTTCTATCTTCATTGTCCTCGTTATGAATGTATGTCTGTCGGGCCGTTTAGAATTTGTTGAAGAAGACAGTGCGCGCCACGACTCTAGCAGCTAGCTGCTGGAGCTCACTGTGTGTTTCAGTCGTGGTCCGTGGACTCTATGAAGATTGCCCATTTGCTCCTACCTTGTTTTTATTACTGTTTTTGCCTTCCTAATGACCGATTCGATCATCTTGCACACAGTCTTTCTGAAGAAAGTGCAGAGTTGACCCCACTTAGGAGTCACGAATTCAAGGCACCCACTGTGATGAGTGGTACATAGCTAGCCTTCTAGCAGAGCAGCGGAATACAGAATACATCTGAGCAGCGGAATACAGAATACATCTGGTGGAGTTTGGCTCTCCATTTATATAAAATTAAATAAAATTATCTAGCAGGCGTGGTTTAGCGGATGTGCTTTGTACTCTTAGGCAGATGGCCACGGTTCAAGTCTCGCTTGGGGCTGGATGCTTCAAGAGTCCCCCAAGATAGGTGCCTCTACCTTATGAGGTCGGGTGTGTGTGTCTTTCCAATTCATTGTACTCTAAAAAAAAATAACAATAATAAAATAAAATTCTTCTCTTGAATGGTGATTAAATAATTTAACCTTTCTTTAAAAAGCGTTATTTATCTTTTCATACTCATTAGAAGGGCACATAAACTTTTTTTGGGTGGGTAAGTTTTTATTATGTCTCCACCATGGGCAGTGAATGCTTAACATAGACTTATAAGGTCCACACCTATATGTCATTAGGTCGAGGGAAACTGTTATCCCATGAGGGGAGATTGGATTTATGATAACTTTCCACCATGGTCCATTATCGTGCCATGAATGATTGAGAGAGGTCT
This sequence comes from Ceratopteris richardii, assembly GCA_020310875.1. NCBI lineage: Eukaryota > Viridiplantae > Streptophyta > Polypodiopsida > Polypodiales > Pteridaceae > Ceratopteris > Ceratopteris richardii. The sequence continues at coordinate 54,079,289 of CM035434.1, forward strand.
TAATCGAAAAGCTTATCTAGTCCACGTCTTGTGGGTGGGTTGGTTTGACACTCGATTCTTGAGGCGGAGGTCTTGTGTTCAACCCTCAAGTTAGACAAGTAATGACTCTGGCTAGTCTAAACCAATTGTAAGGAATCGTAACCTTGTTTAGCCCCTGTTTTGTGGGATATGGGGGGTCCTAGGAGTACTATGTCCATTCATCTGTATAGTTGTTCTTTCAAAGTCAAAGCTTGGGGAAGTAGGCACTTTCCGAACCTCCATTAAGAAAAAAAATGTGTCTCACCCTTGAGAAAAAGGAAGAAGTTTTGAACTAATTGCATAAACTCGATAGTAGCTTATGGGAGGTTGTTGAGTATTTGTACAACAATAATTCATCTACGGAGGATCAGCATAACTCGCTTTTTAGTAGCACATTACATAGCAAAATTCCGTTGGAAATCTTGGCCATAGATTTTCCTTGGAGATGACATTCGTGCAAGAATTGGCATCCTCCTTAGAGCATTCAAGCTTACAAGAAATATGTCTTTTTGCTCAATTCTTGACTGCAAGGTTAGTTTGATCTTTGTTCTACGTACATTTTTGTGGATTATAGTTTTCTATTTGATATGTGCCCATTTTTCTTTGCAACATACCCATCCATTGCCACGGTCAAGAAGGCATCTTACACCTATGTCCTTCTATGTCGTTTTTGTCTTGTATCCAAAACAATGTTGTAGGTTACACTCGAAGAAAATGAAAGGTTATAGAATTGGTCAACATGCAAGTTGATTCAAGGGTAGTGTGGATTAGACCGACCGATCAAGACCATCAATCTTTCGGGACAACGATACATAGAATATGTCCATCCTATCTACATCAGCAATGTCACACATTATCGTTGGCTCTTTTCTAGCATGAACCAAGTATGCATCTTAGTGTGTGACATGTATGGCTATACATGATCACATCTAGGACTCGAGTAGAGATTTAACTAGAGACTCTATTTAAGGAAATGGAAAATTTCATGAACATGCAAGCTTATTTTTCAAAGGCAATTGAAAATTTACCCAAAAAGGTATTCAATGGGTGTTAACGAGCCTAGTAGTCAGCCATGTACAAGTCAAATGAATCCTATTAAAGAAATTGCTTAGCTAGACATGATGTCTCAATTTGCTCCACCTCTTCAACCAATGATGAAACAAATACCTACACCTCTAGTTCCACTAATATTATAGAGGAATGCTTGTCATAACAAGAGAAGAACTATTGGTGGAAAGAGATGTGTGTGGTGTGTGAAGACATTGATAGGTATGTGCTTGAAGATGAAGAGGTGTTGCAAAATCCTTGATCTACACCAGCCAAATGAACTCCAGGAGTATATGGTGGGCCCTTTTAGCTTGCCAATGGATGTATTAGACACCCTATTTACCTTAGAATATCACTCTCAAAAAGATAGATCAAAACAGATAAGTTGGAGTTAGCTCGGAGGTGAAAACTTGCTATTCTTGGTTCATACACCTCTCTAGTGTTTTACATAATTCTCTGAGCACAGCAGCAATTAGCTTAATTCCTCTTGGGTAATTCTTGTTAACTTAAAGATCTAACTTTCAAGAATAATTTCATCAAAAATAACAAACCACACACTGAGAATGAGTTTTAACAAGTGATGACATCATCCTGATTTTCACAGGCTGCTACAGTTTGAGACCAGTGAGCAACAAAATGAACATAACTCAAAATGTAGAACTCCAATGATTATGAAAATTTGTATGGTTATACTAGACAGTAAGATGCATCCAACAAGCTTTAAATCACTGAATTTGGATAAGTAACCATTGCAAAATGGCTCTGACAATGTGAGTAAAAAAGTCGGGTACCTGACAGAGAAGTGAAGATGAACAGACCCTGTTGACTTCAAATGAAGATAACTGAAGATTGCAACATCCAAATGACATGAAAATTTGTGAGCATATAGTAGACTTATAGAGCTAACTTTAACAAGTTAAATCACTGAAAATGATGCACCAAGCTCAGAGAAACAATCTCTGCAATCTGAGTGAGAAAACTGAGAGTAATGGCAGTGAGTAGTACACTTCACAAGAACATGGAAATATGAACTCAAATGATCATGAAAACAAATTATATTGCTTGTACAATACAATGAACTTACTGATACATATGTGTGCCTTGGAATCACACCTTGATATGGCATAAAGCTCAGCTCTTGGAGGTTTTCACATAGGTCTCTCTAACCACGACTAAAACTGCCATCTATTTATAGTTGACTTTGGGAGGCTAACTTCCCTCAATCACTCTCCAATCAATCAATGATTGATTTGATTCTCTACCTACCACAAATCACGAAGTCGTGGCTCCTCTTTCCATTCTTGATCAAGTGGACTCAACCACTTAAGATTCTTTCACTTTTACATTAAGTAAACTCTTCAAAAGTTACAAGAGGTAGTTCACAAGTGAACTTTACATAGTCTTCATTTTAAAGCTTTTTTCATGACTTTGTGGGACTCAAGCCAATACTAAGGCTTGTCATAGACTTGCTCCAACATGGTGTGATGCTCAAGAGCATTTTTCATATGATTGTGAAGAGCCAAAAGAAGCCAACTAGTCTCTAAAATCGATAAGAGATTGTGTGATCATAGAACAAGGATTCTTTTACCTGTAAACTAGGGGAAAGGTGGGATGAAGAAACTTTATGAGAATTTATTTACTCAGAATGCCAATTCACCTACAGTTAAATTAGAACCTTCAGAGTTGCATGAGAAAGAGATTGAGCAATTTGAGTCTCAACATAATTATTTGATTGATGCATCGATACATGCATGTGATGCAATCATGGAAAGGTTGTTTGGATGTCTTCTGTAGTTCAATTCTCAATCTACTACCATATAGCAAATATTGAGGAAAAGAGGAGAAGAAACGAGATGCAAGATGAGGGTAAAATAGATTGGAGATCGGGTAGGAAGCATGCCAAAGATGGAGGAAAGAAATCTAGAGATGATGGCAAGAACCTGCAATTTAATGAAGTTGCAACCGCAAAAGAGAAGGAGAAATGATGTGAGATAAGAGAAGGAAAGGAGCTTTTGAAAGATAAACAGGTTCAAAATAATCAATCAAAAGATCAAGTGGAGAGAAGAAAGATTCTACAGAGAAGAATGAGAATAAACAAAAGAGAAACAAAAGAGGAAAATTAAGAAGACATTAAAAGCGGTATTCATTTCCGAATGGAAAAGCAAATAGATGGCAAGGAGATTTTGAATCTTATTTTACTCGAGATTTAAGTAACAATTTCTTTGGCACAGATACTTTCAATCAAAAAGCCTGCGTTCAAAGACAATTTTGTAAGGATAATCAGAAGAAGAGGTTCCCTTTTCCACAAGATCTAGAAATGGAAGAGTCTCTTGAAGTTGTTGAGGTTATTAATGATGTGGTCACATTGAGTGACTCTTTTGATCATGACGATAATCATGATGACTAAGTTGAGATATGTCAAGTAAATAGACATTTGCTAGGTCCTATTTTACTTGATGAAAATGCAAAAGAAACAGATTCAGTTTAACAAGAACTTCTAGGCAATGGGGACTCCATAAGCAAAAATTAAAGTAGGTGATGAATGCATATCTTGTTTAGCTTTGGCATTGGTAGGCTCTAGGACAAAGATAAATTTGATATCAAATGAATTACTTGATAAGGGATAGACAAGGAACACGGAAGGAGACTGAGAATTATAGATGATGGATAAGGAATTCAATTAAGTGCATGCATACAACCCGATCCGCATTTGTAAGGAGCCAATATTGTTTTGCATGGTTCTTCTAGACTCAGCTAGGGTTTAGTGAATCCTGATCACAACGGACAATAGTGTGCAAGGAAGTATACAGTAGAAATCAATCAAAACTAAAAACTCATACTTAATCACCACGCATGTTCTCTCCCTAACTAGTGATTGTATTGCTTGTGCTTTGGTTGCCTAAAGCCTATATTTGAGTTGACAGTCTTCAAAAGGGGCATAACTTGCTCAAATTTACACAAGAAGGTAAACCAAAACAATATACATGGATGTATTAACTACTGAAGTGCTAATTATAGGAACAAACAGCAAGGCAACAAACTGCTCTTGCCATCAACCTTCTCTAATGCACCTTGTATACAGAGTATAGTAGGAAAGAACAGGTGATGCGACCTACCTTAAATGTAAAGACACAAATAAATTCCCTTTTCCCGGCCTTAGCAATGCTACAAATGCCAACACATACTAGTCTCCTAATTTTCATGGGATCTTTGCATGAAACTTGGAGCCTCATACCATGAGCAAAATAGGGTAGTACATTCCAAAAAAAGAGGGAGATGGATGTTACCGATCGTGTGCAACATAAACCACCTCATCAGCCCTAGACACCACGCAATCCTTGAAAAAGCATTCGTACTTTGCATGTAGATGAACTCAATGTGCACCCCACTACGCTTCCCTTTACCAACTCTTCAAAGCCATTGACCATGACCTAGAATACTCTACTCTTTTTCAAGGTTCTTACACACGGAAGTCTATTGATTGCACACACTCCTCTTTGATCATCCTCTATGCCTTGAGCACATAACTCTTGGCCCTCTCTTTCACCACTTTCCATGCTTCCCATTGTTGTCTTACACTTCCAAACTTCCTCGCTCCTCCTTCTCCACAATACCTTAGTCCTTAATCTCTTCTTGAAACCTTGAACTATGGTGTAGCTCTCTACACAAAAACATTATCTACTCCCCTTAGCAAAGTAAGTAGACGTGTAAATGCGTTCCTAACTATGATCACTTGCATGAACTTCTATGCTTGCGTGAATGCATATATGTGCCTATTCCATGTGAATATGGATATCTACATGCGTATGTAGGTGTAGATCTGATATGTATATCTACAGGTCGTTGATTTCCTAAATGGTCCTTATACAGTGTGTCCACCTTTCTTGCCCACCACTACACTTCAAGATCAATGTACTAGATGATTTTGTTGAAGCTCTTGTTGATGAACAATGCCAATTTGTGATTGAGATCCATGAGTACAGTACAATTATGAAGACTCCTCTTGGCCTAGTATGTATGTGTACTTTGCTATAGGGAGCAACAAACTCAGTGGCTCACAAGATGAATGCAATAAATTTGGATTTGAATGACTTCATTCTACATGTGAATATGTCTTGTATTAATGATATTCCAATAAAAGGTTGTGAGGAAAGAGTAAAACATAGCAAACAAGATCCTTATGGACATAGCAAGTTTATCACCAATCACATGACTGATTCAAGAGGTTAGATTGACCTTTTCTTTGGAGAAATCTACTTTTTGTGTCAAGTAAGTCTTCATTCTTGGACATCTCTGTGGGCATTATGGTTGAAAGTCGTACCCAGAGACATAGAGAGATAAAGACCCCTCATGTCCAACTTTCCCTCCTTGTATTCATTACAAGTGGGTAGTTGATCTTGTAACCATGCCCAAAGAAATTCATAAAATGAGATATATTCTATTGGCTAGATAAGACTTAAGTAATCATGTGGAAGCTTGAGTTCTTTGTTCTAAGATTACTTCTAATGTATGCATATTTGTTTTGGAAGAGGTGCTATACAACTTTGGTTGTGTTGAAAATGTAGCTGTAGATTAGAGCAAATTAGATGCTAGGGAGGTGAGCGAATTCTTTGACAAACATGGAATTAAATTATCTCTCACTACTCCCTACAACCTTAAGATAATGGAACAATTTAACCAGCTCATCCACCCATTACAAAGGCAATCTTTAAGGCTTGTAATGGTGATATAAAGCAAGGGCAAAGATATCTTCCATTTGCATTATGGACGAATAGGATGTTATATACTAGAACTATAGGTTTTATGCATGTAGAGCTAATGCATTTCATAAACTAGTATTACCTATCCATACTCAGATACTGACTTGGATAACTTTACCCTGGAATGAAAATTTATCACAAGAAGAGTTATTAGCATAAGCTAATTATAAAAAGGAAATGAGAATCTAGATCAAGTTGTACAAAAACTAAAGGGGCGTATCTTAAGAAAAACTATACTTTGATCAAACACAACGAAACCTTAGCAAATTGAGATTGGCGATTTGGTATTAGGCTTTGATAGGACTTTCAATTCCTAGATTGGGAATGAAAGAAATTAACAAAATGATGGTTTGGTCCTTACACTATTATGATAGTTTCTAAAAATGGAATGCATTTACTTTATGAGTTGGATGGTATGCACCTTAGAATTTTAATTACAAAGAAACATACAAAACGCTTTAAGAAAAGCATGGATGAAAATTACAAGATCAATGATGAACTACTTGTAGATGAAGATACTGAAGGTGAAGATAACGAATGATCGGGTGAAAGAGTTCCTTTCAATTATTGTTTTTTTTTTACATTTTGGTTATGTTATGTTTTCTATTCCCATGCATTTCATTTAGTGCATTTCATGAAGTTTTGGCATCAAAAGAGATTGTAAATTACAAAAAGTTAAGATTAACAACACTAGTAGGAGCGTTTATACTTAGAGAATAGGTTAGAATACCTTATATCTATAATGAAGTCCTAGATAGGGCAATCTAGACTTTACTCTCTTAGTAAAGGTAAGGATTTGTCTTATATAGATAGGTTATGTCTAATAGTTGAAACACTTAATTAGTGAGATCCTAGTTCCTGCTAGTGCATGTCTCAAGATGCTCAGCTCTGATTAGGGGTTAGGCCTTTCCCCCTTAACAAAAAATTTAGAATGTCTCTTGGTTACCTAATTAGAAGTTTATGCTTTCCTCCACCCAAAAAAGTTGAAGTAAAGACTAAAGATGAAAGTAAATAAAGTAGTACATTAATGGTTGTTGTGAAATTGAATCTAATGAGAGAAAAAAGAAACAAAAACATTACTCATGGCTTAGTTGTGGTCTCGAGACCAATGCAAAAGTATTTATATGCAAGCTATACCAAACGAACACATGCAATAGGGGAATAATTAGAGTTTTCCTAATGAGTAAGTATGTACAAAGCATTAAAATGTTCATATAAAATAATGAGCAGCTTTGAAAAGACAAGATATGAAAGACTCTTCTTAGAACATCGAAATGATCTCTATAAGTGACTTTTAGCTTATTTTAGAAAGCCATATGATAATCAAAAATGGTTTTTATTTAAAGCTTTATTTTGTGTCAAAATCTACATTTGCATAAACAAAAAATACATGATCACTTAATTGAAAACATGCAAAACATAACTAAAAATATTTTCAAAAATAATTTTCATGCTTCTTTCATCCAATTTATAGGCTGCCCCATTGGGAAAATGTGCAAGTTTAGTGGGGGTGGATATCTAGAGGATTTTTTCACTCCAATTGAAATCGATCTGATCTTTTTCTTGAACTATGATGTTCGAAAATTTTTTAAATTGTTCATGATTGGTTTTAAACTCTCCTTTTTTATGATAACCCTGATTTCTCGTACTTGTAAGAGACAAAAACAAAAAGATCTTAGAGATGTGTGTGTATTACTACTGTGTTCAAATCTACATGTGTTTGTGTGTGCCTCAATTTCCTTGCGCATGGGTATGATAGTACCTATATGTGTTGTATGTTTGTGTGTATATGTGAGCATCGTTCTATATGTATATGTGAACATGAGTGAATGTGTTGTGCATAAGTGTGTTCAAGGTTTTGTATGTATCATTGTGTAGAATGTGTGCATGTGTGTATTATTGCATGTCTATTTGTGTGTGTACATTGATATGAGTGCTCTTATATGTGCATGTGTGTTTGTGCCCATATCTCTATGTGTCTACATATGTTATAAATTTGTACCTATGTGTGTATGCCTGAATGCAATGATGCGCATGTATCTGTGTGTTTGTGAATATATGTATGTGAACATAAATGACCATATGTGTAAAATGTTTATGGGTGTATCTATGTTCATGTATATGCTTAAGAGTAGATAAGCCTAAGTCTATGTGGTATGTGTTTATGTACCTATCACTATGAGTTTGTGTGTTTTTGTCTGTCTCAGTACACATGAGAAGGTGTTTATACATGTGCTTTCACCTCTATGTATATACTTAAATGTGTATGTCTCGATGTGTCATGCATATGGATTTTTATGTTTAGGGTTGTGGATATGTTTATGTTTGGGCATATGTGTGTTTATGAGCGTATGATTATGTGTATGCGTGTGGGTTTAATTTGTTAACGTATGTATGTATATGCGTTTTATATATATATATATATATATATATATATATATATATATATATATATGTGTGTGTATAGGAAATAGGTTTTGTGCGTATGCGTTTTTGTTAGGTGATGTTGTATATGTACATGTGTATGTCTGCATGTCTAAGTATGTGTGTGTTATGTGAGTTAATTTGGGAAAGAAAGTTTGTGTATGTGCATGTGTGTACATGTATGTGTGTGTAATTGTGACAGTGATGATTGTTTTTTTGTGTGTTTCTTTTTTAAGGTAAATGTTTATGTTACGAGAGAGAGGGAGAGAGAGAGAGAAAAGAAGGAGAGAGAGGGAGAGAGAGAGAGAAAAGAAGAAGAAGAAGTAAAAGTTGGATTGCACAACAGAAGTCAAAGGAGTAGAGAGAGAGAGAAAGAGAGAGGGAGAGAGAGATATTCCGTTGTTGTAGGTTCCGTTCGCTTAAAACAGTGTTGATTTTTGACGGCCGTATTGCCTGTTTTTAGTGTTTTTGAACATAAAATAATGCTAATAATTTTTATTACCTGTTAGAAAATGAACTAAAATCATAATATACAGGTATAAAACTGTATTAACCTGCAAAAGTGAAGGGTAGGGCTGTCCATCAAAATACAACACTGGCTCAAAGAAAGAGAAAGATGAGAGAGAGGGAAAAAAGAGAGGGAGAGAGTTTTTTAGTTTATTTTATTTATTTTTGTATTTTATTATATAGCTTCATTTATTATGACTTTTATGTTTTCGACGTTAGGAAATGGATTGTTTTTCATTATTATTATTGAATGATTTTTTTTAATAAAAGGATGTTCGGCTTTAGCCTACTCTTTCAGACTTGTATTAAATAAAGGAAAAGAAAAGTACAAGTGAAGGGGACTAGTGCCCACGGGACCTCTCAAGTCCCACAAAGCAGGGGAAGATCTTACAAAGATTAGATGGCATTAAAAAGAAGGTTAATCAGTCTCTCGTCACTCTCGTGAAGGGCCCACTTGGGTATAAGTTTGTTGTTGATCAAAAGGAGCACTTGATGATGCTTAAAGGGGGGGGGGGATTTCTTGCAGTTGGCAATTCTTTTATCGAGGAGGAACAACAATTTCTCAATCGACCACTCTTTGGGGGGTCACTAAAGTTATAAACACATCTTTCCCGCGAGATCTTCCATAGTACCTCCCCTCTGATGGCGTTCCAGAGATTAGCATAGCATCTGATCGCTTCTTCGAGCAGAGCTTGTTTCAAACTGATATGTTTTTGAAGTCTGATTTTCTTTCCGACAATCTGCCAGAGCCTGTTGGAGTTGGGACAAGTAAAGAAGATATGAAAAACATATTCGATGGACCGGTAGTAGTGCTTGCACTAGTGAGGCACCCCACATATTTTTCTAGCCTTGAGGTTGGTCCAAATACCACGATGAAAGAATTTTCCATAAGAGAATAGAATTTTTGATTTCTATGAGAGGGTGCCAGATAGCCATGAACTTCATGTCCCACCGCAGCCACGCCCATGATAGGCACTACTTCTTGTTGAGGTTGACCTGATAATGAATGGTTTCTTTGATGTTCAAGATTTTTGTTAGGCAGTTACCATTGTGCCATCTGAGACCAAGCGGGCTCGGTGTGTCGTGCCCCATGAGAAGATGAACTTTAGGGCAGTCTCAAACAAGACATCTGCTCATTATTGAATGTTATTATGCTCATTAAAACTTACATAAATTGAATTATAAAAATAGAAGTTAAATAGGAATTTAATTATTAGGAAAAGAAATGAAGTAAAAAGAGATGAGAGAAAGAAATTGATTACTAAAAAAAAAACATTAACGGAAACGTTAAAGAAAATAATTTAAAAATAGAATAAAAGATAACATAAAAAATTAATTAGATAAAATAAAGATGAAAAGGCAATCTTATATAGGTTGCTGCACACATACCTCCCCCTACATTTGTTCTTTTGCCCCTCCCCCCATCCCTTCCTTTGCCCAAGAATGTCGCCCGCCGCCTTGTCCCCTCCCATCTCTCCCCCTCCCCCACCCCCTACTCTCCTCTCGACTAGTAGTGCCATTGTCCCCCTCCCTCCCTTGTAAGATAGTAGCCCCTTCCCAACCACCTCCCTCTTGTAGCGATAGCTACCTCCTGATCCCCCCCTTCAATCAGTAGCCCCCCCCCACCCCAACCCGCCATCCCCTTCACCTCAGCTCCCTTCCCCCCAACCCTCCCCTTGCCCCTCAACCCCTTCCTCGCCCTCTACCTCTCTGTGATTCCCTTAATCTTGCCCCCCCATTTGTGGGTTTTCTTGCCCTTATCTATTTGTGAGACAGGTTTGTAGTTGTGATCTTCCCGCACGCCCCTCCTTTACCTTTTGTGCCTCCCCCCCAGTCCTCGTTTGCATGTCATAGATATGAAATCCCCCGAGTCGGCCCCATAGAGGAACTCACATGAAGCCCCCTCACCCACCTCCACTTCGTCACCCATTCAACTCTCCCTTACCAACGAGGACACAGGGAGCTTAGCCTCAAAATTTGAGTGTCTTGAGGCTTCTTCAATCATTTAAAAGATTATCGGATCACGCCCAAGTCATGGCCAACTCAGGGACCCTCTTTAGAGAAACTTGCTTGTCGATCTTGGAAAGTTAGTTGATATTCAGACCCTGGGTCCCATCTTTTATCATGTATTAGAGCTTGAGTCTCTAGAGGCAGTTGCTCGGATGATTACTTTATCTCCGATAGTGGCTCAGGCTAGCCGAGCATATGTCTATCCTTGGGCACATGGGTTTGACCCATTGACAATCTCTTCTTCAGCTTTCATCCCTAGGGAAGCATGTGGATTTCTTATGATGGCCTGCTTCCCTGGCCTTCACTGTGAGTATCTCCCTTTGTTACCCGAGATTGGTGGATCTCTTGGAACCTTTTTATAGGTCCCGAAGACTATGAACTAAGTTGAAGTCAAGGCTGTGGGCATCCCATTAGTGAGGATCGTCATCTCTAACCCCGTATAACTATCCACTGAGATTGAACTCCCGCTTCCGTCAGATGAGTGGCTAATTCAGAGGGTCAAGTACGCAAGCCTTCTGACTCCTTACTGGGAATGCAATTCTTGTGCATTTCTTTGAGTCAAAAGAGTGAATTTACCAAGTTACACTAGGAACTTGATGCTTGACTTAGTCAATCAAATCCTTGGTTGAAAAGATCAACTCAAAGTCCAACTTTTTTAGAAATTTATCAAATATTTCTGACCCACAACACTTAAACTTGAAGTATTCTAAGAAGATCGTAGAAGTTACTTACTTCATATCTTCAATTTCCTTGATCTTGAAGTTATCTTGAAGTATCTTGAGATACTACTTTCATCCTTCTTGAATTAAACTCCTTCTTTGAAGTTTTAACTTCCTTGAGGATCAAACCTAACTTCAAGATCTAATCTAGGACTAAAAGATAATTATCATCCCACGGTCCGATGTCCCATACCATCTTTCCTACATCAATCTGAGTATAAAATTTGGTGTCCCATACCACCTTATTTTATATTCACATTAATGTGTGGGTGATACTTATCCTAAATTCAAAACATCTCTTGATAGAGAACCTTATTGCTTCAATTCTTTATGAAAATTTGGAAGTTTTAGGCATTACCTCTAACTAGATATTCTAGGTTTTGATTCCATCACATGATCGTCTCACAATCATGTGCTTTGCCTTGGAAACTTGAAAACCTTTTGATGGAGCATCCATCCTTCTTTGCTAGGTTTTTTTCAAATGAAAACCAATTAGAATTCCAAGTACTTGAATTTTCTCAAATTCAAGTTCAATTGGTTTATTCTTGACCAATTTTGTAGTGACAAGAGCTTTTGACTTCTTGTCTTTAGATTCCTTTCTTTATTGATGCTTTAGGTACCTACCTTGGGGACTTTATAGGAACCTTTCTACTGCTTAAGTCTTAAGCATCCACTCATGCTTTTTTGATTTGTACCAAAATCCCTTTAAGGATAGGCAAACATTATGTTTTACCTTCCATAGACTTAATTATCGTTGACACGGTTGCAGACTACATACTTGGAACAGCTTACTATTTCGATTGCCAATACTTGGGCAAACTTCACAATAGTTCCAATCGCAATTATCTTGGACAACCATGGCCAAGATTGATCAAGTCTGGTTAATCATGTAATAATAATAAAGACTTTATCTTTATCATTAAGATCTCTTGAGCTTTTCTAAGCTTTTTGGCTTACCTGCAGGATTTTCTAGAGATCTTTTCTTAACTTAAGTCCAAGCATACACTGATGCCTTTCCGATTCCACAGCTAAGAATCTTTGATATACCTCTAGGTTATATCACTATTTGTGCTTGATTACCAATACTTGAGGTTTGGAATTGCTAGGGAACTACTTACTGACTAAAGAGTATGAAGAACTTCATTCTTAATACTTGGAAGAATGTTATTCTTCAAAGACTTGAGATTCCTTCTAGGGAACCAAATATCTTGAGCAAATGGTTCATCTTAGAATCTTTTGCAATGTTGGAAGGATATTTGAAAGAAATTCTTTCAAACAATATCCAGAAGGTTTTATTGATTCAATTGCATTCATTTCTTGAGTATCAAACTAGAGGATAAATATCACCTTTTAGATATGGTTTCCCATGCCACTATGAAAGTTTAAGTTGAACTTTCATTTATGTGATAATGACTCCTATTCTTGAGTTTGATACAAGATTCATTATTATTGGTCAATCTTTAGATGTTACTAGAGTCCTTAAAACATATTTCACCAATCAAACTTATGTTTAAAGGCCAAGCATCTATTGATGATTGATCCAATAGTAATGCTACTATGAACACATAACTTTGAACTTTATAGCTTATTTAGGAAAATTTCACACTTGCTTCAAATCCTTAGGAACTTATCTAATTTCCTAAAGATTGCTTAACTAGTTGCATCATTTACCAGAGATGCAACTATAGAACCAAAGATCTTCTTAATGACGTCAAAAATCAACTTATTTTGAGGTTTGACCTTTGATTTCCATCACTCCTTGGGATGAAACCAAAAAAGAAACTTCATAGTTTTTTTTTGGCACCTTTATTAGAAGATTGTCATGTTCTAGTTCCTATCATCTAGTATGAATTTATGTGTATTTTGAAAAGAGTTCATGAATCAATTAAGATTCTCTACTTGGAACGTCTACCTTCCCAAAATAAATTCATCTCGAACATGGTAGGAGAATGATCTCACATGAAATAGAAGGCTTGACTATTTCATTTTAGTGTTTCTCTTTTAGGAAATATCTCAATTTTCGAAAAGTCGCTTAACAAGGTTTCATCGTGAGATACGAATCTTGAAACCACAAAGAAAATTCTTAGAACTTTTGAAATCTTCTAAATAGAAGAGTGCTTAAGGAACTTGGAATCATAGCTGAAGTTATCATCCAATCTTGGGATGTTTGTGAAGTTACATAAATTACGTAACTAATCAACCAAGCTTATCCGCATGACTTTCTAAATATCACCTATACTTAGATTAATCATTATAAGCTTATCTTCATGACTCGCTAAGTACATCCAGGACTTAGAGTCATCATACATCACAAAAGTTTTGCAAGTAATTAAATTTTCTTGGTCATCAAGAAGATTTAATACTTAATTTTCTCCTAGTGCCTACTTATACCTGGTAAGACATCAAACATACTTAATTATCATTAAGTATTTGTTTTTTTGACATTGAAGTATCAACTTGGGAAGTAATTGATTAATTACTTGAACTGCAAACTAGAACTAGCGTGGTTTCTTTGCAACTAACTAGTCCTCTGTCTTCCCTAATGTCAAACCGCGAGCTTTATAAAGTAAGCTAAATACTAAGAGAGTACATTATCATATCTACTTGCAAATAGCTTCCCGTTCTATCATGCAAATGCATGTGCCTTCATGCAAATGCATATGCTCACATGCATATGCATGCATGTTCTTTGCATGCACAAAAATTAATGCAACAATCATGCATGAGCTTGGTGCATGACTTTTCCTTGTACTAAGAATGTATATCATGCAATCTTGATGCATGTATATCCTTTCCTTTGTCCTAATGCACTATGATAGAAAAGCATATCCTTGTGGTGCAATAAAAAGCTTACTCAATGGAAAGGAAATCTGGAATTAAACTACCAAAATACATTCTTTGATCCACAAGGATATGTTTTTAAACCAAGTCTTTCCTTAATGCAAACTAATGCTTGGAATGAGAAATTTATTGTTTTATTATCCTAATCTACATGTAATCGATTGAAATCTTGGCTATTTCAATGTGCATCTAGGATTAAGTGTAGAATAATGAAAACAAAATAAATCAAGCATTAAAGCCAAGTAGAAACTGGAAAATACTTAGCTTTGATCATAGCTTCGTCCATCCTTTGATCCTTGCCACGAGCTAGTCACCATTTTTTAGAAGATCGTTGCTTTCTCTTGGCTACTTCTTGAAGAAATGTAGCCTTCATGCGTGTTTTAGCCCATCCTATGTAGATGTTAGTTGGGTTTTGATCATCTCTTGGTTAGAAAAGTGAGGTGTATCCTCGTTGGTTTTGTTGGCTAGCTCTAATGCATTAGATGCTATAGAGGGGAATCAAATATCTTGTGTCATCCTCCACATATTCAAGAAGCCTTCATGTTGATGGTAGACTCCATCGTATATTTGAAGTCACCAAGGTCCTAGATGGCGTCGTTGTGTAGAAAGCTTCTCAGCTTTTGCTTGTTGTGCATAGGTCCGTCGATACAGTAGTACGACCATGAGCGGGTGGTTGCCAGTTCCACTTGGATCTGTAATCGCCTGAAGAAAAGACATCATCTTGCTTGGCTCACATGGATAGGCTAAGGCTCTACTCCTGAACGCACCCGAGTTCAAATCCTTGAACTTGCATGCAATTTTGCTTCTACTCTGCTGCGTCAATATAGAGATATGAAGCGCTTCCGCCATGACTAACTCACACGAGCGAATAGCTTACTTGGTTAAGACATATTCTCTCACACAAGAGGTGACGGGTTCAAAACCCACCGCAACTTGCTATTCCTTCACTTTTCTATCTGCTCTTTAGTCTCCTACAGCGACGGAAATTGAGTCTTATATTCTTCCTTCTAGCACAATCTCACGCAAGGTATCAGCCGTCTGAGGTATGCCCTCCAAAAGGATTCGGCAATAATGAAACACACCTGCCAGCAAGGAACTCTACGCAACTCTATGCAGAAGCGGTGGAGTTCTACGAAAATGCTGATTCTAATGGAGATGATAATGCTAAAGGAGATAAGGATGATGAAGCTCACTCCAAGGTCACCATTGAAGCTCTGATACCAATGCAACAACCTAAGAATTATAACCACCACATGCTAGAGAGATGACTCTCCTCCCAACCTTATGCCTGTATATATAGCTGCTCGAATCAACGAGGACCACAAATGTAACTAGAGTCCACAAGTGCATGTGCAATCTCCTCCACTCCTTTCATATCTACCACTAGAGTCTACTAGTGGCTAGAGTGATCTCGTCCACTGCTTTAGTACCTTCCACTAGAGTCCGCTAGTGGTGGTTGTACTCACCTCTCGAGTTAAGTCTCCCTGGACTCAAGTTGACTCATGTTAACTTGAGTTAGAAGGCTCTAGAGCTCTTTGGGCAAAATTCTCTCCCCATGCTCCCCATGGGGATTGAACCCAAGACCTCCTCCTTCACAACCATGAGACTTAACCACTAGGCTAAGTGGATCACTTGAATATGAGAGCACGTGAACTTATGCTTGAGTCTATTCTTGAGATCTTTGGTCCTACAGACGAGTGACCAAACGATATCCGATTTTAGATCTGTTTGAAGCAGTCGGATCCTTAGACCATAGAATTACTTTATTATAGGAGTGTTCAAGGCAAAGGATCAAGCACAAGATCTCATCACAGACGTAGAAGAAGCACATAGGTTACTTCATAATCCAAATAGTGATTTTTATCACTAAAACAATGTAATATATGTACATACATCCAATTACCACATGTGCGACTCTATTTTATGCAAGCCGAGGAGTCTTGGAGCTTGAGGAGTCTAAATAGAAAGCTCATACCAATTTTCATAATTTTTGGAAGCCGTTATGCACCTCAAATTAGATGTAGAACCTATTTTTTAACTATGCGGGTCACTAGATGTGAAACTGGTCAAAACTAGGCAAAAACTATAAATAGAGGTAGAGAGCTCATTTTGTGGTTGTTGTTGAACTTATGAAGTATTAACTAGAACTGCTATTGTAATTAGTGGATGATGAATATGAGATGAGTTCTTTTCTTGCCTTTTACTGATCTCCATCACCACTTTCCTTGTCTGTGTATGCATGTGTGCATATGCAAGTGCATTTCTCACCATCACCTTCACGCACTTCACTTGCTCTTGATCTTCATATTGGCCTACCCTCTCCGTGGATTCACAATTATGAGGTGAAGCTCCTCACATTGGTACTCACCATTGAACTAGAGTGACACATATCATGTCGGGACCAAAGGATCTATTGGACTTCATGCAATGAATTATATGATGAACTATTTTAGCTTGCATTGTGAGGTTATGCCTACAATTGGAAGGTTACACTTGTCAGATAACTTTACTCATCGAGAAGTATTTCAAGTATATAAAGAAGATATGGAAAGAAGAAATGAGAAGTATGTCTTGTATCGTCACTTTACTCGATTATGGGAGGAGGACTTCAATAACGTGACTATTCCTTGTAAAGTTAGAATGGGTGAGTGTTCCGTTTGTGCCACTTTGAAGAACATGGCAAAGGGGGGTACAAAACCACAAGAAAAAGATAATTTTAAAAGCCTTCTTAGGAACCACCATGAGAGTCAAGCTTTAGAAAGAAAGAAAGTGATTCATCATCTAAGTAAAGAACTCAGAAATCTAGAGCATTATATGTGTTTTTTGATTGATGGTATCGATTAAAAAAAACATGTTTGCCCCATTTTTATCGTGTCCCTAAGGGCATTGGAGATGAAGTCCTTGTGCAAATGCATTTGGTTGGTCCTTTGGTATACAATGGAACTATAAAGTCCAAGGTTTTCTTCACATATCCGAACGTGCATAATGATCCAAACCTTATGGTTATTATCATTCATCGGGCTTTGCAATCATGGAAGGGTCTTTTGCCACCAACTCTGTATTTGTAGCTTGATAATACTACAAGAGAGAATAAAAATTCTACAAATTTTGGATATTTATGCATGCTTGTTGATAGACAAGTGTTTCAAAAGGTTAAGGTAAATTTCCTTTTGGTTGGGCACTCATGATCACATTGATCAAATGTTCAGTACGTTCTCTAAGAGGTTGGCACATAATAATGCTATGTGTATATACAAGAAGAAGAGAGCTCTCACTTGATTTTTGAGATATGTGTATACTGGTATAAAGGGTTTTCAAACATAAGATGCAATTTGCTTGATTTTTGACGAGGGTGTTCTCTTTTTATGACATAGTTCTCGTTTGTTACGACTCGCTATTACCCAAAAATTATAAAATAAATGGGGTAATCCAGTCTTATATCCCAATAGAATGAATCTACATTTAGAAGATGGACACATGGAGAGTCCCCTTCGCTCTTCTCAAAATTTTTTTCTTGACTATGTGCAGCGGTCACAAAGTATATAGTTTCTTAGATGGATTCTTGGGTTGTAACAAGTGCTCATTTCAAAAAAGGATCAACACAAAACCACTCTACAACAGAATGGGGTATCTATTCTTTTAAAGTAATGCCATTTGGATTGACCAATGTCCTTGCCACATTTCAAATGTTAATGTGTCATATCTTCAAGAAATTTCTCAAAATTTCCTAGAAGCTTATCTACATGAATCATGTGCATACTCGAATGAATGAAAACAATATGTTGCATACCTAAAAAGAATTTTTTATAAATGATGTCAATAGTCAACCAAGGTAAATCCCTTGGGAACAAAGTCTCAAAAAATGGCATATCTATAGATGAAGAAAAAGCAAGAGCCATTATCCAATTCTTGCAACCATGAAATATAAAACACGTTCAATATTTTATCCAACCATGTGTCCAACCATAAATCAACAAATTTATGGACTATTGAAGAGTTTTGAGCAGACAAACAAGTGTGAGAACCCCTTCCAAACACTCCAAAAACATCTCATGACGACACCTATTTTGTGTTTGTGCAATTAAGCCCATGCCTACATACTTGATCATCTCACTTATGCTTAACTTAAGGGCATAACCTTCAGAAGGCTTCATATGTTCAACCTCTTGTAATTCTACTTCACATTTACTTTTGTAAAAGTGAAATATACCCACGAGGAGTTAGGAAGCATATAATCTCGTGTCATCTGGTATTTGAGACAAGAGAGAATCAGTCCTATACTTTAGCATTCACTTTTAGGTAGAGATTTGAATTTGAATTCAAATCCTTTGGCTCCAACAAAAAACTATAAAAAGAGGATATGAAAGGCACATGTCTATCTCGACATTCAGAGATATCTACTTTCATTGAGAAGAGGAGTTCACCTCATAGCTCACTCACTTCTCATTCATTGAGCAATGTTTGACTGCCTATGACACTGTATTTTTACATTATTTAATACATACATGATCATTACTTCTTATTCTCATTTCTCTGTCATAACTCCATCAAGACAATGATCTTGTCAGAGCTTGCTCTCACTATATAGTGGATCACTTCTCATGATTTAAATCATGATAGATTCAGCATAGTGTCTATTTTAATCCTACAAAGTTTCATTAGTAATGCTTCTCGTGATCGTTAGATATTAATCCATCTTTGCTTACTGGTCTGTTAACTGTCAAGGCCCGTAAATGTGGGATGCTTGGTTGATTTTCTAAACATATTTCTCTGCATATAATCCATCATTTTTTATGATATCACTCATGACTGGTAGCTTCTTAAGCTAATTAGAGTTCCCCAAAAGGAATTTACTCAATTGCTGATGTACTCAGAGAATGATTCAAAACACTGAGTAGGTGTATCAACCAAAATAGCAAGTTTTGGACCTTGGACTATATTTCTACCTTTTTGTTTTGATCCTACCATCAGTGGATCATCTTCCAAGTAACATATGTGATTATTTATGCTTATTAGCTAGCTAAAGACGCCCACAACACTATACAACCATCACTTGTAGCAGGTGTGAAGCAGGTTTCAGCTACACCAATTCATCTCTTGTGACTATCCATCTTCTCCTGCAACAGTGGTATCAGAGCAAGCACAATCAAGATGGGAAATGGATTTCCATCCTTCATTAACAAATTAGATAGGAACAACTACTCAACATGGTCACTAAGGATGCAAGCATGCCTTCAAGGGAGAAACAGATGAAGACATGCCAAGTTTCAGGAGCAAGCATCAACCAACAAGGGAAGAGCAAGAAAGGTTGACCACATGGTGTGCAAAGGATGCTCTTGTCAGGTCATATCTACTGAACTCAATCTCTCATTTCTTGTTACCACATGTTAGGAATTGCAAGACCTCTCAAGAGACTTGTGAAGCACTTTCATCATATTTCTCCTCAAACCAAGAGCTAGGAAGAATTAGTTGTGGATGGAATTCACAACCCTTAAGAAATAGCCAAAGCAAGTAGTGGTTGATTATGTAAAAAAAATGAAAGATGTAGCTGACCAGCTTGCAAGCATTGGATAAGAGATAGAGGAAGAGCTCATAGTGAGGCATATCATCAATGGAATTAAGGCTAATGACAAGTGGGAGTCCTTCACAACAACAATGGATCTCTACATGGATATGCAAATACCTGATCTCAACACCTTGATGGGGCAACTCTTCACCCATGAGACAAAGCTCAACAGAAATGGTGACAACTCAAGAGGTAACCAATCTTTTTCCCTTTATACAAATAAGAATAAAGCTGAGGATAAAGGTAAAAGCAAGAAACATGAAGAAGAGGCTAGTACCTCTCAAGCTAATTATGCAAGTAGAGGAAGAGGTGCTAAAGGAAGGGGTAGAGGAGGAAAGCAAGGAAGGGGGAGACCCTACAACAATTCACCATGCAACATCTATGGTCTCAACAACCACACTACAAAGGAATGCTACAAAAATACAAGGAACCAAAGGGGAAGAGGCTTCCATAGAGGAAGCTATGGACAATCTAGAGGCAAGTACAACAATGGTGGAGGCAACTACAATCAAGGCTACAACAAAAACAATTATCAAGGAGGCTTTAGAGGAAGAAGGGACTTCAACAAATATGTTGAAGATGAAGAAGACTCTATACTCATCATGAACATGACATCCAAGCAAGGTAAAGATGAGGGAGCATCTCTTCTACATTGATTCAAGTTGTTCCAATCATGTGGCAAGAAATGTAGCTCTATTTTTTGATCTTGAAGAACCCAAGGGGAAGCATGAAGTGCAAATAGGTGATGACACTAAACACTCAGTCAAGCAAATTGGAAATGTCAAAACATCTTATGGTAGTATGAACCTTTTGAGAAAAGTTTTGTATGTGCCTACTATAATCGAAAACCTAATTAGTGTTAGGGAGATTGTAGAGAAACGTCTACAGGTCAGGTTCACTAAGCATGGAGCATATGTGGAAGACCCCCAACAAGCCTTCAACAGGATTTCCAAAGGTAAGAAGTTAGGTAGATTGTTTACATTTGAAATTGAAGACACAAGGAACATAGCATTATTCAGTTATAGAGATCAAACCTTATTTGAGTTGGAAAAATGGCACAAAAGGCTAGGGCACATAGGAGAAAGAACTCTGAAACAAATTTGCAGGGATCAAAGTGTGCTTGGTATTCCCAATGTGACCAAGCAACACATTATATACAAATGTGGAGCTTGCCAATTTGACAAAGCTCACAGGCAACCATTCAACATGAAAGGATACATCCATGAAGATTATTTGGAGCTTGTACACACTAATGTGTGGGGTCCTAGCAAAGATCCATCCATCTCAGGTTCCAGGTACTATGTGTCATTTATTGATGATTACAGTAGGTGGACAATCCTCTATTTCATGAAGCATAAGGATGAGGTATTTACATGTTTCAAGAAGTATTTGGTACTAGTTGAAAACCAAACAGGAAGGAGCTTGAAGAGAATCAGGTCTGATGGAGGTGGTGAGTATTTTTTACATGAGTTTGATCTATTTCTACAGGATAGAGGCATAAAGAGGGAAGTAAGAACTAGGTATAGTCTTGAATTGAATGGAGTGGCAGAGAGAAGAAACAGGTTAATTGTTGAAGCAGCTAGGTCTATGCTAAATGAGAAAAATTTACCTAATTATTTATGGGTAGAGTCTATTTCTAGAGCCACCTACTTGGTCAATAGGCTTCCATCAAAATCATTGGATGGTATGACACCATATGAAGCATGGAATGGCAAGAGACCCTCATTGGATCATTGTAAAATATTTGGGTGCATTGCCTATGCACACATCCCATCACAAATCAGAGGGAAGCTTGACCCTAAGGCTAAGAAATGTATATTTATTGGGTATGATCAAAATCAAAAGGGATGTAGACCATACAATCCCACTAACAAGGCATTCATAATTAGTAGGGATGTAGTATTTGATGAGAATAATTCATGGTTTGAAGATGATTGCAGGAAAGTCAAGTTACCATATGATTTGGAAAATGATTTTCCAACCCTCACTCAAGAAGATCAACACTTAGCAGAAGATATCAACTCAGAGGATGAGGAGCAAAGTTTGGAATTCAAGAGGCAAGTTCAAATTCAAGCAATTAGAATCTCTACCCGAATCTTCCAATCAAGCTTTAAGGATATCACAAAGAGAAAGTAAGAAGCCCATAAGGTATGGATATGATACATCTTTAGTCACAAAACACTCTGTGTACATCACCAAAGACTCTATGGCAGAAGAGCCTTCTCCATTTGAAGAGGCTAGGAAGAAGAAAGAGTGGAGAGAAGCCATGCAGGAAGAAGTGGAAGATTGCAGGAAAACCAGACTTGGGATCTAGTTCCCAAGAAGCGAGATATGAAGGTAATTGGTTCAAGGTGGATATACAAAATTAAAAAGAACTTTGATGGTTCTATAAAGAGGTACAAGGCAAGGTTAAAGGCAAAGGGATTTGTCCAAACACATGGAGTAGACTATGAAGAAACATTTTCACCTATGGCAAAGATGCCAACAATCAGGGTATTGGTAAGTCTTGCTACTTCTAAAAATTGGAATTTATATCAGTTAGATGTCAAGAATGCATTCTTAAATGGTTGGATATCAGAAGAAGTGTATATAGCACAACCACCAGGTTTTGAAGATGAAGAAAAATCAAGTTATGTATGCAAGCTTAGAAAAGCACTCTATGGTCTCAAGCAAACTCCTAGAGCTTCGAACCATAGACTTATTACCTATTTGTAGGTAGCAAGCAAGGCAAAATCTTCTTTAATTTACTTATGTGTCTATGTAGATGATATTATTATTACAGGGAATGATTCTGATGGTATCAAGCAGGTCAAGGCTCAACTAATGAAGGAATTCAAAATCAGTGATCTAGGGCTATTAACCTACTTCCTTGGCTTAGAACTTGTGTATACAGATTCAGGTATATTCATCACACAAAGGAAGTACATACATGATATGTTGGTAAAGTTTAAGATGGATAACACTAAAGTTGCAAGTATCCCTATGGAGCTCAACCATAAGCTAAATTCACATGAAGATGAACTACTTGAAGATGTTACAAGTTATCAACAACTTGTGGGTAGTCTTAATTATGCTACTTTAACAATAGTAGACATTGCCTATGCAGTAAGTACATTGAGTCAATTTATGCATGTACTAAGGAAGCCTCATATAGAAGCTGCAAAGAGGGTGCTTAAGTATCTAAAGGGTACAATGAATGAGGGGTTGTTGTATCCCTTCGCTTCTGGCATAGATATAAAGATGTATTCTGATGCAGATTGGGCTAGCTCCAATGATGATAGGAGAAGCACTTTAGGGTACCTATCTTTTGCAGGTTCAAAACTCATATCTTGGTCATCCAAGAAGCAAACAATTGTGGCCTTATCTTCCGCAGAAGCAGAATATAGAGGTTTGGAAAATGCGGCTCACAAAGCTATGTGGCTTAAGCAATTATATGTAGATTTGGAGATACATTCCTACACTCCAATTATCTTTGAAGATAACATTAGTTCACTTCATTTGGCTGATAATCCTGTATACCATGCAAGTACTAAGCACGTTGAAGTGCACTATCATTATGTAAGGGAAAAATTTCTTAGTAAGGATATCCAATTATCCTATGTATCAACTCATTGACAATGTGCAAATATACCTACCAAAGCATTGGATGGAACAAAGATGAATAGGTTCAAATTGATGATTGGTTTGCAGGAAATCAAGGAGCAATGAAGACCAAGCATGTAAGGCTCGAGGGGGAGTTGTTGTTGCAATTAAGCCCAAGCCTACATACTTGATCATCTCACTTATGCTTAACTTAAGGGCATAACCTTTGGAAGGCTTCATATGTTCAACCTCTTATAATTCTACTTCACATTTATTTTTGTAAAAGTGAAATATACCCACGAGGATTTAGGAAGCACATAATCTCATGTCATCTAGGAGTTGAATCAAGAGAGAATCAGTCCTATACTTTAGCATTCACTTTTAGGTAGAGATTTGAACTTGAATTCAAATCCTTTGGCTCCAACAAAAAACTATAAAAAGAGGATATGAAAGGCCCACGTCTATCTCGTGATCCAGAGATCATTTTGATGTACTTTCATTGAGAAGAAGAGCTCACCTCATAGCTCAATCATGTCTGATTCATTGCACAATGTTTGGTCGCCTATGACATTGTATTTTTACATGAATTAATACATACATGATCATTACTTGTTATTCTCATTTCTCTGTCATAACTCCATCAAGACAGTGATCTTGTTAGAGCTTTTTCTCACTCTATAGTGAATCATTTCTCATGATTTAAATCATGATCGATTCAACATAGTGTCTATTTTAATCCTACAAACTTTCATTAGTAATGCTTCTCGTGATCGTTAGATAATAATCCATATTTGCTTAGAGGTCTATTTCCTATCAAGGTCCATAAATGTCGGGATGCTTGGTTGATTTGCTAAACATATTTCTCCGCATATAATCCATCATTTTTTATGATATCACTTATGATTGGTAGCTTGTTAAGCTAATTAGAGTTCCCTAGAAGGAATTTAGTCAATTGTTGTTGTACTCAGAGAATGGTTCAAAACACTCAGTAGGTCTATCAACCAAAATAGCAAGTTTTGGACCTTGGATTATATTTCTACCTATCTATTTTGATCCTACCATTAGTGGATCATCTTCCAAGTAACATATGTGATTATTTATGTTTATTAGCTAGCTAAAGAGGCCCACAACACTCTCCATCCATCACTTGTAGCAGGTGCGAAGCACGTTTTAGCTACACAAATTCATCTCTTGTGACTATCCACCATCTCCTCCAAGATTTTGAAGCCCTAAATTAGAAGAAGCCTTTATATATTGATATAGATGCTTCTAACTTTGAAATTTGATGAATCTACGCACAACTTGTTGATGAGGGCAATTAGGAATTCTTGGTTGCATCTAGAAATCATCAACTTATCCTAGTTGAGAGAGATTATATGATTTTTAGGCCATCAAGCTCTATTATACATAGTGAATAAGCCTTGTCTTAGTGTTAGGTTAGAAAGTTGGTTCCTTCTACTCATGGAATATGATTTTGAATTGGTAGTAAAAAAGGGAAGCACCCATATCAGGGCTTATAATTTTTCAAGTATAAAACATTTAACCCTAATGCGACAATAAATGATGACTTACTAGATACTTAATTATTCAACATTGAAATGGTATCAAAATGAGATAAGCTAGTTTTTCCTTTTTTTCTTTGGGCCAATCCACCCTCATGAGCAATGCACTAAAAAGGCGATAAGCTAGGAGCTTCCACGTTAATGTGGATTGCTTATATCAAAGAGATACCAATGGAATCTTTTTTTTTGCATTCCAAAGAATGCAAAAATTATGCTAGTAATCGAAGCTCATGCGGATGCTTTTGGTGGGCATCCTTCAAAATCAAAAACTTTGTTGAAAATGCAAAGAAATGGCATATATTGGACACACGTGTAATGAACAATACATGATTATATTAGTTCTTGTTCCACCTACCAAGTCATTCTCACCATTGATCATGTTATTGTATACTATGTATTTGCATGCCACTCATGGAGCAAGAACATTGTATAATCTAGCAACTATCCTACAAATATGCCCACTTAGCATGCTACTTTGTATTATGTATCGCCATGCTCCTCATGGAGCAAGAACATAGTAGACTTTAAAGATCTAGCAACTATCCTCAATGGGCATTACAAGAAGAGAGATGAGACTATAATCTTATTGGCAATATGCTATACAAGGGATTCAAGGAGTAATTTCTATGCCTCTATGTTCATGAAGATGACTATCTGCCACTATTGCAAGCTACACACTTTAGTGTTGTAATGGAAATTTCTCTAAAAATTGAACAGTTCAAATGATTCTATTTAGTATTCTATGATGGCCCACCGTACACATGGATGCCCAAACATTTTTGAGAAGGTGTGGTACATGGAAAAGACCTAAGTACCCATTCAATCAAGATAAGATGTCTCTCATGCCAATGATGGAAGGACGTGCATTTCCAAAATGGAGGATATACTTTATTGGTCCTATTAGTTCACTTTCCAAAGGATCTAATGTTGAGTACATAATAGTAGTGATAAATTATCTCATGAAATGGGTAGAGGTACACACTACAATTAAGGCTGATGCTCAAACCATTGCAAAGTTTTTGTTTGATAAAAGTTTCACATGATTGAGCCTCCACATTAAGATAAATAGTGATCCGGGTACTCATTTTTTCAACAAAATCATAAACACTCTACTAAAGGAATTTTTCGTTTTCCATAAAACGTTAGTTCCATACCATCCACAAACAAATGGTAAGGCCTAGCTTGTTGATTAGAAGATTACATTCAGATCTAATCAATTCAATTTGGTATATGAAAAGCATGCCATTTTACTATTGACTTCCTTGTACCGACTCTCAAACTAGCGATAGAGCATGAATGGAAAGGTCTTGAGTTATTTGATCTATTAGATAAAATGAATGCATTTTAAGAAACATGCCTCAAGGCTATCACAAGCATCTATCCTCGAAGGAAATGCCAAAATATTATTTTGATACCCACATAAAGTATAAGAAGTTATAGGGAGGATATTTTGTACTTATTACTTATTGTTAATGCCCATGTGAAAGGCCAAATGGCCATTCGGCACTTTTGTATGTGCTCTTTCATGACACATATAGTTTCCTAGACAACCATAGACTATAGATCAATTGCATTTGCAAAAATTATAAGATTTGTGTTTGAGATGTCTGCGTAGAGTCTAGTTTTTATGGTCTACACATTTGTGCAAAGTACCATGCATACAATCTAGAGCTTGGGTTTCTACATTGAGAACAGCACCATGAAGCTCTTTCAAAGCATTACTATCATAACACTTCATTGGTATCTAAGCAACTCATAGCAAAACGGGTTTATTGTTGTGCGAGTGGAGCCAACATCACCAGTCGCCAAATCTTTGTGGATTGTAGTGTTGGGGATGTAACATGTAACCTTTCCTCTATATTCATATAATTTTATCATTTATAGAGAATTACCTCAAGAAAATCACTATGTGGGTTTCAAGGCTCCCATGCAAGTATGTGTCTCTCCTCTCCTCTCCATCCCTTGATCTCCTCCCTACTTCTCTTGCTCAATCCATCTAAGGCCTTTATTAGTATCAGATCATGTCGAAGGCTAGCGCTCTAGGAGCTTCAATGAAAGCTTTGGGTATAAGAGATTAATGTGCAGGTTGACATCCTCTACACAACATGTAGGTATGTCGGCCATAACACAAGCTAGGAATCTCACATTGACGTGACTTAAAGTTCTTTTTGTATCTCATAGATTGAATACGAATTCGTAAAAGGTTGGAGAATCAGATTCAGAGATTACTGCACCAAAAACTCAAAAAAGGCAAAGTGATGTAGAAGTCAAATCTATAATTGCTTAGACAACAAGTTAGAGTTTAGGTTGTAAGTTGAGTTCTAGAGGTTGGATTGAAGTGATTTAAAATGCTCTGCATAGCTTGGAAAAGCATCTATAAAGTTTTAGAAGAACACAGTTCTAGCTTCAAAGTTTAGATTTATAAAACAAAAAAGAAATAGTATTTTGTGGTTTCTTTCAATTAAGTGGTTATAAGAAGTGGATTCAATGATTCACTATACAAGTTTACATGTGAGTACTCACAACTTTCTGAGTTTTGTACATTTTCTATATTCTCATTTTGTTAATGAGACTATAGAAAAATATTTCCATATTTTAGATTTTCAACCATAAAGTGGTTGACTTTGCTCCTTGAGACACTTATCGGTGTGAGAACATACATTCTAACATAATTTGTTTGGTTGTTTATTATTGTTCATTGATCCCATTTTTGGGAAGAATGTATTGAAATTATCCCACAAATTGAAACTTGGCCACTTTTTTTTTATGGAACATTTTGCTCTATGAAAGAATTAGACTTAAGATATGCTGATTCAAAGGAAGCAATGGAAGCTAGTAAATGGATTCTCAAAGAAGCATTTTAATATCATTACAAGGAATATGGGCATATAGTGATGGTTGATGTGACACACTCTCATCACTATGTGATTGTGCATTTTTTCGCACTGGGCATCAAGCGTACTATCGCTTAAATGGTGTTGAACTCAATGCTTTTTGCGAGGCTTTTAATGATGTTTATTGAAGTGTTGCTAACGTGAACGTCACATTTAGGACACATAAGTAGTAAAGCATATGCAACATAAATTAATGTCACAATATGTGATGCTTTTTGCATCCCATATGCAATGTTAAAAGTTATGATATGAAAAATCATGTTTATGATGTTTCTACATTGCTTATGTGATGATTATGTTTGACCAAAATAAAAAAATGTTGGATTGCTATTTGATTGTTATTTTGCATGCATTTGATGGAAGAATGATCCAACGTTCATAGCTACATTGTGCATACAAGCTCAAGCTCTCTCTTTCTCAATCTCTTTCTTTTCTACTCTCTCTCTCTCTCCTTCTTTCTCCCTCTTTCTCTTTCAATTTCTATCTCTCTCTCTATCTTTCTCTCTCTTTTGATCTCTCTCTCTCTCTCTCTATTGTAGGTTACTCAAGAAGTTCAATGAGCATAATATATGACTAATTATTGTAAGTATAGATTTCATTGTTTGTATATCATTTAAATTGCTTTGTTTTTAGTAATTACCATACCCACACTTACACATTCACATGCATATATACACATATACATGCACATGCATGCACATACACATTCTTATACACATACACATACACATGCACATGCACATACACACATATACACACACATGCACATGGGCACATACAATTACACATGCACATAGACACACATACACATACACATGCATATGCACAATCATATCTACATGCACATGCATGGAAATGCATGCACATACACATACACATACACATATAAGCACCTACTTATAAACATGCACATGCACATAAACATGCATGCACATGCATCCACATGCACATGCATCCACTGTCGAAGGGATTTCCACATCCAAGTAAACATTCAGAAAAATAAAAAAGTTTTGTTTCTTGATTGATTAATCGTTATCTCTCTCAAATCTTTTTGATGCATTTCTTTGATTTGACTGATATTTCTTTTGAGTACCTGCAGGCAAAAGAAGATGAGAATGTGTTTTGAACACAAAATGAAGAATATTTGAACCCTCATTTGAACCCTTCATTTTATGACTTTATATGTTTATGTGAACACTAAGTGAGTTTTGTGTGTGTCCATGATCATATGGAGATATGTATGTGTGAATGTTAGTGAACTTAAGTATGGATATGTACATGTGGCTATGCTTATGCATGTGTGGGGTTGTATATCTATATATTTGTGAGTGCACTTAATTATGTATGTGATCATGTTTCTATGAGTGTGAGAGTGTTTTGTGAATGTGATTTTTATGCTTATATGTATGTGCTTTTATATGTATACTTAAAAGATATGTATGTGCGTACCTATGATTATGTCTTTGTGTGTTTTTTACTATTTAAACATGAGTATATATATGTGGGTCAATGATATACGGTGATATGTGTGTGAGCATGAATGCTCATATATGTTAATTACTTTTGTGTTTGCATATACATTTGAGTTTAACTAATCATCACTATATGTGAGTATGTGTTTAGCTTTCCATAAGTAAGCATATATGTGCATGTGTGTTAATGTGTTTTATGTGTGCTTGTGTGCTTAGGTCTATAAGATTTAACATAGGTGCACCATATGAGTAGAACCATGTTGTATAAGCTATAAAGGTGCATCTCCATTATGAGTGCATATGTGTACATCAATTTTGTGCATGATTAATCTGTGCATGTGAACCTCTATTCTTGTTTTGGTATTAACTTTATGATTGGATCTACAAAAGATAAAGTATCCTATAGTGACCTAAAACCTATGCTCACATTTATCCTTAAAACCTAAAATATATGCTCTCTTGACTTTTTCATTTGGATTATCTGGTTTAAACACAGTCTTGACCATAAAAATTATTGATGTGGTTTTTTTTGTAGCTTTCCTAGTTTTACCTTGTTATAAATGAGATAATGTATGCACTAGCTTACCAATATTCTTATGATTAGATGTATACTCGTAATAAACTAAGTATGAGTTATTAACTCTATGTATGGTTTAGGAGTTTGAATCACTATGAAAAATATAGCTAGAATTAATCATTTTTTTATTTGAACGAATAACATCTATTTTAAAATAAGTTAAAATTTTAAAATCTCTCAATTTTACGTAAAATTCTTTGCATGAATCATGTGTATGTTTATCTGTTTGCATGGAAATAATGAGTAAAACTGAAACGTGTGATTTTGATTGTGCATGAGTTGACATATGGCTATTGCAATAAGATATGTGAGAAATCTCATTCTCCTCTGCTTTCGGTTGTTGTGTGTAATACAGAGAGAGAGAGGGAGAGAGAGAGAGAGATAGAGAGAGAGAGAGAGAAAGAGAGAAGCATAGAAAAAGAAGATCAATTGAAGAAGGATTGACGAGCACTGACGACTTGACAAAATCGATGAGCTTGGAGCTGCTTTTATGCCGCTCATCTTAGTTTCATTATATTACCTTTGAAATATTAAAATCTTGTATTAAGTTTTTTATATATAAATATTTGTATAGGAGTTACCCTGGAAAAGCCCCCACAAGAACCGATTTCTAAGTCGGGATCAGATCCCAGTGAAAAAGAAAGATGAAGCCAAGAGAAGAAAGGACAAAGCTCCCTCCCGTAAAGAGGGATCAATACAAAAATGATTGTCATCTCGCTAAATGCTAGAGGGCTAACCGACCCCTCAAGAGCGACCATCATTGGTCAATGGCTTCGCGACATTAGCTTAAACCCAGACTTTATATGTATTCAAGAGATTAAAATTGACGGAGAAGACCTCCAGAAACGGCTCAGACAGGTCTCCTCGGCCCATGTGTGGATCCCAACGAAACACCAGCGGGGGTCTGGAGGAACGGTTATCGGTGTTAAACAATGCTGATTTGAAAAGCTTGAGAACTCCATTGAAGATGCAAGTCACCGTTGGATTGCTGTTTCTTTTGGTGCTCCTCTTTGTGTTACTATGGTTTCTTTGTACGCCCCTAACGGGGATTTGGAGAGACTGAACACTTGGGCCTCCTTAGACTCGCTTCCCCACAACGTGCTTATATGTGGAGACTTCAACATGGTGGAGGACCCTATGGACAGATGGATGGGCAAGGGCAGGGTCATCGACAGTCGGGAGAAAGAAACGTGGGACATGACCAAACTTCACTTGGATTTGGTTGAATTCAAAGACTCGAATGGCTTTTCTTGGTCGAATCTCCAAGCGGGCGAGGACCTGAGGAAAGCTAGACTCGACAGATGCTACATCTCTCAGAGTTTTACTCATCAGTGGGGCCACCCTACCATCACGCAACGCACTGACCTCACTATCTCTGATCACTACCCGATCGTTATCACTTTTCAACCTTCCAACAAGATCCGCAAGGCTCCGTGGTTCCATGCCAACGCAACCACCTTCTCTCTCCCCTCCGTCCATCAAGAAATTGTCGATGTGTGGAAGGTGGCGTTCGCCTCTGGCTTGGCCCCAGCCAAGTGCTGGAGAAGTGCGGTCGACAAGTCTCGTAAGATCATGATCAGAACTAAGAAGATGCTCGAGACTGTGCGGCGGGCTCGTAGGGAAGCTCTTTACCACAGACTCTGGCGGCTCGAGGAGGAAGTGAACAAAGGAAAACACCAAGCCCAGAAAGGTCTCCGAAAAATCAGAGCAGTGTTGAGATACGAGGAAGAAATACAAAGGAAAAACTTGCAAATCTTCTTCAAGGAGTGGTGGGCTGGCAAAGCCGACAAACCCACCAAAGAGATGTGCTGTATCCTTAAAAGGAAACACAACAGAGAATCGATCCCCCTACTGCTCGATCCACATGGCAATGTATGCAATTCGGAAGAAGATAATTTTGGCATCATCGAAGGGCACTTCACGAGACTCCTGGGAACCTCGAACCCCCTCTCCCACCATAGAAGGGACTGTATGGCTGCCATTTCTAGGGTTTCCCCCCGGAGGATACCACCCAACCTACACTCCCTGCTCCATGCCCCTATCTCTGAATCAGAAATCATTGAGGTCATTGATGCCCTCCCTCTCGGTAAAAGCCCGGGACCCGACGGACTCACTAACGAGTTCTTTAAATCCTTCAAGCTGGTGGTTGCCACCCCTCTTCGGATGGTTTAGCAAGAAGCGCTAAATTTTGGTGCTCTTCCTTCTTGTCTAAATAATGGAATTATCAAGTTGATACACAAGAAGGGGGAAAAGAACAGAATCGAGAACTGGCGGCCTATTACGATGCTCCAAACAGGATACAAGATCATCGCCAAAGTCATTGCCAACAGAATCTCGTGCCACCTGAGATCTTGGCTTGGTGAGGACCAAAAAGGTTTCATCAAAGGCAGGTCTATCCTGGAAACCATTATGGATATTTGGGAAGGTATTCAATTTGCAAATGAGTCTAATCAAGATGTGGTTTTCATCAAGATCGACTTTGACAAAGCCTACGACAGGCTAGAATGGGACTATATTCTGCAGTCGCTCCAAGATCTCGGATGTAGTCAGAAATTCACCAAGATGGTCGCGACCCTCCTCGGAAACGCAACGACCCAAATTAACGTTAACGGCAAACTTTCGAAGGCGATCCATCTTAGAAGATCTATTAGACAAGGGTGCCCTCTGGCCCCCCTTCTTTTTGCCATCGCCACTGAGGGGCTGAGCAGACTAGTGGCACATCATGTGGAGGCTGGCAATATCAAAGGCCTCCGGCAGCCTCACGACCACAGTCAAATCATCATGAGACTTTTTGCCGATGATATGAACGCGTTCGTTCACAATGATAATACCAGCCTGGAGACTTTCTGGAGGTGTCTTGCTACCTTTTGTGATGCCTCTGGATCCAAAATCAACCACTCTAAGACCGCCTTTAGGGCTATTGTGGGACATCATCCTGGCCTTCTCATTGATCATGGCTGTCAAATCATTCCGCAGGGCCAAATCTTTCGACTTCTTGGAATCCCCTTGGGGTTTGGCGTCTCTATGGAGCAGCGATGGAACTGGGTGTTGGCCAAACTTGAAAACAAGCTTAACTATTGGAGAGGTATGCAAATCAATCTCGCTGGGCGTGCGATGGTTATCAACACGTTCCTCCTCTCTTCTACCATCTATTTCCTTTCTTGTTGGAGACCGAATGAGCAAGGCCTGTCCAAACTAAATAGTATTTGTAGAAACTTTCTTTGGACGGGCGACCATAACAGAAGGGGGGTGCCTAAAATCAAATGGGCCATCTGCACTAGCCCTAGAGATAGCGGGGGGCTTGGTATCCTGGACATTGGGTGTATGGCTAACAAACTGGCAGCCAAATGGATGATTAAGGCTTGGTGCAATAGGGAGGCCTCGTGGGCCAAGCTGATCTTCAGAAACAAGAATGAGTTGGCCCTCACGGGGTTCCCAAACTGGAAGAATCTTGACATCATGACCGTGCTATTCTCCCCGATCCCCGTCTTCCCGAAAGGCTCCAATCTCGTGTGCTCCCTTTGGAAGGGCTAGAATAAAGTCAAACGCTTCACAAGAATTAGTGAGGACTGGAAGTGGGCGGCCGGAATCAGACAAAACGACTCAATCTGGTTTCCGATACATGGCATCCGGAGTGTGGAGTCGTGGAACACTCAAAATGCCAAGAAGTTATGGAACAAAGGATTCAAAAAATGGAAACACCTCTGGAAACATGACACCAACAGCTGGATCAACTTCGAGGATATTGACCCTCGCATAAACATCTCCTACGAAGAATGGAACACTTTGCAAAGCAGATGCCTCGCATGGGATCGTCACAAGACTCGCCTTCTCATGGGACACGACACACCGAACTCGCTTGGTCTCAAATGGCACAATGGAAATAGCCTACTCAAAATCCCGAACATCAAAGAAACGGCTGACCACCAGATCAGCCTCAACAAGAAGTGGTGCCTGTCTTGGACGCGGCTTCGGTGGGACATGAAATTCATGGGTATCTGGCACCCCCTTATAGAGATTAAGAAGTCTGTCCTCTTATGGCAGATTCTTCATCGAGGAATTTGGACCAACCATAAGGCTAGCAAACTTTGCGGGATCCCTCCTTGGTGCAAACGCTGTCACCGGGCTATCGAAGATGTCCCACACATCTTCCTTACTTGCCCCAACTCCTACAGAATCTGGCAGACGGTTGGAATGAAAATCAGACTTCAAAAACAGCTTAGTTGGAAACAAGTCCTCTTGGGAGAAGCGATCGGCTGCTCTGCGACGCTCTGGAACGCCATCAGAGGAGAAGTCCTGTGGAAAATATGGCGGGAGAGGTGTGCTCTCAACTTCGGCGATCCCCCCAGAGAGTGGTCGATTGAGAAATCACTATTCCTCCTTGGCAAAAGGATTGTTAACAGTAAGAAATCCCCCCCCTTCAGGCACCATCAAGTCCTCCTTTTGATCAACAACAAGCTCAAACCCAAGTGGGCCCCGCATGAGGGCGATGAGAGGGTGATTAACCTTCTCTGTAATGCAACCTAGGATTCAATCAAGCTTCCCCTGCTTTGTGGGATTTGGGGGGTCCCGTGGGCACTAGTCCCCTTCTATTGTACCTTTGTTTCTTAATTTAATTCAAGTCCGGGAGAGTAGGCTATTGCCGAACTTCCTTTATATAAAAAATCTATATTAGGACTTTTCTCAAGCACTTGTATAGGACTAGTTTTGGTTCTAAAGTTTTATCATTTCCACTATATAGTTCAATTATCAATCAATTTGTTATATTGCACTTTATTTTTCATGTCTCCTGATAAAGCATCTTCAAGTAAAACTTCTAGTGAGCATAATATACATTCCTCTTTTATTTTAGAAACTCATTTAGCTGCACCTATTGAGAATATGTCTACTCAAATCAGTGAGAACGAGACTAGTAATGAATTAGAAGTAATAGAAGTAGTTAAAGATCGTGTTATAGATGAAACCTTACACTCTCTAGAATATGACCGTAACTTATCTAGAGTTTTACCTTGGAATTCAATCATATTACCTGAACCAAAAATAGTGAAGATTTGTTTCCTCCAACCTTAAAAAGAAATACTCATCCTCAACAAATAGAAAACGCCGTAGTTGAACTCACTAAAGATAGAATAACTGACGAAGAATTAATTTTACCATCATATTTAGCCGTTGTTTCTAGATATAGAGTTGCACTTCCTTACGGACCTTAGATTTATAGAATAAACTTAAATAGAGTATGAAACTATAGTGAATAACTCCCTACACACCGAAAACACATCCTATTTCCTAAAGCACACAAAGGAACACTCAGCATGTAGTCACATAGAGAGGCTAACGCGAGTCAGTTCTGATCAGCGGCTACCTCCTTTCACACCCCTCTACACTGCATGCTCATGCACATGCACATGCATTCGCATGCTCATGCACATGCACATGTATGCTCACACATATACACATGCATATACACACATACACATACATGCATATATACACATACACATACACATACACATACACACATATACACATATACACATACACCTACATATACACATACACATACATATACAAATATACACATACACATACATATACAAATATACACATACACATACATAGACATACACATACACACACATACACACATAGATACACACAAATACATGCATATACACACACACAGATATAGATATATACCTACATGTGCATACATACATATACACACACAACTACACACACGCGTACATACATATATACACACAAACGCACATATAATATGAATGAATTATACACTTAAATTAATAAATCGTATGTTAAATTAAAACTATGATAAAAATCATTAATACATTTTTGACATTAATTAGTACCATAGACACAATTAAAAACATAATTGAAATGAGAAATTATATAAATATAAAAAAGTGTATGTGTGTATCAATGTAAATAATACTTGGAATGTAAAATGTCAATTATCTAAATCCCCTCCCTTCTTCATCATCATGATCATCTGCATCATCATGATCATCTAAAGAGGCATCATGAGAGGGGTCAACACTCTATGATTATCCATATCATCCCTCCTGTGTCTATCTCTCCACCTCATCCATATTTTCCTCTCCATAATACTCTTGTATTACCTATAACAAATGTAACTAAATAAAACACATAAAACATCAATAAAATAAATTAAATTATATGAAATTCAATAATACTCACAAAAGCATCTGGATAATCTCGCGTGTACTCACTCAAATGTCGATATCCACAATGTGTAGCAAATTTGATTTCATTTTTTTGTAGGATTTCGACCATAATCTTTGTTGCAGTGAAACAAATAAAAAAGCTTAATGATTAGTGTTTTTTTTTAATAATATAGTTTCAATAATACATATACTTACAAATGTACCAACAAAACCATGATGGCCCATTTGGCCTAAGCACGACATATGACATGAATCAATTGTCTTTTTTGGAGCAGCCTATGTTTATTTAATGAAACAAAAGTGCATATATTAAATGTAAAATAAAACATATAATAATTAGAACTCATAGTATTTTAAACTATTTTGTATACCTTCTACTTAGGAAATGATTCCTAAAGACGTAGCCATTGGCAAAAATATTGGCATGTCTCAAGTGGAATGTTAGGTTTTTCTTATTTTTTTCTACCATACAATATCTCCTATTATGTTAATCTCAAACAAAAAAAGGATAAGTATATTAAAAAAAATTAAATTTATAAACTTGCATACACACATACATACACTTAGACATACATACACACACTTATACATACATACATATATATATATACGTACAAACTACACATACACATACATACACATGCACACATATGTACATACACATATATACATAGAAACACATACATAACAAATACATACATGTTTATAAACATGCATATACACATAGACACATACATACAATTACACATAAATATGTACACTTACACATACATATATACACTTACACGTAAATACATACACATTTATAAACATGCATACACACATACATATACATATACATGCATACACACAACATGCAAAGGGCTGCATTTATTCGATCGAATAATAA
This sequence comes from Ceratopteris richardii, assembly GCA_020310875.1. Taxonomy (NCBI): domain Eukaryota; kingdom Viridiplantae; phylum Streptophyta; class Polypodiopsida; order Polypodiales; family Pteridaceae; genus Ceratopteris; species Ceratopteris richardii. Next base: position 54,116,360 of record CM035434.1, read on the forward strand.
AAAAATATAGAATATGTTCATTTTATAATATAGAATATGTTCATTTTATAATATAGAATATGTTCATTTTATTCATGGTTATCCGAATAAACATTGAAAAAAAAGGATGCGGATAAACTTTTGATCGAAAGGCTTTCAATTGAAAAATATTTTGATTGCAAAGCTTTTGATCAAGAAGCATTTCGATCCAAAGCATTTTCGATCAAAAAGTGATTCCTAGCAAAAAATAAATATAATTTTACATTCGATTGAAAATTTCATTGCGCATGTGCTTGATTGCTACTCTATAGAGCTCTAATCCTACCATTTCTTTCATAGAGACATTCCTTCACCATATCATTGAGGTATTGATTTAATTTTTATTTATTGTTTATTTTATTGTTTTGTTCATTGTATCATTCATATTGTATGATTCGCATGTGTGTCTCTTACATATGCTTGATTTGTATTTATATAATTGGTTTTTTGCTTTTTAATCATCAATTGTATACATGTTCGACTCGTGAAAGTGTTTCTTACTTGTATACATTGATGGAAAAAATTTAAAAATAAACCACTAATGTGATTGTGTGACTCGCTACATTGATTCTTACTCTCACAGTACTATAGGACTCAGCAATAGATCTATTGAGATTGTTTGAATCTCCACCTAGATTCCTACTCTCTCAATAGTATAGGGAGTGTATAGGGACTATTATGATTGTCTGATTCTTTGACTCTTACTCTCACAGTAGTCACTTAGATTCTGGTGAGAATACTTAGTGTAGGTCACAAGGTGTATAGAAACTATTTTGATTGTCTAATTCTTTGACTTTTACTATCACAATAGTTTTATATAGTCATGTGACAAGACTCATAAATATTATAGTGAATGTATATGAACTATTATGAGTGTCTGATTCTTTGACTCTTACAATTCTTAATAGTTACATAGATTCACTTCAAGATTATAACTACACTTTCTATTTTTTATAAATCTACAGACACATACACTCACATACATAATAAATACATAATAAATACATACACGTTTATAAACATGCATACACACATACACACATACATAAACATACATACATACATACAGTGACACAAACATATATATAATTACACATACATACATACACATACATACACTCACACACATACATAATAAATACATGCACACATACATACACATACATACATAATAAATACATGCACACATACACATATGCACATACACTTACACATGCACATACACATACACACACACACACATAATAAATACATGTGCATATACACATACACACATACACACAAATGCACATATACACAGATACACATCCATACACATATAGGTACACACACAAACATAATAAATACATACACATTTATAAAGATGCATACACACATACATATACATATACATGCATACAAATACACACATACATAATAAATACATACACATTTATGAACATACATACACACATGTACACACACATTTACATATACATGTATACACCTACACACAGATACATAATAAATACATACACATATTTAAACAAGCATACACACATACATACACTTACACACACGTATATATACTTCCACAAACATACACATATTCACACATACACATACACATACACATACACATACAAATACACACATATACATAAATAATATATGTACATATACACATACACACAAATACACATTTGCGCATGCATAGACAAGCATAGATAACACACAAACATACACATACACATATATACACATAGATGCACACATATGCATACACATTCATACATACACACATATACATACATAGATACACATGTCATACATTTATTATTTTGTATGTGTATTTACATGTTAGAATGTGTATCTGTATATATGTGAATGTGTGTGTGTGTAAATGTGTACATGTGAATGTGTATGTATGTAAATAATTAGATTATTAATATCCAGTAACTTTTTTTTGCTACATAATAAGATTTTGATCAATCAGAGGGAACTCCACCACCATCTCCTAATTGTGCAAGGACTACTTATTGTAAGTATATCAAACTTTTAATTCTAATATTTGATAGATACATACATGACTTATAAATGTTTTTTTATTGTTATATTATAATTAAATTCTGATAAATCAAAGGGAACTCCACCACCTCCTACCCATGGAACGACTTCACATGTGTTGTCCGATAGGAATTATGATTATTTTTACTATCAAGATCATATTATATGTTGGTGTAATTTTTTCTATGGTATGTATCGAAGACCATGATGGAATGATTGAACATGAAGTAGATTATAATATTTTTGAGCATGTGCTACCACCTGATCAACATGATAATGCTTGGGTATGTATTGATTCTATACATTAATATCATTATTTTATTTCAAAATCATATACAAAATTAAATTATACGTAATATACAAGAATATTTGCTCGATGAAGATGATGATGATTCTCCTATTAATAATGCTACTATACCTTGTACATATCACAGACATGTTGTTTATCAATTACAACTGAGGTTTCTCAAAATTCTCTACCTCCTGGTTTACAGTCTAAAATGGTTGGAGATTATCCATTACCAACTCGTGATCATCCTCTAGTACAAACATATGATACAAGAAGATATGGAGGATGGCATAGAGGACCACTTCCTTTAGATAGAAAGGTTTTTAATTTCTCGAGTAATCCATATATAGTGTTTGCTCCCTTCACTATCAGTGGTGCTAGTTTTGGTCTCTTTATTGTAGAGGATTTGTATGTGCCTCCGAACTTTGAAGTCACACTTATGTCATTTTGTGGTCCTATATATGCATGGGGGGATTTGTATCGACTTATATGTTATGTTCAAAACATCAGTACTTATGGATTATGCTTGAATGCAGCTACTCTTGATAGTAGAGGGATTACACATGCAAAAAATGAAGGATTATATATTGATGGAAGACCTTACACACATGGAAATATAGCAAGTTTAAGAAATAGTAGTCAAGGATATAATAGTTCAATGATTGATTGCAAATTTGAGGAGCATGAAAATAGTCATGAATCACCATACATGAGTAGAGAAAGATACATAGTTGTTAATGCTATTACTTGAGTATGTGCTAGTGTTGAATTATTTATGAATTATTAGTGAATTATGGATGGCATAGACCTCCAAGAGCACCTTTTAGCTAAAGATCAATGAAAACTCTTTTCAAATTAACTTACATACTTAAATTTGTGTTTCAATTTTATTTTTCATTCATTTATGGAATACTAATGATTTTTATTCATGTATGTAGATTCCAGTGTATGATATTGATGATCTTCCACCACACCATTCTAAGTTGCTAGTAACACCTCATTTATCAGAAGCATCCATGAGGAGGCTACACAAAAGTGATCTTGTAGAATATGCAAGATTGAAAGAACTATATTGAACAAAAATAATAAAGTACAAGATTTTTGCCATGATGATGATGATGGCATGGTATATTTTATTGAGGATTGCTATCAAAATGACAACAAAAGCATTGTTATTTATAAAAATTAGAAATATCTTCGAGAAGAATGTCTAAAGCATATATATGAAGGAAGTCTCTTGACACGACTAAGTGCAACCTTAACTATTCTCAATCTTCAAAATCATTTTGGATGGAGTAATGTATTTGTTTCAACACTATTAAGGTGTATTTTTATTTTTTCTATGTTTTTGTATATATACACGCATACACATACACATATAAATATACATATACATATACATACACATGCACATATACATATACATATACATATACATATACATATAAATATACATATACATATACATATACATATACATATACATATACATATACATATACATATACATGCATACATACACACATATGCACATACACACATAGGCTATGAAAGTAAATCAAAAGTGATAAAAGCTAAGATGAGAACAAGAATGTTCATCGAATGAACACTTTTTGTCCACCCATCATGTAAATGAAAATACATGGAAAACCAACACGAGTTTACATTATCTAGAGTAAAAAACACCAACACATGAGAAAAATGAAAAGCATCTGTAAGAATAGAATCCTCTTTGGCTCTTTGGCATCGAATCTTTTCCATCTTTGATTTGAGAACTTTTAGAATCTTCCAAATAAATTTGCTTCTCCCATTTTCTAGATGACCTAATACGTACATTGATAACTGCTTTGTGAATTTTGCAGAAAAATGTGTAATTCATAGTTACCAAGGCAGGTATTAGGTCATTCAGAGAATGGGAGAATCAAATTTATCGAAAAGATTCTAAAGGTTTCCAAATCAAAGATGGAAAAAATTTTGATGCAAAAGACGAAAGAAGAGAATCATCTTTGTCGCTTTGGCTCTTTGGCATCGAATCTTTTTCCATCTTTTATTTGGAAAACTTTAGTATCTTCTAGATAAATTTGATTCTTCCACTATCCTTTTACCTAATACCTACCTTGCTAACTAAGACTTGCACTTTGTAGATAAATGTGTAAGTCTTAGTTAGCAAGGCACATTTTAAGTTGTCTATAAAATGGGAGAGGCAAGAGAGCTAGTAGCATAGATAGACAAACAATAGCCTACCAATAAATGAAAAGAAAATTAGAAGTGAAATGAAAAAAATTACACACACATACATATATACATCAATACACATACACACACATACACTTACACATACACATAAAGAGACATACACATACACAACCACACACATACACATACACATGCATATATACATGTACATACACATATAGATACATACACATACATATATACACTTTTTTATATATTTTCATTCATAACACTTTTTTTCGTGAACTTATAGGTTACTATTTGAGAAGTTCTTACCAAGCAACAATATTCTTCCTACATCAGATGATGAAATGAAGAAGATAATAAAAAATATTGGTATATATTATCATTGTATGCATGCATGTCCTAATGATTGTATTTTGCATGGAGGTGAGTACGTCAACTGTTTGACATGTCCAAAAATGACAAAGAAGGTAAAGCCCAAAAAAGGTGCTGAGACATTTTCCATTAGATCCATGAATTAAACATATGTTTCAAAGCAATAAATTATCAAAGATTTTGACATGGGGATTTTATCATAAAAGTACTGATGGAGTAGTAAGAACTCTAGTTCATAGTGCAGCTTTTCAACATATTGATTCTAAATTGCCTAACTTTGCACAAGAGCCATGCAATCTAAAGTTAGGAGTTGCATTAGATGGGGTTATACATTTTCCATGAAATCTAGTAAATGGTCAACATGGCGAGTGGTAGTCATCAACTACAATCTTTCACCATATCTTAGCATTAAAAAGGAACATTTAATGCTTTCACTTTTAATCCCAAGAAAAGATGGTTCTTGCCTGATGATCATCCATTATGATGCTAAAGAGAAGTGATACATTTTAATGGAAAAATTGATATAGTTTAGCATCCAAAACCAATGACACCTATGGATTGGTATCGAAAATGGATAGATGAGCATCTTATAGATCCAAAATATGAAATATTCAGTGATGATGAAGACAATGAGAATGTTAAGATTAGAGGTAAAGTAAAATTATCACTAGGAGAGAATATGCTGATATGGTATTTTTTGGAGTATTGGAGAGAGTTAAAGATCTGTCATCTTCTTGATCTTATCCATATATTCAAGAATAGTAGTTATTCAATATGGCAACATCTTCTTGGATAAAAAGACACAACAACATTAAGAAATGATTTAAAGGATCAAAACTCAAAACCAAAGTTATGGCCAATTTTTGATAAAAGTCCATAGGAAACAACTTATGGACCTGCCTCTTGGATACTTACGACAAAGGAGATGCAAACTATCAACAATAAAATTCAGCCAATTCGAACACCTATAGGATATGGATCATCTTTCCAAAACGTGTTTACTTTGGATGATAAGAGCTTATCTAGGATAAAGAAACATGATTGGCATGCCTTTTTGAAGCACATTGTATCTCTTGTTATCAATGGATTTACAAAAAAAGGAGTATGCGACATGATCTATCATCTTGGATCGCTTAGAAGGTAGTTATCATAATTTTATGTTTAATATATAACACTATTTGATATCTTTTCTTTATGAATTAATTTCTTTATAATTTAGTTTATGAATGATAATAGGTCTATTAGATCAAAAAATTTAACAAAGACTCGATCCCACAAAAGAAATGTGAATGCAAGGGGATACTATGTCTGATGGAGAAAGAGCTTCCAAAGTCATTTTTTGATACTCAGGTTCATTTATTCATCCATCTTGTGGACAAAATAGAGATTGTCGGAGTTATAAACACTTGATGGATATTTTGGGTTGAATGATTTATGGGCATAATAAAAGGTTACATGTGACAAAGAGAAAAACCAAAAGGATCTATGGCAAAGGGATGGATGCTTGAGGAGTGCATGTACTATGTTAGTGAATACCTTGAAATAGCTCATGAAGAAGCTCCATTTGCATGGACAAATGAGTCTTCTTAAAAATTTATAGATGAGGTATTATCAGATAAGGAAGTTCCATTTCAATTAATTACTTTGCAGGAAAAAGTGATATTTCTACTTTTCTTGCATATAAAAGAGAATTTGTGCAATCATTTGTTAGTAAGTATGAATAGTAACTTCAAAAACTCTAAAATGGTGAAACAAAAGATTTAGACGTAATCCCGATAGTAATGAGAATACAGATATGTATTCTTTCACGAATTGGCTATATACTCATGTGCAACAAGCCAATGCAAATAAGGAATGAATCTCACATGAGCAGATGGAGTTAATGATAGGTTGTGAAAGAAAGGTAATTTGATTTTATTAATATTCTATTTTTGCACATATATGTAAATTCGTTTCTCTTCTCATAATTTATTTTTTAGTGTAGGCCCAAATGATCACTAATATGTGGGCTTATGGACAACATATTAGAATCAAAGTGATTGATTCTTTGCATAAAATAGAGGATTCTAGCATTGTTGCTTCTTTCAAGCAACTATCATGTGCTAGTTCAAAAGATACAAACCTTATAGATAGTGAACTTGGCTACATAGGAAACATTGTTGGTATCTACAAAATATTGCTTTGTATCTTTGAATAGGTAAAAACATTATATTTTTTATGATATAGTTTATTATTTTTTTAAGCACATAATAATGAATTTTGTTCTTCTATATTTTTATAGGTCATTTTGAAGGTTGATTGATCTCGAGCTGAGTATAAAGGTAATAATTCCACATTGAGAAGGGAATTATCTGGGTTTTGGGTAACTAATTCTTTAAAAATATTGTGATTAACTAGAGAACCATATATATTTCTACCTAGGCATTTTGAACAAGCATTTTTTTATGAGAAGTCTTATACTCATCCTTGGTGGCAAGTCATTCATGTTCAACCTAGAGGTTGGTCAGTGTTTGAAAAATTTATTGTTAGAGAGATGGAAGAAAGTCATGTTGATGATTCATCATCAGATATTGATACATAGGCATCTTAGAGAGAAAATTAGAGTTGTTCTACATGACAATGATAATAATATACTTAATGAGAATGATAATACTCTATGTGTTGATTCTACTGATGAAAAAGAGGAATTACCAAAAATCGATATTAATCCATCACGAGATGATATCATTTATGAAAAAAAAGACTTAACAATAGAAACAATAATGGAAATCAATAAAACTAATGAAGATAAGACTATATTGATGTCTTAACAAAATGTTGGTAATAATGAAAACACATGACTAGATTAGACAGTAGATCCCACTCTATTTGTTTGGAATACGAAATATGAATCTCGTTATGCATAGGAATATATATTCTTGTAAGTTAGAACATTATGCTCAAGGAAAGATCTTAAGTTTTTCCCAAAGAGCTCTATATCTTTCTAGGTCGATTTATCAATCGTTAACTTGACTGATTTGAATGGGTATTAGATATAAGATTCTCCTTTACTCAAATGGAATATAGGTGAATCCCACCATAGACATAAAAATGTCTTCTTTTAGGTTAGGACATGAAGCTCGGGGGTATGCCTACAATTTTGTATATAGAATTATTTTCGACGAATAAAAATATCTTCCATGTATGTATGCCTGTGTGTGATACGTGTCCATCCATATGTGTATTCATGTGTGTTATATGTATGCATGTGTTAGTATGCACACAAGTGTGTTTTGTTGAAGATTCACTCACTAATTACGCATAATGACATGAAGATAAAGGAAAGCAGAAACAAAGCATTCAGAAGAAAAACCAAAGCCTTAGTGAAGGGACAAATTCACGACTGTAATATACAGTAGAAACTTCTAGAATTAAAGTCTGTTGAAACCGGATCAAAATGTATATAAGAGAGAGAGCATAGAACTGGAATGTAGAGCGTGTAGAAGAGTAGAGAGAGCGCATATGAGATAGAGAATAGAAGTAAGAATAGAAGACACCAGAGATCGCGTATGTAGAGATGAATAATAGAACCTGAAATGTCGGGTGTTCATCTGAGAGAGAGATGGTAAGGAGAAACTACTCAGTATAGGAGAGTTCTCATGACTATGAGCAAAGTGAGGCCGAGTAAATTTTTTGTACACATCTTCTCTAATAGAAAACACATGTTCATGTGGAAGTTGAGTGTATTCTTCATATGTGAAGAAATCTGAGAATTTTCATGTTACAGTGAAAAGTTAGTTAACAGTTAAAGTTTTTTTCAGTAAGGTTTTTTTTCCGGTACTTCTATGAGTTAGATCTCAAAGTGCAGTATGAGATATAGCTTATCTTGTAGCTATAAGTCTCAACTATAAACTGATCAAAGATTTTGGTGAAATGGATATGTACACACAGTACAAAGTGTGACCAGAAAGAGTCATTCAGAACTGGTGAAGTTTTTCCTTAAACTTAAGAAAGAGTTCATTCAGTAAAGAAAGTTAACACATCACTTCCTTACTTCTTGTATATTCACTTGAAGTAATTACAAATAGAATTGCAGTTGATTCTGGTAAGATTTCGATACAATTACGGTAACATTCCAGTGATAGTCAGGTGAAGTTCGGATGGAATTTTGGTGAGTTCAAAACACATTTTTGCTAAAGTTAAACGACGCAAAGATTGTTTAACTGTAAACAAGCACAGTAGTGTAAAGACTGAAGTAAATAAGTTCAAAAGTGAAGCTTGAAGGAAACGAGAAGCTTTCTGTAAAGTGAATTTTTGGTGTTCACTAAATACAGTTATAAGTTCTCAGTTTCAGAAAGTTTGCTAAGCTACTAATGATTATAGAGGTGTTCTAACATCACTCTAGCTTAGTTTCTGTGGTGTAAGCGAATTCCGCAATAAGCGTTGCACCAACAGTGGTATCAAAGCAAGTAAGATCCATCAGTGATATCAGAGTGGTAAGATCCACAAGTGGTACCAGAACAGAAAAGGTTCTGAAGAGCAGAAAAGGTTTCTCAGAAGAAGAAACGGAAAGAGAATTTGAAGAATTCTCATAAAGAAAGGTGAAAGCTGAGGTGATCAACAGCAAACGGTGTCAAGAAACGTTCCGAAGTCATTCTCAAGGGTAAAGGTTTACAAAAGGTAAAATCCTTCAACATTACACTCACCGGAAGTAACAAAAACAAGAAGATCATGGCAGATCATATCTCAATTGATAAATTGGATAGAGATAATTATCCCACATGGGTAATGTGCATGGAAGCCTTACTTATGAGTAAGGACTTAATGATGTATGTGACCGGAGAAGAAAAGAAGCCGACTTTCGAAGATGATAGTCAACCAAAGAAAGAAGAGTTAGAAGCATTGAAGTTGTGGCAGAAGAAAGATGCAACGGCAAGAGCTTATATCTACAATACTGTTACAGATCATCTACTACCACATATTAAAGGTCTGGAGAAAGCAGAAGATATATGGAAAGCATTGGAAGATCACTTCCAAAATACTACGAAAGCTAGAAAGGCTAGCTTATGGTCGCACTATAACGTTCAAGAAAAAGCAAAGTCAAAGCATTAGTGATTATGTCACTAAGATGAAGGACTTGGCAGACAGTCTTGGATCGATTGGTGAAGATATCAAAGACCACAGGTTGATAGCGCAATTGCTTACAGGTTTGAGAGGAGATGAAAGGTGGAAACCTTTCGTACTCTCAACTGAACTGTCTTTAAATCATTTTGTACCGGATTTAAATCAGTTGCTTGGACTAATGCTAACATTTGAGCAAGATTTGAAGACAGATGGAGAAAAAGGACATAGTTCGGCTATGTATGCAAAGAATAGAAGAGAGGTGATAAAGGTAAAGAAAAAGATGAAGAAGAAGTGACTGCTCAAGCGAATTATGCAAGAGGACGAGGTAATGTCAGAAATAAAAGAGGTAATACAAAAGGAAGAGATAATCAGACTAATAACAAGAAAGCTTGCTGGGTCTGTGGATTAAGCAATCACTTGGCTCATGATTGCTGGCATAATTCACAAGGATCAAACCAGAATCAGAACAATAATAGCAGAGGCGGATAGGGTAGAGGTTGAGCAAGAAGTTGGGGACAGAATCAGTCTCACAAAACTACCTACTACAACTATGCAAATGATACGCAGAATGATGATCATACGACATTGATGATGAACTCAATAAGTACATCAGAAAATGAAGACCTCAAGGTATTCTATATTGACTCTGGTTGTTCAAATCTTTTGTCAGGAAGTATAGAATTATTATCAGAACTTGAGGGAGGTATTTCAAATCATACAGTACAGACAGGTGATAACACAAAACATAATGTAAGGTCAATTGGAAATGTAAAGTGTAAGAATGGAGCTGACCTACTAACAAATGTTTTGTATGTTCCAGAAATCCAAAGAATCTGATCAGCGTGGGTCAGATAGTAGAAAAAGGTTTTCAAGTCAGGTTTACAAATGAAGGAGTTTTTGTCGAAGATCCAGAGAAAGGATACAAACAAATTGTCCATGGTAAAAAGGAAGGTAGAATTTTTACTCTGAAAGTACAAGGGAATGTTGGTCAAGCCTTGATCACACATGGTGATGAGGTATTTACAGAACTAGACCTCTGGCATAAGAGGTTAGGACATTTTAATGAAAAGGGAATCAAAGCTATGGTGGAGAAGCAATCTGTGAGAGGATTACCAAACATGAAGAACCAACATATGATTCACAAGTGTGAAGCCTGTCAGATGGGAAAAGCCCACAGGTTACCATTTCAAAAAAATGGTTACAAACACGATGGTGTGCTACAACTCATACATACAGATGTATGGGGACCAACAAAAGAAGGATCTATCAGTGGTTCAAGGTATTTATGTTTTGTTTATTGATGATGCAACAAGATGGATAACTCTTTATGTTTTGAAAGAGAAATCAGAAGTGTTTGGAGCTTTCAGACATTTTCATGCATATGCTGAAAGACTTACAGGACAGAAACTCAAAAGACTAAGGTCTGATGGAGGAGGTGAATATTTTTCTCGAGAGTTCAATGATTAATTGTGGAATGCAGGAATCAAAAGAGAAATAATTTTTAGGTATACACCACAACAAAATGGAGTAGCAGAAAGAAGAAACTGAACTCTAGTTGAGTTTGCACGAGCAATGCTAAAGGAGAAGAATTGTCCAAACTATCTTTGGGCAAAGGCTGTAAATACAACAACATACTTGGTAAACAGATTACCATGTATAGCTTTAAATGGGATGACCCCTTTGAAGCCTGGTGGGGCAAGAAACCAACACTTGATCATTGCAAAGTGTTTGGATCAGTTGTGTATGCTTATGTGCCATCATAGCTGAGACATAAGCCTGAACCAAAAGCTGAAAAATATGTGTTCATTGGATATGATGAAAAGCAGATGGGTTACAGGTTATGGAGTCCTCTAACCAAACAGTTTACTGTTTCCAGAGATGTGACATTTGATGAAGGAAAAAGCTGGTATACAGATAAAGAGCATAGTGTTGAAACACTTGAAGAAGAGATAAGAAGAAATGAAAAAGGTAAATCACAGATACAGGTGAATGGAGATAATCATATGCAGGCAAGTACGTCCAGGATCGGATCAGGCATGAGAAATGAAGATGGATCAAGATTTGATGAAGATGTGTATTCAGATACACATGAAGAGTTTGAACCAAGAGGGTCAAACAGAGTAAGGAAACAACCAACAAGGTATTCCTATGACACTTCTTATTTGACTCAGAAAAACTATGCTTACTTAGTAAAGGGAGATGAAGAACCTCAGAGTTACAGTGAAGCAAAAGGTTAAAAAAATTGGGAAGAAGCAATGAAGGAGGAGTTTAATGCTCTTGAAGAGAAAAAGACTTGGGAACTTGTTCCAAAACCAAATGGTAAGAAAGTGATTGGAAACAAATGGGTATACAAAATCAAGAAACTTGCAGATGGAAAGATAGCCAGATACAAAGCTAGACTGGTTGTCAAAGGCTATGCTCAGACATATGGCATAGATTATGATGAGACGTTTAGTCCGGTGGCAAAGATGTCAACCATAAGGACATTGATTGCTATAGCAGAATCAAAAGGATGGAAGCTAAGTCAGCTAGATTAAAGAATGCATTTCTGATTGGATATATATCAGATGAGGTTTACATGGAAAAAGCTGAAGGGTTTGTAAGTTCCAGATACCCAGAATATGTTTGCAGATTAAGAAGAGCTCTCTATGGACAGAAGCAAGCTCCAAGAGCTTGGAATTACAGACTTGTAAAGTATCTCAATGACCTTGGATACCAAAGTTCGAAGGCAGATGCAAGTCTACTCATCAAGAAAACAGATGAAGGTATGATCTACATTTGTATTTATGTAGATGACATAATAATCACAGGAACCTCAGAGGAAGGAATCAAAGAGGTAAAGAGACTGCTTGAAAAAGAGTTCAAGATCAGTGATCTAGGAAAGTTATCATATTTTCTTGGAATGGAAGTTACATATACAGATCATGGTGTATATGTTTCACAAGAAAGGTATCTCCTAAACTTACTGAAGAAGTTTAATATGGAGAATTGTAGAGAAGCTTCAACACCGCTTGAAGTAAACCATAAACTCAGCAAATATGGTGGTGCAGAGTTTAAAGATATGAGGAAGTATCAATCGTTAGTGGGAAGCTTAATTTATGCTACAGTAACAAGACTTGATCTCAGTTATGCAGTGGGAGTTCTTTCACAGTTCATGCATTGTCCCAAGGATCAACATTGGTTTGCAGGACAAAGAGTTCTTAGATATATCAAAAGAACTATAAAGGAAGGATTATATTATCCTTATACGTCAGATATAAAGGTGAGAGCATACAGTGACTCAGACTAGGCAGGAAGTCAAGATGACAAAAGATCAACACATGGGTATATGATATACCTAAGAGATAAGCTTGTAAGCTAGTGTTCAAAGAAGCAACACACAGTAGCTTTATCGTCAACAGAAGCAGAATATAAAGGACTTGTGGAAGCAGCTAAAGAAGTGATATGGATGCAGACCTTGTTCAAAAGCATGGGTATTGATAGGAGATTCAATATCATTTCCTGAGGGAAAAGGTAATGGAAAAGGAGATTGAATTGGTATTCACTCCTACAAAAGATCAGATTGCAGATATTCTGACAAAGAGCTTGGATGGAGTAAAGACAAGCAGATTCAAAGAAATGGCAGGTATAAAAGAAAAGAAGGATATATGAAGACTGGAAGATGCAAATTAGTGATTGAGGGGGAGCTGTTGAAGATTCACTCACTAATTACGCATAATGACATGAAGATAAAGGAAAGCAGAAACAAAGCATTCAGAAGAAAAACCAAAGCCTTAGTGAAGGGACAAATTCACGACTGTAATATACAGTAGAAACTTTCAGAATTAAAGTCTGTTGAAATCGGATCAAAATGTATATAAGAGAGAGAGCATAGAACTGGAATGTAGAGCGTGTAGAAGAGTAGAGAGAGCGCATATGAGATGGAGAATAGAAGTAAGAATAGAAGATGCCAGAGATCGCATATGTAGAGATGAATAATAGAACCTGAAATGTCGGGTGTTCATCTGAGAGAGAGATGGTAAGGAGAAACTACTCAGTATAGGAGAGTTCTCATGACTATGAGCAAAGTGAGGCCGAGTCAATTTTTTGTACACATCTTCTCTAATAGAAAACACATGTTCATGTGGAAGTTGAGTGTATTCTTCGTATGTGAAGAAATCTGAGAATTTTCATGTTACGATGAAAAGTTAGTTAATAGTTAAAGTTTTTTTCAGTAAGGTTTTTTTTCTGGCACTTCTATGAGTTAGATCTCAAAGTATAGTGTAAAGTTTTGTATGAGATATAGCTTATCTTGTAGCTATAAGTCTCAACTATAAACTGATCAAAGATTTTGGTGAAATGGATATGTACACATAGTACAAAGTCTGACCGGAAAGAGTCATTCAGAACTGGTGAAGTTTTTCCTTAAACTTCAGAAAGAGTTCATTCTGTAAAGAAAGTTCACACATCACTTCCTTACTTCTTGTATATTCAATTGAAGTAATTACAAATAGAATTGCAGTTGATTCCGGTAAGATTCCGGTACAATTATGATAACATTCCAATGACAGTCAGGTGAAGTTCCGGTGGAATTTTGGTGAGTTCAAAACACAGTTTTTCTAAAGTTAAATGACGCAAAGATTGTTTAACTGTAAACAAACACAGTAGTGTAAAGACTGAAGTAAATAACTTCAGAAGTGAAGCTTGAAGGAAACGAGAAGCAAACTGTAAAGTGAATTTTTGGTGTTCACTAAATACAGTTATAAGTTCTCAGTTTCAGAAAGTTTGCTAAGCTACTGATGATTATAGAGGTGTTCAAACATCACTCTAGCTTAGTTTATGTGGTGTAAGCGAATTCAGCAATAAGCGCTACACCAACATGTTTTATATGTATGTATGTATGTATGTATGTATGTATATATATATATATATATATATATATATATATATATATATATATATATATATATATATATATATATATATATATATATATATATATATATATATATATATATATATATATGTGTGTGTGTGTGTGTGTGTGTGTGTATATATGTGTATATATATATATATATATATATATATATATATATATATATATATATATATATATATATATATATATATATATATATATATATATATATATATATATATGTGTGTGTGTGTGTGTGTGTGTGTGTGTGTGTGTGTGTGTGTGTGTGTGTGTGTGTTCATGTGTATATGTATGCATGTGCATTTGTGTGATATATGCAAGTGTGTTTACAACTGTGTATGCATGTATATTTATACATATGTGTATGTATCTACACATTATATATATATATATATATATATATATATATATATATATATATATATATATATATATATATATATATATATATATATATATATATATATATATATGTGTGTGTGTGTGTGTGTGTGTGTGTGTGTGTGTATGTGTATGTATGTGCATGAGGCATATGTACCTATATATGTACTATGTTCCCCATTGATTTGAGTAGTTATATATAGAGAGGCATTAGCTTGGGAGGAGAGACATCTCTCTAAAAGGTGGTGGAATATTTTCTCGAATAAATGCAAAGTGAAATCAACATCAGAGCATACTACATTTGTATATATGTATATCTATATACACTTTTATGGTATATTTGTATACCTAGAATCCTCATTGATTCGAGTAGGTCAATGATTTGTGCTCAATGTAGGTTATCCATCTGCTCTTGAAGACGAGGTGATTGAAATCAATGTATACAATGTTCATAAAAATTCATCCACTTGCAATTTTCTTAAAATATATGATAATCATACTTTCTCGTAGACCATGAAGTTGAGCTTGATCATCAAAAGAATTTAAATTTTCAATAATGTGTGTACCCATGAATTTCCCTTTCTTCTTAAGGATAGATTCAACTACTCGAGAAACTTGATTTTCAATGATCATGTTGTTAAATATATCTTCCATTTTGTTACCTTTTTTTGTAGCTTGTGCACATTCTTTGTGATGAATACTCAATTGATGAAAATCATGCAAAATAAAGTAGAAAATATTTATGTGAGAGGTTTTGTATGATTTCAAAGTGCAAATATGGTATGAAAAACTTGAAAAAAGATGTTGTTTTGAGCAATTTTTATGTTTCAGAGGTGAAATATGATATACAAACCTTGGAAACATAATATTCCTATATTTTTTTGTGTTTCTCAATGCAAATGTGCAAATTCAAAGTGAAAGTATGCAAGTGGTTTTGAAAGAATTTGAATGTTTTGTGCTTCTTAAGTGGAAATATTCAAACACATATAAAATTTTGAACGATTTTTTTTTGTTTTTGATATGAAAAATATATATCTAAGAACTTGAAACAACAATTCTTGAAGTTTGCTTGAAGAAGAAGTTCCGAAAGTGGGTGAAAGTGCATGAAAATTGTATACAAGTTTTGAGAAAAAGCCTAAATACAATTGGAATCTATGTGAGTGAATGTGCAAAAGTGATAGCTTCTATTGGAGAAAATGGTGAAGCAATAAGGATAAGGCACTTGCAAGTTTTTTGTTGAGGCACTCAGATCAAAGTAGACTAGCCCTCAACTCCAAGGAAAACTCACAATTTTTTTTTCAAGCAACCGCAAGGGAGAAGAGGCTACGGCTTTAAACAAACAAAAAATATGAATGCATATGCACAAGAATTGAAATCACATCAACTGAGACTTACCAAGTTTCCATGGAGTGTTTTCACATTGGGTTCAAGTGTCATGAAGTGCAATTGCACAGATTAATTCCAAGTGTTAGTGTGCCAAAGTACTATGCACAAGGGATGCTTTAAGCAATCTCATGTGATAGAGGGAAACTTAAGAATAGATTAGATCAATCACTTTTCATATCATCAAGGAGTTTTGGGGATTTTCTTTGTTATTAAAATTATTATTAAAACTTACATCATCATTCATCATAAATTAATTCTATCCCATCAAGTTCTCTATTGCTCCTTATCATCTACCAGGTAATTTCCTCCTTAATGTCAGCATAGCAATTGTACATTCATTGCACTAAAAGCCGGGCATCCTCCCAATTGTCAGAGATCATCAAGTGTTTGAAGCCCCTCCTTTTATAATCCTTAACCTCTATCTTTACAATCCAAGAAAATGCAAATGTTCCATTGCTAAATGCTTCACCCAATTTATCATTTGTTAAATGTTTTTTGCTTTATTTTTATAAGTTGATGTCTGCCAACTTATCGGCTATTCTTATCAAAAGCTAAAAATATACTATTCAAAAGTTATTTTCCTCTATTCAACTGATTATGGGATTTGATCTTTAGACCTCCTAAGTATAATCACATTATCCTACTTCAACTCCCCTTTTCATGTTCCCACATAAAATAATGACCAATGAATACCTATATATTTACTATGTTGCATGCATGACTATAGTTCTAAAGTTTTATAATCTTATCACCATAATGATCCTCATTTTTCTTACTCTTATCATCAAAGGGTTATTTGAAAATGAGTGACTGAATTTGCATTCACGCTCATCATATGGTGAACAAGGTCCAAGCCCATAACCAAGGAATTTTCTTCTTTCTCCATAAAAATGAGGAGAGGGCTTCTCTCCAAAAGTGGGTCTCAATTGAGGATAGGTTCATGGAGATAAGCTATTGACCAACTAAAGAAAATGGAGGAGACATATTCACCAAGGCTCTTGGAAGGGAGAAATCTAATTGACACTTTCCAAAGCTTGGCATTAGACAAAGGAGATAGACTATTTTATCTCTCCAAACTATGCTTTTCTATACCGACTTCCATTGTAGACATTATATAAGCATGATACTCTTAGCAATTTGCAAAATTAAGTTCCCTATCTCTCAATCTACCTCTCTCTTTATCTACATTTCCTCTCAACTTTGTCTATTCGTCTATTTTGCTATGCTAGTATTTCCTACACCCTCCACATTTCAAATGCCTACATACTAGTTCCACTCTCATATTTTGATTTGGCTTGCCAAAAAAAAGCTGCATAATGCACAAAAATCTTCTTGTTTGCTAAATCACAAATTTTTTAGATCATTGATCTTGAACTCCCTTTGCATTTGAAGCTTGATCTTCCTAATTCCTTCATCACCATTTCCTATGATTATAAGATCATCAATATATACACATAGGTATATGAATTTTGATTGGTTCCTCTTAATGAAGAGGGAAGGATCTTTCTTTCTCACATTGAATCACTTATCTTACAAGTAGGTAACAAGTTTTTTATTCCAAGCCTTAGGGGCTTGATTCAAAGCATAAAAAAGAAATCTTAACCTATATACATATTCAGGACATGATGAATCTTCAAAACAAGGAGGTTGAGCCATGTATACCTCCTTAGATATCCATCCATTCATAAAAGTTTTTTTTACATGCATTCGATAAATCTTCCGACTCTTGGAAGATGCTATACTCATAAGTACCTTGATGGTTGGCATCTTTGCAAAAGTTTAAAATGTTTCTTCTTAATCAATACCTTGAGTTTTTCCATATCCTTTAGCCACTAGCCTTGCTTTGTATGTATTCCATCAATTTTCTTTTTTACCTTTTATATCCACCTCGAACCTATGACTTTCATAGATGGATTCTTGGGTACTAATTCCCAAGTTTTGTTTTCTTGCAAAGCATCCATCTCTTCATCCATAGCATTCATCCACTCAAGCTTCTCTTTTTCTTCTTCATGTTGGTACAATTAAACCCAAGCCCACATACTTGGTTAATCAGCTAATGCTTGATTTATAGGCATCACTTATGCAAGACTTCATACAATCAATCTCTTGTAAAATACTTTCACATTTACCCTTGTAAAATTGGATTACAACCACGAGGAATTAGGAAGCTCTAAATCACGTACCACTTGGTTGTTGAGCAATGAGAGAATCTACGCTATATGTTAGCATTCACCTTTTAGGTAGAGTTTGAATTTGAACTCAAACTTTGGCTCCAAGTTCAACTATGAGAAGAGGATCTAAAAGACCCACGTGCATCTCGAGGTTAAGAGATCATCTTGAAGTACATTCATTGTAAAGTAAGAGCTCATCCCATAGCCCATTCGCGCGACACACATTGAGCAATGTATGGTTTCCAATGACATTCTATTTGTACATGTTTTAATACATATATGATCATTACATTCTCATCTTGCTTCTCTATCATAACTCCTCATAATAGTGATTTTCTCAGAGCTTGTTCTCACTGTGTAGTTGATCATTTTCCATGATTTAAAGCATGATAGGATCAGAATACTATCTATTACATGCCTACAAATTTTCATTAGCATTGCTTCTCAGGATCGTTAGATATTAACATATCTTTGCTCACTAGTCTGATGACTGTTGCAACCTGTGAATGTCGGGATGGAGTTGTGAATTGTTAAACTTCTTTCTTTGCATGTAGTCCATCATTTTTTATGAAATCACTTACGATTGGTATTTCACTAAATTAATAAGATATACCTTAAAGGAATTAAGCCAATTGTTTTTGTGCTCAGAGAATTGTTCAAAATACTGAAATAGCAAGTTTTTTATCTTGGATTATCTTCCAATCTATGTCCTTTGATCCTTCCATTAGTGGATCACCTTCCAAGCAACATATATGATTATTTATGTTCACTAGCTAGATAAAGAGGCCCACTACACTCTCCAACCATCATTCTTAGTAGGTGTGAAGCAGGATCTAGCTACACCACTTCATCTCTTGTGACTATCCACCATTTCCTCCAACACTTCATATGATGAGGGTTCTTTAGAATTTGAGTCTTGTGCAGATATATTGAATGTTTAGTAACTAATGAAGTGTCATATCCATACCTTTTTGTCTTTCTCTTTTATTGGTTGATCTTCTAAAGGTTTGTTAGGAAAATTCTGTCACATCTATTGATTCCTGCACTTTATCTTTGGTTTTAGAGTTCCACAAATTGATTACTCTTCTGGGAGTCTTCTAATCATCATCAGAATCACTTGATGCTTCAAGTGTGTGCTCATTTTTCTTTGATAAGGTTGGAAATTCCTCCTCTAGTTCATAAGGAAGGTTGATTTTCCTCCAATCATCTTTAAAACGTGGCTTTTTTTCATCAAACACAATATCTCTACTTACAATGAAGCTTTGTTGTTTGGAGTGTACAACCTATAACCTTTATGATTAAGGTAATAGCCAATAAAGACCCATTTCTCTACCTTAGGGTCCAATTTGTCTATAATATGTGAAGCTAAAGGTCTTGCAATGATCAAGGGTAGGTCTTCTTCTTTTACATGCTTCATATGGTCTCATACCATCTAGAGCCTGTGATGGAAGTCTGTTAATTAATTATGTGGTTGTTGATACTACCTTTGCCCACAAGTAGTTGGGTAGTTTTGTTTCATTGAGCATTGATCTTGCAACCTCCACAATTTTCCAATTCCTTCTCTCTTGGAGATAAGAATCATAGTCATGGGAGAAATATTCTCCCCTTCCATCTCACCTTAGTCTCTTTAGGGTTTTACCTCTTTGGGTCTCCACAAGAACCAAATACTTTTTGAAACATGAAAACACTTCATCTTTATGCTTCATGAAGTACAATATGGTCCATTTGCTATAATCATATATGAATGACATGATAACTAGATCTAGAAATTGAAAGATCCTTGTTTGGTCCCCATATGTCTATGTGGACCAACTCTAATAGGTTTCCATGAATGTAGACTTTTTTGGTGAAGGGTTGCCTATGAGACTTACGAAATTGAGAAGCACTACATTTATAGATCCTATCTCATTTGGATATATTTGGTAGAACAAGTACACTCTGATCCCTATTGGTTTGTTTGAGAGATCTTTCACCTATGTGAGCTAATCTCTAGTGAACAATTTACCTGATTTTTCTCCTTTTTGATGTCTTCTTGAATCCTTGATGTGGGTCTTCAACAAATGCTCCATGCTTGGTGAATCTAACTTGCAATCCCTTCTCAACAATTTGACCTACACTAATGAGGTTTTTGGTAATAGTAAGTACATACAGTACTCCACTTAATAAGTTCAAATTACCATCTGGAGTCTTGATATTACCTATCTTCTCAATTGGATGACTTGTGTCATATCTAGTTTGGACTTCATGTCTATTCCTTGGGTCTTCCAAATCTAAGAGTAGAATTTCGTTGCGAGCCACATGATTTGAGCATCCTGAGTCTATATAAAGTCTCTCTTTCCTTTGTATCCACCTTGATAGTTGTTTTTTTATGAGTTGTTATTTTATCCATAAGAATTCTTGAATCTTTATCTTGAGTTTCCATAGTCTCCTTTGTTGTAACCTCATCCTCTTTGGTTCCTTGGGTTCTTGAAGCAATTCTCAGTAATGTGATTGGTTAGACCACATATGGCACATGGTGATGAGCCTTGAGATATCCCCTACCTTGTCTACTTCCTCTGCCTCTTCCTCTTGAACCTCTACCTCTAGTTGCAAAGTTTGCTTGAGAGGTACTACCTTCGTCGTAAGACTTCTTGCCCTTGCCTTTGTTATCCTTGCTTTTCTTTTTATCTATACAGAGTGTAGAAGATTGATTACCTTTTTGTTTGTCTCCATTCTTCATAAGCTTTGCTTCATGTGTGAACAATTGTACCATGAGGGTGTTGAAATTAGGAACTTGCATGTCCATGTAGATGTCCATAGTTGTGGTGAAGGCTTCCCATTTGTCATCAGCTTTGATACCATTGATCACTTGACTTACTATTTGTCCTTCATCAATGACTTGTCCAATGCTTCCAAATTGGTCTATATGTCCTTCATCTTGGTGACAAAATTAGTCACACTCTACTTGGGCATCTTCTTGATTCTTGTAAACTCCATCCATAGTAAGTTCGTTCCTGCCTTGGTGCTTGATGAGAAAAAAGCTTCAAGAGCATTCCATGTTTCGTGTGAATTTTAGCAATTCCTAATGTGTTGAAGCAAAAAAAATAGAGATAAGAGTTAAGAATTTATGACCTTGCTAAGGCATCCTTTGAGCACAATGCATTCAACCTTCTCATTCCTCTTATGTTTGTTGGCCCTTGCTTCTAAGTATTGGCATCATCTCATCTCTAGATATGTAACCATACAGATTTCTTCCGTGAATATTAGCCTCCATTATGAGTGAATATGTACCTAGACTCACGATGTCTTTAGGGATTTGCAAGAAAAGTGAATAAATCTCGATTTTCAAGCAAATACATATAGTGGTGGGTTGATACATGCATTAAATTATCAATGTGAGAGCCTGACTATGAGAAAGAGACTTGAATGATGTGTGTGTGACTCTCCTCCCATCCATATATACCCTCTTTTACTCTAAAAATAGCAATGATCTGGGATGGTCTAGTGCTGACATGTGGCCATCATGCAACACATCCCCATTACTACCGAATAACTTAGGGTATCCCTTGAGCTTGGGACCTTGGCTAGCTATCCCTTCTCCCTCACACATATAGAATGATCCCTATGGACCAATGTCATGATCCCTATTGATCAATGTTTGACACTATTTCCCCCTTTTAAAGATCATTGTCCTCAATAACCAATGAGGGAAAGTACTTGCAAACTAGAGCTTCTAATTTCGAAGTAGATTCAGTAAGTGGTAGTAAGTGGTAATCCTCTCTAGGCAACTAGATATTCCTCGATGACATGATTCCTTAATCATTCTTGTCTCCAATCTAGTATCTTGTCTGGAGAATGATTTGTGCTATCACTTTCCTGCAAAGAAACAACAACTTCTATTAGATTATCCTCCCTAGAGATATACTTCCGAAGTTTACTGACATGAAACACTAGATGTACTCTACAATCTAGAGGAAGCTCTAATTGGTATGCAACTTCACTTAGCTTTTTAACTATCTTCCAAGGTCCAAAAAACCTTGGTGAAATCTTACTACACTTCCCTGTAAAGAGTGAAGTAGATTTGGTTGGTTCCTAAAGAAAGACTCTATCTCCTTCCTCAAAGGATCTAGGAGATCTCTTCCTATCAGCATACGCTTTTGCCCTATCACTGGCTTGCTGCATCTTGGCTTTAGCTATTTCTGAATTTGCTTGGAAGCTCGCTAAGAACTCCGAAGCACTAGGACATTTCTTTGGCATGCCTATGGTACTAGAAGCAATGGGATGCATGCCATAGTTCATCTCAAAAGGAGGCATACATGTAACTTTGTGAGGCCTATTGTTATAAGCAAAGTCAACTAGTGGCAAAACTATCCTAATCTGTATGTCTCTCAGACACATATGCCCTCAACATGTCCTCTAGAATCTGGTTGACCCTCTTGGTCTGACCATCTATGTGAGGATGATCGCCACTGCTCATCTTCAACGACACTTTTAGTTTGTCAAATACAAACTTTCAGAAGTGTTCTGTGAATCTGACATTCCTATCTGAAACTATGGATGTCGGTAACCCATGAAATCTGAAGATATGTTGGATAAACATCTTCTCTACTTGTGGAGCTTCTATCTTCTTCTGCATGGGTATGAAATAAGCCATCTTGCTCAATCTATCGACCATAATTACGATAATATCCCACTTCCTTTGGGTCTGTGGTAACCCAACTATAAAGTCCATGGATACACTATCCCAGTTATGATCTGAAATATGTAAAGGATGCAAAAGACTTGGTGTCTTCACCCTTTCTACTTTGTTGACTTGACACATAAAGCATTGTTGAATATAAGTGTGGACGTCTCTAGCTAATCCACACCACCAAAATGTTCTTCTAAGAAGCTCTATTGTCTTGTCAACATAAAGATAGTGTCTTGAGACTTTAATTCCATGCACCACTGCATACAACTCTTCTTCATGCACTCGAAAACTGTGTTGTGCACTACTCAATTTCTTTCCGCTTCAAAAGCTATTGACCTGCCATCTTGGCTCAAAACTACCCCTATGGTTGTGCCACTAGAATTTGTTTCTAACTCAAAGGGTTTCTATGGATCTACCACTTTGAGTATAGGAGGCTCTGAAATAGCTTATTTCAGAGTATCAAAACTATCTTGGTGCTCTTGCTTCCATGCAAATGGAACTTTTCCTTGAAGAAAGTTCATCATAGGTGCTGCTATTAACGAATAAGAAGAGATGGATTTCTGATAGAAACTAGAAAGTCCAAAAAATGACTGTAACTGCCCCTCATCCTAACGAGTAGGCCAAGATAAAATAATTGAGACCTTCTTGGAATCCATCTGAACCCCATCGACCAATACCACATGCCCTAGATACTCTCTCCTCAAAAATAAACAATTGAGTCTTCTCTAGATTAACATACAATTGTTTTTCTTTTAAAACATTTAATACTAATCTCATATGATTCTCATGCTCATGCGCAGTCCTACTATATAGTAACAAATCATCAACAAAATCAATAACACACTTTCCAATAAATGCTCGTAAAAACTTCATTCATTAACATCATAAATGTCGTTGGTGCATTAGTCAAACCAAATGGCATGACCAAATACTCATAATGCCCAAAACGGGTCTTGAAAGTTGTCTTATGTACATCATGATCCCTTACTCTAATTTGATGGTCGCCACTTTTTAAATCTATCTTAGTAAATACTACGGTTCCACCTAGAGCATCTAAAAGATCATCAATCTTCGGCATTGGTGTTGGAACTGAAGGACTCACAAGGCAAGGAAGCTTACGAAGGGAGTCTGAGAGAAGAGAAGGCACAAGCAGATAGAGTAGTCAACAACGATCTGGCAAGTAGGCCAATATTTTTTCAGGACACTAAAAGCATATCAAAGCGATGGACACACAAGGAGAAGGAGCAAGTAGGGAGCTCAAAGATATGTATGTCAAATCGTTAGAAGAAATCCCTACAACAATAGTGATTTTCATCACTAAAAGCCATTGTAGATACCATTTCATATTTTCATAGCTCCATTTTGTGCAAGCCAAGGAGTCCTTGAGCTTGAGGAGCATTCGAAGTAGCTACCTACCAATTTTCATAATTTTTAGACTTCATTTGAGTCTTCAAATAGGCCCTAGAACCTAATTTTTAACTAGGCCGGACACTAGGTCTGGACACGGCCAAAACTTAGTCAAAAACTATAAATAGAGCTAGAGAGCTCATTTTTGAGCTAGCTTGTAATTGATCTAAACTTGTATGAGCACTTTTGAAGTAATCTAAAAGAACTCCATTGTCTCTCTCTTTGTCTTACCTTGAGTGCGCGCGTGTGTGTATGTGTGTGCATGTTAGTGTGCTTCTCACTCACGCACTTGTGCCTTCACTTGCTCGAGGTCATCATACCATCCTCACTTCTTCCCGGATTGACATTAAAGGAGGTGCTACTCATCACTGAGCTACACCAAATTTTGGCGCCGTTGCCGGGGATCGAGCTTTGAGGACGAGCGTGTGATGGTAAGACGTAGATTTGAGACGTTGGCATTGTAGGTAATTTCTTCACTCTTCTTATTTTTCTCTTTCTTACCTCACCACCATCATCACCATCATCATCCTCACCATATCCGATCTCCATCTCCATCATCGCGAAAATTTTCAGTTTTTGATCATATCACCTTCTCCACCTCATTTCCCTCATTCCACTTGTGAGAGAGAGCGAGAGAGCGATATTGTGTGCGTTGTTTTTGCATGTTTCTTGAGCTTTCTTGCAGGTACTTGCTGCACCATCATCTCCAGCACTCCGCGCAGGTACGAAACATCACGAAACTGTCTCTGTGTCGTCGAAGTCTGTCGATCGCGATCGACAGAAAAACCGCCCATTTGGTAAAACAAAGTGCACCACCATAATCTACATGATGAGCACATTCTAAATCACTAAAAACAGTTAAAAAATTCCGAGTTCCTCTGTCAATCACGATTGACACCGTCGATCGCGGCTAACACCCACGACCAACAACTTCTGTCAATCGCGACTGACAGATCTGTCGATCGTGACCGACAGAGACGACCGACTGACCCTGTCAATCGCGACTGACACCGTCGATCGTGATGGACAGCCATGACCGATACCTCAGTCAGTCGCGATTGACACCGTCGATCGCGACCGATTGAATTTTGGCGATTGACTGAATATTACGCGTTGCCACATGTCCATCGCGACGGACACAGCCCCGATTGACTGAATTTACGGTGAAAATCCCGGAACACATGTCGATCACGATTGACACCATCGATCGCGATTGACAAGACCCACGATCGACTCTATCGATCGCGATTGACAGGACCCACGATCGACTCTGTCGATCGCGATTGACACTGTCGATCGCGATTGACGTGTCGATCGCGACCGACAGGCCCCGACGGACAACTCTATCAATCGCGATTGACAGACCTGTCGATCACGATTGACAGGCTTTTCGGCCAAAAAAATTAGCGTTTTATTCCAAGTTTTGGGGATAGTTTGTGGGCATATTGGTCTAGCAATTAGTGATTTGTGAGGTACTTACAAGTGTGTCTTGAGAAAAATCCTGTGTATCAATTACCATACCTAGGGGGAACAAAACCAAGGGATCTCTAGAATTGTTTGCAATAAAGACAGGGGACATAATTGATATCCAAATTGCATGCATGAACGTGATCTGTCTGTCATTTGAATCTAAGTCTTGAGCTAATTTTGGGACTTTCACAGGTCCATTGAGAGCAATTGAGAGCATCCAAAGCAAGGGTGTCTTTGCAAGCTTGAGAACCGGGTTCTTGGGCATCATAAAGCAAGGGACCAACAAGAAAGGTTGGAATACTCTCAACACCCTCTGTCAATTCCTAGCTCAGGCTAAGTACGAATAGTGCTAGAAGTAAACCAGGGCGACGATAGGCAGTATTCAAGTTGAAGACTACCTAAAAACTCAAGTTCAAGCTAAAAACATAATCTCTGTACTGTCGATAACTTAAAGGAAAAGAACCTAACGTGGAATGATCAACCTAAAAGTACGAAAAACACTCAAATGCTCCTGACGACGTGATATCAGACAAGAGTATAAACACGATAATCAACATAAACAGGAATCAAGTAATTGATACAAAAGAACTCAGCAACGAGGTTGTACTTGGGCAAAAATAGGGGCTACTTAAATAGGCATATGAACCTTAGATCGGGACGACATCTAGTAAGAGATAGACAAAGTCTTAGGTCTTCAGAGGCTAGCGTTAATCATATTGCTAGGTCTTGGGCCCAGTAGTTGAGTCACCACTCGCATTACCCTAGCTCTGAGACTAGTGAATCAAAGATGTCTCAAGGTATGGACAGACCTACAGGAAGTTCAGGAGTGCCATATCTGTATAGGGTGGAAGGCCCCTACAAGACGCAGCTGGGATACCTTAGAACCAATTGATTAGGTGCTAGCATCTATGAGGACGGTCTAGGAAGATCTGTGGTCCAGATTAAAAACCCGGACCAATCCATTGGACTAGAACACCCAGCTGTCAAGTTTGAAAATGGAGCATACCTGGACAAAGAAGGAACCATATACGTAGTCACCAGTCACCCAGATAGGACAGATGAATTCGGGAATGTGATCCCTGAGACGGACATAGATGACCTAGAACAAGGGAACGTAGGAGGAGAGCCTAGGACCCCTCGAGGGAAATCTATTCTTACTAGAATCCTCAATCCTGAGTGGGTTCCCCAGGACAATCAGAGTATAGATCTGCTCCTAAACCAAGAGACCGATGAAGCTTTTTGGAGGTATAAATCAAATAGGCCAAATGATGTAGGGTCAATCCTGATCTATGAGTTCAAAGATCCTGATAGCCCAGGCAGAGTGACTTACTTAGATCACACTTCAGAGAGGATCTTTGTGGTTACAGAACATGACAAGCATGCTTATACTTGGAAGGGTGAATTTGTTTTCCCCCAACCAAGATCGAACGTGTCCTATGGTCACCCTGGAGCTGGAACATCCCAAGCTCATGGAACTCAAAGAGATAGAAGTAGAGATAGGCCAGAAGTAAGCTTTGCCAACACAGGGGGCAGAGAAAGAACAAGAACGGAAACAAATAGAGTGGAACCTGAGGTACTCAGAGCTCCAAGGAATCAACGAAATGCGGATGAGTTCCCTCTACCACGACCTAGAAAGCACACAAGGAC
This sequence comes from Ceratopteris richardii, assembly GCA_020310875.1. Lineage (NCBI taxonomy): Eukaryota > Viridiplantae > Streptophyta > Polypodiopsida > Polypodiales > Pteridaceae > Ceratopteris > Ceratopteris richardii. The sequence continues at coordinate 54,144,439 of CM035434.1, forward strand.
TTTGAGACCGACTCAGCTAGTTAAGTCCATGAAGAACTACTTCGATGGCAATGGAGATCCATACGATCATGTGGCTGAGTTTAGGCAAGTCTTGAGAGCTGAACAAGTTGAAGATCTGTTCACGCAATACAATGCCTTTGGTCTAATCCTTAAGAACACTGCCCTGACATGGTTTCAGCCACTAAACAAGAGGCAGTTCAGGAGCATAGACCAACTTCTAGAGGCATTCATTATTGAATTCTCTAAAAGTGGCATAAGACATAACACTTCCTCGTTGATTCACAGCTTCAAGCAAACCCCTCAAGAAACCGTGAGACTTGCTGGAAGAAGATTTAGGCAATACCTAGAGAGATGCCCCGTCCCTGAGTTACCCACACCAGCTAAGCAAGTGGCTTTGTTCTTGGATGGATTGCTAAGTACCAAATTGAGATCATATGTGTACTTGAAGGACCCTAGGACCATAGAAGAGTGTGTACGCATGTGCATTGACATCAAGGATAACCTAGGAGAAGAACTCGAGCTTTCCAAAATCTACAAAGACTCAAATAGTGCCTCTAGCCTCTCTTCCTCGCAATCCACATCAATTGAGGAACTGGCCGAGAAAGTAGCTCAGAAATTAGGAGTCACTAGCAAACAGATCCCAAGATTTGCCCCAGTGAAAAGATGCTATACTTGTGGAGGCGACCATATGGCGAATGTATGTCCCATTATGGCTCAACCCCAAGTAAATCCTAGTAGCCAGTACTGCACCATAGAACGAAGATACACTAATCACTCAGCACAAGACTGCCCATACAATAAGAAAGCGGTTAGGCAAACCTACCCTCAGCCATACCAACAAGGCAAATACCAGAGTCAATACCCACCCCAACAGTATACCAGGCCTCAGCAAAATTACCAACCGCAATATCAGGCCCAACTGAGACCCCAGCCAGTGCTAGCACAACAACCACCTGCTCCTACTAATGTGATTCCGGTAAAGTATGCTGCTGCAGAAGAAAACCTGAATAGAGCTATAGTTCCAGTAACACCATTAATTTTAGAAAGTGATCCCAGTGACCATAGCTTTGATTCTATGCATGTTGATAGTCCCCAGGCTTACTACATGCAGTCTCCCGAACATGGTGAGTCTTACTACAGTGAGGAACCGAGTGAACCTAACTGGGAGCCAGAGTATGCTAATGTCATGTACGCAAACCCCAACTCTAGACCTCAACCTAGGCAAGTAAGACCCCCATTTCCTAAAGGACCATGCTACAGATGTCAGGGAGATCATCTCATTCGTGATTGTCCCTTGCCTCCACCTACACAACCCCAGTCAGTGACGATCCAGGGCTATTGCAAGGAGTGTGGGAAGGAGCATCTCTTACGGGACTGCCCAAAGAATCCTAATAATATGCCGAAAATCACTCCTATCAATGTTGTTGGGTTAGTTGTAGACTCCACAGGAAGTGTGACGTCCACTACACCAGTGCAAGTGATCACTAGAGCCCAAGCCTTGCAGCAGAACCAAAGCGTAGGCCAGGAAAAGAGCCCAGATGTTAGTGAAACAGAGAGCATGACAAAGAAGAGGACTAGAGCTTGGAGAGATAGTCGTGAAAGAATGAAAAGACAATGGGCAATGAAAATGAGTGAACTTGAGGAAAGTCTAAGAGAAACGAGAGCCAGGATAACTGAACTCACATCTCAAACCCCCTCTCACACTACCCCACCTCCACCATTCCCAGCTCCATCCGACCCGCCACCTTCCAACCCGCCTCACCTAATCCCACCAACCCCTAGAGTAGGATCAGTCCTAGCAGATCCCACTCCCGAGGACCTAAACATGATGCTTAAAGCATATCAAGCCAGAATCCAAGATGTGCCAAACGTAACTGATCATGGAAAGTGCTACCTTAGAGCAGAATTAGAGCTTGAACGAACTAAAATTTGTTCTAAGATGGTGGAGTTGGCTCAAACCATGTTTGAAGCCAGCCGCCTTTTTAACATATCTAGCTCAGCCAAGACGCAGCTGCACTTTGAAGGACTGTTAGAAAGAATAGAGAGGTTAATCGCACAATCAGAAAAGGAACCCGCCTCTCAACACAAGGACAAGGCAAGTGAAAGGGCAGGTCTTCTTGCCCAGGAAGCCTATGTGCCTAACTCTACGGAGCCAGACACATCATCTTCTATGAATCAGTTCACACCAGAATTCCTATGAGAGATTCAAGAAGACAAATGGGCTAAAGAGAGTGCAGTCCCTCCTCCCATTGAGCTTGTGCATGATGCACACGACCAATTCCCACAAGACATCCCATCCATTTATGAGGAGCAGGAGAGCACCCAATCTCAGGAAAGATTGGACTTTGAGTCTAACTCTCTACAAGAATTACCCCACTTCACAGGCGCATGGGAAGCAAAAGCTACTTGTGTGAGAGCACCCACGGTCATTGTACGAAATGAGGACTCAGTCATACCTAGGAACATAGAGGTAGTGAAAAACACTAAAGTACAGTGCAACCTCACCTTAGAAGAGCTACTCAAAGTAAGGCCAGAGCTATGGAAACATGTAGCCAAACAAGTACCAGAGATAGCAAAACCTCATTCCCAGGTAGGATCCCAGAGAACAGTGCCAGAAATACCATTGGTCAAGATAGGAGACATGAGTGAGGGCGAAGAGGGAAACACATATCTTCCTATCACCCATCAAGGGTACACCACCAAGGCCATTCTATACTCAAGCGCAGGAGTTGCAATTGCTACCACTTCCCTATGGAAGCGTTGGGGCAAGCCAGCACTCAGGCCCATGAGGATGAAATTGCAAATGGCCGATGGTCACATAGAGAGACCCTTAGGGCTGTTAGAAGGAATAACTCTCACCACATGTGGTGTTGAGTTCGAGCATACATTTGCTATATGTGATTTTAGCAAAAATCATGCCTATGAAATGATCTTGGGACGACCCTTTATGCGACAGTTGCAAGTGGTATAGGACTAGGAAACCAATTCCTTGTACCTGCAACACTTAGGTGTTACGACCAAAGTGAATCTCAAAGATTACTCTCATAGAGATGTCCCTCCTATCCAATGGAATCCCCTCCATAGAGCCAAAGATGATATGGAATCGGTGCATTCCATAGGACCAGGATCCTCATGGATGCATGAAGACACCCACTTATGGATGTGCAAAGTAGCAGTAGAAGAAGAGAAGAGAGAAGACGCCAGAGAGATAGGTGCAAAAGAAACACATAGATCAAATCAAGACCCAGCCTATGCACCTGTAGTCTTTCCTGACGAAGAATTTGAACCCCACGGCTGGGCAAAAATCCTAGCAACAATGGACGTAGCCATCAATGAAGAACAATGGACACCTCACTATGATGAAGATGGCTATGACATTTCAGTCTTCTCCATAGAGCCGATCATGGGAGAGGCAGTGTTAGAAGAGTGTGAACCTAGCCCTGATGCATTTGAGGATGCAAGTGACTCCGATCTAGAGTCAATCATTATGGACCCACCTTTTGCATCAGATGAAGAATACTTCTATGAAGTAGAATTTCAACCCCAGAGGCATGGAGAGCTTACAAATGATGTAAGGCTAGCCACATATGTGACCCCGAAGGAAGAAGGAAAGAAAAGAAAGAAGAGAGAAGTCACACCAGAAGAGGAAGAATCTTTGTTTGAGGTCCCAAAAAATTTTAAGAAGTATGAGATAGATGACAGGAGAGTCATGATCAGAATGCCTAAACGAGAGGCGCAATCGGGGGAGGCCTATGATAACAAAGAAACTACCAAGAAAATAGTGGTAGCCGTGGAAGAAGGAGAAGAGAGATGCACATACATAGGCCATGACCTGACGGAAGACGAAGAGCACGAATTGATAGCCTTGCTAAGAGAATACAAAGATGTATTCGCTTGGAGTTACAAGGATTTGAAAGGAGTGGACCCTGATATATGCTCACACACTATCCCCATGACCACAGATGCCAAACCTTCTAAGCAAAAGCCATACACATATAATGATAATTATGCTGCTAAGATCAAAGAGGAGATAGATAGACTGGTTGAAGCTGGATTCATCTATGAAATTGAGCACACTGAGTGGGTATCCCCCATCGTAGTGGTGCCCAAGAAAAATGGAAAGCTACGTGTATGCATTAACTTAAAGAAGGTCAATGCAGCCACAATTCGATATAACTATCCGCTTCCTATCACAGAGCATCTCTTAGAAAGAGTAGCAGGCAAGGAAGTGTACAGCTTCCTTGATGGATTTTCAGGCTACAATCAAGTAGCCATAGCTCCAGAAGATCAGCACAAGACGGCTTTTGCCACTGAATGGGGCATTTTTGCCTTTAGAGTAATGCCATTTGGGCTTACCAATGCACCAGCTACCTTCCAGAGGCTGATGTGCCATGTATTTAAAGAGTTCCTGAGGAAGAACTTAGAAGTCTATGTTGATGATCTTTGTGCTCATTCCAACATTAGACGAACCCATATTCCTGAACTTAGACAACTCTTTGACAAATATAGAGAATATCAAGTCTGCATGAACCCAGAACCTAGGCCAAAGAATGTCAAGGAAGTACAAGCTTTCATGGGGCATTGTGGTTATTACCGACGGTTTATACACATGTATGCCATCATAGCAAAGCCTCTGTATGGACTTTTGAATAACTTTGCGTGGACTAATGAATGTGAGAATTCTTTCAATGAGCTTAAACGGCGATTATGTTCAGCACCAATCTTGACCACACCAGATTGGAATAAGCCTTTCCATGTTCATGTTGATGCATCCAATCATGCTATTGGATGTGTGCTCGCACAACCTACTGGCAAAGGTAATATGGATCTTCCGATTGCCTATGCTAGTAGACAATTGAATGCAGCTGAACGAAATTATACCACTACTGAGAGAGAAGGACTAGGCATGGTATATGCAGTTAAAAAGTTTAGACATTATTTGCTGGCAAATAAGTTTATATTTTTTACTGACCATCAGGCACTCCTATATCTCGTGAACAAGCCCTGCAATACAGGAAGATTAGTAAGATGGTTTCTCTTGCTAATGGAATATGATTTCGAGGTTGTGGTAAGGAAAGGGAAGACTCACTTGAGAGCAGATCATCTCTCTAGGCTCACATCTGGAGAAGCCCCACAAGGAGTGTCAGATGACCTTCCTGATGCTTACTTGTTTAATTTGGAAGTGGTGCCGTAGTGGGCTAAGCCATTAGTGCCAGTATTGACGTACGGACCTAACCACCCAGTAATAAACACACAGGATAAAGAGGTAGTAAAAGCCCAAAAGTATCACATCATGGCAGGAAGTATGTACAAGCACACAGATCAATGGATCTTGGCTTGTTGTGTGGAAGAGGATGAGCACGCTAAATGGTTGCAATTAGCACATGTAGGTGCATTAGAGCAACACTACTCAAAGCAACAAACCCTACAGACACTAAGGAGACTCGGAGTGCATTGGCCGACTATGGAAGCTGATGTCCAAAAGTTGTGCAAGGAATGCCCAATCTGCTGCACTAAACCACATGTGGAACATGCCACTCTTTATCAAGTGTCCATAGTGCCAGATTGGAGTGAACCACTAGTATCCTTCCTGAGGACAAAAACCTTCCCTCAAGATATGACACTAGCCAGACAAAGAAGCCTAGAACAAGAAGCCCTAGATTACTCGCTCATTGGTGATAACCTATACAAGCGTGGTAAAGATGGTTACCTAAGATTATGTGTCCACGAAAGTGAATATCTCAAGATCTTGGAAACTGCTCACCAAGGTGTAGCAGGAGGGCATTTTGGAGCAAATCGAGTGATTAAAGCGATTCTATTTGTAGGCTTGTGGTGGCCGACCCTTCACATGGATGCACATACCTATGTGAAGAGGTGTGATGTCTGTCAGCGAACTCAGTATCCTATACGCAAAGATGAAATGCCACTGAAACCTATGATGGGTGGACGAGCATTCTCTAAGTGGGGAGTAGACTTTGTAGGTCCTATTAATCCCCCAGCTAAGGGTTCTCATGCTGAATATATCATTGTGGCCACGGATTATCTAACCAAGTGGGTAGAAGTGAAAGCTACCACGAAGAACGATGCACAAACAACACCTAAGTTCTTATTTGAGAATGTGTTCACTAGATATGGGCTACCTATAGAGCTAGTTAGTGATAGAAGCACTCACTTCTTGAATGAAGTTATTGAAAATCTGCTCCAAGAATTCTTGGTAGTACATAAGAAGTCTGCCCCCTATCACCCTCAAGCTAATGGCCAGGCTGAGAGCACCAATAAGATCCTATGCAATGTACTAAAGAAATTAGTGAACAATAAACGCTCTGATTGGGACAAACAGCTACACCACGCTGTTTGGGCATACCGAGTTGCCTACAAAACGGTACTCCAAGCCACCCCCTTTCAGATGGTATTTGGCCAAAATGTTGTGCTACCGTTGGACTTCTTAATACCTACATTGAAAGTAGCACAAGAGCATGAATGGACGGGTCATGAACTCTCCTCTAGACTTTTTGACCTTGAACGATTAGGAGAAACAAGACTGAGGGCGGCTGCAGGGATATATGCAGCTAAGAAACGACAGAAGGCATACTTTGATGCCCACGTTAAGGATAAAGGTTTGAAGGCAGGCGACCTAGCACTAGTATACACTTTGAAACAACATGCGAGGAAACTAGAGAAGAGAGGCTATGGACCCATGATCATTAATAGAATCTCAACAAGTGGAGCACTGCAACTAGCCACATTAGAAGGCGATATTCTCCCGAGTTACATAAGCGGATGCAGAGTCAAGTTATATCAGGAACCTCTGACGGAAGAGATGCTAAGTCGACTCAACACTGCTAAGAAATGCAAAGAAGAAGAAAAACGAATTTGCGAAGAAGCTCAAGCAGAAGCATTGGAACGCATCCGGAGAATGAAGTTGAGAAGACAGGGTAGAGAGCAACCTAGGACAGATGCATATGCAGATCAAGGATATCACGTGGCTATGTGTGAAGTTTCAGATATAAGCTCTCATAGGATAATTGATCGACGTCCTTTTATAACCTTAGAGATAGGACAAGGACAGGGTGCAAGGACTGTAAGAGCCTTGATTGACTCAGGTGCAGCCACTAGTGCTGTTAAATTTTCTTACTGTCAAAAGTTGAAATTAACTGACAATCCTATAAAAGCATATCTCATAGGATTGGGAGGTGTGGAAACCCCTTGCATGGGCGAGGTGGAACTTCCCCTCTATATTCAAGAAGAAGCAATGACAGTCAAAGTACTAGTGTGTCAAGATGAGGACCTCACTGAGCCTCTTGTCTTGGGTCAGGACTGGATCTATGATCATGCAGTCAACCTAAACCTAAGAAGTGGACTTCTTCAGGTATGGGGTAAATCATAGTCGAATTACAGTTGAATTGGAAAATGAGGCACTCAAGGAACTAGGTAAGGCACGAACTCCTGGTCCTTCCAAGGGCGCACATGAAGTTGACAATGTTGTTCTTGTCCAAAACTATATGATGCAGAAAGAGGATTGTCTCAACAACGGAGTCAAGGATACGACGGCACTCCCTTCTTTTCCAAAGGCCAGAGGGACGCAGAAACCAACGGCAAGTCAAAAACAGAAGGAGCAGAGTACTACTTATACTGGAGGCCAAAAACACGTGCGAAGCAGAATGTCTCAGCCGTTGAAACAAGTGTGGGTGCGGAAAGGCAAACACCCTGTTGCGACCATGCCAACCCCACGGCCAAAACCTCTTATTAGCAATCAACAACACGACACTAATAAGAAGTCTTTCATAAATTCTTCTGCAAAAGTGAAGTCTATTGGGTAACCAAGAAGTCGATGAAGGCTTGCCCACAATCACGACAAATCTGGGTGCCTAAGGCTTGCTTGCGGGCTCAAATAGCCACACCAAGGCCACACCTGGTACAACATGTTTCACTCACTCGAACATCAGATGCCCATTCCTATACATCACGCGCGGATACATATTCATTCTTCCATGAGCACAAGTAGAATCACTTGTAAATGGGTCCCTAAAAAGCCTCATTTTCAAGTAGATACCCCTATCAAACTCTTCAGAGTCTCCACAAAATCAAGATCAAAACCCATCCATTGCATTTGGCAACCTAAAACTATTAATCAACCCCCGGACCCCAGTTGTAAATCCATGCCCACCTACTAACTACATCACTCTCTCACTACATCAATCCACTTAGCTCCTAGGTCTACCAAATTCCTAACTACACACACAAGCACCGAGCACTTAATAACCTACTAATCTCTCCCGAACCTCATGTTAATGTTGTAATGGGGACAAAAATGGTTCTATCTTGTCCTTTACAATGTTAACACCTGTTTCTATATTCTTCACAGAGTCAGGAGGCAAGAAGTAACATGGCAGATACGGCAGGAACTAGCTCCCAGGCATGCACCAGCCCCCAAGTCGTGGACATTGAAAGCCTTCCCATTGAGGAGGAATTGACGGAACGTCCAGTGGCATTGAGGGCATTACAAGCCATACCGATTCAGAATCCTCCACAAGGGCACACAATGCCGATCAGCAAAAATTCACATTGGTTTAGTGATGTGGCAGGATCTCTGGGTGAAGGCACTTACATGTGGGAGGCCGAGATAGAATTCAATGGGCATTGGGGCAGGTATCACTTCTTCACCAGAGAATTTGAGAAACTGCAAAATAATGAAGGACTGAAACCTATATGGAAGAAGACGGGACTCTACAATTACTTCAAATTCCAATTGCCAAAGCCCAACTTTCTAAGATGCTCATATTTGATTAGCACCCTCACTCCGAGCAAAGACAAAAAGGGATATAGTACCTTCGTCCTCCCATCTCTCACAAGGGGCAATGAGGTGAAGCGCTTCAGGCTGACTATCAATTTGGTAGGGAAGCTCTAGACATGAAAGGTATGCACATTCCTACGGAGAAAGAGTCTATGGTCCCCGACAATATGAAGAACAGGAATCTGATGAAATTAAAGGACATGGTCGCAATGACACCTACGATTGCCATTCATTTGCGCATGGTCATGCAGCATTTCGCATTCCCCGCTCAGGAGAGGTTCACAATGCCACCCAAAAAGATATGGTTTAGTCTATACTTGGCTGATGCTTTTGATTTGACAATCAATATGCCCCACTGGATTATCGACCAAATCCACTTGGCTCATCAAAGGTGGTATAAAAAACAAAAGTCTGTACTGTATGGATGTTGTGCCCTCACCAGGATTGTGTATAGATGTTTGGAGTATGATGTGTGTTGATATATTTAGGTAGTGATGTGTGTGAACACTCTAGGACCGTCGGGGCACTTTTTTCCCTCTTTAGGAGGTTTTTTTCCCCCGGCTTGTATATATGCCTATTGCCCTAATGGGCTACTAATCTTTGTACATTCTCTAGTAATACATTCAGTCTTGTGTGTTGTGCTCCAAGCTTCTTCTTCTTCCTTGTGATGTTCGCGTGCTTCCGCAGACGTCTATCTCCAACAATTGGTATCAGAGCAGGTCGTCGCTTCTTCTAGGGCGCCGTCGACACTCCTCCGTTTGCAGTCTCAGATTCGCACGAAATTTGGTGAGCTTGTTTCGGCCTCCGAATGCACTATCGCAGCGCTTGTGCAGGCTATTTCGTCCTTTTGTGCCAAAGGTATATACCAGTTTCTGTTCGCCAGTTTAAGCGTCTCGAAGTCTACTACAGGTCTAGCAGAACTCGTTTAGGCAGTTCTGTTCAACTTTTTGAGATACAGTCAATTTTCTGCATCAAGGTATTTTAGTCACTGGCCATGGCTGAAAGCAGTGATGTATTTTGTATGTTGGCTGTTGAGGATAAGTTGGATGGTACCAACTACCCATTATGGGCTTATATGATGCGACATGTACTGGTTGCAAAAGGATTGTGGAACATTGTGCAGGGTGTTGAAAGACGTCCTGTTACACCTGTAACGACAGGTACTGCAAATACAGGTGTTGGAGCTGATGAAGATGGTGTCGAAGATGATATTCCGCAGATTCCTGTTCGTGCTGCTGTTTCTGTTGCACCTACTGCAGAGCAGATTCGTTGGGATGGCAGAGATGCCCAGGCACATGCATTGATAGCCTTGTCTGTCAAACATGCCATTATTCCTCACATTCGCTCTTGCAGAACAGCAAAGGATGCTTGGGATACACTTACCACTTTGTACCAGGCTAGGAATGAGGCTCGTGTTGCTTACCTCCGAAAACAGTTGGAGAGTGAGCACATGAATGAAGGTGATTCTATGGACAGTTTTCTTACAAAGATCAAAGACCTGAAGGAACAATTGATTTCTGCTGATGAGGTTATACCAGATAGCTCACTTGTGCAGACCGTTCTGAATGGTCTTCCTGATTCATATCAGAGTTTTGCCTCTACTCTTCGGTTGATGATGAAAGGCAATCCGAATGCCTTGTCATTTGAGGAATTACTCTCTGTTCTGTTGCAGAAAGATCAGTCCAGGCAGAACAGGTCCATTATGCGTGTTGCAGATCAAGCTTTCTTGGCTAGTCAGAAGGGCAAAGGAAAATGGAGCTCTTCTACTAGTAAGCAGAAATCTGCAAATGCTGCACAATCGAAGAACCAGGATAAAGATGAAAAGAAATCAGAAAAGCAGAAATTGTTCTGCAAGTACTGTAAAGGAAATGATCATATTATAAAGAACTGTCCAAAACTGGCTGCTAAAGAGGCAAAGAAGAAAGAGGCTGGAATGGTTGTTGCAGAGGCCTCTACACCAAAAACAGAGTCTGCAAATCTTGTGCAGGAAGAAGAATGGGCGTTTACTACTGTCTGCAGTTTTGACCCATCTTCACATGATCAGTGCATGTCTGCAGTAGACTCAGATGTTTGGTACTTTGACAGTGGGGCGACCAAACATATTACCTCGCAGCGTAGTTTCTTCTCTTCACTCGAGCCTGCCCCTACGGGGAATACTGTCACATGCGCCAATAACTCCTCTTATCCTGTTATGGGAGTTGGTAAGATCATTCTGACTACTGCTGATGGTAGTTCTTTCACTTTGTCAGATGCTTTATTTGTGCCAGGGATCAAAAAGAACCTGTTATCAGTTTCTGCATTAGCCAAGATTGGCTTGGTTGTGAAATTTGTTGATGACAGGTGTACAGTTCATGATCTCTCAAATGGCGATGTGATTATTGCTTCTGGCATTTTATGTCGTGGGCTGTATAAGCTCATAGACTATGAAAGATCTGTGAATGATTCGGCATGTGCAGTTCATGATTCTCAGGCTATGTCAGATGCAAAGCTTTGGCATGCACGCTTTGGTCATCTGAATTTTGCTAGTTTGTTACGCCTGCAGAAATCTGAAATGGTGTCCTCTTTGCCCAAACTTGAGGCACGTGGAAAACATGTTTGTGAAGGCTGTATTTTGGGCAAAATGCAGCGTTCTTCCTTTCCAAAAGATGGTTCAGTTCGGGCTACGCAGAAATTGCAGCTTGTACATAGTGATGTCTGTGGTCCTATGCAGACACCCTCTTTTGGAGATTACCTTTACTTCGTGACTTTAATTGATGATTTTTCCAGGCATGCATGGGTATATCCACTCAAAGCAAAGTCCGAAGTGTTCATGTGCTTCAAACAGTTTTTGGTTTTAGCTGAAAATCTGTCAGCATGTAAAATGGGCACCCTCCGTTCTGATCGAGGGGGGGAATATATGTCTTCAGATTTTAATGCATTTCTGGCTGAACGTGGGATAAAACACCAGTGTACAGTGCCGTATACACCTCAACAGAATGGAGTTGCTGAACGAAAGAACAGGTCACTCATGGAGATGGCGAGGTGCATGGTCAAAAGTCAGGCTTTACCACATAGTTTCTGGCTTGAGGTTGTCATGTGTGCAGCATATGTACTGAACAGGTGTCCCACTAAAGCGTTGCAGTCTATCACTCCATATGAGGCTTGGCATGACCGCAAGCCATTTGTTGCTCATCTGCGTGTTTTTGGTTGTTTGGCATATGCATTAGTGCCTGAACAACATCGCAGAAAATTGGATGACAAGGCAGTAAAATGTATTTTTGGTGGGTACAGTTCTGAAAGTAAAGGCTATCGTCTGTATCATCCACAGACTAAACGCATTCTGGTTAGCCGTGATGTTGTCTTTGTGGAAGATGCTATTCAGCCATTGCTTTCATGTACTAAGGAGACATCTGTTAGCTCCAAAGACATGTATGATACTTTGATGCCTCTTTTTACAGGTGGACATGCTAGTGCTGGTCCTAATGAGGCAACTTCTCAGCCTTTGCAGGTTTCATATGATGATGCAGATCATTCCATTTCTGATGCAGATTTACATGATGCACTTGTTGATGAGAGAGCTGATATTGAGCAGGCAAAAACTATGGCAAAATGGCTGGTGCAGACTTTGCGTGACAGCAAATTAGATGCACCTTTGTCATATCGTACTCGTTCAGGCTCTCATAGTGCCTCCTTTGCATCAGATTGCTATGCTATGGCTGCATCTAGTCTCTATGATGAGAATGAGCCTGTTTCTTTTGATGAAGCACAAATTCAGAAAATTGGATGGCTGCTATGCAATCTGAATATGATGCTATAATGAAGAATGGTACATGGTCTTTATGTGACTTGCCTCCTGGCAAGAAGGCCATTGGCACTAAGTGGGTATACAAGCTGAAGCGTAAACCTGATGGTACAGTTGACAGGTATAAGGCTAGGCTTGTTGCAAAGGGTTATGCACAAGAAAGAGGCATTGATTTTGATGAGACCTTTGCACCTACATGCCGTATGACTATTGTTCGCAGCATTTGTGCACTTGCAGCCCATCATGGTTGGAATGTACATCAGTTGGACATTAAAACAGCATTTCTGAATGGTGACTTGCATGAAGAAGTGTATGTTTTTCAGCCCCGTGGCTTTGTGCAGAAAGGGCATGAAAACCAGGTTTGCAGGTTAAAGAAGGCATTATATGGTTTAAAGCAAGCACCACGTGCTTGGTATGAGAAGATACATGCCTATCTGATTGCACATGGTTTTGAGAATAGTCCAACTGAAAGCACCTTATATGTTAAGCATGCTAATGATGTGCTTCTGATCATTGTTGTCTATGTTGATGACATGCTGCTCACTGGTCCTATTGAGACACATATTGCTGATTTTAAGGCTGATTTGCATGCCTCATTTGAGATGTCTGATTTGGGGCATTTGCATCACTATTTGGGCATTCAGTTTATGCACGTTGATGGTGGAATGGCTTTGTGTCAAACGAAATATATTGACACATTACTGCAGCGTTTTGGCCTTGAAGACTGTAAGCCTATTGCCACTCCTATGGAGACAGGTTTACGATTGAGTCTTCATGATGCTGGAGATGCATTTGATGTTGTTCTCTATCAGCAGGTTGTTGGATGCTTGATTTACTTATGCATTACTCGGCCAGATATTCAGTTTGCTGTCTCACAGATGAGCAGGTTTATGCATTGCCCAGGAGTCACGCATTGGAAAGCGGTTAAGCGCATCTTTCGCTACTTGAGTGGTACTCGGCTACTTGGGTTGTTTTATCCCAAGGGGGGATCACTACCGCCAGATTTGCATGCTTTTTCTGACTCGGATTGGGCTGGTTGCTATGACACTCGTGTGTCCACCAGTGGTTTTTGCTTCATACTTGGTAGCTCATGTATATCTTGGTTGAGCAAGAAGCAGCCTACTGTGGCCACTTCCAGTTGTGAGGCTGAGTATAGGGCAGCTTTCACAGTGACTGTTGAGTGTGTGTGGCTCAGACGCCTTATGGCTGATTTGGGTGTTGGCCAGTCTTCTGCCACCACCATCTTCACTGACAGTAAGAGCGCATTGGCAGTTGCGAGGAACCCTGTGTTCCATGCTCGCACTAAGCACATTGAGGTGCATTATCACTATGTCAGGGAGAGGTTCTCTGCTGGGGAGATCAGCTTGGCATATGTGCCCACGCAGGAGAACATTGCAGACCTTTTCACGAAGGCTCTGCCTAGGGAGAAGTTTGAAGCTTTCCGCAAAGCTTTGGGCTTACTTCCTTTTGTGGAGTGATTTCCACATAGCTTGGCACTTCCTTATACATGAGTGCCAGCTCCTTGTTCACCGCATCACTCCCAGGGGGGATTTGTTGATATATTTAGGTAGTGATGTGTGTGAACACTCTAGGACCGCCGGGGCACTTTTTTCCCTCTTTAGGAGGTTTTTTTCCCCCGGCTTGTATATATGCCTATTGCCCTAATGGGCTACTAATCTTTGTACATTCTCTAGTAATACATTCAGTCTTGTGTGTTGTGCTCCAAGCTTCTTCTTCTTCCTTGTGCTGTTCGCGTGCTTCCGCAGACGTCTATCTCCAACAATGTGCCAGTGCAAAGGGCACTCATTTGGACCAGGGTACAGGAGTTTCAATGCAGATTATCAACCGCAGGGCCACCCTCCAAGAAAATGAGAGGCGCCGTTCAGATGCCCTGTGCACAAGCCCACGGTGCGACACTGACACCTGAGACAACTCCACGACTTTCGAGGCGGGTACAACCCTTCACTATCACATTACCAAGACACAGCACTGATGGACCGAATCTAGTGTTCCCACCTGTACCAACCGACCTAGAGTTTCCTCATGGATTCACATTAGAAGACCTAACTGATGAGGAGGTTGCCAGAATAATCGAAGCTGTTAATGCGGAAGTCGAGGCAGAGCAAGCTAGTGGACAACAAACTGCTACAGACCAACCCCATCCCAGACAACCAGATGTCGTCAATGTGGAGGGTGAAGAAGAAGAAGAACAAGAGGAGGAACATGGTGGACAATCCGAGGAAGAAGAGCAAGAATATTATCAGGAAGCTCTGCAAGTACTTGAGGGTGCCCTGGCTTATACGAAGGAATTGAAAAAGCTCTATGATACCATCAACAGGGTTCAAGAGCAACATAGACTGTCCCTCGTAGCAGGAAAAGCTCTCATGAACCAAATCCTTGAGGAGGAAGGAGTAGACGAGCAATACCGCACCACACTTGATATGATATCTGATGCTTTAGGAGTACTTGAGACGGTGCATACCGCCCTTGCACAATCACGAAGAACAGAGCGAAGATATCGCAAACGCCCCCCACGATCAAGGAAACAGATGAATGTATTAGTATCAGAACCACAAGGAACATCCACAGCCACGGGCACTGCACACACCGTTCATGATACTGAGGAAACCCATACGTCAAGTGCACCCCCGTCACCCCCTTTGCCACCCCTGCCTCCAACTCCACCACATTCACCTCCCACTACCAGTGTAACCACTACTGTCACCGCCTCTGAGTCTACTACCCATACCGAAGCACAGACCGTCAGTCAACCCACACAACCCACACACCCTATCTCCACCTCTCTTGTCTATACGGCCACTGACACAGTAATTCTAACCGTAGCCACGGAAAACCTCATTCCCCTGATCACACTTCCTGGCAGTTCTTATTCACAATTGCACACACCACTGTACACTTTCACCACTATCACTGCACCCACGATTCCCATGTTCACAATCACTCCCACCACTGCATCCACTTTTGATTTTATGGACATATCACCCACCTCCGCACCCCTCCCTCCCCCCATACACCCACCATCTCCCATTCCCCCACCTCCCACTTCACCATTTTCCAGCACCGCATCCACACTCCCCTTCCCCTTCCCCTTCCCTTCTGCATTCAACACCCTTCCCGCATCCACCCCTATTAATAATGTATTTAATAATATGTATCAGTGTATGTCTCAACTACAACAGCACTACCAACATCTGGATAACCAACATACGAGACTCTTCCGAAGCCATGAAGAACTTCAAGTACGATTCATTGATCTAGAAAGGGAAAAGCGGCTACTACAACAACAGTATGTCACTTTACAGGAACAACATGAGCAGTTAGTAGCCAATCCACCCCAATCAGATGCAGAAGAAAAGCAACAAATGGATGATCTACTACACTCCCAGATAACAGAGAATCTCAAGCTTCGACGCAACCTGGCCCTCTTACGCAAACACATGTCTACTGCACTCAAGGAGAATAAACGACTACAGAAACAAAACGAAGAAAACTTGGAAGCATCCATGTAGGGTTCCCCACAGGAAATCGACCCAGATAGATTCAAGGCCATACCCTCAGCGAATATGCAAATTGTGTTGGAAACCCATGCCAACCTCCTGGAAGCCCATGCAGCATTAGAAAGAGAAAGATATGACCTATTAAAGCAGCTCGCAACCCAGCATGAGTCACCAAGCAAAGTCACAACTGCAGTTGACACGTCTGAAGAAGTCGAAAAACGCAGAGCAGAACTAGAAGAATTACGAAGTAAAGTCATGCAATACGAGCGTCAACCTTCTCCCCTTGTAGAGCCCGAGCCTGAAGACTTAGTACCAATTGAAATAGAGGAAACCTTCGAAGACCCATACGTTCCCATGCCTGCACCAGGGGGCAAGCAAATAGAAGAGGGCATGGACACCATCGAGATCGAGGCTCCTGAATGGATGCAGAGGTTAGAGAAAGTGGCCACAACCCATGATGACAGAGTGGCAGTTCAGATAGCGTCTATGTCACGTTTGGAAGAGGTAGTCATAAAATCGGATTACTTTAGAAACCTCTCCCATCATAGGTGGATCGGCACATCCGACAATTTGTATGTTCCTTTCTGTGTCTTAATGGCGGATTACAATGCTGAAATCAAGCACCACACCTCAAAAGAACCAACCTCGACTACACAGTTTGCACCGGACGACATCCCAGCAAGTGCCAAGCAGGGAAATATACACCAACCTACGTGGAGGATTCGTCTGCTGGAAACCTACCCTGAGATGGTAAGGACATGGAATAACATGCCTTTGTATATCAAATACAACCCATGCTACTGCCCTATATTTCGAAGAAGGTCGTGGCCGGAATACACAATAACTGTGCTGACAACCAAAGGATGTGAGAAATGGCTCAATTATGTCTACTTAGCACCACCTAAAGGCCAACCTACCATAGGATATATGATTTCGACGATTCGCCATTGGGGGGTCCGGTTCAAAAATGTACCAGATGTCATGGCCCAAATGTGCCTTAAAATTTTTGAACTCATGTTGGTCACCTTCAGGACCTTCAAGAATGTCAAGGAAACTCATCTGTCAGCTCTTGGATTTAATGAAGGTAATCAGGACCTTGTCTACGACATGAGGGCAACACCATCTATTAATGTCGTATATGCATGGCACGCGCGTATCAAGTATCTACCAGCCTGCTTCAAACAGACGTTTGAAGAAATGTTTGTCACGGGATTTCGGGAATATCATTCAGAGATATTCATTCCCAGACCATCACATTTATTGCAGTTGTTTGCCGTGGAACAAGCTCTCCATTCAAAAAAATTATGTATACCACATCCAGAGGTTCCCGGGCCGGTAGATTGGGATGCTCTACTCACGGACTTGGCCAAAGGGTTGAGAATTGCAGAACATCACTTAGCACAAGACGTTGTAGAATACTACATCCAACGATCCACCCAACAACGGTCTGTCAGGGACGACAGACGCGAGCGAGGGGGGGGTGTTGGAACTGAAGGACTCACAAGGCAAGGAAGCTTACGAAGGGAGTCAGAGAGAAGAGAAGGCACAAGCAGACAGAGTAGTCAACGACGATCTGGCAAGTAGGCCAATATCTTTTCAGGACACTAAAAGCATATCAAAGCGATGGACACACAAGGAGAAGGAGCAAGTAGGGAGCTCGAAGATATATATGTCAAATCGTTAGAAGAAATCCCTACAACAATAGTGATTTTCATCACTAAAAGCCATTGTAGATACCATTTCATATTTTTGTAGCTCCATTTTGTGCAAGCCAAGGAGTCCTTGAGCTTGAGGAGCATTCAAAGTAGCTACCTACCAATTTTCATAATTTTTAGACTTTGTTTGAGTCTTCAAATAGGCCCTAGAACCTAATTTTTAACTAGGCCGGACACTAGGTCTGGACACGACCAAAACCTAGTCAAAAACTATAAATAGAGCTAGAGAGCTCATTTTTGAGCTAGCTTGTAATTGATCTAAACTTGTATGAGCACTTTTGAAGTAATTTAAAAGAACTCCATTGTCTCTCTCTTTGTCTTACCTTGAGTGCACGTGTGTGTATGTGTGTGCATGTTAGTGTGCTTCTCACTCACGCACTTGTGCCTTCACTTGCTCAAGGTCATCATACCATCCTCACGTCTTCCCGGATTGACATTAAAGGAGGTGCTACTCATCACTGAGCTACAATTGGATATATGTGTCTAATGTTAATCTTATTGAGTGCTCGGTAATCGATGCACTATAAGATCCATCTTTCTTCTTCACAAGAAGAACTAGTGCTGCAAAGGGTGAATAGCTGGGTCTAATCAGCCCTTTTTGTAATTACTCATCCATGACCTCGCAAACTTCATTTTCCTCATGTAAACTCATTTGAAATGGTGGCCAAGTAGTCGGATTCGCTCCTGGTACCAATTCAATTTTATGCTCTATGTTTCTACAAGGAGGCAAAACAGAAGGTAGTTCTTTCAAGAAAACGTCTTGGAACTCTGCTCTCACTTTTGGTAAAAGTGTTGGAGCATTCCATCTAGAGTCTCCATGACTAAATGAATCCATCATAATACACGATGAATGCACAAATAAAGAAAATGAATGTACTTACAAAAAATCTTAAGCAACTTGGTAGCATTTACCAATCACGTCCCTTAGAGATCTGGCTCTCCACGGATCAGTAGTCACCTCCCCTTATGCTCAAACTGATAAACATGTGAAGCAAAGTCAATGACTAGTCTCTTCCTTGCATGACACTTCTTACTGAGGACTACATGAGAATGTGCTAGTCTCGCTATCTCAAAATCCAATCTTTCCTCATAGGACTAGATTTGAATAGGTGGATCAACTACTCATTGATTCCATGTCTCTGTTTCCTTCCCATTGGCTAAATCTAGTATGTAGGCATACTCTGATTGCACAGTCTCTAGATGTAACCTCTTGACTAGTCGAGAACTAATGACATTATGTGTCATCCCATTGTCAAAGAGTACCTTGATAGACCATCTTGCCACAATTCCCCTCATGACAATGAGTTCTGTGTCGGGAAACTGATATCCTTTCTGTGCCACTCGCAAAAGTGTTGGGAAAGATGGATGGATACTCCAAGAGATTGAGTAGGTACTGCCAAATCTTGCTTTGTACCAGCCCTTTGATGCTTCAGAGTTATCCTTCTTTTGTCTGCTAATGGTGGTAGGCCTAGTTCTGATACTAATGTCTTTGTTTTGATTGACTAGATGTCTTTGCATTGATTAAGTGTTTTTCATGCTTTCTTTGGCCTTACTCATCGTTGATTTGCTTGAGATTTTGTAGTTGTGCGCTCTTGGAGATTGATCTCCTTACCTAATGCTCTGACATCTTCCTTGGCTTTCTCTAATGTCGTCTTTGTGATCCACAATTGCTTTTGTTATCTTTGAGCTTCAATTATTTTTTTTTTTAGGTAGCTATACTTGAATTGTCCTTGAATTGACTTGTTGTGCTTGGTCTTTCTTGATTGACCTTCTTTTTCTATGGTCGTTTAGTTGTGATTGATGTAGACTGCACTTGTACTCTACAAGTTGAGCTTCGCAAATCCATATCTGTTTGATTTTCATGTTTGGTTGATGATGAGTCTTTATTGATGCCCAGTTTGTAGATTGTTCTTTAGTCTTCTTTAGAGAACTAATGACCTCACTATGGCTCTCTCCAAGTATCTCTTTAAAAGGAGATGTGGGTTGATTACATGTAGTAAAACAATAAGTTTCATTGGCACTAATGATAGATTGAACCATAAAATCCATGGATAAGGAATTTGTTTGGGAATCCAAATCATGCATGCTTCCATGTGGTACATCAGGTTTTTTCATGTCAATTGTCTTTAGTGGTTTCTCATCTATGACACTACAAACTTCTCTATGTCCTACATTGGTTGATATATATCCTTGGGCCAGATGTACTGTAACCTCATATTTGTATATTGAATCTTGTCCCAAAACTAGTTCTTCTAACAAATCTGAATCATTACATAATAAAAGTCTTTGTTGCATCATATTATTCTCTAAGTGCAAGGATAAGGTTACTTCTCCTAAGAATTCAATGATATTACCTCCAATCCCAACCATATAAGCTTTGTAGGAGTGAGTGGCATCTTTAATTCTTCAACTAAAGAAGCATCTACACTACTTAGGGTTGCGCATGTGTTAATTAAAGAATCTACCAAGTGGTATTACTCCTTTCCAATCCCTAGGTTTAAATAATGTTGTCTCACTTGGCTTCCAAGGGTTTTGATATTCGTGGTGTGGTAATTTGTAATGGGAATGGGTTCTTTCCCTTGTATCTCTCATCGTGTTCCTTGATCCATTCCTTCCATTTTCTAATTTGCTCAAGGACCTCTAATCTCACCTCATCTCTTATCCTCTCCTGCTCTTTTTTTTTCTATTTTGAGCTCCTAAGAGTCTCATCAACATTTTCTCACTCAAAGATCCCATATATTACTTGACTCTACAACCACTTATGTAGTTTGGTAGTATGTCTCTATCTAAGGTAGCTAAATTAATAGATCCACCTCAGGAGATACAATTTATGATCAAAGGACCATACCCTCTTTGCTATAATTTTTTTGCATGTTGTTTTAGAGTATAGAATAAAACTAGATCTCCAACTCTAAGTCCTTTTTCTTTGATGTGAGCATCATAGGAAGTCTTTTTTCTTCTCTTAATAGAATAAATGTGTGGTACAAATCCTAATCTAGTTTCATGCAGTTTCCCAATTTGATCCAATTGGTTGGAGAGTTCATGTCCTATCCATTCATATTTTTGTGCTACTCGCAGAGTAGGAATCAAGAAATGAATTGGAAATATTGCGTTTTGAACATAAACTAGATTAAAAGGTGTAGTTCTAATAACGATTTTATAAGTTACATGGAATGCCCAAATTGCATGATGCAATTGCTTATCTGAGTTGGACCTACCATTGTTGACTATCTTTGTAAGAATTGTGCATAATACCTTATTCGAACTTTGATCTTGTCCATTTGCTTATGCGTGATAAGGTTCTAACTTCTTGTGAATCACCAAAAATTCATTCATGAGTGACTTAGTGACTTCATTTATGAATTGTGTAGCTTTATCACTAACTATCTCAATAAGGAGCCCAAATCTTGTGAAAATATTTTTCAAATAAGAATTTGGCTTTAGTTTGAGCATCATTTTTCCTTGTGGCTTTGGCTTCTACCCATTTCCTTAAATAATGGGTAGCTACTGTGATATGCTCTACATGATATCCTTTTTCTATGGGAGTAATGGGCCCAATAAAATATATTCCCCATCTAGAGAAAGCTCTTGCACTAATCATTAGTCTCAAAGGCATGTCATCTTGTCGTATTGGATACTTAGTTCATTGACATACATCACAGCTTTGCATATAAGTTTTTGCATCCATAAGTAGTGTTGGCCACCATAGGCCTACAGACAAAATCATTTTAACAGACTTTTCAATTGAAAGATGTCCTCCAATAGCTCCTACATGCACCATTTCTAATATGGGAGGGTATTCCCCCTCATTTACACACAATCATGGTTAATTATCCTTTCTTTCCTTGAACAATTGCTTTTCCATAATTATGTTGTCTTTGTTCCTCTAAGGCTCTTTTCATGGCTAGGTTTTCTCCTTCTAGATATGTTTGTGATTTAACAAATTCTACTATGGCTTACTCCACTTAGGTGCTATCAATGAATAGCATATAGATGAATGTTCATCTAGTGTAGAAATTTGACACAAGTGAGAATTTGTTATATATTCGTGTACATCCATTTGTATGCTCAGCCAATACACTCCTAGTCTCTTTAATTCTTGAGTTGTTCCACTGATACCTTTATGTGTTCTCCATTTATTCTCATGAGCTTGTTTAATTAGACTACTTGGCTCCTCATCTTCAACACATCTTAAAAGTATTTTGTTAGAGTCCTTCTAATATAAGCTTCTTGCAAATGGTTAGCTCTAACCTGTTTGTTGCCTTTCTTGACCACTACCTCAAAATCAAACTCCATGAGTTATAGAAACCATCTAACTAGTCTTCTACTGCTACAAGTTTTAATGAGTAATTACAATAGAGCTTAGTGATCAATAAAGAACTTGAATTTGTTAACTAGTAGGTAATGTCTAAACATTTTCACCACATAGACCATCCCTAAGCCTTCTTGCTCAATTGTCATGTGATTTTGTTTGGCCTGATTTCGTTGTATACTTGCATAGGTTTTTGGGTGATCTAGCTTTCCTTCATCTCTTGGTTGTGATAATATGAATACGATGGCAAAATCATTTTAGAATAGGTGTTGAAATTAGCCTTTTTTTAACTCATTAAATGTATGTTCACATTCATCTATCAAAGTGAGCTGAGTTAAAAGTCCAGATAATGGTTTTTCAATCATGGCATATATGTGAATAAATTGACAATAACATCCACAATGTCCCACAAAATCTTTCACTTCTTTTACATTCTTGGGTCTTGGTAATTCATGAATTACTTTGATCTTATCTTTGTCCATAGTGATACCAATTTTGGACTAAGCTCGGGTATATGGGCTAGATGTTGAGATGAATATGTACATAGAAACCAAAAGTCGTAACCGTAAAAGCATACACTCCCCATTCTATAGCAAAGGCAATTTTGTATTGATCTTCTATAGTTGCTACTTGATTATATCTTGAAAATCCATCAAGGAAGTTATACAATTCCTTGTCTACTACTCTTTCCAAAAGATGATTTGTAATGGGAAACATATAGTTATCTCGAGTAGCATTAACCTTTTTTAGGTTAATACAAACCCTAAGCTTTCCATTCTTCTTTGGTACAACTACTAATGCAGAAACCTATTTAGTTTGTTGAATCTTTTCAATGAATCCTACTGCTAACAACTTGTCTGTCTCCTCTTTAATTTTGGCTAAACATACATCATTGTAAGTATAAGGTCTTTGCTTAGAGGGTTTAGCATCAGGTTTCATTGGAATTCTATGAGAACATATTGATGGATTGACTCCTTTTAGATCTTTGTAAGTCCAAGAAAATATGTCTCAATACTCTTGTAAAAATGATATGATCTCTTGTTCCTCTTCTATGGACACATCCTTACCTATATAGGCGCATCTCTCTTCATGCCTGTTTAGGGTTACTACAATCTTCTTTGTTTTCTCTTTATTATCATATATGACTTTCTCTTGTGCCCCTCTGTTAGGCATTTGAATTACTATCTTTCTTTCCCCAACTTCATACATCTTAAAATGTTCTCGCACTTCGAAATGTTCATGTTGTAAATTTTCTTTCTCCACTTCATCACTCTCCTTTCTAGGGTTTTCTAGGTATTCTTCTATGGAGAATATTTTTTTTTCCTTGGAGTTTTCCACTTCTCCTTCTTTTAGGTATTATTCTTCTCAATCAAACTAAGGTTCCATTTCTATGCTTTCATATTCTTCTTTCTATCACATTTCTATTACTTCTCATTCTTCTGCCTCTTGGAGCACTACCATGTACAAACTAAGATCATGTACTTCCTGATCCACACATTCGATCATGGTTAGTACTTCTTTATTTACACATATATCCAATGTCGCTAATATTTCCATCCATTCGTGTGGTTCAAAAGCTTCATGAGGAAGTATCTGAGGCATGTATGCCAAACCTTCTATAGGTTTTTCTTCCTCTCATCCTCACTACCAATGTTGTAATCTTTTCTCCTCTCATTGAGTTGCCTTTCAAATCTATAGCTATGTATCCTCATTCATCCATGATTGGTCACTAGATCTAGGGCTATGGATTGATATGACGTCATCCTCTTTATGTATTGGATTCCACTGAAGGGAAGGAACATCTCTATATGAAAAATATTGGAGATTTATTTTGGTTGTAGTGCCCTGATGTTGAAGATATAGAGCATCTCTTCCCCAATCTTGAACTACTTTTAGCTGTCACATCAACAGTCTTCCTAGAATCAATTGTAATTTCTTGCCTTGCCAAATTGACGTATAACTAAGGTGTGTTCAAATTCTACTCCACACATAGTCAAAATACATTCTATAGGAGTTCTAAATAACATGACCATCTACCAATTGTAACGTCATCCTCGTTGGTCATAAGGCTGGTTTTCCCCATTTTTCCCAAATCTCTTTGGTCATTATTCTTAGTCTAGCTCTACTATCTAATATGGTCTTGGTCATATATCCTCGAAATGTAACTGGGAGATAGGTATGTCCTTCATAACCTTCATCAAAGTCTCCAAATTTATCCATAGGTTTTTTTATAGTTGATGTTCTTTCCACCTTCTCTTTCTTAGTTCATGTGCTTTGTTCTGTCAAATTCAATTGATTTGCCATTTTTTACATAGATAGGGCTTCACTCGCAAAAGTTCTTCTAGGGTTATAGAACAATGAACTTTTGCTTTCTTTAGTTCTTGCAAGGCAGTTGACACTTCCTATAACATTCTCGTCTCCTTGCATCTTATTGTTGGGGTGTAAACGAAATCTGATTTCTGATCATATTCACCCATATAATTTGGAAGTGTAGTTAGGTTGATAGTTTTGTCTCTATTTTGAACATGATTGCTTAAATTCTCTTAGTTAACCTATTGCTCCACCATAGGTTGGTTCATTGAAGCATCTAGTTCTACAAAAGGAGGGATATCATCTTCAGTATTCTTCCACATCTCTTCTTGAGTTCTAGCCAACAAGTCAAGTGGTCAGTTGGTTTTCACCTCCAAAATCATTGAGTCCTTTTCTATGGTCTCAAAACCTAATTTTCCTTCAATCTGCCTAACTTTGTCTAGTTCCTTCTACTATGATTTGAAATTTCCTAAACATCCCTAGAATGTTTCTTCTAGAATTCTCATTTCAGGGAGGTTGTGTGTTGCTTGTTCTAGCATAGTCTGAGCAATTTTGATCAACTTTTTACATATCTCCAATATTTCTTTTTTGAGATCTCCTCTTAAGTAGCTTCAATCATATTGCTCTAGACTAGGCCCTGTCTCTATCCTAGACTGATAAGCTTTCAGCCACATTTTTAAATCTTCAAGCATAGGATCCACTAGAATTGATCCTACCTATTCCTTCATTTAGTTTTCCTTCACCACATTTGTGTCCTGAATGGCTAGGCTCATTAACTTAGGTTTGATGTCTTTTATCGATTTTTCTTTCTCTTCAACCAACCTCTTAATCCACTTGTTCTTTATTTTTTCTTGTCTATATTTTTATTTTAGATAATTTTTCCCTTTGTGTTTTCAAATGATTCTTGTGGATCTTCTACTACTTGACGTGACAATTCTTCCTCATTCTCCATTTTAAGACTATCAGGTCTTTGATTTCCTAGGTTTTCTTTGGCTTTGACTCTAGCAATAGCTTTTAAAGGAACAACATATTCTTTATCACTTCATGAGGACTCTATTAATTCAATTACATTGATCTGAGATGTAGGCAATGCTTTGGATGGATTCTTAAAACAGTCTCTAAACAAGTGTTCTTTTCCACAATCATTGCAATACCCTTCCCAAACCCTCTGAGGTAGTGGGTGGTAAGGCATTGTGCACTCCCTAATGAAATGGTACCCTTCTCATATATAGCATGTTCCTCTAGGTACAGGTGGTCTTTCTATCTATCTACCTCGACTTTGAGCTCTAGGTGTTGCATAAAGTAGATTGGCATATTCAGATCCATATACATTTCCATATCCATCTTGCTCGTAATATTTTTGCTCATAGGAAGATTCATATGCTATGAGAATTTGATCATAGGATTAATAATCTCCATAGATTTGTTTGTAGCCTTGATTTAATTTTTTTGTGCTAATCAATGGGATTATTGGTACTACCACTCTCTCTAGTTTTTCTTATGGTTGTGTAAACTTCATAGGTACTACATTTTGAGGGTGTGGGGGTTGTTGCCCTAGAAGGTGTTGAGGTTGTTTGTATCCTTGATACTCATAAGGCCTTGGAGCCATGGGTGATCCTTGATATGGAACTGACTTTTAGCCTCCTTGACTTGTTCCCTCGATTGGTATCCAACTGGCCTATATTGCAGTGGTGGAAGTGGTCTAGATTTCGTGTTATAAGGATAATTTTCAGTGATATGATTGGTGATCTTTGTTCAATGTGATAATCTTCTACCCACTTTGAGAGGTTGAAGAAACACTTGAACCACAAGATGCACACTTATTCCTCTGCTTTTGGGGGGCCTTAAAGGAAAGAGTGGTCAATTCATTGTCTCACTTCCCAAATGAGTATTTGGTATAGTGTTGGTATTTGGTGTAGTGAATTGAACATGAGGTCTAATTCGCTCTGCTAGATAGTTTGTCCTATGAAAGGATTTTCTTGGCCTTGTTGCTGCCTCTGAGGATTTTGGGAGGTGGCTTCCTTATCCCTTGGTGGGAGTACTAACAGACCCAAGTATAGTAGCCTAGATTTCTCTAGATCAATAACTACCCAAAACCATCTTTTGTTTTGATCCAAAAAAGTGACTCTAGAAGAGTCTTCAAGATCATGCAATTCATAAATGGTAGCAAGGTTGATGTTTTCTTATCTTATGGGTGAAGTGGCTCGCAACAATTTATCAGTTCTCGCTATCATATAACATTCCATCATGTCATCATCTTGAGGGATTTTATCTCCTCTCCAAATGTTCACTACTACCAGTCTTCCTCTTGGACTAGATATTGCTTCCCTATTATTAGTCCCGATTGGATTTCTAGGTTCTTCAATTTCTCCTCTTTCATTAATCCGATTTGGATTCTTAATAACCAAACAAAATTGCCCTCATTTGTCTATGTAAAATCCTCCTTCAAATTTCATAGCTAGTCTTGAAAAAACTCCAGAGTTTGTGGAATTCCTAAGTCTTTCCACTGATCTATTGATTCCATCTAGGTAAATAGGAACCCCATGCCAGTTTGTAGACACATACTGCAAGGAAGTCCTATAATCTCCCTCTATCAATGACATGAGCTCTAGTGAATGGATAGAGCTATGCATGTCTTATGAGGCCATAATAGATTCACCCTCTGAATAACTAGAAGTATCATAGTAAATGGAGTGGATGCTCTTTTGCATCACACTCATGTTGAGGATATCAAACTTCTTCCACTCCCTAGAATACGTCGAGATTTGAGGTTCATTCATAGTCTAGGGTCTTAACTAGTTTTTGTGACTATAACTCTATATTTTTGGTCTTATGGTATTCTTCAAGTCTTGGAAACAATTTTGCTAAATTTTCGAGTACTAGAATGCCTCAAAAATTTCAATTTCGGACCAATTATGGTTTATTCCTAACTTCCTTGATACATGATACTCAAGATTCCTCATGATACATGATACACGATAACATAGTTAGACAATATGGTACTAGGACAAGGTACCTCATGATACACGATACTAAGATTTTGATGATACTTGATACTTGAAGCTCATGATGCTGAAACATGATGCTTACTAAGGATGATACACAATACGTGGGATTAGATGATACATGATACTCACCAACACAATACAATACTTGACACTCAACAATACATGATACACATCACAAAATCTATGATACATAATACTTAGAAGTATCGATGATACACAATGTTTGGGGGTCATGATACTCAACTAAGCGATACACAATACTTGAGTATCCTGATACACGTAAGAGTAAAGGTATCGGTGATGCATGATACATGCCAAGTATTGATGAAACATGTGAATTTGGTATCATGATATCAAAATCAATTAATCACGATACTCGAACTTTATTAAGTCCAAATTTAAAGATTTTTGTGCAAGTGAGTTCCTTGTGCTCTCCTTGTCACCCCTATCTGCTTGTACTTAAAATATTCTTCCAAAATCTCCCTATAGGAGCCTCACAAAAATCGAAGGGTGTTACTTTATCTTGTATGAGGTTTGAATCAAGAAAATGATGTGTTCACAATAAAGTTCTCACCTCAAAAATGTGGGAAAGGAACAAGTAATGCATGCAAAAAGGGAAAAACCACCTCACACAACACCTCTTATATGAAAGTGTGTATCATGATACTTGGTGCAGCAATAGACACAAATCAAGCAATATCTCTCAGCTTCAATACCTAAATATATTCAACATCACATTGTTTTCAAAGCTATCAAGGAGAAGCATCCAATGGTTATGCTTTTAGATCAATAAAACCTTTATGCTTCTAGTTATCTCCAAAAAATTAGAGTGGCAAGAAACACCAACTCTTACTTCTAGAGTTCCTATGCTTCACACACATACCTGAACATCAAAAAGATATGGGGAAGGTATAGACACCTCTAGACAAGCAGTACATGCCTCAAACACACACACAATCTCATGAAGAAGAAGTACACAAGCAACAAGGAGCCAATTCGAAATTTCTCCAAGTTAGCTCTTCAATTGGCAAAAAGTCTTTACAAAACAATCACAAGCGACTTTATACATGTGCCCTAATTATGTTCATTTCACATAAGAGACTGACACTTTCTCTATAAATTATCAAGTTACTACTATTGTACAAAATTAATGTTACAATCTTGAGGATTCCTCAAGAGGACTCCTCTAGAGCATTTACAAAGCTTTTGAATGTTTTACAATGGATTTTTGGGAAATAAAATGAGCCATTTCTTGAAAATTTTGGGGGCCTTCTTTTCTTCTCTTCTTTCTTCTACTTTCTATCCTCTCTTGTCTTTGGTACTTTGCAACACTGAACATGTTGAATAATTTCCTTGATCTAATTTGTCAATAGATAAGGGGAATCCATCACCCCTAATGCTTAGATGCTCTGACACCATTGTGAAGAGGTGATGGTATATGTGTAGAGATGAGTTAGTGTTGCAACAAAACTACTCTACACTAGCCAATGTGACTCTAGGATTGACTAATGTACTTCTTTAGCTACCCAAATACGCAAAACGAACCATCAAGTCTTTTGAAACATCAATGTCAAATCTTTGCATAAAAAAGATAACTTCCACTTTGCAGGGATATATATCTAATCAAAGCAATTTACTTGGTGAATATAACTGAATCATATAGAGAGAAATGAATCTTACAAGTCTAGGGGTCATCCCGACTTTTCACGAGCATAATGAATTTCAAACACATCATTAGATCTCAAGATCATTAGATCATATAGAGTGATTTCAATTATTTCATTATCAAATGTTGAGATTTCTATATTGCATGAAATTCATAACATAGAAAATCTTATGTACTATTATTAAATTGGTTTTGCATGGAGCTTAAACCAAATTCTTGTAGAAATGCTACTATTTCTAAAGTAGAGAGTACTATTTCTAAACTAAAGCGTATTAAGTGAAATCAAAGTATGTAGAGTAAACTTCAAACTTATGAAGTGTGTAAAGAATATCCTTGAATTTCAAACATAATCCTTAAAAGAAAAAGGATAATTCAAAATCATGAAGAATATAAAGAATATCCTTGAATGTAAAAGATAATCCTTAAAAGCGATATATTGGTTGTGTTAAAACAAAATTATTTTTATCATTTGAATATAAGAGAGCAAAAATATCTGGAACACTTGGAACTACATTGTATGACACCTAGCATGATGGAAATCAGTACAAACTATTGTAAAAGGCTACAAAAGTAATGATCTTAAAATAAAGGAAAAGGAAAAGGTGTGGGAGTTGTTTGAAAATGTGTTTGGATATTGTAAGACGATCAAATTTCCAAAACAAGATATTCTATCCCTTGAGAATCACCTCAAAACATTTGGATAATCTATGGGAGAAGCATGGATGGAATGCCAAATGACTATTATATGGTAGCTTTATCATTAAATATTTCAATTCTTGTATATTCTCATAATAACAAATTTTCATATATGTTATATAATATGGACTTGTAGCATATTCTACAAAAACACCTTCCATTCTTCATCAAGGTGGATGGCTGTCCTTTTGTATGGTCCACATATGTTCTCAAGATGTCTATGGAAAAGATTCACTCGTTCTATAGAAAAATGTTACAAAATCTATGAAATAAAAAAGGTTAAAATGTTAGGCGTACAAAAGATGTTAAATCTATGTCAAAAGAGAATTGTAGAGTTATGCTTATTCAATCAAACGGAAAATATTACATGGAAAATGGATAGCTACAATTTCTTTTTTCGACAATCAAAAGTTTAGTCTTTTTACCATAAATCAATTATATTTCTTCCTTTACTAATTATTTTTATTTGCTTTGATCGTATCTTTCATGATTCTCTTACTAATTCTGTGATGTTTGGCCTCCGTTCTCTTTTCAATGGCACATGAAAATATAGAGTGACCTCTTTTGTATGGCTCAAGGATCATGGAGTCTTTTATATTATAAAAAAGCACAATTTTCCTAAGTATTGTTCAGATAGCCTCTCTTCATGGTGGTAACTAGAAATTCTTAGCGCCTACCTCTTCTCCATGAAAACTAGTTTTCCTCCATGAAACTATTTGATGTGCCTTAACAACTATGGATAGTTTCTTGAGGAATGAGTTACATCTACATTTCCAAATTCGTTAGACCTAAAATGCAATATTAACAAATATGATGATGATACGAATGTGAGATAGTTTGAGAGACTATATAGTTTACCATAGCTAGCCTCCATTACCTCTCCTAAAAAAGTACTCTTCTATGTACAATTACAAATAGCTGAAAGAGAGTTGTTATAATTTCATTTCTTAAGATGAATTTCTATTTATGTATCTAAAAATTAACTTGATGAACTCATCTGAGTTTTGACCTTATCTATTTCTAACACCTCACTTTGTGAAATTGAAATGCTTGAGCACCTTGATTTACCAAGGGGAGGAGGTTAAAGTTTTGATTCTATAATCATATGCTTTTTTATACATTGAAAGTCCTCCTTTTATAGACTTTGGTGCTCCTTTTTGTCATTCACAATACCAAAACACTTGTAGTGGCATAGTTGGGATTCCTCAGCTCATTATCTTTGAACTCTTCATCCCTACCACAGTCAGCTCTTTCTCTTGCCAATAGCTCTAGAAAATCATGGAACGCCTTTTGGGTGATTTGGGTGTTGGTCAGTCTTCTGCCACCACCATCTTCACTAACAGTCAGAGCACATTGGCTGTTGCAAGGAACCCTATGTTCCATGCTTGTAGTAAGCACATTGAGGTGTACTCTAATTATGTCAGGGAGAGGTTCTCTGTTGGAGAGATCGGTTTGGGATATGTGCCCACGGGAGAACGTTGTAGACCTTTTCACAAAGGATCTACCTAGGGAGAAGTTTGAAGCTTTCCACAAAGCTTTGGACTTACTTTTGTGGATTGATTCCACATATCTTGGCACCTCCTTATATATGAGTTCCAACTCCTTATTCACTGCATCACTCCTAGTGGGGATTTGTTGATATATTTTGGTAGTGATGTGTGTGCACACACTAGGGCTGTCGAGACACCTTTTTCCCTCTATATGAGGTTTTTCTTTTCTAGCTTGGATATACAACTATAACCCTAATATGTGACTTATCTTTGTACATTTGAGTGGTAATACATTTAGTGTTGTGTTTTGTGGTCAAAGCTTCTTCTTCTTCCTTGTGTTGCTCATGTGCTTCCATAGATGTGTAACTCTAACAAATGACATGCTACTCGCTCAGCCTAATGAGAAGCATATTTTTGAATCTAGTATTGATTTGCATGCCTCTTTTGACATGTCAGATTCAGGGTGTTTGCATCAGTATTGGGAATTCACTTTATGCAAATTCATGGGAGAATAGCTTTGTGTCAAACAAAACATATTGACACATTATTACAGCACTTTGGCCTTGAAGATTGCAAACCTATTGCCAGTCCTATGGAAACATGTTTATAGTTGAGTCTTCATGACATTGGAGATGCATTTGATGTTGTTCTATATGACTAGGCTATTGGATGCTTGATCTACTTATGCATAACCCGACCTAATGTTCAGTTTGTTATCTCTCAGGTGAGCACGTTTATGCATTGCCTAGGTGTCAAGCATTAGTGGGTGGTTAAGCATATCTTTTGCTAGTTGAGTGCTACCCAGCTACTTGGATTGTTTTATCCCAAGGGGATCATTATTGCCAAATTTACATGCTTTTTCCAACTCAAACTCTCAGACTGAGTTCATTGCTATGACACTCATCTGTCCACTAGTGGTTTTTACTTCATTTATGGTAGCTCATGCATATCTTGGTTGAGCCAGAAGTAGTCTACTATGACCAATTCTAGCTGTGAGAGTAAGTATAGGGTAGCTTTCACAATGCATGTTGAGTGTGTGTGGCTGAGATGCCTTTTAGATGATTTGGTTATTGTTCATTCTTCTGCCAGCACCATCTTCACTAACAATCAGAGTGCATTATCAGTTGTGAGGAAGCTTGTGCTCCATGCTCACACAAAGCACATTGAGGTGCAGTATCATCAGGGAGAGGTGGCTTGTATATACACCTATAACCGGAATGGGTTACTTATCTTTGTACATTCACTTGGTAATTCAATTTAGCATTGTGTTGTCCCCCAAGCTTCTTCTTCTTCCTTGCCATTCCTATGGAAACACATTTACGGTTGAGTCTTCATGATGTTGGAGGTGCATTTGATGTTGTTCTCTATTATGAGGCTATTGGATGCTTTATTTACTTATGCATAACTCGACCTAATAATGAGTTTGTTGTCTCTAAGATGAGCATGTTTATGCATTGCCTAGGCATCAAGCATTGGCAAGCAATCAAGCATATCTTATGCTACTTGAGTGGTACCTAGCTACTCAAATTGTTTTGTCCCGAGGGGGAATCATTATCACAAGATTCACATGCTTTTTTGGACTCGGACTGAGTTTCTTGCTATGACACTTGTGTCTCCACTAGTGGTTTTTTCCTCATGCTTGATAGCTCATGCATATCTTGGTTGAGCAAGAAGTAGCCTACTCTCTAGTTGTAAGACTAACCATATGGCAGCTTTCACAATGACTGTTGAGTGTGTGTGGTTAAGATGCCTTTTGGATGATTTGGGTGTTGTTCAGTCTTCTGCCACCACCATCTTCACTGAAAGTCAAAGTGCATTG
The DNA here is from genome assembly GCA_020310875.1 of Ceratopteris richardii. Classification (NCBI taxonomy): domain Eukaryota; kingdom Viridiplantae; phylum Streptophyta; class Polypodiopsida; order Polypodiales; family Pteridaceae; genus Ceratopteris; species Ceratopteris richardii. Next base: position 54,177,548 of record CM035434.1, read on the forward strand.
GCAATTGTGAGGAACCTTGTGTTCCATGCTCCCACAAAGCACATTGAGGTGCACTATCATTATGTCATGGAGAGGAAGTTTTTATATACACCTATAACCCTAACGGGTTACTTATCTTTTTACATTCACTTGGTAATTCATTTCAATGTTGTAATGTCCTCCAAGCTTCTACTTCTTCTTCCTTGTGTTGTTCACGTGGTTCCACACACATCGAACTCCAACACTTCTCACATCCTTAGATTGAAGTTCCGAGTTCTCTTCTTCTAACTTTATAGAGATAGCACGTTACAACATCAAAATGCAACACCTCCACTTTGATCTTTCAATAGGAATTCTTCCCAAGTATTAAGTGAAGCTCTCGGTGACTCTATATCACATGACATTTGCATTAAATGTGTAGTTAGAATACTAATTCCAGACATAGCGGTTAAGACTAAACGTGAGAAAATGCACGTTAATTTTTGTTTTGATCTAATCTCTCATTCCCTTGTGATCAATTTGATCTGAACTCTTATCTTTATTCCCATCTTCAAAGACACATTGGAGTTTCTACACACACACACAATAAGAATAGGTTTTGATTGTGCTTTGTAGTTTGATGAATAAGCATACTACTTGAATTTTGCTTGCATACTCATGTACCCCTTAAGGCATTGCGACCCCAAGTTAAGCTTAACCAAAAAGAGCACATGAAATTATCTTTTCACATAGCATCACTTACGTAATCAAGACACACACACACACGCTATATATATATATATATATATATATATATATATATATATATATATATATATATATATATATATATATATATATATATATGTGTGTATATATATATATACACACAGACATATGTGTGTGTATATATGTATGTATGCGTGTGTGTGTGTGTGTGTGGGGGGGGGGCTTTGGCGTTGCGTTAGGTGTCCATTTTCTCCCTTGGATGAGGGTTTTAGGGGAATAAGAGTCATCTATGCATATAAGTGAAATCAATCTCTAATTTTTCACTATAATTAATCAATATCTAATCTCTAATTCCCTAATTGACTAATCAACCAAATCAAACTCTAATTTTTCATTCGCCTTCTTTCATTCAAAATTATCGACTCGGACAAGACAAAGGTTTTACAATTTCTTTGTATTATCAAGGAAAAAAATATAAATGAAATTTAGTGTCATTCATTTAATGATTTCCCAACTCCACCACTACTCAATCTTCAAGGTTACAGTTTTCATATTTTTGCTTCTTAAATTTTAAAAGAAATGATAAGTTACTCAACCGTTTAAGGATTTTTAATGAAAAAAGTGCACGGAAAACATTGTTTATGCATGTGCAAAGCTTTTGTTTTGGCATCACATTGAAAAATTTCAGAATAATTGTTTCATAATGAACTGTTTATCATAAAGTTAAATATCATCATAGTATATACATACACAATCACACATGCATACACATCACACATTTATTTGCATAATGAAATATATTACACATACACACATTTGTTTGCACACATTTATTACACATAATGAAATATATTACACATACATATGTGTATCTACAAACATACATTTGTGTATCTACAAACATAGGCATATTCACGCATAACATAAACAAAGGCATGCATACCGTAAACATATTCACACATTCGCATGGAGATATTCATGCTTGCAACCAAACTTATATATGCTTACATATGTTTGTAATACAAGATTACAGAACTTATTGTGTTTTACATAATTTGTAGGAACTTTTTGATGAATATAAGAACATACTAGACAGAAAGTGAGAGACACAATTATGTATAATCATGCTTTTATAGCTATATTGACGTGTGCACGTGTGCTCAATTACAAACCATTAATAACATTAAAAATTCCATGCATACACATGAACACAAAGAAAGGGGATTTACAGATACATAATAATGAGGAATGTGTCATCATATTCATATATATATATATATATATATATATATATATATATATATATATATATATATATATATATATATATATATATATATATATATATATATATGTGTATGTATGTATGTATGTATGTATGTATATATATATATATATATATATATATATATATATATATATATATATATATATATATATATATATCGATGCAAAAATAATTTCCAGCATCTACTCATACCATCATAACTAAGTACTTGTTTAATATTTACATGTACTCATAATCCTCTTTTTATGCACATACAAAACATCGTTAAGACACATACACATCCCAAAGAAATAGATTTTTTCCATGATATATCAATCAAAAGAAGCCTTTATACATTACAAACTAATTTATATAGAATATCATCAATCAAAAGAAGCCTTTATACATTACAACCTAATTTATATAGAAAAAATTAGTATATTAACTTTAATCATGTAGCATAGGTAATATTTGCTCATCTAATGACGCTTTCTTAGCATAGAAAAATAGAAGCATTTTTTAAATTGAAGGTATGAGATAGAAAATTGATGCCTAAGTTTATCCTAGGTCGTACATCCGGTAATTCAGGAAGCAAATTGTGGGTCCAACATGGTACTAGCAAATTTCTATTTGTGGTTCCTTCATGATGCAATAATATTCTAGCGTGCACGTGTGAGACGACCTCTTGAGTTTAGAGCCTCTTTAGAAAGATAAAGCTTAGTCTCTTAAAAATAATTAATTTAAAAAATAAAATTTAAAAAAAGAGGGAAGGAAAGAAAAGGAAGATCATAGGGTAGGAAGATCTTCTTGTCTCTCCAAGGCAAAGCTCTCCGAAGGCACTCAACAAATTTCTAAAAAGAAGAAGGGAAAGAATTTTCATGAGAGTGAACGCAAGCTTCTTTGTTCATTGGTTGCTTTTCTTTTCATGGCCGGATTCTCCTACTCCTTGATGGCTTGTAATATGGGCCTACCTTTGGAGGAAAAAAAACCCAGTCATCTCCCTTTGAAGGGAAAATATTTTGGCAAAGAAAGAAGAGCTAAAGAGAACATCTCTTATCGGTGAGTTCTTTGGTCCTAAACCTCCTCTTAAGTACCTACGAAAATGGTTCCATAAAGAGTGGTTTCCTTGCTAATCATGTCCTCTTGATTTTCAAAATTGACGATATGGCCTTCCAAGCTTTACAAATTGGCACTTGGCAGGTATGGAGAAAAACATTGTGCCTTTTTAAATGTTTTCCTTAAATCTTTCCAAATATGTCAAAGTTGTTGTGCTATCCGCTTTGGCTTGAGCTTCCAAACCTATCCTTTTTCCTGTATGTTTTTATTAGGGAAATTGTGTCGCCCATCGCTCAGCCTCTTGCCTCTAGAGAAGAAATCATGGGTTTCAAATATGAAGGTGCAAAATACTCATTGAACTCAATACGGCACTCATAGACTTGTGTCGAATCATATCTAAAGTAAGATCTCCCCTCTAAAATTTCCATAGATGTTGGACAAGAGAAAACCATTAAGTATGAGATTATATACAAGAACTTGCTAGATGCTTGATTTCATTGTGGTTTGCAGGGTGCTTAGGTGTCTTGAGAATGAAATCAACAAAGGTCACTTTCAATACAAGATAGGTCTTTGGGAAATCAAAAGCATGCTGACATACGAAGAGGAAATTCAAAGAAAGAATCTCTAAACATTCTTTAAAGATTGGTGGGTGGGAAAGTGGAGAAATATATTAAAGAGATGTGCAGACTACTAAAGAAGAAGCAGTCAAAGCATGTGATTCCTTTCATGATGGATATGGAGGGTGTAGAGTGCAAGACAGATGAAGAAAATGTTCTTCTAGTTTTAGAACATGACCATGTTCTTTCGGCAAAAGAACATAAGGCTCGAGAGTTGCCTATGGTTACTATATATAGCTTTATTTTTGAGGATAAAAATCTTTACCAAGGGGGGAAGAATGTAATAAAGTAAGTCTACAATCTAAGGATCCGGTCAGTTCAGGCAGATCTAAAAACGGACACTGTTTGGTCACTCATGTGTATGACCAAAGATCTCGAGACTAGACTTAAGCATAAGTCCATGTGGTCTCTTAAACAAGTGATCCACTTAGCCTAGTGGTTAAGTCTCAAGGTTGTGAAGGGTGAGGTTCAATCCCCATGGGGAGCTTGGGGAGAGAGTTTTGCCCGAGGAGCTCTAGAGCCTTCTAACTCAAGTTAAGTTAACTCGAGTCCAAGGAGACTTAACTCGAGTGGCAAGTACAACAACCTTGGGAGAAGTTTGAAGCTAGGGAGAAGTTTGAAGCTAGGGAGAAGTTTGAAGCTAGGGAGAAGTTTGAATGGCAAGTACAACAACCTCGAATGGCTCTACCTAGGGAGAAGTTTGAAGCTTTCCGTAAAGCTTTGGGCTTACTTCCTTTTGTGGATTGATTCCACATAGCTTGGCACTTCCTTATACATGACTGCTAGCTCCTTACCCACTACATCACTGTTAGGGGGGATTTGTTGATATATTTAGGTAATTATGTGTGTGAACACACTAGGACCATCCGGCACTTTTTTCCCTCTTTAGGAGGTTTTTTTCCCTCAACTTATATATATGCCTATACCCCTAATGGGTCATTTTATCTTTTTACATTGTCTTGGTAATACATTCAGTATTATGTGTTGTGCTCCAAGCTTCTTCTTCTTCATTGACAATGCTATTTGCGTGCTTTTTAAGACCTCAAACTCCAACATTCAATTATTGAATTCACTATAAATATATTACTTTGGATCATATGCTCTTAATCTCTAGTTTTGGTAGCTATTTCTATATAGTGGCACACATTTGGATTCATAATTCCATTACCAGTTCCCAATGAACCGTTATAGAAAACCTCCATGTATTCTATTGCTATTATCCCAATGAAATCTTAGCATAATGATATGATTGGACATTCAAAGATGAGTTTAATAAATATGAAAAATTTATTTCTTGTAAAAGAATATAAAAACCAAAAGGTTTCATATTTTTATGAGATGTATTTTTTTAACATCATGGTTTTTCTGAATTCATTTTTAAAAAATCATGATATTCATTTCTAAAAGCACTTATACATTTCATTATTTATAATTTAAGATCGAAAAAAAAAGATTATTTTATTTAATGATAAAAGTAATGGTCAAAGGAAATCAAATAATATTGCAATTTCATATGTGAATCAAATAGTAGCATAAGTTTAGATATTTTTATGTTTTTATTCTATAAATGTTCCTAAAGATTGGGATCAAAACTTATCAATGTATGTTTGCATATAGTAAAACAGTTGTAGTGTTGCTAGACATGCACCATTTCAAATATTTTTTGAAGAAAATATCTGAAGTTCAATTTATTTTACTCAAACTAGTATTCCCATGGATGATTCTCTAGCCAAGGATCATACTAGGTTAGTTCAAGAGGTTAATTATAGAAATACAAAAATTGAAGAAAGCTACACACAATATGCTGATAAGAAACCAAGCTCAAAATATCTCAATGAAAATGATTTGGTACGGTCCTAACTATTGAAAAATATCTAAAGATATTTACCCTAATTGTAAAGTGAAACTAAATCCATGATCTAATGGATCATTCAAGAACACTAAAAAAAATATGTAATCTCTTTTTAATTATGAACTATTCTTAGCTCGAATATACAAAATTCTTTTTTCTCATAATCCATTCAAAAGAAATCCCTTCATGGCTCATATTATTTTAAATCTCCAATTGAAGAAGATAGCTAAATTTTAATTTTGAAGAAAATCTTTGATCATTATGTAACTACAACACAATTATATTCAAAACACTAGATATTTGGTAAAGTAGAGAAATGACTTTGTGAAAGAATCTCAATGGACTAGAAAACATCAATTATACCACATTACGTCACTTAATTGTTTAGCCTCCATACAAATGTTTTAGTTATCACATGGAACATGCCTATTATTGTTCAATGGCGTGATATTTGATTGACCATCCATGCCTAATTTTTTTATCACCAAAGGAGAGGTACTTTTCAACTCAAAAGAATTTTGTCATTATAGAGCTATTGTATTTCACTTATTCCTTTTTTTATCACAATACTATCATATAGAGTGCAAACACGTCATGTGTCTCCATTATGTTTGATAAAAGGTTACTTATGATTAAGTGGTCAATCTTGTATTCATGAATCTATTGTTATTTGGTTTTGACATTGAGTATGTTTCTTTTTTCTATAGATAGGCATATAAATTAGCCCTTATATAAAGTTGTGAAAAGTAATTAATCACAAATTACTTCTCCAATTTTCTTGTAAAACTCTAGCTTTGGACTAATGAAACCCTCCTTCGAATACATGAACGTTGGGAATCGTTCAATGAAGAGAATGGGGCTAAATTGGACCTACTGTAGTGTATTTTCTTTATTGTCTATGTATCATTTTTTATGAGCTTTGAAGGGGAGCATCCAAACTCCTCATAGCATAGCTTATCCTTTCCAACAACATTGCAACCACTCTTTGTACCTATCTGCATAGACTTACAAAAACAAAATAGCTAGAGAGAAAAAATTATTGTACCAAAGTTTCACAAATGGGCAATCTCAATTCAGTTCGTGGATGACCAAGAACTATATGTTTTATTAGAACAACTATATACAAGAGTGTACAAAAACCATTTGGCCTATCGCATAAACACTAATGATAATGATCCATACCAATATCTCAATAAAGGAAATAAAGGATGATATGGCCAAGGGAGAAAAATAAATAATGATAAAGAATATCAGAATATGATTGAATGGCCTATACCTCCCAACTAATGGGAATCTTATACATTGTACAAGAGAGTGTACAAAACAAGATCAAGTGATCCCCATCAAGTGACATAAGTGTGTAAAACAATCTTATGGTAGATCTTTTGTCAAGGCATTTGCTACTTTCTCTTGAGTATGATTTGTTACCATTAGTGTCCATGTGAAAAGCCAAATCCAATGAACACTTTTGGATATGTTCTTTAATAAAGCATGTAGCAAGCATATCAAGTTTCCATTTCTTAGTGTAGAGAAAATGATCCTCATTACTTCCAGGATATCCATGAGACTTCATATGCATAAAAGTTTTAGTATAGTGTCTAGGGGACTCTTTAAGCCCGTATAAGATACTCTTCAAGTTAGAGAATAAACCCTTATAAAAATCTTGCTACAAAATTTTGCAAGCCTTCTTCTTTCCCACTAGAACCTCAATGCACGCTTCCTTCAACATCAATTTGGCCCCTTGGTGCTCAACACAAGTTTTCTCTAGTTCCACAGTAAGTCGATTGACCTCAATTGCCATTTTGGAATTGGTTGACCTGCAACTATGCAGTTTTGCTGATGGTGGATAATTGTTCTTTAGGCTATCGGAGATGGTAAGGAGTGCCCTATACGAAGCACTATAGGCCTTCATTTTTCTTTACTAGTTCGTGAATCATTTCTTTGTGTCTATGGTTTGCCTTTTCTAAATTATGGAAGTGAGCTTGCAGTGCATCCCTTTCCTTAAGTGCTTCTTCAAAAATAGGATGAGGAATGCTTGGTTCCATCCATAACATCCTGAGCCTCTTGAAGGAAGTTGTGCATGAAAAGAAGATCTTGATCTTGGAGAGCATTGATTATAGAGAGTTGAAACAGCTTATAGACTAAGCTATCAGAAGGATCTCACTAGGCTAAATCCTTGATGACCTGATCATAAGTGTTGCAAAATGGGTTGAGTGCAAGGAGGGAGATGAGCTAAACATGTTGATTGACACCAAATCTCCCATAGATCTCATCGAGATGTGGAGGTGAAAAATCGTTGATCGAAATTGGGGAAGGAGGTGGCGGGTCACAAGAGGAAAAGGGGCAACCAAAGGTGGAAGAAGGATAAGGAGATGGGAATGGGTGTACCGGGAGGGAGATGGGGAAGTGTTGACGACATGATTGCTCCTACATCATTTACATTTGTATCTACATGAGTGCATCTCCATTTTGTATCTAGGAGGCACTCCATTTCTAGTTTATTTCCATTTTATATTGTATCTCCTTTGTATTTGGGTACCTTGCCATGTGCTTCTACTAATTGTATTCATTCTCCTTTCAGGGGAATTATCCCACATGAGATGTACTTTGGAGATCCCCTCCCAAATCTATATAAGGAGGGCCTCTCCCCCCATTTGTACTAGCTTAGAAGCTTGAGGAGCCTACTCCATGCTCTTGGCAAGATCATTTCTAATCCATATGAGTTTACCCATCTCATGGTCTACTCATTTTGATTCTCTCACACTCTTTCATTTGTGAGTGCACTCTTCTTTTCATTTTGCTTCTGTGCATGTACTCTCTACATGGTATTAGAGTGTTAGCTGGAGGTCTTGGTGGTACGTTTGGTGGTGATTTTGGTGGTGGTGGTGCTAGAGTGTTGATGATTTTGCATTCTCCCCATTGAGAGAAGCTTTTGCCATCAATTCTTGCTCTTAAGGGCTTCATTTTACCCATTTGCCCACCTTCTCACCCCTTATTCTTCATCATTTTGTGCCCCTTTAATCTTGTTTTCCTCCCTACCTTGCCCCCTTTGCATTGGGTGGTACTTTGATTGAAATCCATCTGTTGCTCATCTGCGTCTTTTTGGTTGTCTGGCATATGCATTAGTGCATGAACAACATCGCAAAAAATTGGATGATAAAGCAGTAAAATGTATTTGTATTGGGTACAGTTCTGAAAGTAAAGGCTATTGTCTGAATCATCCACATACTAAACACATTTTGGTTAGTCGTGATGTTGTTTTTGTGGAAAATGTTATTCATCCATTGCTTTCATGTACTAAGGAGACATTTGTTAGCTGCAAAGACATGTATGATACTTTGCTGCCTCTTTTTACAGGTGGACAATCTAGTACTAGTCCTAATGAGGAAACTTCTCAGCCTTTGCAGGTCATGTGCTGATGCAGATCATCCTATTTTCGATGCAGATTTACATGATGCACTTGTTGATGAGAGAGTTGATATTCAAGAGGCAAAAACTATGCCAAAATGGCTGGTGCAAACTTTGCATGATAGCAAAGTAGATGCACCTCTGTCATATCGTACTCGTTCAAGCTCTCATAGTGCCTCTTTTGCATCAGATTTCTATGATATGGCTGCATCTAGTCTCTATGATGAGAATGAGCCTGTTTCATTTGATGAAGCACAAAATTCAGAAAATTGGATGGCTGTTATGCAATCTGAATATGATGTTATAATGAAAAATGATACCTGTTCTTTATGTGATTTGCCTCCTAGCAAGAAGGCCATTGACACTAAGTGGGTATACAAGCTGATGTGTAAACCTGATGGAATAGTTGACAGGTATAATCCTAGGTATGTTGCAAAGGGTTATGTGTAGGAAAGAGGCTTTGATTTTGATGAAACCTTTGCTCCTGCTTGTCGAATGACTATTGTTCATAGCATCTGTGCACTTGCAACTCATCATGGTTGGAATGTACATCAGTTGGACATTAAAACAGCATTTCGGAATGGTGACTTGCACGAAGAAGTGTATGTTTTTCAGCCCCATGGCTTTGTGCACAAAGGCATGAAAACCAGGTGTGTAGTTTAAAGAAGGCATTATATGGTTTAAAGCAAGCACCACATGCTTGGTATGAAAAGATACATGCCTATCTGATTGCACATGGTTTTGAGAACAGTCCAACTGAAAGCACCTTATATGTTAAGCGTGCTAATGATGTACTTATGGTCATTGTGGTTTATGTTGATGACATACTGCTCACTGGTCCTCATGAGAGGCATATTGGTGATTTTAAGGCTAATTTACATGCCTTATTTGAGATGTCTGATTTGGGGAATTTTCATCACTATTTGGGCATTCAGTTTATGCATGTTAATGGTGGAATGGCTTTGTGTCAACTGAAATATATTGACACATTATTGTAGCGTTTCAGCCTTGAAGACTGTAAGCCTATTGCCATTCCTATGGAGACAGGTTTACGATTGAGTCTTCATGATGTTGGAGATGCATTTGATGTTGTTCTCTATTAGTAGGTTGTTGGATGCTTGATTTACTTATGCATCACTTGGCCACATATTCAGTTTGTTGTCTCACAGATGAGCAGGTTTATGCATTGCCCAGGAGTCAAGCATTGGCAAGCAGTTAAGCGAATCTTTTGCTACTTGAGTGCTACTCGGCTACTTGGGTTGTTTTATCCCAAGGGGGGATCACTACCACCAGATTTGCATGCTTTTTCTGACTCTGATTGGGTTGGTTGCTATGACAATCGTGTGTCCACTAGTGGCTTTTGCTTCATGCTTGGTAGCTCATGTATATCTTGGTTGAGCAAGAAGAAGCCTACTGTGGCCACTTCCAATTTTGAGGCTGAGTATAGGGCAGCTTTCATAGCTACTGTTGAGTGTGTGTGTGGCTCAGATGCCTTATGGCTGATTTGGGTGTTGGTCAGTCTTCTGCCACCACCATCTTCACTGACAGTCAGAGTGCATTGGCAGTTGCGAGGAACCATGTGTTCCATGCTCGCACTAAGCACATTGAGGTGCAAAATCATTATGTCAGGGAGAGGTTCTCTGTTGGGGAGATCACCTTGGCATATATGCCCACACAGGAGAACATTGTAGACCTTTTCACGAAGGCTCTGCCTAAGTGGAAGTTTGAAGGTTTCCGCAAAGCTTTGGGCTTACTTCCTTTTGTGGATTAATTCCACATAGCTTGGCACTTCCTTATACATGAGCGCCACCTCGCCAGGGCACTTTTTTCCCTCTTTAGGAGGTTTTTTTCCACCGGCTTGTATATATGCCTATTGCCCTAATGGGCTACTTATGTTTGTACATTCTCTAGTAATACATTCAGTATTGTGTGTTGTGCTCCAAGCTTCTTCTTCTTCCTTGTGCTCTTTGCGTGCTTCCGCAGACGTCTAACTCCGACACTAAGGGCCTATATAAATTATCTTGTTTTCTATCCAAGGAATCACTATCTAGTTTCTGGCACCAAAGATATGGCCACACATCCTGTTTACCAAGAATCCAGATTGTGAAAGGATCACCCAAGCTTGGGCAACTCAATGGCATCTGCCAGGCTTGCACTCAAGGCAAGCAACATAGGTCCCCAGTTCCAAAGGAAGCGTCGACAAGAGCTAGGAACCCTTTAGCCCTTATCCACATGGACCTTTGTGGACTAATGAACACCTCGTCTCTCTGTGGATCATTCTACTTCTTTCTTTTAGTTGATGACCACTCCCGCTACATTTGGATGTATTTCTTAAAATTAAAGTCAGACACTTTCACTAAGTTTCGTGAGTGGGTCATCCAAGTGGAGAATGAAGCTTCTAAGTCCATTAAGACCATCTGATCAGATGGAGATGGTGAATTCATAAATCACGACTTCTCAAACAAAAAGGGATCAAATGAAAAGTTACTCAACCACATACTCCATCCCAAAATCGAGTTGTCGAGAGGAAGATCCGAAGTATGATGGAAATGGTGAGAACTATGCTTCATAACAAAAACTTACCCTACAAGTTTTGGGTAGAATCAATGCCAATACTACTATTCACATACTTAATCGAGGCTTCACCAGTGCATTGCACAACAAGACATCATTTGAAGCATACTATGGAAGAAAGCTTAATGTGCATTACTTTCGAGTATTTGGTAGTGACACATTTGTCTATGTGCCAAAAGAAGATCGCAACAAGTTGCAATCCAAGTCTAAGAAACACATCTTTATAGGGTATAGTGAGCAATCAAAAGTGTATAACTTATATGATCTTGAAAATCACTCCATCCAAATATCGAAGGATGTAATATTCAATGAAGGTTCCACATACTCTAGCAAGGATACAAGAACAAGTCTTAGTCCACCCATCTCCACTTCAGAGGGGGACACAGTCTTTTCAAAGCAAACGTCAAAAGCAAGTACTTCAAGTCATCCGAGAAGATATCAAAGGCTTATTGACAAGAGATAAGGAGAACAAAGTCATTATGTCAATTATGTTTTGATGCATCAGATTCAAGAAATCTGAGAACCTTTTAACTACAAAGAAGCTCAAGGACAACCTGAATGGGAAGAAGCTATGCAAGTGGAAATGGATGCAATAGAAAAGAACAAAACTTGGACTCTTGTACCTAAGCCCACAAAGCATCAAGTCATAGGGGTTAAGTGGCTTTATAAAGTTACGTATGAGTTAGATGGCACATTACACAAGTACAAAGCAAGGTTGGTAGCTAAGGGATACAAGCAACAACATAGCATTGATTATGAAGAAACCTTTGCTCCTACTGCAAGGTTCACAACCATAAGAATCATCTTAGCACTAAGTGCTCACATTAAGTGGCCCATTTACCAACTTCACGTCAAAAGTGCATTACTCAATGGAGATCTTCAAGAAGAAGTATACGTTGAACAAATTGAAGGATTCAAGATCAAAGGAAAGGAAGAGCAAGTATACAAACTTCACAAAGCACTTTATGGACTCAAGTAGGCTCCCAGGGCCTGGTATGAAAAGATTCACAAGTTCTTTGAAGCTAAAGGATTTCAGAGAAGCAATGTTGATGCTAACCTCTACATCTATCAAAAGGAGTCCTTATTTGCCCTCATCATCCTCTATGTAGATGACTTGATCTTGACTAGCTCAGATGAAGAACACATCCAATTCATCATCACACAGCTTCACCTTAAGTATTCTATGATAGATTTAGGACTACTTCACTACTTCTTAGGTATGGAAGTTTGGCAAACAAAAGAAGGCATATTCCTATCAAAGAAGAAGTATTGTGTTGATCTTCTTTCCAGATATAACATGGACTAGTGTCACTCAGTATCTACACCACTTGATCCAACCATCAATCTCACAATGGATGATTCATCATCACTTGTGGATGTGCATACTTATCAAAAACTTGTTGGCTCATTACTATACCTTGCCAACACTAGACCAGATATTACCTATGTAGTTGGTATACTCAATCAGTTTTCACATCAGCCTCGTCAGACCCATTGGGATGCTGCTCAGAGACTACTTCGCTACCTTGCCCTCACTCGACATCATGGTCTTTGAGGGGGCCTTGAACTCATTGGATATTCAGATTCAAATTATGCTGGGGATCTTGATTCTCAACGGTCGACTTCTGGGTACATATTCTTGCTTGGCTCACGACCTGTCTCTTAGGCAAGTAAGAAGCAGCCAACATTTGCTCTATCATCCATAGACGGCGAGTGTCGAGCATCCAGCTTCACAGCATGTGAGGCTATCTAGCTTCGACATTTATTATTTGACATTGGTGTTTTGCAGGTTACTCTGACACGCATTCGCATGGATAGCCAGTCAGCCTTGGCCATCACCAAGAATCCAGTGTTCCATGCTCAGATAAAGCACATCGAGATCCAATACCACTTCATCCACGAGAAGCTCATCTATCAAGAGATTACTCTGGAGCAGTGTACCTCTCAGGAGAACCTGGCGGACATGTTTGCGAAGGCATTACCTCCAGTTCTACTTCAGCGCTTGGTGGACCTCTGCAGCATTCAACCACTCCAAAATGCAGTTGCAAAGGGGGTGTTGACGACATCATTTCTCCTACATCATTTGCATTTGTATCTGCATGAGTGCATCTCCATTTTGTAACCAAGAGGCACTCCATTTCTAGTTTATTTCCATTTTATATTGTATCTCCTTTGTATTTGGGTACCTTGAAATGTGTTTCTACCAGTTGTATTCATTCTCCTTTCAGGGGAATTATGCCACATGAGATGTACTTTGGAGAGCCCCTCCCAAATCTATATAAGGAGGGCCTCTCCCCCCATTTGTACTAGGTTAGAAGCTTGAGGAGTCTACTCCATGCTCTTGGCAAACTCATTTCTAATCCACATGAGTTTACCCATTTCATGGTCTACTCATTTTGAGTCTCACACACTCTTTCATTTGTGAGCACGCTCTTCTTTTCATTTTTCTTTCGCGCATGTACTCTCTATAGGAAGGTGGAAAGTTTAGAACAGGTTGGGTAAGTGTGAGAAGAGGAAGTTTGAGTTCCACCTTGGTGGTGGAAGGTTCAATCGAGGTGGGTATAGGTGGGGACAGGGGAGACTCAATAGAAGGAGAGGGACATGAAACAACCACTATGGGGTTCGACTAGGGTGCTAAAGAAACAATGTGCTTGGAGTTGGCTGGGGATGCAACACATGGGTATTTTCAAGAGTGTCAAAAGAGGAATGTGGTCGACTCATCTTCTTTGTTCAATAATGGGGGAGGTGATGAAGGGATGGGTGCACTAGTAGAAGTGGAGGACCACAGAATGAGCATGACGGGGACAAGAACGTGGAATTCTCTTGGAAAAAGAACAATGAAAATGATAGGGAGATGAGAGCGGAGAGGGTGTGTGAAACATTGTGGGTAACTTTCAAATATTCCTTGTGAGTGCAATAGAAAAAGAAGGATTTACAATTAACATGGAATTTTGGCGTAGTGGCAATCCGTGTAAAACTATCTAGAGATGCCATACGGTTTGTGTTAGAGATTGAGGGCTACGACAAGGAATCTCAAGATAGTGCATTCAAGTTGGTGACGAGTAGAAACAACAGAACCATTGCTCAAATTCTTTCAAAATAGATTCTACATGGTAGTTGTAGATCTCTATGGTGTTGTTATCATTCATCGATAGTCAGAAGCCATGTGCTTCCTCATGCTAGCTAACCACATGCACATCCTCATGCTAGCCAACCACATGCACAGTACTACGTGGCATTAACTATCAAGAGGTCTCAAAAGTGGGGGTAGATTCTATGATATGCATGGTTTCTATCGATGTCGGGTGTGCTGCCACAACAACTAAATCCAAAAATGCATGGGATAAGAGGTGGTGTCCCTACAAGTATAGGTTGAGGGGATCAAGCATAGTGGAAGGAATTGGTTCAATGGGGGCAAGATCTTTCATTCTAGCTAGCAAGGTAGCACAAGAGTGAACAAAATAGTCTGTAAGCAAGATAGAAAATGTGTGATACAAAAAATAGGATTTAAATAGATAAAGGTGATAAAGTTGATAAGGTGAAACACAATAATGGAAAAAGAAGCACAATCAGCAATATCTCGTCTATTGTAAGTCCTTCCCGGTCTGAGTCTAACCCTTATTCTTGTGGGATAAGGGGCATCCCATGGGTACTAAGCCCTTCCTTGTACAGTTGCAATTTCAAAGTTAAAGTCGGGGGAGTAGGCCTCGGCCGAACCTCCTTTTACTATAAAAAAAAAAATATCCAATTCACGACAAAAACATGTAGACATTAGCAGTTGGCAACTTCTTAATGAGATGGGCATGGAGCTGGCATGTCACCAATAGAAGGGATGGATTTTTGAACCATTGATCAACAATCATAGTGCTTGACCAGTCAAAGTCTATAACCAAAAAGTGGTCGGACCCAAGCGCACCAAAATTTGGTATGATCTAGACCATCGGACGTTAAACTTGCCAACAAACGTATCAGCTTTGGCATTGTAAAAGAGAACTAACTTGCCTTCATAGAATATAGGGGTTTTGAGATACCGATCATGGGTTCAGACATGATACCTACGGTTCTTGCATAAGGAGGAAACTTTTCAAATATTCTTCATCAAGAACTCTGAGGACATCTAGTCAAGAGTATATAGGGTCCATCGATAAGAATTTGTAGTCCAATGAAATTCTAAGACTCCAAACTACAAATTCCATGGGTGCAATGACCTCCAACTCATAATCTAATTTGAAAGAAGTAAACCTTGTAGTGACTTTACACGTGATGGGATATGCCCATAAAATGGAAGGTAACAATTGATCCCATAATTTCAAACAATCTTGAATGAGTTTCTCAAATGCGCTTTGGGCAATCTCGTAGATTTTTTTTGGTACTTTTGTCCAATTCATTAGCACGCGGATAGTAGGGAGTACTAAGCTTATGGATCTATGAAAGTGGTTGTTTGCTATTGGTAAGGTGTGTGTGAAGTGTAGGAAGTGCTGGAGTGTAGGAAGGTCGTTCCCGTGACTTAGTATTTTGCTCATAACTTGAAGTAGGAGCGTCAAAATCGAGTGAAAAGACAATCATTGATGCGTCTTCTCGAGAGCTTCGAAAGAACCCACTATTCGCTATATTTGAAGTTCGGCGCTGAGAGAAAAGCTCAAATTACTGTTGACTGTTGCTCCAAGTATCGCGACACCGTTGCTGACCTTAAAAGCTTGTTTGGAATAGATTTAAACTTATTTGCACCCTTTGAGCATTCATTCGCATTGATCATCATTTGAATGCACGTCTTCATACATTCGGATAGGTTTTGATACTCCTCGGATTGATAAATAAAGCGTGAATCCCCACTATATGCACTTGAGGGGGATTGAGGTATAGTCTCTTTCTCCACAAGTCCCTAAGTTGGTTCTTAGGTACACACGTTTTTGGCACCGTTTTTGGGGAAGGTCGAATCAAACCGAGGCATTCGTGTGATGGTGAGTAGCTCTTAGCATTGACGCGAGTAGAGGAGTTGTGAATTTCTCTTCTCTGGTAAGTCACTCTCAGTTGCACTTACTACTTCTCACTCTTGTAGTGTGTGTGGTGAGTTGGTAGTTTAGGAAAGTGAGTAGGGAGAGGAGTGGATTAGGTAGGAGGAAGAAGTGAGTAGGTTAGGAAGATAGAGTAGCTTTCAACCTTTGTTCTTGTTAGCCTTTTTAGTTAGGAAAATTTTTCAAAAGTATAAAAACCAAAAAACTTGTCTTCTACAATTCACTTCTCTCCAAGCAAGTATCGAGAGAGAGAGAGAGAGATCGCAAGATAGATATTGCATGAGCACAAAACAAGGAGTGTGAGCAGAGGTGGAAAAAGGAGCTGGAGGACCTTGGAAAGGAGAGTCCATCCCTACATAGCTAGAAACTCCTTCAAATATCAATTAATGGAAGAAAACGCGATCTGTGGCAGATATCGTGAGGGCCATCTCGGGGTAGAGGAGGTTTATTTTCTTAATACAAGTTGAGGGAAGAGGGTAGATAGGCTCTAGGACCATTTGTATTCAGTTGAAATCCAGATACACTTGCTAAAAGTTGAAAAAATGCCAAGTATCGTGTCCTCCCGCGGTTGAGTATTGTGATATCTAGATATCGTGAACTCCTGTGGTCGAGTATCACGATACTTAGGCTTGTGAGATATCGAGTATCGTTGATGAAGTTCTCGCGATACTTGTGGGTTATCATGTATCGTTGAGTATTTCTCATGATACTGGTCACATATCGTGTATCATGAAAGTTTCTTCCGCGATACCTGGGAGATATCGTGTATCGCTGAGTATTTCTCGCGATACTGGGGGCATATCTAGTATCGTGGAGCTCTAAAAACGATATTTGGCTAGTATTGAATATCATGGGATTTCTCTTGGTTGAATATCGAGTATCGTTAAAGTGTTCTACGACATTTGTTGAATATCGTGTATCGTGAATTTCTTTTCTCAATACTTGTGGCATATCAGGTATTGTTGAATTGGCTTTGGCGATACTTGTGCCATATCGTGTATCGTGGAGGATGCTTTTCACAACATCTGTGAAAGATCGAGTATTGTGAGGTTCTTTTCGCGATACTTGTTGGACATCGAGTATCGTGGCATTGTCCAATCGGTCAAGTATCGAGTATCGTGGAAATTTCTTTTGGGTTAAATATCGTGTATCGTGGATTCATAGTGAGTTTCTAAGTCAACCAAATATTTCACAGAACTCAGATCCTTAGCAAAAAACACTAGGAGCTGGAGGTTGGCTAAACTAGAATAGAACTTTTAAGTGGATGAACCTAAGATCCGGAAGAACCCTAGGGAGCCGAAGAAGTGTAATTTCTTCTGTGGGAAGTGTAGCCAAACCAAGTAGTCGTTCACACTACTGTGAAACCTCTAGTGAGTCTGAGGAAGAAATTCTCATGGCTTCAGAGGATATGCACAATTTTGTGCCAATAATTGGCATGATGTCAATTATTGAGGGGGAATATCGAACATCTTTAGAATAGTGAACATCAACCAACACGGGTTCCCTATCTACCTAGATGGGCTAAACAGATCAATGGCTAGGCTGAAGAAAGCTACAGACACTTACATAGTACCTACTACACCTAGAGGGAAATCCATTGTGATTAGGGTTTGGAGAGGAGACCTAGTCCCCCAAGATGATTCCCTAATGGATGTTTATTTGATCAATGGGATGGAGCATCTTCTCAGAGCACACTCTTCATTATAGGAAGAAGCCAATAAGCTAGTCAGCATTTATGAATTGCAAGATCCTAAATTCCCCACTATTATCATGTATCTGGACAAGAATCAGAGGAGGTGTTGGCCCTTAACGAAATTTGAAAGAGCAGGGTTGAAATATCAGAACATTCCGGTGTTCCCTCCTAGGGATCAAGCCACGACTTCACAAAACCTCCAAGGAACCTATCAAGATAACTCATATCAGCATTCTGGACAGACACAACAAACGCATATTCCAGTCAGACCACATGTGCAGTTTGCTACACCAGGCCATAACCCTAACTATCGACCTCACCCACCAGTTGAACCAAGGATTAGAATCCCAGTGCAGGAGAGACCACAAGCAGGAAGAGGACCAGGAATACCAATAGGACGACCAGTATTCCCTATAATGCCTAGACCACTTGAACCAGGAAGAAGTGCCCAACATTTCTCCACTTAGTGAAAAACTCCTATTTCATCAAATTGTGTTGTACAATCTCAGCAGTCTTGATCGGCTCTGAGTCCAAATTCTATGTAAATACTCCAACTTTATGCTCCAATTGTAGGGCCATTCCATGACATCTTCTAGGTTCATATCACCAATACATTAGATAAGCATAATCTATCTCAACTATGAAACAAATCCATTAAATGAACCATTGCATTGTAACATTGGCTAGAAGAGTGTAATCTATTAGAATTTTCCTTAAATGTGATTTAAATATCATTGAATACTCATGCACCAACTATTGGGGTTTTTTCTTGCTATTTTGTAAAAAAATCAAAAATTTGAGCAAGGGTCTTTTTTCTTTTAAAACTTGTGCAAGACTGAGTCTCAGATTGCATGATAAGTGTGAAAATGTTTTAATTCAAATTCTGTCAACCATTTGGTTGCTTCATTTACCAATAGTGAATGAAACGTTGTGGCCTTGTATTGATCTTCACTCAGAGCATTTGTCATCACTTCATAATTAATTTCAAAGGATCGAACATGAGTATTTAGATTATTACCTAGGAAACCTTCAAACTTGGCATAACTCATACCCACGCGAAATGCTCTTCTCAAAACCATATCTTTCATTTCCATATTGTTGGGATTAAATTGCCCAAAGGCTTCTAGGGTTTCTTTGGAATTTTAACTTGAAGAAAATAATTTTGCATGATTAGTTGATGGATTTTCAGTTACTTCCTATGTTTCTAAATTGTAACTATATGTGGTTCCAAATACCATGGATTGATTTATTCTGATTCTATCGTCCAAATTTCAAAAGCGATTAAAAGGGAAATTGTAGGTTTGTCTCTTGGCGGTGTCTAAGAACCACTCATTGAATTGGATGGATTTTCGTATCTTCCACTAAAGAAACTTCTATCATAGTTTGTTCTAGAGAGGCATGACGAGGCCATAATGTCATCAGACAACAATGGAGGGACTTTTGGTGTCATTATAAGATGATAGTCAGCTTCAAAGTTAGGAATCTGGGATGCTTCTAGTTGCTTCTTCTTTGTCCGCATAGGTTTTGGGGCTCCAAACTAACTTTGTACCGTCTACAGTTATGTATTTGACTTGTATCTAGGATAACTTTCCCCGAAACACAACATGGCATGTTTCTCTACCCAGCACCTCACCTAATTCTATCACCAGTTTTCGATCCTCAACTAAATATGTCGTCTTAAACTTTTTTACAAGTACTAAACTCTGGAATGGCTTTCTCTACACATATGTATCACTCTATGTTCTGGTATTCAACTAAGGATTTCTGGTTGGAGGAAACCTGAGACAAAATTCCTTTAACTTTTCCCAAACTAATTTGTGTCTAGTTCAATGACTATGAAATTCTAACTATCATGTTCATTCTACTACTATACTAATTGAATCAAATCATGCCTTAGGTCTACTACAATTGTAATACTTAGACAAATATAGTAAACAAGTTCCTTGATCGAGTTAACTCTGATAGAAGTTCTTAATCATATACAAAAATTTACTGATGTGCTAGCTACTTCACAACTTCAATATACACATTGATTCAACAAAGAACTCTTACAATAGATAGTGTTTGCATAGAAAATTCTCTTCCCATGCCCAAAGCACCACTAGCAAAAACGTCATTCATCATGCTCTATGTGGGGCCGATGCAATATATTCATTACCAAAAAGTTACAACACTTCGAAGGGGTAGCATCCCTTTACAATTATAGTGATACATTTTTTAACTACTTACAAAGCAATGTTGCCTAACACTAGTTTTCTTTCCATATTGATAATGCTCACAAAATGAAAAATTAGAGAAAGATAACACAAGTTAAAAGCTAAAACAAGAAAGATAATCCATTTGACTATGAGATATGTGGCCCAAATGACCATGCCATATACAAGCCATAGTTTATCTAGTGTTACTTAACAAGTGTTCTTTCTATGATACAAATAAAGGATAAAGTGATCCAGGTTTTCTTCCTTTTGCAATAACCATATTACCCTTTGATATGAAAAACAAATGAGCATAGAAAACCACTTTGTAACCAAGGTCATCAAATGGACCAACTGACATCAAACTATATGATAACTTAGGCACATGGTATACATTATGCATAGTAAATTTTGAACCATCCGTGAACTACACAACCATACCTCCAATTTGAGCAACATCTACTAGTAAGAATGACCAAGTTTGACAATACCAAGAGACTTTGCTGCATAAGTAGAGAACCATTCTCTATGTGATCTCACATGGAAAGAAGCATCAAAATCCAAGAGCCATGTGTGGGAAAGAGAATCATCCATAAGCGCCTCAATAGCCATAGTACTATCAAGTGTCAACACATTAGCATCATCCAAAATAGAATTAATTTATTCTATCTTCATAGTCAAAAAAAAATGATGGAAGTAACTGTTAAACATGCCCATCAACATGTTGTGCATTTATGTTTACAACTATTTAATGCATATCAGTATTTCTCATGTTTCCTTTCTTATGACAAAAAGCACACTCAATATCGTTCTTCCTTGATTTACTTCTACTCTGATTTTGTTGACCATTCTTTTCCTTATTCTTGCTCCTAACACATTATTAATTCTTTCCTTGATAAGAATCATGAAAAATACATGCATCTCTACTCTGAGTGCCCACTATATACATTCTACAGTATCTTCACTCAATATTGCTCTAGATATGTCAACATAGACTAGTTTTCCATTAGGTGCACTATTGCTAATAGCTATGTAAAACATATCCCTTGGTAATGGAAAGGTGCATAACAACAAGACTGCTTTCATTTTGTTAGCAATCTCCATTTTCTAAGCATGTAACTGCAACATATAAGATCAAACTCATTTAGATGAGTATTAACACTATTTGTGCCCATGTGAAGTTCATATAGGTTTCCCATTAGATACTCTTTATTTTATTCCATTTCTTTTTCTAAGTGTTGCATAACCTCTTCCAAAGCTCCTCTACACTTTGATCATCCAATACTTAAAGTAAACATTATCTACCAAGTGCAATCAAAAGATAGACCTAGCCATTCCATCCAACTCATCCCAATCATCATCATCCATGCTAGCATGCTTCTTTGAGATTCCATTTACTAGCTTCCACTAGCTCCTCTGAATCAACACATATTTAATCTGAGTCTTCCATAGAGCAAATTCTATGCAATCAAGTCTTCAGATCTCAAAATGGCCTTTGACCTACATGTTTTAGCTCCTCTTGGGAACACTAGCACTAGACCTTGATGTACTAGATGTGTCTAAGACCTCTAATATCATGATGATGGAGAAGTGACTAGAATGATAAATAGTCCAAACACCACTAAGGCTAAAAAAGGTTACCAAGTGTCAAGTTCTCCAAAAATTTTGGTAGAGTCTCCCTAGGAAAATGGATCAATGAAGAACCATGACCTAACAAAGATATTATGTGAGAATCTATGTGCTCATACCAATAACTATCTCGAGTAAATTCAACCAATATATAGTTGAAAATCTAAATCTAGAAAATTTTTGACAGAGTGTTCTTTTCAAAATGAGCATATGGCCAATGTAGAAAACTCATTAAATTGTGAAAACTGACATGTAGATGTGCATAGTGAGTCATTGAATCTACTGCATTTTATTACTTAACCAAAAGAATCCAAGTAGGCTTATCAAGCACCTATGAGAAACTAGTACATATCGTATAGCAAGGCTAGGTAAGTTTTCCACTTGCATCAACAAAGAGACCCACCCCAACATTAGGGTGTCTCCTAATTAAGAAAACCTCAACATGACCCTCTTTATCAATGTTAGAGGCTTTATGCAAAAACATAACTGCTCTATCAATGACACACATGGGCATACATAAGTGTCTCCTTGTTAAGAAAACCTCACCATGACCCTCTTTATCAATGTGAAAGGATTTTTGCAAAAACATAACTGCTATATCAATGGCACACATGGGTGGAATTTACAGCCCAAACACTAACTAGCAAGACCTACAAATTTCTATCACTTGCCACTTGCATCAACAAAGAGACCCACCCCAACATTAGGGTGTCTCCTAATTAAGAAAACCTCAACATGACCCTCGTTATCAATGTTAGAGGCTTTATTCAAAAACATAGTCGCTCTATCAATGACACACATGGGCATACATAAGTGTCTCCTTCTTAAGAAAACCTCACCATGACCCTCTTTATGGGTGGAATTTATAGCCCAAACACTAACTAGCAAGACCTACAAATTTCTATCACTGCCATTCTTTAAACCCAAAGAAAAGTTGCATAACCGTGTGGTGACTTCTCCCACCATTGAAAGCCTTCCAAGAAACCTATAAGAAGACTAAAGAGCTAAAAGCTAAGCAATTAAGATAGATGTACATTGTCAAGCAAACACAATCTCAAGTGCATCTAGCACTAGATTGATCTTTGGACCAATCTTTCCATCTATGTAGTCAAAACTATCCCAAAAAGATAAAATCAGCTTCTAAATTTTCCCGATTTCACACCCAAAAAAAAAAATTCTCAGAAAATCAATGTAGAGAGCCCAAGAAGAAACTTTGAAGGCTCCAAAATAATGTTCTCTTTAAGTATTATTACTCCTAAAATCACCAAGAAACTAGGTCTTATGAGTAGGGAGACCTTCCAATTAAATGAGGCTCGGGGGGAGCACCACTGGAATGGGTTAAACAAGCCTTGGGGGAATAGTACTAGGAAGTACTAGTACTTTTTCTTCCTTGGTCATTGAACTCATTCATTGGATGCAACCAATAGCACGAATCATAACTTCAATGAATCGGATGGATTGGCCAGTGCCTTAGTCATAAGCCTTGGAGAAAGCCACTACAAGCCACAAAGTATTGGGAACCAAACATAGAAACACTAAACATAGATTTCCTAGGTTTACAAATCTGTTCAAACTTACACAAACACACCAAACATAGACTTCCTATGTTTAAAAATGTAATCGAACTTGCAACTTGTGGTTGACCATGCCACTATATTTTTTATTAAAAAACATATATAAAGTGTTTGATGGCCATTTGTCCCTTCACATGGACACTAATCGTAACAATCTCCTTAGCCGGTATGCCCAAACTTAAGTATGGAAGAAAAATAAAGAATGATAAAGGATACTTCAGTGTAAGTATATAAACTATATGAACCTTCTCAAATAAAATGTGCTTAGTAGCTAAGAAACATGAATAAAGTGATATAACACCTCAATGAGTTAGTTTTCTTGCATGATATAATCAATTCTTTTTGGAGGATGTTTCCTCCTAAAGCACAATAAGAAGCTTAGACCATCCCCAAGACCCATTTACTCTCAAATGTCTACTCACTAAAATTCTTGTTTCTCTGGATTTTGAAATTGTATCAGCATGCACTTTTGGAAAAACAACCTACAATTTTGGGAGCTTTCTAATTATCTATGAAGAACCTCAATTGGATACCTACAAGAGTGTCATCATAGTTACACAAAGTTTAGAATTTTCTGCTAATAGGTTTTAGGATATACATGCAAATAAAGAGAGAACTATTACACATAGTACAAGATGAGTTTGTCAAAACCCTTTTTGAGGGAGAAACCTTGTTTTAAAGTGTTCTGATATGTAAAAGATCACTAAGAATGAAGCTTCTTAAAGGGAGAAAATAAAGTCCCAATAGGTTATTTCAAACAATGATCACCTTTAGGAAATGGTGGGAGAAACATATAAGAGAATATGGGCTCCTATTAGAGAGTATGGATCAATAGCAGTTATACGTCCAAAACCCCAACTTCCTATAATTCACACATCCTAGAATGATAATGGATGATAATTAAATAGACATGGAATCATTCTATGGCTCTTCATATGTCTTCCGCATCTCTTCACATGCCTTGCTTGTGGTTTGGGATACCTATTGACTTGTCTCTTCATTGGATTGACTTTTGGTGGTTTATTAGTATCTTTTTGGATCTGGTTGTGCACCATGTTTTGTGGTATTCTTTTTAATCTAATTCTAGAGATGGCAACCATGTAATCTTGACTTGGATAAGTGAGTGGCATGGACATATCCAAGGAATGAGTGAAGTGGTTGGTAGCCAGTTCAATATTCTCGTCAGTTGTAGTTCATTCCACCTTATGGTTAACATGTACGGGAGATATTCCTTGCGCTTCTGGTTCTTCAAGAGCTTACACATTTCTGTCATTGATTTATCTTCTTTTCCAACTCACTAATCTTTGAAATAAATCTTCAAGTTTTTTCTTTTAATTTCCTCTTCGTATCTTAGCTTGCTTCTAATTTTTTGAAGTCTAGGTTAGAGGCAAGAATTTCTTTTATTGACATATGTCTCAAGAGATCAAAGGAAAAAATAAAGACTTTTCCTTTTTGTATATTGAATGTTCATAATGTCCTTTTGAGCCTTGTAAAGGAGATATTGGTACTTCTTGATAGAAAACTTCCAAAACTTTATCGAAAAGGTGTGGGTGCTAAAGGCCTCACGCCAAGTCAAGAATGGAGGGAGATGGTTGAAGGATCATCATGAAACCATGGGGATTTCCTATGCCTTAGTTGTGGCTTGATAGTGAGAATCACTAGATAGTGATCACATAAAACTAAGTCCACACATTGAGATAAGGATGGGAACCCTTCTTATGAATGATATTCTCTATAATAGAGCTCCTATCAAGTCTAGCTTTCCACAAATCCTTGCCTGGCTAGAGGTTTTACCAAGAGAATCCATTATCATCTTTGACTTCCATCGAATCATGGTGGAGCTTAACTTGGTCCTAGACATTTGTCTCTAGAACTTCAATAATACGCCCCCTTTGGTCCCATCTATCAAAAAACTTCTACCATATTAAAGTCCATGCATAAAATTACCTCAAAGGGCAATCAGTCCAAAGAGTGTCATGTAGTCACTCTTTCCATGTCAAGCTTAAGAGCATACACTGAAGCAATGGTAAGTTGAAGAGGGCCATTAAAAGAGGAGACAACCCACCGATGTTTGGATCTCTCACATCTCCAACAAGAAAGAGTGCAATACTGGCTTGAAGCCTATAGCGACACCACCACTCCCACAAATGTTGACCCACAAATGTGATGCCAAAATGCTTTTTCGCCTCTTTTGAAGTTCAACATCATCAATTTTGATCTCTTGAAGAGAAAAGAAGACTATGAATTTTTATCTCAAAGCCATTGACCAAACATGGTCACTCTTTAGGGGTTTGAAAGACCTCAAACATTGCAAAAAGAAAAATCATTTATGATGGTAGAGATCTTTGTTGGTCATGGATTTATCTCTCTTTTTCTTGTTTTGTTTTCATCTCTTCTTCTTGAGGTTGAGGGTTCCTAGCACACAAGTCATCCTTTGAGGAGGCTCTTGCAAGGGACCACCATCACCCAAGAATTTGAATCTTGACTAAGAAACATAGATTTTAATTGAACTTTTGCTATCAGGGTTATCTTCTTTGGTGGAGGTGAATCCATCATCTTTTTCAATTGTGTATCCTTCTTGATTACCTTGCTTGTGGAAGCATTCTTGGAGGTTTCCTCTTCGATCAACCGGTGATTCGATTCACCCAAGTAGTCTAAAATACTGACCTCCTTTTCCAGATTATAGAGAATATTATTTTAAGGGACTAAGCAAGCGAGACGACACCACCTCTTTTGGGCTTCTTTTCTTTGACCTCTCACTTCCATGAAGACCTCTAATTATGTCCCTTCAATTGTGCTTTTTTCACTTTTTCTAATTCTATAGATTGCTCTTCAAGGCCAAAGTCATGAACCCTTCAGGTCATAGTGACTTTATTAAACATAACCTAAATATTTTCCTTATCTTGTTTTGACCTTAATATTTTCTTTCTTAGTGGGTATTCTTTTATCTTATGGCCTTGCACTTTATAGTAAAAGAAAGCATTGGGAATTCTTTTGTAAAACAATTCCTATTCAAGAGGAATTCCTTCATGTATGTCCAATATGTTGATTTTGCAAGGAAGATCAACTTCAACATAGACTTGCGGTTGCCATCTTGCATTGAAAGATTAGATCACACCTTCACAAATGAAACCACCAACATCCTCCCTAGAGGCCAACAGATGACCCATATGTGTAAAGATCTCCCTAATAAATCCATAAAGGAAGTAGCAAAGGTTAGGGAGTGTCACCCTAATTGAAAGCTTTTTATATAGTTCTCAAGGTCTTGTTTCTTTCTATTAAGTTTCGGTTTTAGTCATGGCATAGTTGCAAAGAAAAGTTGAGAATAGTGAGCATATATCATAATGTGTGGGCCTATTGGAGGTAGGCATCTTCCATAGCTGCATTGGGGTTTTAGAAATGTCCCCCATCAATAGTATTAGAGCATTTTGGAGGCATGGAGACAATAATGGACATCTTATCAAAGACTCAGAGGGATTGACAAGAAAACTTGTGGAATCACAAAAAGAGTTTATCGATCCAAGAAGATAACAAAATGGGGCCACATCAATCAATACCTCAACTAGTCAAAGGTTAGCAAGGGAGAAGCTATCAAAAGGTAACATCCAAAGCTTCTAAAATCATACATACACTTGATGAGAAGCTAAAGGAGCACATTAGGACTCAATATGTCTGAGTATAATGCACAAATAGAGAATTTAGAGAAATACAACTATTATTCATGGAAATTTAGAGTTAAGAACTACCTTATGGGAAAAGGATTGTGGGGATTAGTGAATGGCATATGTTGGAGTTAGACGTCTGAGGAAGCACGTGAACAACACAAGGAAGAAGAAGAAGTTTGGAGCACAACACACAATACTGAATGTATTAATAGATAATGTACAAAGATAAGTAGCCCATTAGGGCAATAGGCATATATACAAGCCGGGGGAAAAAAACCTCCTAAAGAGGGAAAAAGTGCCCTGGTGGTCCTAGTGTGTTCACACACATCACTACCTAAATATACCAACAAATCCCCCCTGGGAGTGATGCGGTGAACAAGGAGCTCGCACTCATGTAAAAGGAAGTGCCAAGCTATGTGGAATCAATCCACAAAAGGAAGTAAGCCCAAAGCTTTGTGGAAAGCTTCAAACTTCTCCCTAGGCAGAGCCTTTGTGAAAAGTTCTGCAATCTTCTCCTGCGTGGGTAGATATGCCAAGCCGATCTCCCCAGCAGAGAACCTCTCCCTGACATAATGATAATGCACCTCAATGTGCTTAGTGCGAGCATGGAACACAGGGTTCCTCGCAACTGCCAATGTGCTCTGACTGTCAGTGAAGATGGTGGTGGTAGAAGACTGACCAACACCCAAATCAGCCATAAGGCGTCTGAGCCACACACACTCAATAGTAGTTGTGAAAGCTGCCCTATACTCAACCTCACAACTAGAAGTGGCCACAGTAGGCTTCTTCTTGCTCAACCAAGATATACATGAGCTACCAAGCATGAAGCAAAAGCCACTAGTGGACATACGAGTCTCATAGCAACCAGCCCAGATAGAGTCAGAAAAAGCATCCAAATCTGGCGGTAGTGATCCCCCCTTGGGATAAAGCAACCCAAGTAGTTGAGTATCACTCAAGTAGTGAAAGATGCACTTAACCGCCTGCCAATGCTTGACACCTGGGCAATGCATAAACCTGCTCATCTATGAGATAGCAAACTGAATATCTAGCCGAGTAATGCATAAGTAAATCAAGCATTCAACAGCCTGCTGATAGAGAATAGCATCAAATGCATCTCTAGCATCCTAAAGACTCAATTGTAAACATGTCTCCATAGGAGTGGCAATAGGCTTATAGTCTTCAAGGCCAAAATGCTGCAATAATGTGTCAATATATTTCTTTTGACACAAAGCCATTCCACCATCAAGGTGCACAAATTGAATGCCCATATAGTGATGCAAATGCCCCAAATCAGACATCTCAAATGAGGCATGTAAATTAAGCTTAAAATCAGCAATATGCCTCTCATAAGGACCAGTGAGCAGCATGTCATCAACATAAA
Organism: Ceratopteris richardii; assembly: GCA_020310875.1. Lineage (NCBI taxonomy): Eukaryota > Viridiplantae > Streptophyta > Polypodiopsida > Polypodiales > Pteridaceae > Ceratopteris > Ceratopteris richardii. The sequence continues at coordinate 54,206,161 of CM035434.1, forward strand.
CCACAATGATCAGAAGTACATCACTAGCACGATTAACATATAAGGTGCTTTTAGTTGGACTGTTCTCAAAACCGTGGGCAATCAAATAGGCATGTATCTTCTCATACCAATCACGTGGTGCTTGCTTTAAACCATATGATGCCTTCTTTAACCTGCACACCTAGTTTTCATGCCTTTTCTGCACAAAGCCACGGGGCTGAAGAACATACACTTCTTCATGCAAGTCACCATTTAGAAATGTTGTTTTAATGTCCAACTGATGTACATTCCAACCATGATGAGCTGCAAGTGCATAGATGCTACGAACAATAGTCATTCGCCAAGTAGGAGCAAAGGTCTCATCAAAATCAATGCCTCTTTCTTGCACATAACCCTTTGCAACAAGCCTAGCCTTATACCTATCAATTGTACCATCAGGCTTACACTTTAGCTTGTATACCCACTTAGTCCCAATGGCCTTCTTGCCATGAGGCAAGTCACATAAAGGCCAAGAACCATTCTTCATTATAGCATCATATTCAGATTGCATAGCAGCCATCCAATTTTTTGAATTTTGTGCTTCATCAAACGAAACAGGCTCATTCTCATCAACTAGATACAGCCATAGCATAGCAATTTGATGCAAAAGAGGCACTATGAGAGTGTGAACGAGTACGATATGACACAGGTGCATCTAATTTGCTATCACGCAGAGTCTACACCAGCCATTTTGGCATAGTTTTTGCCTCCTCAATATCAGCTCTCTCATCAACAAGTGCATCATGTAAATCTGCATAAAAAATGGGATGATCTGTATCATCACATGAAACCTGCAAAGGCTGAGAAGCTGCCTCATTAGGACTAGCACTAGATTGTCCACCTGTAAAAAGAGGCAGCAAAGTATCATACATGTCTTTGGAGCTAACATATGTCTCCTTGGTACATGAAAGCAATGGCTGAAAAGCATCTTCCACAAAAACATCACGGCTAACCAAAATGCATTTAGTCTGTGGATGATACAGACGATAGCCTTTACTTTCATAATTGTATCCAACAAAAATACATTTTATTGCTTTATCATCGAATTTTCTACGATGTTGTTCAAGCACTAATGCATATGCCAAACAACCGAAAACACGCAAATGAGCAATAGATGGCTTGTGATCATGCCAAGCCTCATATGGAGTGATAGACTGTAGTGCTTTAGTGGGACACCTGTTAAGTACATATGTTGCACACATGACAGCCTCAAGCTAGAAACTATGTGGTAAAGCCTAACTCTTAACCATACACCTCGCCATCTCCATGAGTGACATGTTCTTTCGTTCAGCAACTCTATTATGTTGAGGTGTATATGTCACTGTAAACTAGTGTTTTATCCCACGTTCAGCCAGAGATGCATTAAAATCAGAAGACACATATCCCCCCCCCCCTCGATCAAAATGGAGGGTGTCCATTTTACATGCTGAGAGATTTTCAGCCAAAACCAAAAACTGTTTGAAGCACATGAACACTTTGGACTTTGCCTTCAATGGATATACCCATGCATGCCTGGAAAAATCATCGATGAAAGTCACGAAGTAAAGATAATTTCCAAAACAAGGTGTCTGCATAGTACCACAGACATCACTATGTACAAGCTGCAATTTCTGAGTAGCCCGAACTGAACCATCTTTTGGAAAGGAAGAACACTGCATTTTTCCCGAAATACAGCCTTCACACACATGTTTTTCAATTGCCTCAAGTTTGGGCAAAGAGGATACCATTTTAGATTTCTACAAGCATAGCAAACTAGCAAAATTCAGATGACCAAAGCATGCATGCCAAAGCTTTGCATCTGACATAGCCTGAGAATCATGTACTGCACATGCCAAATCATTTATAGATCTTTCATAGTCTATGAGCTTATACAGCATACGACATAAAATGCCAAAAGCAATAATCACATCGCCATTTGATAGATCATGAATTGTACATCTGTCATCAACAAATTTCACAACCAAGCCAATCTTGGCTAATGCAGAAACTGATAATAGATTTTTCTTGATCCTTGGCACAAACAAAGCATCTGACAAAGTGAAAGAACTACCATCGGTAGTAGTCAAAATGATCTTACCAACTCCCATAACAGGATAAGAGGAGTTGTTGGTGGATGTAACAGAATTCTCTATAGGGGCAGGCTAGAGTGAAGAGAAGAAACTGCACTGTGAGGTAATATGTTTGGTTGTCCCACTGTCAAAGTACCAAACATCTGAGTCTACTACAGACATGCACTGCTCATGAGAAGATGGGTCAAAACTTCAAACAGTAGTAAACGTCCATTCTTCTTCCTGCACAAGATTAGAAGACTCTATTTTTGGTGTAGAGGCCTCTGCAACAACCATTCCAACCTCTTTCTTCTTTGCCTCTTTAGTAGCCAGTTTTGGACAATTCTTTATGATATGATCATTTTCTTTACAATACTTACAAAACAATTTCTGCTTTTCTGATTTCTTTTCATCTTTGTCTTCCCTCTTCAATTGTGCAGAATTAGCAGATTTCTGCTTACTAGTTGAAGAACTCCATTTTCCTTTGCCCTTCTGACTAGCCAAGAAAGCTTGATTTGCAACACGCATAATGGACCTATTCTGCCTGGACTGATCTTCTTGCAACAGAACAGAGACTAACTCCTCAAAGTGACAAGGCATTTGGATTGCCTTTCATCATCAACCGAAGAGTAGAAGCAAAACTCTGATATGAATCAGGAAGACCATTCAGAACCGTCTGCACAAGTGAGCTATCTCGTATAACCTCATCAGCAGAAATCCATTGTTCCTTCATGTCTTTGATCTTTTTTAGAAAAATGTCCATAGAATCATCTTCATTCATGTGCTCACTCTCCAACTGTTTTGGAAGGTAAGTAACAGGAGCCCCATTCCTAGCTTGGTATAATGTGGTAAGTGTATCCCCAGCATCCTTAGCTGTTCTACAAGAGCGAATGTGAGGAATAATGGCACATTTGACAGACAAAGCTATCAATGCATGTGCCTAGGCATCTCTACCATCCCAAAAAATTTGCTCTATAGTAGGTGCAGCAGAACCTGTAGCACAAACAGGAATATGCAGAACCTGTAACAGTTGTAGGTGTGATAGGGCTTTTTTCAACACCCTGCACAATGTTCCATAGTCCTTTTGTAACCAATACATGTTGCATCATATAAGCCCACAACATGTAGTTAGTACCATCCAACTTATCCTGAACAGCCAACATACGAAATACATCATTGCTTTCAGCCATGGCCGATGACTAAAATACCTTGATGCAGAAAATTGATTGTATCTGAAAAGTTGAATGGAACTGCCATACGAGTTCTGCTAAACATGTAGCAGACTTCGAGATGCTTATACTAGCGAACCGAAACAGGTATATACCTTTGGCACAAAGAGACGAAATAGCCTACACAAGCGCTATGATAGTGCGCTCGGAGGCCGAAAAGAGCTCAATCGCAATTTCCTACCACACAGCAAAGCTGTTTTGATCTCGGAAACACACTGAGTATGCTCACCAAAATTTGTGTGATTCTGAGACTACAATCGGAGAGTTGTAGACGATGCCCTAGATGAAGCGGTGACCTGCTCTGATACCAATTGTTGGAGTTAGACGTCTGCAAAAGCGCGTGAATAGCACAAGGAAGAAGAAGAAGCTTGGAGCACAACACACAATACTGAATGTATTACTAGAGAATGTACAAAGATAAGTAGCCCATTAGGGCAATAGGCATATATACAAGCCGGGAGAAAAAAACCTCCTAAAGAGGGAAAAAAGTGCCCCGGCGGTCCTAGTGTGTTCACACACATCACTACCTAAATATATCAAAAGCATAGAACCAATGCCTTATATACATGATCCACAAAGAGAAGGACATGTCAACTCACTCAATGAATGCATAGAAAGGGATAAGGGATTCATACTAATTCCATCAAAACACATAAGCAGTAGCATGATAGGGCATATACAAGTATTGGACACATCCAAGAAGATCTGGGAAACCTTTGAGAAATTGTATTTTCCATCCACCAAGGCAAGGAACATCCAGTTCAAAAATGAGCTGAATAAGCTTAGGAAATCACTAAGAACTAACATTAAAGAGTATATTTTGAAGGTTAAGGAGCTTGCAAATGCCTTAGGCTCAATTGGGAGCCCAACCAAAGATGATGATCTTGTTGCTCACACTCTCAATGGCTTGAGTGAGGATGAAAGATTATAATGAGGTTCTCAATTTTTTATTTTTTCTGAATTACTAGCTTAATTACCTTGTTTACATTTGTATCCTTATTTTCCTCCTCTTTTAGACCAACAATCTCTTGCATAATGGCCCGGTCTTCCACAATTGTAGCATTATCCATTGGATGCTTCTCTTCCTTGTAATCTTCCTCCACTTCCTCTGCTCTTTCCTCTTCCTTGATTTCGGCCTAATTGGTTGCTTGAGCTTGAGTTTGACCTTCATCTCCCTCTACCTTGGGAGTCTTTTCCACCTCTTCCGTCTTTGCCTCTACCTACATAGAAAACTTGGGCTCGGCTACCCATTGATTATGAACCTCCTTGGTTCATTTCATTGGTCACCATCATGTGACTAATTGATCATATTTTGGTAGAGGATCCCTCACATACACTAATGTGGTGAAAATTTTTGGATGTATTGCATGAAGAAAAAATCATAGGTGTTTTACCACTTTGAGAGGTTCAAAAACCTATTGGAGAAGGAGATAGGGATGTACATAAAGATCTTCAAATCAGATGGTGGGGATAATATTTTTTGAATAAATTTTTAGATTTTTCTACTTGATCATGGCATCAAATGGAAATTCACTTGTAGGTATACACCTCAACAAAATGTGGTAGCATATAGAAGAAGAAGCTAGAGCTATGTTAAATGAAATGAATGTTCCTAATTCTTATTGGGATGAATGTTCCTAATTCAACCTCAAGAGTACATGGAGTGACACCTTATGAAGCTTGGTGTGGTAAGAAACCCAATCTTTAACATCTCAAAGTGTCTGGTTGTATGTGTTATGTTCACATACCTAAAGGGTTGGGACATAAGTTAGACCCAAAGGTAGATAGGTGTATTTTGTTTAGATTTTCCTCAAAGAAAATGGTTTTGGATATTATAATCCTTACATAAAAAAGCTTAATGTGTCTACGGATATAATATTTGATGAGTTTTTTCCTACTTATGGTAGCAAAGATGTGTTACAGTCTAAAGATGCATATGAAGCCGAGAAGAAGTTGAAAGAGAAACGACGTCAAAGCATGCAGATAACTTGTATGGACTTTTGAAGCACACCATCAAAGGAGATTGCTAAATCCTCTTTGCAATGGATGACAAGGAGTGAAGATCATTTAAGTGAAGGAAGCAATAAATTAAAAGAAAATGCAAATAATGAAGCCCATTGATGGGAAGACATGGACTCTAGAAGTGATGAAGATGTGGAGAAATTTGAAACTCTAGGAGTTAAAGCATCCGAAATAAGGAGCATTCCTACCACCTAATGGTGAGGTACAACGTCCAATAAAATAAAATACCATGTTCAAAGGTCAGTCAACTTATGATTCATTGAGCACAAGACACTGTGCCTACATGAGTCAAGTTATAGCTTGTGAAGAGCCTAACTATTTTGAAGAAGCAATCGATGAGGCAAGTCTTTTTTAATTCCTCCTACTTTTCCAACACATCTACCTTTAGGAGAGAGACAAGTGGTGGATTAATCCAAAAAAGCAAGAGAGATTTATCGTTTTTTATTCCACAACTTGAGGGCCAAAGTTGTTGACCACGAGGGAAGGATCCACCATGTCTAGCTTGAACTCAAGATCATCCAACTAGACCTCTCCTCATAGAGTACACTCCTTCAAATCAAATTAGAAAAAGAAAAAACCACAAGAAGACCATTGTCAAAGAGAGAGAGGGGAGGGAGGGAGGGAGAGATAGACACAGAGAGAGAGAGAGAGAGGGAGGGAGGGAGAGATAGATAGAGAGAGAGAGAAGAAAGAAAGGGAAAGAGAGAGAGAGAGAGGGAAAGACAAGGGACAAAAAGAGAGAAGGAAAAAGAAGACAAAAGATCAGAGAGAAGAGAGAGAGAGAGAGAGATCAAGAATGAGACACAGAGAGAGAGAGAGGAGGGGAAAGAGAGAGAGAGAGAAAGAAAGGGAGCTAGAAAGGAAGATCTAGAAAACCCTCACGTCCAAAAAGTCAACCAACTCACAAAAACAATTTAGCTGAAAAGCCAATGAAGCACAAAGAAATACTATAGCTAATCGAAATCTTTTCAAAAGGAATTAAAAGAAGATCTATTTCATTTGATTCTCCACTTGCTGAAAAGACAAAGAATTCGGACTTGGATATGCAACTAGGGTCCATCTTACCCATTTACTCCATCGCAAAATAGAGGGAAAAAACAAATGGTCCATAGGTGAGTTCACCATTCGTGAGTGGCTCGAGCACGAAGGACACATGGGTGACGGACATGATGGAGATGGGTGACGGACGCTTGAAGAGAGACACTAGAAGGTCCCACACAACATTGGACCACATGATGTACGACGAAGAAGAGCAACAATCGAGCAGAAGTTGATAGTGGGTTCACACCGATCGGTGGCACATTGAGTGCTTCCACGTGGCAGAATTTAATTTGCTCTAAAAAATGGAAGAGTTCGAGGGTCACGACTATTTGAGTCGGGCTCCCCCCCCCTCGGAATAGGTTCGTGCCTCTCTAGCAATTAAAGTTTGATCGTCTGTTTACCATGTTCAACCAATAAGATCATATAAAGATTTTGATTTTCACAAGCTGCCACCGCTCTCTATGAGCTGAATAGATTGGCACATACAATGACTCGGCATAGATGTGCCGCCTTGTCTGAACCCACCCTGACAAAACTTCCAATAGATCGAAGGATGATGATGAGTTGAATTTAAATTATAAGAGATTGGATAAAGTCCTAAATTATTCAAATTACACTCTAGAATGCCCAAACAATACTCTAGCATGCTCAAATAAACCTTCAAAAGGGTCTCATAAAACTTGCAATGGATACTAGTGGACCATTTCGGGCTTGATAAGCACTTGGCTACCACTGGGTAGAGCAAGTTCTACATAAGATATGGTCTGATTATTCTAAAGAGAAATATTTAAGCTATACTATAGCCCAACTTAGATTGTGGTATAACTGTTGTACAATATAGAGAGTATGCACACATCTAGATAAGTCCTTCCGATCATCTTTGAGAACTAAGGAATGTACCATATTCTTGCTTTGAACACCTCTACTTCAGTATGCACAAGTATGCACAGAAAAAAGAACAAGGAATACTTTAAAGAAAGCTTTAATGAGACTAGGAGCAAAGTTTGGGGACCAGGGAACACCCTTAAAGGCTAAAAACAGCCAAGTATATCGCTAGACATCACCTTGTTAATGATGTCTTAATTGGATACCAATTTTGGAAATATCCAAATCTCGTCAAAAATATGCTTTTATTTTAAGATATAGTTTTTTAAAGTTGACCTTCAAGTGAGAGCTAGGATTCAAGGGGGACCTCCAAAGAGTTTCCACCAATACAAGGGGGCCAAGAAAGATTTCCAAGTGACATATGAACCCTAGCCTCCTCTGAAGAGTTAAGGACTCTAAAAAGGTAAGATTACCTCTAGGGAGGGGGCATCTTTTGTTTCTCCATTCTAGAGAGCATTGTAGAGCAGTTAGTCTGCTCGACATGATTCAATTCTTCAATTCTTTCAAGTGCATATATAAACTTATGGATTGTTTTTTATTTCTAATTGTATAGTTAGGGTGATTGTTCGTAAACAAGGGACTTTAAGTAGATCCAAGTAAGAATTCCATCTATAATTTGCATTCCAACTAAGTATCTTTCTTTTTGAGACAATCTCTAAGTTTCAAGTTGAGTGAGGAAAGTATCACTACACTACAGATAATGTGGGAATCGCTTAACTATGTGCATGTGCATATCTCTACATTCATGGAAATTGATTAGAACAAATAGACATGAAGTAGAATCTCTATAGTAGAGAGTGTTATAGGCTCAATTAGGAGCACCTATTACATGATGAGTGATTTAGAGAGTGAGGTAGAAGAAATGGCTTATCAAGTTCAAGGGACCTGCAGAACCCAAGTCCCAACATGCCAATGGATTTGGATGTCAAACATTGAAGGTGAATACCTAACCTTCCTCATCTTCACTTAATCCAATACATTTGGGGCTGACTTCAATAGACATGACTATGGAGAGTCAATTGTCATATTAAGCAAGCTTAGATACTTCAATAGACATGACTATGGAGAGTCAATTGTCATATTAAGCAAGCTTAGGTATCTGAACCTCTAAACCTAACTCTAGTAGGACCAAAAGGAGAATGATATTGTTTCCAATTTAAATATATGGCCTCCAAAAGTCGAGGGTAAAGTTAATTCAAGTGCCTTACCCTCTCTCATAAGGACCATACATGTGTGGAAAATTATACATGATGGACTATCTCAAGAGTTATATTTTTTGGGCTCATCCACCACCTAAGGGCCACAATCCTCTACAATTGAACATAAATTATTTTCAATATGCGGATCAATCTTTATTGCCCATTTATGGGGATGAACATAACCAACCATATTCTTTGATGGGTTAAAATGACCAAGCACAATGCACCCACCATGGTCTACTTGTATTCAAGAATGAAATTCCTAGGATGGCAGTTGTTTTCAATTGTAGTCCTAGGAAACCCATTCCATATGTTCCAAATGTTCTAATTAACCCACTAGTTATTTTTGTGGCTCATATCTTGAGTGTATCATCAGTGAATATGGCTGGCCGAAATAGTTCAAACCAATCCTATCCTAGTGACTCAAAGTACTCAAGTCTCTACACCTATAACCCAAGTCACCAATTTTACATCCACACCCACAAGTACAAACACCACTTGGTAGAATGCACCCACTATGTCTTTTTAAACAATGTCGATAATGATGACCATTGATAGGAATGCCACCACCACCCCATCCGTAGCCCTTAATCCCTCACACATTTCCACAATGGTCACCTCCATTTCTAGATGTGGTGTTCTCCATATGCCATCACCACTAATCATTCTTGCTTCTCAAGGTTTGGCATAACCACAAGGAAAATAACCTAGAATTCTAGAGAATGCTATTGCAAGACCTGAATTTTTACCTTCCAATGTCACAAATCTACGATCTTACCATCACAACGCTCATCCTCAAAGCTCTCTCCCCAGCAATGGCACCAAAACTTGGTGTAGCTCAAGCATAAGCACCACCTCCTTTACTTGTCAATCCGCAGAGACGTGAGGACTGGTACGAAGACCACGAGCAAGTGAAGGCACAAGTGTGTGAGTGAAAGAACACGCAAGCATGCACACGCATACGGTACGAGCAAAGAGAGGGACAATGGAAGGACTTCGATTACAAAAGAAATCTAATACAAGAGCTCCAATATCTAACAAGCTAACCCCAAAAATGAGCTCTCTAGCTCTTTTTATAGTTTTTTGAGTAGTTTTGGCCCTGTCCAGACCTAGTGTCCGACGTAGTTACAAATTAGGTTCCAAGGCTTATTTGAGGGCTCAAACGGAGTCTAAAAATTATAAAAATTGGTAGGATGATACTTCTAATGCTCATCAAGCTTGAGGATGCCTCGGCTTGAAGAAAGTAGAGTTATAAAAATATGAAATGGTATTTACAATGGCTTTTGGTGATGAAAATCACCATTTTTATAGGGATTTGTTGTAAAAATTTGGCATGTACTTCTTGGAGCTCCCTACTTGCTCACTCTTCTTGTGTGTCCACTTCTCTGATGCATTCTCATGCCTTGCGCTTGACCTTGAATGTGTTCTCATGCCTTGTGCTTGACCTTGAATGCCAACACTGTGTTCAAAGGTCAACTTATGATTCATTGAGCACAAGACACTATGCCTACATTAGTCAAGTTATAGCTTTTGAAGAGCCTAACTATTTTGAAAAAGCAATCGATGAGGCAAGTCTTTTTTAATTCCTCCTACTTTTCCAACACATCTACCTTTAACAGAGAGACAAGTGGTGGATTAATCCAAAAAAGCAAGAGAGATTTACCGTTTTTTATCCCACAACTTGAGGACCAAACTTGTTGACCACGAGGGAAGGATCCACCATGTGTAGCTTGAACTCATTATCATCCAATTAGACCTCTCTTCAGGGAGTACACTCCTTCAAATCAAATTAGAAAAAGAAAAAACCACAAGAAGGCCATTGTCAAAGAGAGAGAGAGAGAAAGGGGAGGGATGGGGGGAGAGATAGACAAAGAGAGAGAGAGATGGAGAGAGAGAGGGGGGAGGGAGGGAGAGATAGAGAGACAGAGAGAGAAGAACGAAAGAGAAAGAAAGAGAGGGGCGGAAGACAAGGGACAAAAAAATAGAAGGAAAAAGAGAACAAAAGGTCAAAGACAAGAGAGAGAAAGAGATCAAGAGAGAGAGAGAGAGATCAAGAATGAGTAAGAGAGAGAGAGGGGAGAGAGAGAGAAAGAAAGAAAGGGAGCTAGAAAGAAAGATCTAGAAAACCCTCACCTCCAAAAAGTCAACCAACTCACAAAAACAATTTAGCTGAAAAGCCAAATGAAGCACAAAGAAATACTATAGCTAATCGAAATCTTTTCAAAAGAATTAAAAGAAGATCTATTTGATTTGATTCTCCACTTGGTGAAAAGACAAGGAATTCGGACTTGGATATGCAACTGGGCTCCATCTTATCCATTTACTCCATCGCAAAATAAAGGGAAAAAACAAATGGTCCATAGGTGAGTTCACCATTCGTGAGTGGCTCGAACACGAAGGACACATGGGTGACGGACATGATGGAGATGGGTGACGGACGCTTGAAGAGAGACACTAGAACGTCCCGCACAACATTGGACCACATGATGTACGACTAAGAAAAGTAATGTCGCAAATCTACGATCTTACCATCACAACGCTCATCCTCAAAGCTCTCTCCCCAGCAATGACGCCAACCACAAAAAATAAGGGAGTCGAGTATCAAGTCTGATACACAAAACCTCAAAATCTAAGAAAAACAAACATAAGAAAAATTGTATGAAAATCCAAACATTTAGGTATCATTTCTCGCATGTTTTGATAGGCAAGATCAAATTTATGTAATAAAATATATTTATTTTGGAGTTCGAGGTCAAGAAAAGCATGCAAGTAGCCCAAAGAAGAAGTTGAAGAACATTTCATCACAACATTGAGTGTACTGGTAAATACCAAAATATAATAATAAAACCCCCCAAGTAGTGATGCACTAAACAAGGGGGTAACACTCATGTATAAGGAGGTGTCAGCAAATGTGGATCAGGATCAATCCCCAAAAGGGAGTAAAACAAAAGCTTTGCAAAAATATTGGAACTTCTCTCAATGGAAATCCTTCATAAAAATATATACAACATTAACTTGTGCAGGCACATATTCCAAATTGGTCTCTCCAACAAAGAGTCCCTCTTTAACATAATGATGGTTCACCTTAGAACACTGCATTCCTCACAATTGTCAATGCGCGTTGAATGTCATTGAATATGGTGATGAATGAGGTGTGACCAATAGCTAAGTCTTTTGTAACATGTTTGAAACATATACTCAATAATAGATGTGAATGCTAATTTATACTCCAAGCAAGAAGCCAAATCCACTTGTGGACACATGTCACAACATTCATCCTCATGTAAGTAAAAAGAAAAGCATATAAATATGGAAATATTGAGCCTCCCTTGGGATAAAACAATCAGAGATGATAGGTACCAGATAAGTAGAGAAAGATACACTTAATTGCTTCTCAATGATTAGCTTCTCTACTGAGAAACATCAAACTGATTATCATGCCGAGTGATGCATACATAAATAAGGTGTCCAACAACTTGGTAATAGAGACTAGCATCAAATGTATCTCCAACATTATGGGAACTCAAATCATAAACCTGTTTCCATGGGAGTGACAACAAATTTACAATATTCAAAGCTAAAACATTGCAATAAAGTATCAATGTATTTAGTTTTACACAAGACAATGTTGTTGCTAGAGGATGGTAAAAAAGCGGTCAAAAAGTCAAATTCAAAGTCATCAAAGCTCACTAAAATAATGAATATTGAAGAGAAAAGTGAGTAGGAGCATGGAAGTGAAGAGGAATGGGTCTACTAACTTTTCTCCACTCAAAACTCTCCTCAATATGAGTTTCTCCTTGGATTATAACCAAATCACTTATAAAAATGCCTATTTTCAACATCAAATCCTAATTTTCTCATAAACAAGACTCATTGTAAAATCCAAGTCAAAGGATAAAAGAAGAACCCAAATTCCACGAGTTTGGAAGTTGCTCATGTGGCTAATCAATCAATCACCCAAATCAAATTTAGACTTGCTCTCTACTTTTCCTAGATTATAGAAAAAAGATTTCTACATCGCAACACAAACAAGCCTCGCATTTTTTTTAATTCAAATCACTATTGATGAGTTTTGGACTAAACAAAGGGTCTATATAAAGACTCACAATATTTTCTACATTAAGTTAGATCAATATACGTATACATTTTTATCTTCAACTTGCTTTTCTCCATTTTTCTTCTTCATCATCTCCAACTTCTCTCAGATTGCAAAGGCTATTTCTCTCTCCACACTGATCCAAACTTTTTGAGTGAGCATTCACTAGAAATTTAATAATTTTTGCTTCATTTGTAGAACATATTATATCTTTTGAACCAATAGCTTGTGAGGAATTTAGTTTTTATGGTCTCGGGGTCTATCTCTGCACATCCCTAAAAAAGTAGGGACTACCACAAATCAGAGTTACGCTTATAATTATCACATTAATTCATGATAATTCCATCTCTTATGCACATTAGCCACTCAACTCTATGTGGGACCTTCCTCTAAGAGTAATTTGATCAATTGCAATTAGGCTGGCTAAACTAAATATTTGAAGTTGTATGATTCAACCCAAATAGCAAGTCTTCTTAACTAGTCATTATGGAAACTTATCTGTTTTGCCTCAATCATTCCTTATTGATGATCCAAAGTACATAGTGGATTTTATTGTACTCATCTCAAGCCTATAAGGTGTATTTGAATCTCCAAGAGTGCAAGGGCTAGTCCTTTACTTATTAGCTAGACCAAACTTCATCACTTCTCTTAAAGGTTTCTACTACATAAAGCTTCTCTAAACACTTACAGTGGTATCAAAGCTATGTCAAGATGGGTGATGGATTTCTGTAAATGATTGAAAAGATTGATAGGAACAACTATGGTCGTTGGAAAAATTATAATGGAAGCTTACTTGAAAGGTAGAAATCTATATGGTATTGTAGCACGTGATGAAGGTATGCTTACTCCAAGATCCAAAGAAGGACCTACACAAGAGGAGACTAAGAAGCTCACACTTTGGTGTGCAAGAGATGCTCAAGCACGACCATATACACTAAACTCTATATCCAATTTCTTGTTACCACATATTAGATGATGCAAAACATCCCAAGAGACTTGGGATGCACTTAAGACCTTCTTTTTTGCTAGCATTAAAGCTAGGAAGAATATGTGGAATGAGTTCAACCAAATGAAGAAGACACAGAAGCAAATTGTCACATAGTTTTTTAGCAGATTCTCAATGGAATTAGGACTGACTAGCAACGACAATCCTTCACTACTGCCTATGATCTCATTATGGATGTACAAACTCTTGATTTCAACATATTTCTTAGACAACTCTTCAATCAAGAGGCCAATAACAATGTGAAGGAAGGTAACTCCTATCAAGGTAATTCGACAAGTGTTGTTTATGCAAATAACAAGGACAAGATGCAAATAGAAAAGAAGGAAGATGATGGGGAGGAGATTTTCCAAGCCAACTATACAACCAAGATCAAGTTGAAAGGGAAAAAGAAAGTAGCAAAGCATGATAAGTCAAAAGGAGAGGATGTTCAACCTTGTGCCATCTATAATAAGACCAACCACACCAATCAAAATTGTTGGTTCAATGGAAGGACTCACAAAGGAGGTGGTAGAGGTGGATTTGATGAGTATTTGCAGGATAAAGGCATCATATGGACAATGACTACTAGCTACTCTCCTCAATTGAATGGCATTGCAGAGAGGAGAAACAAGGCCCTAGTTGGATTAGCAAGGACAATTATTGAAGAGAAGAAGTTATCACATTATTTGTGGGGAGAGGCAATATCAATTGTTTTGTATCTTGTGAATAAACTTCCAACGAAATCTCTTCAAGGTATGACCTCTTATGAAGCTTGGAATGGTAGAAAATCAAGTCTAGGTCTTTGCAAGGTTTTTTGTTGTTTAGCATATGTACATGTACCTTCACAAATCAAAAGTAAACTAGATGAAAAGGCAACCAAGGCAATATTCATTGGCTATGATTTAACTCAAATGGTCTACAAGTTCTATAATCCATTCACAAAACAATTTACCCCTAGAAGGGATGTTGTATCACTAAGGAACATAGATCAAGGTATGATGAGGACAAATAGAGGTAAATTTACCTTATGATATTGATTTTGATTTCCATCCATTAGGTAGCAAGCATGATACATAGGAGTAGGACTCAAGAAGTGAATATGATGATGATCAAGACGTGAAGGAAAGATCTATAAGCTCTGGAAATCAAGATGAAAGGCCAAAATGCAAGAATGTGGAGAATGCTCCAAACACACTCCTAGAAGGTCCATAGGGGAGAGAAAGCAACCTGAAAGGTATGGATATGACTCTACATTTGTAGCAAAAATGCAAACCAATCAGAAGATAATAGGTTGCAAATGGGTCTATAAGTTGAAAAGGTTTGAAGCAAGCACCATGTGCTTGGTATGGAAAAATACATGCCTACTTGATTGCACTTGGTTTTGAGAGCAGTCCAATCGAGATCATCGTATATGTTAAGTTTGCACATGATGTATTCGGCTCATCCTTGTATATGTTGATGACATGTTGCTCATTGGTCCTAATGAGAAGCATATTGCTTAATTTAAGGTTGATTTGCATGCCTCCTTTGAGATGTTGGATTTGGGTCATTTGCATCATTATTTGGGCATTCCATTTATGCAAGTTGATAGGGGAATACCTTTGTATCAAACAAAATATATTGACAGATTATTGTAGCATTTTGGCCTTGTAGATTGCAAACTTGTTGCCACTCCTATGGAAACAGGTTTATAGTTGAGTCTACATGATATTGGAAATACATTTGATGTTGTTCTCTATCAACAGGCTCTTAGATGCTTGATTTACTTATGCATAACTCGGCTTGATATTCAATTTTTTGTCTCTCAGATGAGCAGGTATTTGATACTAGTTTGTGGTCATTTTCTGCATATCTCTTCATATTCATTCTAGTAAGAGTTAGGGAGTAGCATAAGTAACTCTCTTAGAAAAACTTGTATCTACACTTATTTGACCCTCCTCCTCTTCACTTTTTTATGTCTTTTTTTTCTTTCTTCCTCTATACTCAAGCAAACTAGTTCTAGTGGTGTGCCAAATTTGTTGGGTGTCTCTTTGGGGAAAGGTTCTTTGAGTGTTTGCAAAACAAGATGATGAACACACATGTTGCAACAACTAGAAAGTTATCCTTAAATTGAATAATGAGAGAGCTACAACCCAAAAAGTATGTGAGAGAACTATAGTATAGAAGAAAGAAAAATGGAAAGTACCACCAAGTACTTACAGTTACACCAAAATACAATTATAGGACAAGAAATAACAACCCAAGTAGAACCCAAGTACACCCAAGCACTATACTTGCATGTACAAAGAATTTGCATGCAACCTCTTCTCATCGACAACTTAGCTTGCTCTTTGCAGCACTCAAGCCTCCTCCATGATTGGGGGCACTTACACCTTTACCGATGGGCTACAAATGTCCTCTTGGAATGGCAACTCAAACCAAACTATTTTTTCTTCTTCTTATCTTAATGTGGATAGTGTAGAAAATTGTATGAGAATGGGGAGTGTCTCACAATCCCCTTGCAATTCACTTAGCTTCCTCTCCTCTAGCTCTCAACAAAATCTATTGGAAGACTACACAATTCACACAATACACAATAGTCACTCTTTTCTTATACCACCCCTTACATATGCTCACTAACTGCTAACTAATTTTTGTTTTCCTTGATTCCTTCTATGTACACACACCAACTTTTATCAATGTATCTTTTAAATATCCTTGGCATTGGACATGCAACAACTCTATGTCTCACTATGCCATACTAAGCACACATATTTCCCAATCCTTTCTATATTTTGTGATGCTCTAAACTTCAATTGAATCCCCAAAGGATCTCCTTCTTTATACAATTCTTTGTCCGCATGATTTTTCTTGGTCTTGTAGTGACCTTAGGACATATGCTTATAAATATATACATGTACCTTTTTCTAGTCTAATATATCTGACATTACACTAGTAGCCTTTCCCAACGCAAACTTGAATCCTTGCAAGAAAGGGTTCTTGCACACTCTCAGAATACCTACAAATGAACTCATGAATGTGAAAAAATGTGAGCATACCTTGTGCACTACCTCTGAATCATCACTGACCATGACACACCCCAATAGTGATATATGCATTGCCTATGCACCCCTTTCCAACATGTGCACTAATTTGGGCTCATCACTTCCCAACTACCATAAGAGGATAATCGAAAATGTTAGCACATGTGATAGTATTCCTTACATGAGTAGGCTCAAGCAAAGTAAAGAAACTATGTTGCGAGGTAAAATGTTTGGCTGCAAGAACCAAACAATCTCAGTTGACTACTAATATACTTGTCTATGAGAAGATGAATTATAACTGAATGCATAGTAAATTCCCATTCTTGATTCTGAACAAGATTAGGTAGGCTCATGTTTAGGAATAGAGGCCTCTACAAGAACCATTCGAGCCTCTTCCTTCTTTGCGTCTTTTGTAGCGAGTTTAGGACAACTCTTAATGACATGATCATTCGCCTTTTAGTACTTGCAAAATTGTTTCTCCTATCTTTCTTTTCTTGTCATATTTATCTTCCTTCTTTGACTATGAAGCATTAGAAAATTTTTTCTTAGTAGTAGAGGAGCTTGATTTATGCTTGTCCTTCTCCATAGCTATGAAATCTTGATCCACACAATGACTTTTTTTTCCTACAATGATCTTCCCTAAAAAAATACACAGACCAACTCTACAAATATTCAGGCATTTGGATTTCCCTTCATCGTCAAATGGAGTGGAAGAAAAACTCTAATAAGAATCTAGAAGAAAATTAAGAATACTCTACACAAGTGAACTATTTGGAAAGATTTTATTTGAAACAATCAACTACACTTTCAAGTCCTTGATCTTTGTCAAAAAAGTTTCCATTCAATCTCCTTCATTAATATGCCCTCTCTAAATTATTTTTTGAAGATAAGAAACACATGTCGTATTCAAGGGGAATTGAACTCATGACCTACTAACAAGAATTTTGATGGGCTAACCACTTTCCCCAAAAGGCATGGTTGAAGATTACTTCCTAATTCTCCCTCTAATAGTGTGGTTCAACCATCTCCTACCTATCATTTCTTGATTCTACCACTCTCTTCCCTTTCTAGAGATTATTTTCCTCAATAAACAGATTCTAATCTCCCCTATAATTGATGTTCTTAGCCTTGCACAATCTCATGAATCTTCTTGTTCTCAACCTTGGTTTCTTGAACCCTTACTCAGCCATGGTATCTTGAACCTTTTTGTTTGCAACCTTGGTGTCTTGAGTGCTTTTTCTCAACCTCGGTATCATGAACCTGATTCTCACCCATGATCCATTTTGGACCCTCAATCTAGTGCTTCCATCAAAAAAATCATTTGGAGATCTTTCCAATGGTACCTTACACATTTAAATCCAACCTACAGATTGGGAGATACACTCTAATCTTTATTTGGGGTAACTTTTCAAAGAGACATGCAATAGATTTTTGTACCATTTTAGATGCAAAGTGCCCAGGTGCCTTTTTTGGAGGCCATTGGGTGTTTGTGAGCCTTGTGGAATCTTCCTACCTTTCCCAAGCCTACTTTGTAGGCTCTAAGACCAATTATTGTATGCAATGGAATTGAACTCATGAACTACTAGGTAGGAGTTTGATGGGCTAACCACTTGCCCCAAAAGCCATGGTTGAGGATTACTTCCTAATTATACTTCTTAGGGTGTGGTTCAACCATCTCTTGCCTATGATTTATTGAGTCTACGACTAAAATGTGAGAAGTGGAGAATGAAATACCTAAGACTCACCTCTCAGCCTATTTATAGCCCTCATCTAGTCACCATCTAGAGTTCTCTCTAAGTTTCATCTTAGGTACCTCGTCTGAACTCTCTAACTTTTGGCCTTGACTATCCCCCCTAGCAAGGAACTTCTAATTCATCAAGGCATGTGCATCTCTGGAATATAACACTCTCTTCCCCTTTTAAAGGTCATTGTCCTAAATGATATAGAAGGGATCTATACACTTGGGAATCAAAACCTATGATTCCAACTAATAAGAGTATAGTGTGTTGGGTGTATGGAATAATAGATGCTTAAAAAAAAGGACAACTTATCTATCTACTTCCCATCTAGAATTTCCACCAAGAGATAGTAGTACTTACCTTGGGCATACTCTAGGAATCCCTTTGAGGCCAAATGGGGCCATATGTGCACAATATACGTACTCAGAATATCCGTGAACTCGCTATGCCTAGACCTTGACCACTAACTTGTGACAATTTATGACTTGTCAAGACCTTGGCAACTTACCCTTTTCTCCCTAAAATATTATGTGATAACTTGTCAAATAGTATAAATATAGAATAAATAAAATCACTTACTTTACAATACTATGCTCATCTAGAACTATGTGTCACCTTCGGAGCTTCCAAAAATTGGTCCAATAACTAGGATAGTGTACTATACACTTCCTCAAAAGAATTTGACTATGCTCCAAATCTCTGCAAGAACATACTAAAAATAAAAGAAATCTTTTCCAAATAATGTTTAGTCTCTAAAATCAAGTAAATGTGCTTTATTCACTCACTCTAATTAACTGAAGCTCAAAAAAGTGTTATTTTGGTCCAAACTTTGAATCCAAGATGTCTATTTGTCATAGTAAAGATATGATGATCCAAACTATGGACCAAAATCTCATGTAGAGGGTAAATCCCAATCCATACTATGGAACTAAATTTTTCATACCAAGTCAAGATATGGTGAGAAAATACAACAACTATTGGAACTATCAACTCCTTCTTAATGAAAAAATGCAACTTGTTTCAAGTGGAGAAAGCTTGTTTTATATTTAACCATCACATGATCAAATCATTCCCAACTAGGAATGAGATATCTCTAGTAAACTACTTCCATAGAATCTATTAGTAATACTCTAGCATTCCTAGAGATAATGAAGACTCATAATGTGAGTCTACCAAATACAGTGAGAACATGGTGAGTAGATGTGTTTATGATATAGTTTGAATGACTTGTCTCGCATGCCATCTATCCTACACCTAGGTAGAATGCAAAGTTTGACATCCCATAGCACCAAACTTTATACCCCTGAGATTAAAATCAAACACTTCTCTTAGTAAGACAAGAATAAATAGTTGGGTACTCACAACCATAAATAATAAATATGATATCATGAAGTGTTCCTAAAGTGTTTCCTTCCCTCTATTAAAAGGATAGAGTCATTCCTATGACTCTATTATTCATAACTGTATGTACCATCAACTCATTTGAGAAATGAGAAATGGTGTGATAAATCAACTCAATTAGAGTTATGAAAGATGCAGCTTGCATCAAACATTAAATAATTTCGTATGCATCAAATATTAACTCACAATTTATGAGAATTTATACAACTTTTATCAATCCATAACATATGAAATGAGAACAACCACTAAAGTTCTCTTGTTCCATGCTCTCATGACATGATATATATCTTTAAAAATTTGAATAGACTCTCCAAACACTTAACAACCAACTTTGGAAATGTATAGGGTCATTTTTTTGTGTCCAAATGTAGCTTAAATATTATATTTTGATTTCACAAAAGTTCAACTTGAAATGCAATCAAAATTTTTTTTAAATTTACCATTCTATCTCTACTACACCTATGCTTAGGTGAGCCTACAAACAACACATTTGCACGTTTAGAATATCTTCTAACTATGAAGATAAAATTCCATATTATTTGAATTTTAAATATGACATAGGAGCTATAATAGATTAGATTATCCATGAACCATGTGTTCTTCAGACACATGTAGCAAGCTTTGTTGAATCCTCACTAGAGATTGTTTTGAGAAGAAGAGGTCATTTGACCTATCAAATGATCTCTATTTTCTTCATTCTTCAACAAGTATTTCAACTATACAAATTTCAAATTATTTGGACATTTTTTTCTTTCATAATGACCAAAATGCTCAGAATCCCTATATGCAATATCTTAATAATTTACAGAGGCTAATTTTCACTCTTTTAATCATTTCTCCTAAATGGAGTCATATCTCATCTTGAGGTTTTTTTAGCACCATTATGATGTTTCTAGATAATTTTAGAAAGAATAATTATTCAAATTGTATAAATAAGCTAAAGAATCAATCACCTCTAGGTGGCATGGTCATTGGCCATTAAATAAGTTCCAAAGGCTTCACTTTTATGTGCATAGATCATTTGACCTATCAAATAATCTTTAAAATTGAATGAAACTTAATGTGGAAATAGTTCAAATACTAAACTTGCATAATAAACAAAAATCAATCAATTTGGAGTTATAAGTTAAGTTAAATGATTTTGCTAACAAACCTCTATAACTTGTTTCATGCGTCTGCCAACATTAGCAGCACCTCTAGTGGAGAGGTCATTTGACCTTTCTAAAAAACATTTTCACATGTTGCAAAGATGCTTACCATTAGAGTACTCATGATTGTTGCATCTTCCATGAATTGGAAGATTTATCAAATGGATGTAAAAAAATGTTATTTCTAAATGGATGGATATTTGAGGAGGTATACATGGCTCAACATCATGGTTTTGAAGATCAATCATGTCCTGAATATGTATGCCAATTGAGAAAAACTTTGTATGGCTTGAAGCAACCCTATAGGGCTTGGAATCATAGGCTTGTTATGTACTTTCAGGATAAGGCATTCAATGTGAGCAAGGCACATCCTTCCCTCTTCATTAAGAGGAACCAATCAGAGGTCATATAACTATGTGTATATCTTGATGAAATTATAATTATAGGTAATAATGTTGAAGGAATAATGAAGATTAAGCTTCAAATGAAAGAAGAGTTCAAAATCAATGATCTAGGTCTACTCATTAGGACTAGAAGTAGTATATATAGAAAGAGATATGTACCTTACTCAGAGGAAGAACATCAAAGGCATGCTTGTCAAATTCAAAATGGAAAATTCAAAGATTTCAAGTGCTCAAATGGAGATCAACTCCAAATTAAGTGCTCATGAAGGTGAGCAAATTGAATATGTAACTAGTTATTAGACCCTCGTTGGAAGTTTGAATTATGCTACACTAACTAGAGTGGACATTTGCCATGGACTAAGTGTTTTGATTTAGTTCATGCATGCTACAAGGAAACCTCACATGGAAGCAGCAAAAAGAATTCTCAAATATTTGAAGGGTACAATCAATGAAGGCTTATACTATCTTTATAGATATGATATAGATATCAAACTCTTCTCTAATGCAGATTGGGCAGGATCTAAAGATGATAGGAGAAGCACATCTGGATACCTCACCTTTGTAGGTACAAAGTTGATTTCTTGGTCTTCAAAGAAGCAACCAACTATAGCACTCTCACCAACAGAGGTTGAGTATACAGGACTTGCAAATGCTACACAGGAAGCAATGTGGATTAAGACCCAATACTCAGATTTAGGTCTTAAATCATCAACTCCTAATATCTTTGGGGATAATATCAGTTCATTACATCTTATAGCCAACCCAATCTATCGTGCCAAGACTAAACATATAGAAGTGCATTATCATTATGTTAGGGAAAAGATCACAAGCAAGGAGATTCAACTATCATATGTGTCAACACATCAACAATGTGAAGATCTGATGACAAAGGCATTCGATAAAGTCAAATTAAACAGGTCAATGATTGGATTGTAAGAGATCTTGAATGATTGAAGGCTCAAGATTCTTAGGCTTGAGGGGGAGCTATTGGTGCAAATATCAATCCTAAAATCTTGGCACTTGGATTATGGACTACTCTCACAAAATCATCCCATTCAAACATGGTCATGAGAACATATGCTTGTAATTCGTCTTTGAGTACATCTTGTATATTTACTTCAGTCAGTTGGAATGGATAAAAGTGACAAGGAATCTCATGATGATAGGAAGTTGACTCCATGACTTTTGTTAGTCGGAATCAAGATTAAATTATCCCTAAAGTCTACGATCACTTTTAGGTGGATGACTCACCAATTTCAAATTCAAAATCATGTGTAAATACAACTGCTTCTTAATCACTAGATATCATGCCTATTCCTGAAAGTTTGAGTTGATTCTTTGAGCTTACATTATGCTCAACACATGCAAGAATATTAATCCATAGTTACCTTGTATATAAATACGTGTTATGATTCATACATCTTGATTACTTACTACATGTGCTACTATAGTACCTTGAGGTACATAGTGAGCTTTTTTTGTCTAATTCTGTGTATGTGAGCATCAAATTCCTATAATTTTACTTTGATCACTTAGATGACGGTGTTAAGTATGTACGTATCAATTTTTATCATCATTGATCAGCAGAGCTCAAGTTAAGAATGATTTAAGTTGATTATTTATGCACATCATCTTATTCCTAAAAAGTCAGGGTGAGCCCCCATAATTCTTAGATTTATTTCTCTTTGTAAAGTGTAAAAAAAAAATTTGATGATGACTTGATTTAGTTAGCTATACACTTCAATTAGATTTTTACAAAAGATATTTGGTCAATTCATGTCGGCTTGTGAGCTCTAAGCATATTTCTGTGACCTTCTCTTTCCAAAATAGAAGGTTTCCTCAACCCTTGAGAAGTGCAAGTCATGTGATTTGATGCAAAAATTTGACACTGATGTTCCAAAGAACTTGTTGGTTCTTTATGCATATCTGGTTAGCTAAAGAAGTGCATTGATCATTCCTAGATTCACACTAGCTGGTGTAGAGCAAGATTGCAAACATCACTCATCTCTGCATAATATCCATCAGTCCTCACAAAATTTATGACTAAATGGATTGAGAGATAACAATTTATATGCACCTCTATCATATCATAATCGTTCAAGCTCTCATAATGGTTCCTTTGCATAAAATTGTTGTGCAATGGCTGCCTCTAGTATTTGTGATGAGAATGAACGTGTTTCTCTTGATGAAGCATAACATTCAGAAAATTGGATGGCTGCTATGCAATCAGAATATGGTGCCATCATGAAGAACGGTACCTAGTCTTTATGTGATTTGCCTCTAAGCAAAAAGGTCATTGGCACTAAATGGGTATACAAGGTGAAATGTAAGCTTAATGGAGAAGTTTGACATGTATAAGGCTAGGCTTGTTGCAAAAGGTTATGCTCAAGAGAGAGGCATTCATCCACATGCCAAATGACCACCATTCATAGCACATGTGCACTTCCAGCTCATCATGGTTGGAATGTACATCATTTGGACATTAAAACTGCATTTTTGAATGGTAACTTACACAAAGAAGTGTATGTATTTCAGCCCCATGTTTTTTTTACAAAATGGGCATGAAAACAAAGTGTGCAAGCTAAAAAAGGCATTATATGGTTTGAAGAAGGCACCACATGCTAGGTATGAAAAGATACATGCCTACTTGATTGCACATGGTTTTGAGAACAATCCAACTGAGAGCACCTTATATGTTAAGCATGGAGATGATGTACTTCTTATCATTATTGTGTATGTTCATGACATGCTAATCATTGGTCCTATTGAAAAGCATATTGCTAAATTTAAGGCTGATTTGCATACCTCATTTGAGATGTTGGATTTGGGGTATTTGCATCATTATTTGGGCATTCAACTTATGCAAGTTTATGGGGAATAGCTTTGTGTCAAAAAAAATACATTGACATATTATTGTAGCGTTTTGGCCTTTAAGATTCCAAACCAGTTGCCACTCCTATGGAAATAATTTTATAGTTGAGTCTTCGTAATTCTCGAGATGCATTTGATGTTGTTCTCTATCAGCAAGCTTTTGGATGCTTGATTTACTTATGCATAACTCAGCCTCATAATCATTTTTTTGTCTTTCAGATGAGAAGGTTTATGCACTACCCAGATGTCAAGCATTGGTAGGCAATTAGAACACACCTTTCGCTACTTGAGTGGTACCCAGATTGGATTGTTTTATCCCAAAGGGGGATCATTATCGCTAGATCTACATGCATATTATGGTTGGAATCGATTCGTTGTTATGACACTCGTGTGTCCACTAGTGGTCTTTGCTTCATGCTTAGTAGCTCATGCATATCTTGGTTGAGCAAGATGCACCTTACTATGGCTGCTTCTAGGTGTGAGGCTGAGTATAGGGCAGCTTTCACAACGATTGTTGAGTGTGTATGGCTTAGATGCCATTTAGTTGATTTGGGTATTGTTCAGTCCTTTGCCACCACCATCTTCACTAACAGTCTGAGTACATTGGCAATTGCAAGGAACCCTATGTTCCATGCTCGCACAAAGCACATTGAGGTGCACTATCATTATGTTAGGGAGAGTTTCTCTATTAGAGATATTAGTTTGGCATATGTGACCGTATAGGATAACATTGTAGACCTTTTCACAAAGGCTTTGCCTAGGGAGAAGTTTGAAGCTTTCCACAAAGCTTTGGGCTTACTTCCTTTTGTGGATTGATCTCTTTCCACATAGCTTGACACTTCCTTATACATGAGTGCGAGCTCCTTGTTCACTGTATCACTCTTAGTGGGGATTTTTTGATATATTTTGGTAGTGATGTGTTTGAACACACTTAGGACCATTGGGGTAGTTTTTTCCCTCTTTAAGAGGTTATTTTCCTTGACTTGTATATATGCATATAGTCCTAATGGGTTACTTATCTTTGTACATTCACTTGGTAATCCATTCAATGTTGTGTTGTGCTCCAAGCTTCTTCTTCTTCCTTGTGTTGTTTGTGTGCTTTCATAGACCTCAAACTCCAACACCCTTGTCCACCCTCTATGTTTGATTTTCCTTGCCCTCCATAATATGGTCTAGGATGTTTATTTGTATATCTGAACTCCTTATATTTAAAAGGTTTAGAACCAATAATCTATAAATTTAATTCTCCTTCTTATTATCAAAATTCTTTTCATTACAATATCTCTAATTGTATCTTATTGTTAAGTTATGAGGTTGATGATTGGAGTGCATTACTTTAGGAATTCAATCTTGATATTAATTCTTTAGAATCCAATAAAAAATATATCTATGGAATTTTTCACCCTCGTCAACAAAAGTGGATTCAACAACCTTTGGATGGATCATACTCTAGAAAATATGGTTGTAATAATGTATAGAGGAAGCAACCAGGATAGGAGAAAACAAGAGCATGATTCAAATTGATCTATTTCCATTTATGGATCCCATTGAGAGAAATGACATTGATGTTCCTAAAAGTAAGCTTGGCCCTAGAATCATTGTCCTTACACTAGGCCCTAACCATCCATAGGTCCACAAGTTTGTAGGCCAAGGTGTCCACTTCTAGAATGCCTAGCCCACCCACATCCTTTGGGCTATAATTGATCTCCCATGTATCTTTAGAACAACCCTTGTACTAACATAAAAATGTATATATCTAGCTTATATATCCCACTATTGATCAAATCATGCACAAACATACATCATGCATATCCATATAGGTTGCTTAATTGCGAGGTTATGCTTTTTATCCTCTCATGTATGAGGGAGACTATCTCAAATGAAGTTTAGGTAGGCTGATAGGAGTTTATGCGATTTGGTGTTACATCATATATTGTAGGCATTCATATTATGAAATGTTCTTTGTATGTAGTTTTAACATAAAACCTTGTCTTGTTTTGATAAGTAGACCATAAAAATTGTAGGTATTGCATTGCCTACTATTCTAAGAAAAATGATAGAATCATATAGAATGTTAAAAGGATAGAAAAGTTTGTGGATGAAAGGAACCATGCATAATTGCTACTGTTTTCCATGTTCATGTGAATAGCTCTATGTACATTAGTTTTTGTCAATTTTTTATATGAAATCCGAAAAACCAACCCATTGTTGAAGTCGACATTGGTTTCCTTTTCAACCGATAACTTTGTGCTTCTTAATAATCATTTCTCTTCATAAATGAGACGAAAACCACATAGGGAATCAGTCATTTGTGGTGATACGATGCACACTCTTAGGACATGCATTGCAAGTTGAGTACCTACACACTAGCTACTCCATGGAAATAGAAAATTAAGCCATATATTATCTACCTTTCATCCATTCAACTCTTTTAAGTTATGGCTTCATCCATCATAGTGATATGCTTGAGTTCAAGATATTCATCATGTATTTTTTACCTTACTACATCATAATAATATGCGACTAAGGTATAACAATATGATTGAGTTCAATATCTTTATCATGTATGTTACATTTTCTACCTGAGGCCTTTGTATCTTGTGAATAAAGAAACTTGATCGTGAACCATCTAGATGGGATTTGATGTAATTAGCAGCAATTCTATGACAAATGTAGAGAACAAACCTCCATTCTTAGATTATCATTGCATAGAGGGTAGTTAGAGTCCCAAACTAACAAAGAAACTAAGTTTCTAGCTTGTTTCATTTGAGGGGAAGCAATTTATTTAAGGGGGGAAAGAATAATAGGATATATCAAAGTGGAATATAGTTCATCTTGTAAGCATCATGTTTATAGAAACTCTAGCCTTGAGTTATGTTTTTGCTCATGGAGTTTGCATAAAAAATGAAGAAATTTCCATCTTCATTGTTAAGGTTAGCAACTACAACCATCAACCCACATGAAGCACAATGCATTGCTAAAAATATATATATGTAGCCTTTTTGTTTGGAAAGATAAATAAAACCCAAATATAATACATTGGAGATTGAGGATAAGACCTACAAAGACCTTCATAAACAAGCTCATAAAATTGACTTTATCCTCAATTTCTCAACATTTTTGCCATTCAACATGGTTTCCAAAAATGAAAATCAAGTAAATTGTTTCCTCTCTCCTCTATAGTATTCTACTTCGTTAACTTCTAAGCTCTCTCTCTCTCTCTCTCTCTCTCTCTCTCTCTCTCTCTCTTTCTCTCTCTCTCTCTCTCTTGGATGGATTCATATCACTAAGGGACCATTTCCCACCTGTGATATGAGCTCATAGTGATGAAAACTTCAAAACATGCTCTCCTTACTATATCTTGTTAGATAAAAGAAGCCTACCCTTTGCATTTGAGCTAGATATGTTATTTTCTTTCCCAATATTAGAGAAAGTATGAAAGACTATACTTCCCCTTTTTATCAAATTCCAATATCCTTTTCTCTATAATTTCACTCTAGGATTCAGTGCAACATCCTTCTTCCAACCCCTTGGTCATATGTTGATCTATTCACAGAATCTTTCTTCTCTCTCAATGAATGGGTGGTAACCATTTGCATGATTCCCTCTCTTTTAACCCTTAGGTAATACCCTAGTTAAATGAAAATCCTGAAATATCTCCTTGTCGTCCACATGGATATCTTTCATGCCACCAAAAATACAAGAACCATAAATCCCACCATCACCCCATGGAAGAATAGATCAACTAGCCATGCATGATATACAACCTACCTCTCCCTATTGTCATCTTGTTTCCCTCCTTTTAAAAGGTGATGAGATCAACCCATTTACAAGCACAACAATTGCTTCTTGAATTGAGGGTATGCCAATCATAGATTTGCCCCCTCTCATCTAATCAAGACGACTGAGTGCACCACTTTTTGTTCAATTTGGGATGGAATTCCACTTTTTTTTTTATGTAGGCGTTTTTTTCATTGCTCCATCATAATCCTTTTGAATAGGGATCACAAACATACCATAGTACCAATACTTATTCCTCACTTGTGCAAGGATGTGACCATAGAACATGATCATCTTCCTCCTATTTAACCTATTCACTTTTTTCATACATGTAAATATGTTTCCAATTGTAAAGATGGGGAACCAAATGTAGTTCTTTTGATTGATTCCCACTACCAATCTTCACTTGTTGCCAAGATGAAAGTGGAATTTCAAGTTGTTCCAAGATTTCCAAAGTGAACTTTCACCAACTTTGTGAATTTAGAGGTCACTTTCATAGGGGAAATGAAGATTAATGAGATAATGGTTTTTTAACCTTGGTGTACTTGCGAGGGTGATGTTGAGATGCTCGGTTGAAGGGTCCACTTTCCCTTTGTTCAGCCCCCATCATTCTTTCTTTACTAATCCTTTGGATTTCCATTGAGCCTTTCTAAGGGCCTCTTGCATAGATTTCACCACTTTGATCCAAGAACAAACAAAGGAGATCCTTTATTGAAAATAAAATGTCCAAATGCCTTTTATTTATTATCTCACATAGGTAAATGGAAGATTAAGGGTCATTATGGAAGTGAGAAACCTTACCATCCCAATTTGGCATTTTAAAATAGACAAGGATAGGGTAGTCATTTGATAAGATGATGTATGTACATAAAGAAGCCTTAGAGGTACCACACGTGTCAAGAATCACCATTGATACGTAGCATCAATCTAGCTATAGTTTATGTCGCTAATTTCCACTTTTCATATTGAAACATGAGAAAAGTGGTGGCCTTTCAAGCCCACAAAAATAATATGGAGCTTTAAAAAGCCTCATTCCATCTTTTCCTACCCACAAATAGCCTTGAACTTTGTCTCCCATGATCACTACTATAGTCCACCATGTTGAAGTCTCTAATCAAGATCACAAGGGAAAGGAATGGTATTCAAGGATATCTAAGTATCTATCTAATCTTGATCTATACTAAATCCATAGATGGAGCTTATTAACAATGTTTTGGGACCCCCAAAGTTGGAATCCACACATCGGTGCCAACAATGATTGATCAAATCTCGAAGAAGTAGCAACAATCTTGGATTAGTCTTGATGATATCACATTTGGCTCCTTATAGATGGTCTGTAAAGCTCTAAGAATGGTGTGAAGATAAATTGTGGAGTCTTATTATTGATTATCCTTTATCAATATTTATTTCTTGGAGACAAACAAAGGTTGGGTTTAATCTCTTGTCATTAAGCCATTGGTTTAAGATATTTTCTCTTGAGGGATCCAATCAACCTCAAACATTGAATGAGAGAATGATGATTTCCATGCCAGGGCTAAGAAATCTAAAAGTTTTTAAACTTCCATCTCAAATAATGAAATTGAATCTCCATTTCCACTTTCCATTTCCCTTGAAAGAGTGTGATGAATTCAATTTTCCCATTATTACATAAGATTAACATATGCATGGGTTATCAATATTTACTTCCTAAACAATGGAAAATCAAACTCCCATATGAAGGAAACTATATTGAAAAGTAAATTTAATGAAATCCTAAGTAGAGGTAGAGCTCTACTCTTGAGATCTCAAATAAGATTTGCTAAGTCCATATGTCTTCTCTATCTAGTAAGAATCACACTCTATGAATGATGAGTCCTTTTCTCCCTTGCCATAGAAAAAATTCTTCAAAGGGAAATAGTTTCCATTTTCTAATACAAATGGGTCCTTGTCCTAATCCATGTACTCATTTGTCTTAAGGACTGATATTAAATATAGGTACTTCTTTGGATCCTCCTTTATACCTTGAGTTGAAATTCCTTAGACCCTTTGTCACATTTTTGTACCTCTTTAGATCCCCTTTTACATCTTGACTCCAAAACATTTAGTTGGATCTATGATCTTAAGTCATAGAGCTAGTACCATCTACTGTGGCCTTGATCACTTGAAAAGATTTGAGCACCCAATAATTTGATCTCATGAAACCCATCTTGTGGATCCCATCTAATTGTATTCCTTAATGGTTTAACAAGTACGCCTCACCATTTTAGTCAAGTGATATCATGGACTAAGCTTATCCACTTCTTGTGATATACCATAGTCGCATATCCACATTTCAAGACTCTCTTGAATGTAACAATCCTTCACTATTCTAGAGACAATCATGTTCCCTTTGTAGATTCATGACAAATTTGAAGCTTCTTTAATTCTTTCGATGAAGGTCTATATTCTTCTCCTTTACAATTCAATGCCATTAGGATGTTGAAATTTGTCTAAAATTGTTTGATCTTGTCTTTTATATATCTTTTGCACTCTACATCTTAACATACTCTAAGTTTTAGAAATCATTTCAATCCTTTTGTCTTGATTTTTATACTGTACTTCTTTTCTTAAATTATCTTATCATGAGTGGAATTTTTTGTTTTCCATGTACGCATTATTCTTCCTCATTCTCAATAACGCATATAAGTTTCCTCACAACATCATGGTGCATCTAATGTGAACAGAATCAATAAAAGCACTGTGCATGTGCACCCCACCCACATCTGCCCCCTCTGATGCACCAAATTTCCTTGCTAATATAATAAAGCAACTTGTTAGAGTTTAAGGAAGGATTATTTTGCCTTCTCTCCAGAAAATACAACCAATAAATATGCTTCCCTATGAGTAAACTCAATACAAGAACTATATGTGCTTAATTCATGCAGTTTTAATATTTGAGCAAAAAAAACTAACTAAAAATTGAAGATTTTCCTTAGCCTCATAATGGGGGCCTTAAAACTTAGATCAACATGGATTGTTTTTGGTCAATTGAGGGTGGAGTATTGAATATATCTAAGAGATGATGCACCATAAGAAGCAACAACCCATTTTTTATACCTGGATTTTGGGAATCGAGAATGAATGCAAATATCATGATGAGGAAGGATCTTGGTAGGACAACATAGAATGTATTATTGATTGTTGAATATACAAATATAAGTAGCCCATTAGGATTATGAGCATATATTCACGCCACGAAAAAAACTCCACAAAGAGAGAAAAAAGTGCCTCGATACCCCTAAGTGTTTTCATACACATCACAAGTAAAACATACCAATAACAAAAGATGGATTGATCTAGAAAAGAACATAAAGATATAAATTAGACAAATCTATCACTAGCTAACAATAGTTTCTAACTATGGTTAATCAAACTTAGGATCAAAGCAAGTTTGGGGCTTGCTTGTTAGTACATACATAAGGTAATGAACAAGAATGCTACATGAAATTCATGCAATGCACAATCCGCCATTTGGTAGATCTTGAATAAGTAATGTAGAAAAAATGTTTTTCAAAAAGTTAGGAGCTTTTCAATTTGCACCTAAATTTTGATGTAATTTTGCATAGTTTATTCAAGATGATTGAAGAGAGCTTGTTGTATAAACTTATGAAAAAATGATATTTGTTTGGTCACAAATAATTATTCAATTTAACTTGGATGTTTGTAAGGTTAGTGCTTGATCTTTCAACATTGTGGAAAACCAAAGTTATGGATCACTCAGAATTCACAACCACTCTCATCAAAGCCTTATAAATTGGAGAATGAAACCTTATGGTTGTTGTGACATCAAGTTGATGATCGGCTACTTTGAATAAAGTTTGATGATAGGATAACAAGAATGTTAATGCGTTTAGATGACACATTGAGTGTTCAATGGCTAGAAGAACATAATAACACCCATTTATTGATGTGGTTTGGTGTTTGCAAACTCCCTCTTTTTGTTGTGGTTACTTCTCAAAGAATGCTCTTTGTGATTTGGAGGACATTAGCTAGGTGATCACTTCACAAGCTAGGGAAGTCACTCACTTGAAATGACTTAGGGTTCTATTAAGTTGATTCCCTTTTTGTAAGAGGATCTTTGATCCTATCATAGCCAAAGGCATGAATTGCTACTTGAAAGACCTTTGCTTTTGCCTTGATTTGATTTCTCTCCAAGAATTTAAGACCATTGGCACCAGTCTTCATAAAAATATGAAGAGATTCTCCTCCTTTCACGAGTGGTAATTTAATTCTCACCCTTATGCTAGGGAGAGGTGCAACCATGGGGATTTCTTCGTCCCTAACCACCTTTGCCAAAAGGCTCCCTTTATAGTCCGACTTGTCAATGGGTAGCTTGGTCCTTAGTGATTCCTTTTGCCTTAATATTGTTTTTGTGTATGCCTCTAATTCCTATACTCTTAGAGTAGTGGATTGGAAGGAGATCTTTGATCTTTCTAGTCCCATTATCCTTGTTGGGGATCTTAATATGGTTACTGATACCAATGACATGTTTTTTGAAGAGGGGCTTCCTTGTTCATGGAATTAAAAAAAGGGAGTGGTTTAGAACTATTGGGAGTTAGGAACTTATTGATGTCTCTTCCTCTATGGGGTTCTCTTGGAACAACAAACAAGCTAGTTATAACTATCATGCTTCTAGAATCGATAGATGCTACCTAGATGTTGTTTGTTCCCAATAGCTTTGAAACATTGATTGTGTTGCTAACCATTCTTTCCTCTTGTGCAACCATAGCCCTATTTGGATCGTGCTTAACAAGGAATGCCCCTCCTATAGGCCTAGCTAGACTCATCTTGGCATGTCCTTGCTTAAGATCATGTGTCAACTTGCAAGGAGTTAGCAGTGAGCAATTTAATCATAACCTCCTTAGAGTGCTTTTCCAGAATATTAAGGAATATCTCTCAATGGTTTCCGAGGGGTATTTCTCCCTTTCTTGTTTGGGAGTATTTTGTTAAGGATATCCAAAGATTGCTTACCCACTATAGAGCTAGTAGAAGGAAGAAGGTTTAGGAAGAGATTGAGAAGTTGAACATACCTCATCATCTTTGCTCAAATGACTTGCAAATACTTTTGGAGCTTCAGAATAGGTTGAGGCTTATGGAGTACCTTGCTACCAGTGGAGCTCTTGCAACATTAAGAAAATATTGGCCTCGAAGGATGGATAGACCTATGAAAAAAAAAATTCATAGATTTCATCCCTTTGCTTAAGAAAAAAGTTGGAGAACATGCTACCAATTCTAAGGAGAATTTGCTTGTTGTTTATGATTTCTTTAGTGGTGTTTTATCTAGCACTTCCAAGAGGGGGGAGGACCTATAGAGTGCCAAAGCTACTATTTATCTTAAAAGGAAAAAAACTCTTTCCTCCAACCTAACTAAACTCGTGGACCTAACTAAACTATCTGCCTCAAACAGATTTATAAAGCTATTGACTCCTTTGATTTGTGGGCTTGTTTAGTCAAAAGAAAAATGAATCTTTTTATGTTGGATTAGGTTTTGGGACATTATTACATCCTTATCACTTTATGCATGTTGGAAACCCTCTTGTTTGTAACATGTGGAAGTGTTGGAATGAAGTAAAGGACATATACTCTCTGCCTTATTGTTTCAAACATAATATTTTTATTGTTTTGAAAGATTTCCTATGGACAAGATGGAATAAGACCCAACATCATAATGAACTTTCCATTAAGCATCACAATTGTTTTAATACTCAATTACTCTCTTGGAATGATCTCCAAAAAAAAAGGGAATTGGGTAACTGAGGAATGCCCATATTAATCATTCTTCTTGTTAGAAACAAGTGCCAAAGAGATGCAAAGGGATTGGAGTTGACCTGTGTTAAAAGATATGCATTTCTAGGGCAAACTCAAGTTTTGTTTTTCATAAAATAACTCCATTTGAAGGCTTTTGAACCTTAGGAAAGTCAAAGAACAAAGTTGAAGATGCAACCTTATCCAAAAGGAGGCATTGGAACACCAAAAGTCACTCCAATGAAGAGACAAAGTCACAAGGCAAGTGAAGAGACCAGGAGGGCATGTGAAGAGACATGGAGGACATATGAAGAGTCATAGAAGGCTCTCATGGCTATATAAAGAACATCCAAGCTCATTCAAGGTGTGTGTGGATGCTATGAAGTCGAAGTGCTGCATATATATGTTCCATTGAGCCATATGCACTCATAGATGCTCATATTCTCTTGTATATCTCTCCTACCCTTTCCAAAGGGTGCTTCATTTCTGCAGCAGCCTGTTAGGACTTTATTTTGTCTTTGTAGGAAGCTCGATTATGAGAGTTCTTGAACTTGCTGGAAAGCTTATAAAGCAAGGATTCTATTCCAAAATATTTTTTTGCAAAACTCTTCTTGTACTATGAGATATAGCTATTTCTTTGCCTGCTATTCTGTCCCAAAACCTGCTAGGAAAATTGGGCTGTCTTCTGTGCCTAAAAGGGTTTTTGGATTAGATTCGAGAATTGGGAGATATACTAGTTTTAGTGAGTACTTGTTTGAGGGTAGACAGGTCTTGGGAAGGGTCCAAGCTTCTTATTGTGCATTTGGAGGTGAAATCTTCCAACAACCTGGTCAATGGCTGCACTTTCTTCAACGAGGTGGAGCTCTCTATTATTGCCAAGGACATGTTCCTAAAATTCGAAAGAAATAGGGGCTCCATTTTGACTATTATTCCTAAACTCAGCAAAAAACGGAACGTATGCTAGTATACCCATCAATGGAGGTATATGGTGGCCTACATCTAGGCCTTCCTCTTCCAAATCAAATTCTTTGTTCTTTAGTGGTTTATACATCATCATGGAGGTATAGGGTGGCCTACATCTAGGGCTTCCCCTTCCAATGGATGTATTAGTGAAGGGATATGCCCACATTGTGGGGTCATTGAGGGTTATGAGCATATGTTTATCTCTTGCTAGGTGAGCAAAATATAATGGAAGCTGATTGGTTGTCACCTTCATTTTCTCGATCCTCATCATATTGGACACGAGGAGACACTCGTTTCATATTTGATATTATAAGCACTTTGGCACATCTCGAGAAGTGTAATCCATTGGTTTATATGGCGGGCCAAGAAAACTTGTACTTTTCGATGTTCCACTGCTCTTAGTTCTAATTGGCATCATTGTATCAGCTACATTAAA
The DNA here is from genome assembly GCA_020310875.1 of Ceratopteris richardii. Lineage (NCBI taxonomy): Eukaryota > Viridiplantae > Streptophyta > Polypodiopsida > Polypodiales > Pteridaceae > Ceratopteris > Ceratopteris richardii. The sequence continues at coordinate 54,241,212 of CM035434.1, forward strand.
GTTGTAACAGACTGTGATTTGTGCTATGTCATATTGCTTAATCCCTCAATCGTTGAATTCTATTGCTTGTGGGAGAACTTAGAAGTCTCTCTCTCTCTCTCTCTCTCTCTCTCTCTCTCTCTCTCCCACATGGCGGCGCCGACCGGTGAGCGAGAGGTAGCAGAGAGCTGTGTAGAGTGGGTGAGTATGGAGATGGTGGAAGCATATTGTCGAAGGCTGCATCCTACTAAGCCCGAACTTGCAGGTCGTCGCATCGAAGCAATTGGTTATCAGGTCGGCCTGCAACTTGCTGAAAGGTTTTCCTCGCTTCTTATTCGTCTCAACGGAAGCGTGATTTTCTGAGCACGCGCGCTTCTTTTATAATGAAAGTATGTATGTATAATGTGCGTGTTTGTAGAGAGATAGAGGGAGATTCAAAGGGCGTTACTCTTGAATCTTGATAGTGCAACATTGTCAGAAGTTTTCTTTTCCCAACAGGAGTTTAGAGTGACATAGAGAAGTTCATTTGGAGGAAAATGTCAGGTATTTTCAGGCCAGCAAAAATGCTTTATTTTTTTACACCAGATATGCAGCATTTTCGGCAGTGATTTTACGTAAAGGATTAAGTATTAGATGAGAGTTTCCGTCTTTGTTTCACTCTTCCTATTCATAAATTTACAATCTTTTTGTGAATGGAATATTTTATATGTTCAGCAGACCTTCGTAGTTTGAATTCAGTTGAAACTCGGGTTATACTACATTAGTTCTATAAGGTAGCTATGCTGTATAGTAGAATGCAATCTAATTTTGGGATGATAAAGTTTTGAAATCAAGTAGTTCTTCACGAAAAAAATATGCAGTGTATCTGTAACATAACATAAAGTTCACTTCTATTAAGTCTTAAGAATCTTGTTCAATTGCAGAGACTTGACTATGCAAATTTTGGTAGATTATATGTTGAAGCTTCACTCACTAATTGAGCATGAAGACATGAAGTATATGAAGAAAATTGATGAAGATATAAGTCTTGGACATTCAAAACCATGCCTAGGTGAAGGGACAAACTCACACATGTAACATATAATTAGAAGATGGATCCAAAATAGCTCTAGAAGTTTCAAATTCATGAGTTTGAATAGTAAAAGCATAAGACCCGAATGTATATAAGTCAATTAGAAGCATAAACATGTAGAGTTGAGAATCATTTACTTGAATGTAAGTCCTAAACTTGTGTATAGGAAGTCGGGGTATCGAGGGTGATAGGTTGTTGGGGTATTCAAGGTGATAGGTTGTGAAGGAAAGCTCTACATTGTTACTAGTTAGAGACTATTTTGTGGATATGAGAAGAAGTAAGCCAAATCAAAACACTTTATACACACCTTCCCTAATAGTACATCAATCTTTGTGTAGAAGGAATTGATCCAATTCTTTATGTGTGAAGAGATCAAAGTCATTTTGTAATTGCATGTATAACAGTTGATAGTGACGAGGATTAGGCGCGAGTTTTTCACAAGATTCTTAGAGTCGGATCTCAAAGTACTGTGTGAAGTTTGAAGTTCTTATGAGTGATCGCTCATTTGAAAGCTAGGATCCTCAACTACATTTGATGAAGAGATCTTTGCAACTCGGGACACGAGCTTTGAGAACCAAGCTTAATACTACATGTATGTCAACTCAAAGAAAATTGAAGGCATTTTTTAGACATAGCTTAACTCCTGAGGAGAGATGAAGACATTTATGAGGTAAAGCTTCAATATATTGTTTGGAATCACTCACTTACTTTATGAGACAATGTCTACTAGTCATTGTGGAAAAGAATTATGAGGACTTATAACTGTTTCGAGAGAAGATTGAAGCAAATAAAAATGCACATATTCAGAGAGAGAAAGTGATCACATTTCTTGCATAAAGTGATAAAGATTCTAGAGTTTGAAGTATTGGTGAGCTAATGATGGTTGTAGAGAACTTGCAATATCACATTGTCTTAGTTCGTACGATGTTTCATACATCAACAAGTGGTATTAGACCACAACGGTCTTAAAAGGCACAAAAGGAGTTGCTGACATACAAAGTCTTAGAAACTCTCATTGAGAAACTAAAGTTTGAAGTGTTTGAAATCAAAAGCATCAAAGGATCACTCCGAAATCATTCTAGAATCATATACCCATTGATAAATTTGACATAGATAATTATCTTGCTTGGGTAATGAGAATGGAGGCCTTACTTATGAGTAAGGATCTCGTGGTCTACTTAACATGTGAGGAAGAAAAGCATGTGTTTGAAGATGCTAACTTACCTAAAAGAGAAGATCTAGAAGCTTTAAAGTTATGGGAGAAGAAAGATGCAAGTATAAGGGCATATATCTACAACACAATTATAGATAATGTATTGCCACACATTAGAGGATTGGAAACAGAGGAAGAAATATGGAGTGCTGTAGAAGACTGTTTCCAAAACGCTACTAAAGCTAGGAAAGCTAGCTTATGGTAAGAGTTTACAACATTAAAAAAGTAGAGTCAAAGCATTAGTGAATATGTCACTAAGATGAAAGACTTAGAAGATAGTCTTGGATCTATAGATGAAGACATTGAAGATCATAGATTGATTGTACAATCACTTACAGGTTTGAGAGGAGATGAAAGGTGGAAACCTTTTGTCTTATCAACTGAACTTTCGTTAAATCATTTTGTACCAAATCTAAATCAATTGCTTGGATTGATGTTCACATTTAAGCAAGACTTGAAGTCCGATGGAGATAAAGGAGAAAGCTCTGGCTATGTATGCAAAGAATAAAAAGAAAGGAGATAACAGTAAAGAAAAGGAGGATAAAGAATCGACTTCTCGGGCTAATTATGTCAAAGGAAGAGGCAATGGTAGAGGTAAAGGTAGAGGAAATGGAAGAGGTAGAGGAAATTTGAGTAATAATAAGAAGATGTGCCTTGAGCAATCATTTGGCATATGATTGTTGGCATACTCAACATTGTTCAAATCAAAATCAGAATAACAATGCTAGAGGTAGAGGTGGAAGGTATCAAAATCATTTTCAAAGAGGAAGATGAAGTTAAAGAGAAGGCTATGGTAGAGGTGGAGGAAGAAATTGGGGACATAATCAATCCTACAACACTACCTACTACAATTATGCCAATGATATACAAAATGAGAATCATACAACATTGATGATGAAATCGATTAACACATTAGGGAAAGAAGACCTCAAGGTATTTTACATTGTCTTTGGTTGTTCTAATCATTTATCATGAAATATAGAATTAATGTCAGAATTAGAAGAAGGCATCCCTAGTCATATAGTTGAAACAGGTGATAACACAAAGCACAATGTACATTCAATTGGAAAAGTAAAATGAAGGAGTGAGCAAACCTACTCACAAATGGTTGTATGTTCCCACAATACCTAAGAACCTAATTAGTGTGGGGCAAATATTTGAAAAAGGTTTTCAAGTAAGGTTTACAAATGAAGGAGTTTTTGTGGAAGATCCAAGCAAAGGATACAATCAAATTGTTTTATGGTAAGACGGAAGGCATAATTTTCACTTTGAAAGTGAAAGAGAATATTGGTTAAGCTTTGCTCACACATGATGAAGAAATTAGACTTCTGGCATAAGAGGTTAGGACATTATAATGGAAGAGGAATCAAAGTTATGGTAGCAAATCAATGTGTACTTGGTCTACCTAATGTGGAGAATCAACATATGATCTACAAATGTGAAGCATGCCAAATGAGAAAGGAAGATAGATTACCATTTCAGGAGAAAGGATTCAAGCATGATGGAATACTAGAGCTCATCCATACATATGTATGGGGATCTACAAAAGAAGGATCAATCAGTGGCTCTAGGTATTATGTGCTCTTTGTTGATGATGCTACAAGATGAATAACTCTTTATGTTCTCTATCTAATGTGGAGAATCAACATATGATCTACAAATGTGAAGCCTGCCAAATGAGAAAGGCACATAGATTACCATTTCAAAAGAAAGGTTTCAAGCATGATGGAATACTAGAGCTCATCCATACAGATGTATGGGGACCAACAAAGGAAGGATCAATTAGTGGCTCTAGGTATTATGTTCTCTTTATTGATGATGCTACAAGATGAATCTCTCTTTATGTTTTGAAGGAAACATCAAAAGTATTTGGAGCTTTCAAGCATTTCCATGCACATGCAAAAAGAGTAACAACAAAGTCACGGGGGATGGGGATGTGTTGGGAATTGAACTCACAACCTCCTGGCTAGGAGCATAGTGTGACCGAGAGATTTAAATCGTAAGATTTAAATTGAGTTTTGATTGTTTAAATAATTCAGACCCAAAATAAAAATCAAGATTTTTATCCACTTAGAGAGATTTTTATTTTTATTTTTTTCCATAAAAACGATAGATGTATATACATGTTTGCGTATGTAAAGAGAATATATGATGTCACATGATATATTTGTATGATATATCACTTACGAGAGATGTGTATGTGTTTTATAGAAGGGCCAAGGATGAAAGTCTCTCTCTCGTCCCCCCCAAATGGGCCACATGTGAATGCAAGGCTCAAAGTGAAGGGCCAAAGCTCAAGTGACAAATGGCTGTAGAAACTAAATGTATGGGAAATGACTCTGAGTAGGCTCAAATAATTAAAAAAAAAACCTATGCAACTATTAGGTACATGAACTATGAGTCCAACAAAAAATTGTTCCATATCATATAAATATCGTTCTCAATGATTTAAACAATTTTTATTCCAAGCAAAAAACTGGGATTTGGTCGTACTATGGCTACGAGTATGATGGGCTAACCACTAGCTCCAAAAGCCATGGATGAGGATTACTTCCTAATCCTCTCTCTTAAAGTATGCTTCAACCATCCCCTGCTAGGATTATGTGGCATTCCTTTCCTCTTAGACTGAGCATTGCCCTCAATGCTCACTTATAGTCCCTTCTAACTCTCTTGGACCCACTTTCCATGCATGAGTGCTTCCACCAACCTCAAAATCTAGTGCTTGGACCAAATTTGAACCTATCCCACCCTTTGTGGGTGCCTAAATGTCCATGCGCCTTCATTTAAGGCCAGTTTCACACTCACCAAGGACAAGCGCTTTTTCCAAGTGCCCATCAAATGAGGCGCCTTACCTCCATCAAGCCAAAGTTCCTCAACTAGGCTCTTATACAAATGTTGGGAATTGAACTCACAACCTCCTAGCTAGGAGTATGATGGGCTAACCACTAGCCCCAAAAGCCATGGATGAGGATTGCTTCCTAATCCTCTCTCTTAAGGTATGGTTCAACCATCCCCTGCTAGGATTATGTGACAGGACGGGTATTGGGAAGTTTGATGGATTTATGCTCGAACATGGGTTCAAAAGAAGCCATGCAGATCATTGTTTGTACACTAAAATGAATGAAGATGACAACCCAATCATTCTTGTGCTGGATGATATGCTGCTGGCTGGGCAGAAAAAGAGCACTCTGAATGCTCTTAAACAGCAGCTGAACTCTGCATTCTCAATGAAAGACCTTGGGGAACTTGAGCATATTCTAGGTATGCGAATAAAAAGGGATAAGCAGCAGCATACTTTGCATTTATCCCAAGAAAAGTACATCGAAAAAGTGCTGGACAGATTTAATGTGGCTGATGCTAAGCTTCTTGGAGTGCCATTGCAGCCACATGTTAAGCTTTCCAAGGATGACTGTCCCAAAGATAATGATGCGGCCAATTACATGAAGAGTTTTCCATATGCATCAGGTTGAGGTTCACTTATGTATGCTATGGTCGCCACTTGGCAAGACATTGCTCATGTAGTGGGAGTTGATAGCAGGTCGATGGCTAATCCTGGTAGAGCTCATTGGGAGGCAGTCAAATCGATCTTGAGATATTTGAAAGGGACCAAAGATAAATGCCTATGTTATGGAAAGGGTCCATTGGAGTTAAAAGGATTTTGTGATTTAGACATGGCAGGTGATGTGGACACACACAAGTCCACAAGCGGCTATGTATACACCCATGTAGGTGGAGTTTTTTCATGGTGCTCTAGACTTTAGAGGATAGTTGCACTATGTACTACAGAGGCTGAATATATTTCAGCCATTGGCTTCCAAAGAAGCCATTTGGTTAGCGTGCTTGTGCAGTGAGTTTGGGATGCCTAAAAAGGCCCCTCTTCTTGGATGCCATAGCCAGAGTGCCATGTGTTTGGCAAAGAATGCCATGTTTCATGCTCACACAAAGCATATTGATGTGAGATACCACTTCATCACAGAGGTGTTAGAGGATGGCCGGATCACTTTGATCAAGGTCAATACTTCACAGAATCCTGCATATGCTCTCATGAAGTGTCTACCCAAGGCACAACATCAACTATGTATACAGATGGTGGGAGTTACTTAGCTTAAAGGAGCCTCCTTGGTCCTTTAAGTGGGAGGTTGTTGGGGATAAAGGCCCCAAGGACTCTCCTTTTGTATATTTTGACCCTTCCATATGAAAGCCCTCTTTGAGAGTTTTTTAGACATATTTTTGTCATATTTTTGGACCTCAAATTGGGGAGTTATAGGCATTTACAATATTTTTATGATTTTTGGATGAACATGTCCAAATGACCTAAAAGTCACTTATCAATAAGACTTGGTCCCAAATCTCTCATAACTTGATTGGGACTTCTTCAACTTCAGCTTCTCCATCTTCTTCTCCAAATTTTTGCGCAAGTGTCTCTCTCTACTTTTTCTCTCCTCACACAAAAGCCCACTCCTTTGGCGTTTGGAGCAATCGAGCACACCACGACATAGGTCTCTGTGGCCTCTTTAGTATATGAAGAAAATTGATGAAGATATAAGTGAAGAAAGGAAGAGCAAAAAGACTATGAAGCTTGGACATTTAAAACCATGCCTATGTGAAGGGAAAAATCACACACGACATACAATTAGAAGATGGTTCTAGAATAATTCTAAAAGATTTAAATTCACGAGTTTGAGTAGTAAAAGCATAAGACCCGAATGTATATAACTCAATTAGAAGCATAAACATGTAGAGTTGAGAATCATTTACCTGAATAATAAAGAACATGTATTTATTTACACTATGGAACCCACTCAATTGGTCTAGCTTGACGAAGAAGTTATGTATAGGCTGTTGGGATAATGAGGGTGATAGGTTGTGAAGGAAAGATCTTCACCGTTAGAGACTTTTCTGTGGTTATGAGTAGAAGGAAGCCAAACCACTTTGTACATACCTTTCCTAATAGTAAATCAATCTTTGTGTAGAAGGCATTGATCCAATTCTTAATGTGTGAAGAGATCAAAGTTATTTTGTAACTGTATGTGTAACAATTGACAGTTACGAGGATTAGGCACAAGTTTTTCATAAACTTCTTAGAGTCAGATCTCAAAGTATTGTGTAAAGTTTTTTATGAGTGATAGCTCATTTGAAAGCTTGGATCCTCAACTACATTTGGTCAAAAGAACTTTGCAAAAGAGGATGCGAGCTCAGGGAACCAAGCTTAATACTACATGTATGTCAACTCAAAGAAAATTGAAGGCATTTTTCAGACATAACTTAACTCCTGAGCAGAAATGAAGACATTTATGAGGTAAAGCTTGTTTGGAATCACTCGCTTACTTTATGAGACAATGTCTACTAGTCATTGTGCAAAAGAATTATGAGGATTCATAACTAATTTGAGAGAAGATTGAAGCAAATAAAAAGGCGCGTATTTAGAGAGTAATTGATCACATTTCTTGCATAAAGTGACAAAGATTCCGGAGTTTGAAGTATTGCTGAGCTAATGATGGTTATAGAGGACTTGTAATATCACATTGGCTTAGTTCTTGTGATGTTTCATACATCAACATTATAGATAGCTAGTAATATCTTTCATTTATGTAGAAGAGGCCATTGAGGCCATGATTCTTGTACTCCTACTTCAAGGGGAGTTTTTCCTTAGGGAAATATACCATGTGACATATCTCTATGCATGTATACTACTTGACAATAAAGCCATAAAGATGAAAAAAGTACACAAATGAGAAAAGCTCAATTTGTTAAGACTTAGAATGATTACAATAAGTCAAAAGAATCCAAATGAGAGAGAATAGAACTTGGCTACAAAAATCAACCGTAGGAAGTATCTGAAATAACAATGTACTCTCTACAAGGGAAATGCTATAGACTCCAATTGAGATACACTAGCCAAGGCTACTCAATCACTCTGTCATGCGAACGACCACAAAATTGAGAAGCCAACACTCTCTATAGTCACCACAGAGTTGCCTAGACACATAGTGGGCAAGTTGCAACAGATAGAAGAGGGCAGCCAAGAGAGAGCTCCAACTAGTAGAGAACAACGCAACAATGTGATGAGAATAGAGATAAAAAAAAGTAGGATCAGAGATGATAGATGATAAAATGAGTGCCAAGCTTCTTCTTATATAGGCTCCAGTGGCCAAGAGGAGTGACCTTGTCGAGTCGACGCCTTTACTATCGCACATGCCCAACTGAGAAGACGGGTGGAGTGGGCTAATTTTGGCACTATAAGCAAACCGCCTTCAAGTCCTTCAATTAAATCTTTTGACACCACTAGAGCCTTGCGGTGGTCTTCCCTGCATTGATTCACACTTTAACCATTTACTATCAAGTCTAGAAAAATTTACTTCACGTCGCATCACATGAGAGATCATATTGTCGCCTAAGGTAGCCATTCCAAAAATAGGTGGAGGTGGTGGCCAGTTTTGGCCATGTCAACAAGAGATGGAGGTAGAGCTCAATTTCGGGAATATGACACTTTTGGGCCACCCGAGTCTTTAGACCTTATCATTATTCATTTTTTACTTTGCAATGAATGTAACACTTTCCAGAAGAGTAGAATCTCCATAGCTTGATGATTTTTCACCTAGATCCTTCAAATTGTACCCATGCCCTTTACAACAACATTACCTCGTGCCTGTGTGATTATGCCCTTAATGCTTCCAATTCTCTTACCATTATAGGGGAAAGCATGCCATGAGAGGTGAGTAGCTTGTGTAGATGAATTTGCTTTGTAAAGTACCCTATGGAGTGAAGTAGGACTGCAATTGCCCTATGCTACGTGATGGAAGTCGCCCTCTCTGTGGTACAAATAAGGTCGCCCTGAAGCTGGATGTATAATTAAGTCTCCTTGGGAGAGCTCACCTTAGAGGAGGTGTACTATGGTAGAGGGTTGACTAGAGGAGTCATATGGAGGTCGCCTTAATGCAAGAAGATGGCAAGGAAGTCGCCTGAAGATTAGGGCGACCAAGTGCCAACTTGTGCAACCAACCATAATGATGCCCAATCGATGAATGTAGGCCTGGGGATGGGGCGAGTGCAGGCCCAAATTTCATGTTGTATTTTATTATTGGGGAGAGTGTAGGCCGATTGCATTCTAGGACAAGTGTAGGCCGAATTTCCATGTTGGTGGAGTCAATCCCAAATTCCATGTTGACAAGAGTAGATCTTTAGCGCGTTTCCTTTTCTCCCCATGATAAGAGATCCTTACAAGCTTCGGCCTCAATGCCTTTTGATTCCTTTTGAGTTTCAACTTGATGGCTTCACAACTAGTATCATATCCCAAGAAGGATATCAACTTTGTTTCCTTGAGACCTTGAATCTTAAAAGAGGCAAGCCTTGGGTGAGGGTCATATCTTAGGTGTGTTTGAGTCTCAAAAGGTAGCTGGTTGAAAAGGAGGCTCCTAAAGTGGTTGGAGATGGGGCAAGTCTCGAGGAAGAAGTTGCTATCATATATTTTAAGTTACAAGAAGGAGAACGTTTTGCAACTTAGTAACTTGCATTTACAAGTTGTAAATCATAGCTTCAGTAATCGCATCTTTCTCCATCTTTTGGGAGCTTGCACACCACTTTATTGGAGAAAGAGAAGAAGCTTGTCAAGTTGCATGCAAGGCCATAAAAAAATTATGGGATAGGAATGGACTATCATTGCATGTGGGTGGATGGATTGGAGTGGTGGCTTATTCTTGTGGGAGATGCACGTCATTTCATCACATGATACATTGGAGACAGGAAAGTCAGATGATGTACTTGCTATAGAGTAAGTACCATAGAGATTGTGGGGCCGTCAAATGTTGTTTGCATTGTAGCATATGGGGAGGCTCCAAATAGAGCGGAAGGTGCAATTTTTGAAAATTTATATCCTCGCATCATTGTTTGTTTTGCATGTCTAATTGTTTAATATACTCAAAGACATTGGGAATTTGGATTGGATTTTGCTCTCAATCAATGAGGCAAATTCATTGGTTGGTTTCATCAACACCCATACTCGTTTGAAGAATGATTTTAGCAAAAGATCTACTCGTGCTTTGCTCAAGTACTCAGACAAAAGGTTTGTATATAACTTCACTATGTTACACTGAGTAGTGAAATGTAGTGGTGTCTCGAGAGGGCTCTTATTGAGCGATAAATTTGCAAGGACTTTAGAGGCTTCTATTGATAGGAAGGTAATTTAGAAGATTAGCTATTTAGAAGATAAGCTATTTAGAAGCTTAAGTATTTAGAAGATTAGCTCAGGATGCAGCATGGTGAGAGAACATTTCTCACATTCTGGATATTGTTCATCCATTTGTGCACTTATTGAAAATTGTGGATTCCGTAGAGCCATGCATTGGTAAAGTGTATGAAGCTATGGATTGAACAATTGAGTCACTAAAAACGTTGGTGGAAGAGAATGATAGGTATGAAGAAATTTGAGCTATTTGTGTTAGCAAGTGGAATGCATACTACTCCCTACGTCATGGAGCAGCATACACGTTGAATTCAGAATTTCAAGCAGTGCACATGGAAGAGAAAGAAGCAAGTGTATCCCAAGCTTGCCTTGAAGTAGTGCATGACCAGAGGTGTGCAACAATATGCCGCTTCACAGAAAGGGCAATCAATGCATGAGCTTGAGCATCCTTTCCATCCCATCTAAGTTGCTCTTGCGTAGGTGGAGAAGATCTTGAATCTATGACAATAGGTTGTGTAGTAGGAGAACCTCTGTTTGCTGTTGACATCTGCCACTATGTTCCATAGTTGTTTTACACAAGAAAATGCTTCATCATGTAAGACCACGTTGGATACTTGGTCCAATCTAGTTTATCTCGAGTTTGAAGATGTAAAACAAGTCATTGTTGCATGTCATTGCACCAAAGAACTCAAAAGGAGTGGGATATGAACTTCAACAAAGCTGAAATGCAAGCTGAAATGGAGCTCACAAACTATAACTCCGATGATGAATCTGACTGCACGAATGACTTCGAAAAGGGGGGGTAAACACTTGGTGGAAATGATCTCGGAGTGAAGAACTTTGTACTTTTATGCCCAGAAACTGATTTGCATTGTTGAAAGTGTGCGGCGATGACACAAAGAATACAACAGGTTTAGAAGGAGTTTATCTTTCTCTGATACCATTGTTGGGTGTGTGAGTGAGTGAGGAAGCACGAATAGAAGTACACATGAGCGAAGATAGAGATGGAAGCACAGAGACGTGATGGCTGGAAGAGCTCTCCATAGATAGATATCAATAGTATAAGAATAAATTAAGTGAGAGCTATAAGTGGATCCCTAAGTACAATGTACCATCTCATATGAGTATCATATTAATGTGGTTACATGAGGGAAAAACCTTTAGTCAACATTAGAGTAAAAAATGCCTTTGTATATGGAAAGAATTCACATCAAAGCTACTTGAGGGACACATAAATGTAACAAAGAGAACATATGAGAAGAGTTGGAAATTGTAGGCATCAGACTTTGTGTGAAGAGTAGTTGTACTTTTTATGTTTCTGCTTATGAACTCTAAGCTCCAGAAATAATTTGAAAAAGTAAAACCATAAGCATGAGATGGATGCATGTGGGGGATTGGGGGGAGGGTGTGTTTGATAGAGACGTGGAGTTGAGAGAAATGTAAGCACAAAGTAGAGCACTAGTTTCCAAATCCTACAAGTGTAATTTGTGGATTATACACTTAAATTTTATTGATTTTGTCACTTCAGTCACTTTGGCTACATATCTTAGACTTTAATGTGAACATTTCGACACTTGGTTATCGGTGGAAGACAATGGATAAACTATATTTATACAGATGAATGGATGAATCAATGGCACACATATATGCCTTGAGAGTCTCCCACGGGATATGTTGTCCATTCTGTCTTCATTCCAGGCACTTTATATGATGTCCATTTTCTACCAAATCGGGATTGGACTCGAAGAATTAAACTTCTTACATCAGAAAAAAATCAGTGGATTTGGACCCTTCGACCATTAATTTTTCAACCACGTGAGCTTGTTCAACCTTGTTGAGGTACAATAATGCACTTTCCAATTTCACTTCATCTAGTTGCAAGAAGTTGGGCATTTACTCATCGGTTGGATGATGGATTTTTTCCAATTGTCTTTACCTACTCAAGTAGTGCTTTTGTTGTCCTATGGTCTCTGTCAAGCAGGGGTCCTGAACTTCTATTTGTGCTGGATCTTTAGGCAATTGAATTTGCAGTTATAGTGTGCAGAAGTGCCAGGTTTTACCCTCACAATCATTGCAAAACTTCTGACATTTCAGATTTCCACAATGAACATTTGCTAGGATATATGCTGCAGGCAACGAAAATCATGGTCCAGGTGGAAGATATTTCAACCTAAGAGAATTTCCTGCAGTGAATGGTGACTGTGATCTAATCCCACAAAGAAGGAAAAAAATTCTGGTTCCTTCCTTTTCCCACTCCCACCAGAAAAATGTAATATCCTTGTAACTGAAGCTCATAGATATGATGGTAGATTTAAAGATCACATGGTTGCAAAAGTGAAAGAAACAGAACTAGAACACTCAATGGAAAGACAGGAACTTGATGTTCTGTTTGAAACTGTGACACAATGGGTTCTAGGTCTGTTTTTAATGCAATTGTCTAATGGCAGGGTTTTAACTTATTATGTTTTTGAGTTTTTGTATTTAATGTATATATATACTTTGTTTCTGAATACAGGTACACAAAGGAGCGGCCAAGGTTTACCGACCATTTGGAAGCAATCAAATTTATTTGCAAAGATTTCTGGGTTGAAATATTCAAGAAGCAAGTGGATAACTTGAAAACAAATCATAGGGTATGTTATATACTGATCATAGATGATAGACCTTTTTATTAAAGATTCAGAAATGGTTCATTTTTTTCCTTCTGGATAGGGTGTATTTGTGCTGCAAGATAATCAGTTTCGTTGGTTGACACACATATCTTTGGATTCTCCTCTGTACAATGGAGACAGAGTTACTCTTGAGACTTCTCTTTCAAATAATGCTGTAATGGCTGCTAGAGCTGCTGGTCAATATTTATATTTCCCATGTGGGCTGATACGCGGTGCATTGACCAATCTTGGAGTCCCTTGCGATGTGTCTGCTGAAGTTGCAAATCTTCCTGCCTGTAAGATCCGTTTCCCGTTCTGTCAGATCTTTAGGACTAGATAAGTTTGTTTGTGAAAGAACTTTTCATTATGCTGAGTTTGCAAATCCATTCAGGTTGTTTATCACAAAGTATGAATGATAACCTATCTTCTACTCCACACATGTTTTATTTCATGATCAAATCTTTTGCTCGAGGCTTTTGCAATGCTAATCCTAATTGTGCAGTCCAGTAAAATCTCAGGGAAGAATGAAGAGGTAATGCTGGCATTCAGTTGACATGGGATGCAATTTACTAGATAGCAGCAACATGAGAACTTGTGTCAGGCTTTAGCTTGCAAAATGATGATAATCTTCTCCTTTGATGAGCAAGATAGGTTATCAATATTAATATTATTGTTCTTGTTGTTGTTGATGCAGAAAAGTGAAGGAGTAAGACAATGATGGCCACAAGTGTATGTATATTGCTTCCATGTAATGTACAAGTGATTTGAAGTCTTTATATAGACTCTTGAAGTGCTCTCCGACTTCAACAAGTGGATTTTGAATTCAAATGAAGGCAGTAAAAGGTTGTTGGAAGGAATCAATTCACTTTCCTACAATCTAGGAAAAGTGAAGATCTAGTTTGATCTACTTTTAGGTGATTGATTACAACTCAACCACCATAAATCCGTGGAATTTTGGAAAATCTTTCAAAAAAATACAATAAATGAGCATAGTAAAAGACCGCTCCAACGGATATCATAAAAAATCTTTCAAAAAAATACAATAAATGAGCATAAGTAAAAGAAGTCTCCAATGGACTTTCGACGTAATCCAAGCGAAAGCTTTTGATGTAGATCAAATCCACCTCAAGCATAGTGTAAGCTTGATGTTCCAACAATAGAGACATAAATGAAATAGAGACATGAGAGAGAATAGACAAAATCATACAAAAATGAAGAAGCAAAGCTCCACATATATGTCATATATTCCAAAATATGAAGTATATGAATGTTACAAAGAAGCATAAAAATATGCATGAATATGCCATTGCTGTTGCCTTTCTTCATAACCTCACAATCTCCATGAGATGAAGATGATCTCTTGCATATGTAGATAAGCTTTAAGACTTTGTCTTGAAAAATATGGTTGAAATACAAGACCTATAGGCTGCGGCCCTCCTTTGAAGAAGAAGAAAAACCCTAATTTCGACTCCTCCAAGGTGAAGCCAGATTGCTACACTACTCCAAGTCCTTCAAGTTCTCGAAGAGTGCACTACAATCTCCAAATAAGCTCCTTTTTCTTGTGTGTGTGAGAGAGAGCACACCTTCCATAAGTGTGTGTGTATGGCTTACCTCTAGAGTTGATGTATTCAAGAACATAGCACGTGGGTTTTTGTAGTTGTGGAGGGTCATCAACCTTTTGTAGAAGCTCCCATGAGAAACAAAGGTAAAAGCCAAGTATAAAGCACCTCAATCTTTGTGCAAGTAGTTGATGAAGCCTATTGAGTTGGCAATTGTGGTGGTGTTTTATTTTTGAGGGTGCAAGCATAAGTACAATGAGATATTTAAAAACGAGATTTAAATCATAGAAGTTTACAAAATCCCAAAAAAAATTGTGTTTTTTATTCACTTTGAGAGATTTTTATTTATGGAGACATAAAACTCAACCTAATAGTATTGTGTACACTTAGCATTATGAAAACTATTTCTCATTGTGTCTCTTGAGTCCCGAGTCCTAATGTTTATAATGCACATTGAATATACATTCCAACATTACTGAAACATTCTTAAAGTTCAAACTTAAAACTCACATCTAAACCACACTACTTCCAAATTTCAGCTTTTAGCATTCAATTACATGAGTGATCAATCATAATTGTTCATGCAAATTGTAGAGACTATAAAGCAAGTGGCAAGGGTTAGCTAATGTCAAGTTAAGCTTGAAGCAAGGGGTAAATAGTGAAGGCTGAAGCAAAGGGGGAAATAGTGAAGGCTGAAGGAAGGGGGACTGCTCTTAGAGCTCTACTACAAATGCATAAAGGCAATGAGAGCACTGACTCAAAGTGCCTAAGGCAAGCACTCAAGCTCTCAAGGGCAAGGATGCAAGGAGCACACATGGAAGTCGTGCTAAAACAAGGCAGAAAAAAGTGCATTGAAACCTACAAGTGATATACTTAAAGCGTCTTGAAAAAAATCAGGAAAAAACCTTTATAAAAATCGTTTAAAACGTTTTAACAATTTTTATTTCAAAAATCGTTGATTTTTTTGTATATGAGTGCAAGGATTTATTCAATGTATGTGGCGATTTCGGAGTCATGGACATTTTTAAAGTCACTTCATTATTGTTGTCGACTTTTAGGCGAAAAATTAGGGTTTCAAATTTTGGGCTGATTAGAGGGTTTTTCATGTGTGTTGTATTATGTATATGATCGGATTGCTTTCTTCACGTACTTTATGAATATGCGATTCATTTCTAAAAGTCCTAAATGTTATTTTTAACCATTTTTATGACCTAACCCTAATTTTGTCCTATAATACAAACTGATAAAAATATTCATGAATATAAACAATTATTGGAGAAGTCTAATCTAAAATATATATAATTAGGATTTGAAATGTTCATTTCTTGACAATAAATTCATGAGTAGAGGTTGATTCTCATGGGGGGATTCGACCTACATATTCATGGTATCTCACCTACATGGTTGGCCATATGGGTTGAGTAGGTCTTATGGAGCTTGAATCCTTGGTCTCATGGAATACGATTGAAGACTTTTCGACTATGCTACCCACACTTGACTTTGCATACATACTATAATTTCAAATGTATAGTATTACCTAATGCTAGGACAAAAAACCCTAGGCTCCTTCCTCTTCGTGTATTGTAGTCTCTATGTATGATGCACAATGTACTGTACCCTTCTAAAAGGCTCTTGTGAAGGGCTTAGCACATTTTTTAATCTAGTTCTAATGTAATTTTGGTGGTTAGTAAAGGTTTATTGGCCTTCCTTTTGTACATGTATAAATTAATAAAATGCCGTCTTTATCCTAAGGTGAGAACTTCATGCTATGGATATGTTGCTAAAGGAGCATAGCACAATACATCACTATTTAGGTAGGAGTGCTAAGTGGGAAAGCATGAATGGAAATAGTTCTACACAAAATAGACATACTTATACTTATAAGGGTCACACGTAGGGGGTAAAGGTCCAAATGTTAGGCATCTATGTGTGTATATTGCTCTATGATTCATTTTTACAAAGAGACATTTAGGCCTTGTTCTCTGCAAAAGGATGGTATCAGAGCCACTTTCCTTGGGCTCTAACCTCATAAGAAGGGAATAGAAGGAGAGAGCCCCCCTTTCCTGCCCCCTCCCTAAGCCCTCCCCCCTTATCTCCCTCTAGCCCCCTCCCCCTCCAACCACGCTCATGATGCTTCCAGGAGACTAGAGAGGGCCTAAAGAGAGAGAGAAAAGTAGGGATCGAGTGCCTCATAGAGGATGGACACAGGTGAGTTGCATGCACACAACTTTCTCTAGGATTTTTTATGATATCATGTTTCGCTCCTTCTAGATGCACGATGATGGCGTAGGGACATTGGGTATACATCACTAAGAGTGAACGAGATTACTAGCTCACTTAAACAACAAACTAACAAGAGATATTAAAAGGGGTTGATTTCTCACTCCACTAACGTTCTCCATTGACATCTCATTTCCAATCTATACACTCATAACAAGTAGAGAAGCTTCTTAAATATTTCAACCAAGTTCCTTGAAGAGAGATCGATGTAAGGTGCACAACAAGGATACAATTGCCTCGAAAGATTCTTACATCTAGCAACGAGCACGCGAGAAACATAGAAAAATCTAGAGCGCACCATCATTTTGTTTTTTTTTTGGGGTTAGAAAAGGCTTAGAGACATGTTGGAATTTGGGGCCCCAGGATCTTTCAATACTAACAACCTTTGAGCATACACACTTAATTATACAAGATGATAAGTGAGAGATAGAAAGAAACTTGAGACAAGAAAAAGTAACGTAAGCAAATTGCTTACTCACTAATGTAGATGGCCGAATTACAAAATGGGAGTACTACTCAGCCATATGATGGTGCACTCACTAGATGGAAGAATAGACAAGAAGATGATGAAATACAAAATTCAGATTATGCTGTTATAATCTGAGTATGTGTGAAGCATATGAGCAACGGAGTGAACCTAACCTCTCAAGATAGGGCAACAAATCTGAAAATCAGCAAACCTTAATTCTGAAATTAGGGTTCAGAAACCCTAAAACAGAATATAGGATTAACTTACAAAAGATAGCTGCTCCAAACTTGTAGAAGACTCCTTGCTCCAAGAGTCTCTTCTTCACCTCTCCTTAGCCTCCAAAGCTTCAGAACTCCAAAATTGACACTATGGCAGCATCAACTCAAGAAGTGACTCCTCCTTGATGATCAAAAGTATTGCCTACACCTTGTTTATGTAGCTTTGGCCTCCAAACAAAAAATCTGCGATGAAAATATGCGAAAAAGCTGATCGTAGAGTTTTTTTAATGCTATCGTTGTTTTTGCTTTTTTAAAAATCGCTATCATTATTTTTGAGTAGCTTTAAATTTTATCGCTAAAATTTGTTGCGTTTGCCATCTATTTCTAACCTAATCTACTTCTAACCTAACCTAGCTTTTCATGTTTTGTACATCAAGAATCTCAGAAATATATATACTATCATTTTAGGGAAGAAACTAGGGTTTGAGTTTTGTCCTAATTCTGACCTCTGATGACAGAATGATGCATATCACTAGATAGCTCTCATGAAACTCTATCTATCTAGCCTAAAAAAGTTTTACTCAAAATGTACAAAAAAATGGCTAAGTCCTAATTAGGATTGCTGGAGATGGACCATATGTACATTGATTTCCAACAACCCTTCTTCAATGTCATATTGGTACAAGCTTCAGTAACCTGCACATCTTCTCATGACTATCTCTAGTCAATGCTTTGGTAAATATATCTGCAACATTCTTACTAGAAGGAACATAAACCAGCTCAATGTGCTTCTTTGCTATCTGTTCTCGAATATAGTGGTAGTGAACCTCTATATGTTTTGTCCTTGCATGATGCACTGGATTCTTTGCTATAGCTATTGCACTCTGGCTATTTGAAAATATCTGAATGGGTTCATGTACTCTTACATCTAGATAATGAAAATCTTTTGCAACCAAACTGACTCCAAAGTAGCTGTAAATGCTTCACGATATTCAACTTCACATGATGAAGTTGCAATGGTGGGTTGTCTCTTCGAAAGCCATGAGATAAGACAATCTCCGGGATAAAAACAAAAACCACTAGTACTTCTTCTAGTGTCTCTATCTCTTGCCCAATCAGAATCTGAAAATCCTTTTAGTAATAAATGTGTAGATTTCAAGAATACCATAGCATAATTTGAAGTCCCCTTCAAATATCTGAAGATCCGCTTTACTGCTTTCCAATGTAACTTTGTCGGATTATGCATGAACCTTGATACTTGAGGAATTGCAAACTGTATATCTGGACGTGTGTTACAAAGATATATCAAGCACCGAACTGCTTGACAATATAACGTAGCATGAAATGATTCTTCACCTGCTACTATTTGTAAATACGTATTCTGATCCATAGGTGTTTGCATAGGTTTAGCTTCAGTCATCTGAAACCTTTCTAATAGTTTCTCAATGTACTTTTGCTGTGTCATATAGATACACTCATCTTTAAAGAGAAACTGAATCCCAAGATAATAATGCAAAATTCCTAAATCATTTACATCAAATGTCTGTTTCAATTGTTCTTTGAACATCTGCAAATCTTCATCTCTGGGACCTGTGACTATAATATCATCCATATAAATGATTGCTATAATCATCAAACCTATTTCAGCTTTGACATAAAGAGTTGGAGCTTCATCTGAGTTATGGAATCCAATGGATAAAAGATATGTGTGTATCTTTTCATACCATGCTCTAGGTGCCTGTTTCAATCCATACAAAGCCTTTATAAGCTTACATACTAAGTGTTCTTTACTATCTCTTCAAAACCTTGTGGCTGCTGAATATATACATCTTCGTGTAAATCTTCATTTAGAAAAGCGGTCTTTATGTCAAGTTGATATACATTGCAAACAAAATATGTTGCGAAAGCAAGTATTGATCTAATAACTGTCATCCTAGAGGTAGGAGCAAATATCTCATCATAATCAATACCTTTTTGTTGTGCATATCCTTTGAAAACTAATTTGGCTTTGTACCTATAAATAGTACCATTTGCTTTCCGTTTGATTTTGAAGATCCACTGCTTTCTTTCCCTCTAGTAACTTACATAGCTGCCAAGTTTGATTCTTATGAATAGAATCAATCTCTTCTTGCATAACTTTTTTCCAAATAGGAATGTTAAGTGCATCTTTAACACATGCAGGTTCACCTTCAACTGTTGTGAGTGCAAAAATATCATGAATCTCAAAGTCTTCTACAAAACTTACATGATCTTTTTGTTGTTGTTGTCTAGTCTGACTCCGTGTTCTTCCTGTAAAAGTCTTTATACCATTATCTTTCCATGTCTGATATAACCAAGTAGGTCTATCCTTAAATAGTGGTGATACTCTTTTTGACTCTTCAGTTTCCACTGGTTCTGGAATGTGTCCCTTTGAGGTACTAGGACTTTTTGGAACTCTAGTACTTTCTTCCATTTTTGGAACTAAAGTCTCGTGTGGAACTGACTCTGTAGAAGGTTGTGAAATTCCTCTTCAATCCTAGGAATTTTAGCTCCCTCCTGATATGGCTGAACATGTACATCCAAATTCCGTCTAAAAAATCCATAGTCATTTTCACTAATGAACTCTAGAATCTCTGCTTCTTTATCATATATCTTATTTTCAGCAATATATGCGTTGCGTGAAAGGATAACTTCACCTGTCTTTGGAACATAAAACTTGTATCCTTTACTTTCAACAGGATATCCAATAAAAATAGTTTTCCTTGCTTTTATATCTAGTTTGCCATGATCCTTTTTCTCAATATGAACATAAGATAATGATCCAAATACTTTGAAATAGCTCACATTAGGTTTTCTTCCATAATATGCTTCATAAGGTGTAATTACCTTTAAAGCTTTTGTAGAAGACTTGTTCAAAATGTGATTTGCTGTATGTACTGCATCAAACCAGAATTTTGATGAAAAATTCTTGGATGCTATCATGCTCCGCATCATCTTGACAAGTACTCTATTCCTTCTTTTTGCAACACCATTTTGTTGAGGAGTGTAAGCAATAGTAAGGTATCGAGTAATACCTTTTTCTTCAAGAAATGTCTGAAACTCATTTGATAAGTATTCTCCACCTCTATCACTTCTGAGAATCTGGATAGTTGAGTGACTTTCATTTTTAACCATAGCTACAAATTTCTTGAACATTGGAAAGACTTCTGACTTCAACTTAAGATCATAGATCCATGAATATCTCGTAAAATCATCTACATATAAAACAAAATACCTAAAACCTTGAATAGAGTTTAGGTCCATTCACATCTGAATGTATTATCTGCAATTTCCTGGTAGCTGTAATATGACCATGCTTCTTGAAATGTAGTTTATGCATTTTTACCTTCAAGACATCCTTCACATATATCTGAATCATCCGGTAGCTTGAATGAGGGTAAACTCTAAAACCATACCTCTATCTTTGATACTCTTGAGAGCTCCAAAACTAATATGTCCAAATCTTTCATGCCATAATTTCATATCTTCCACCGGTGACGAAGATTTGACAACATATGCTTGACTGATTTTTGACAAAATAAAAATCCCTCCTTTGTGCTCACCTTGCAAAATACACTTCTCTTCTTTTGTGACAAAATCTTACAAAGATCTCTTTCAAATACAACTTTATAACCATCACCTAAAAATGCAGATATAGATAGCGGATTCTTCTTGATATTAGGTACATATAAAACATCTGAAATCTGAAAATTACCACCATCTCTTGACTTTAGGGTTACTGTACCTATTCCTACAACATCCAAATCATTGCCATATGCAATAGTAACTCTTCTACCTGAAGAATAGGAAAGAGAAGAAAATACTTCTCTGCATCCTGTCATATGCTTTGTAGCACCTGAATCAAATATCCAAGGATCTGCCAAAGAACTTGTAAAGCTTTCTCATCAAAAGAGACTTCCTCATTGACGATACATGCATAAGAATCACCTTGAGATTTTCCTTTTTTATCATCTTCTGCAACATTATCTTCTGCAACATTACCTGATGCCTTTTTCTTTTCTGCTTCAATCCTTTTTTGACAAACTCTCATAAAATGTCCAGCTTTCTTGCAATAGTGACATAATGCTTCCTTCTTCTTTGAAGACTTTTCTTTAGTTGTAGACTGTAGTAGAAACAGAATCTGAAGTAGAAGGTGAAAGGGACTTACTTTCCTTCTTGGATTGTTTCTCCTTCTTATCCTTCTTCTTCTTTTTATCCTTTGATGAAGATAAAAAGTGCTTCTTCATTCTCTTCCATACCCTTTAACTGATCTTCATTCTGAAGTAGCAAGAATTGTAATTCTTCAAATGTAATCTCTCTTTCTCTTGTTATAAGAGTAAGAGTTGTAATAAAAGAGCGATATGAGATAGCAAGTGAATTAATCAGCGTATTTACCATTTCTTCATCAGATATTTCAACTCCTACATTTAGAAGTTGATCTCTCAAGTCAATGAGCTTTGTAATGTGGGTTTGAATTGACTCACCAACCTTCATCCTTGTGTTTGCTAGTTGTCTCCTCAAGTGGGCTTTCTTAGCAGGATTTCTGCACTGAAAAAGATTCTCAAGCTTTAACCAAGCTTGTTTAGAACTTCTGCAAGATCTGATTTGTGGTAGAATATGCTTTTCAACACTCATTGCTATGAATTGTTGGAAATTAGGTAGGCCCATAACTAATTCCATAGGTCCCACAAGTCCAGGATCTACAACACAGATTCCAGTATCTTCCAATATTGACAGACATGAGCATACATCATTTAATCATACAATGATGAGACAAAGATAGAGAGAGATTAGACAACATGTTCAAAGTGTTACGTAAGCCACTGCTTACTCACACCATCATATATACAAATGTTACGTAAGCCATTGCTTACTCACACCATCATATATACAAATGTCAATGTACAATGTGGGAGTCAAAATCTCAACCACTCTATGTGAATAG
Source organism: Ceratopteris richardii (assembly GCA_020310875.1). NCBI lineage: Eukaryota > Viridiplantae > Streptophyta > Polypodiopsida > Polypodiales > Pteridaceae > Ceratopteris > Ceratopteris richardii. The sequence continues at coordinate 54,263,798 of CM035434.1, forward strand.
AAATAGATGGAAGAGTGTATGTACAAAATTTACTAGAATATTGAGATGTAGGGACAGAAATCTGAATATATATGAGATGTAGGAATTGATAGGTTGTAGAAGAGTGAATATGAGTGAAAAAGATTAATTTGAAATTGATATTCAGTAAACTCTAATCTGAATTAGGCTATGGAAGACCCTAAATCAGATGTGTGTGATAAATAAAATACTTATGGAATTAGCATAGAATGCTAACATGTTGCTGACAGAAATCCTCATACTCATATGGAAAACACCTTCTCTAACACCTCATCTGATGCATGTAGCATGCATGTACTGATTCTCCTTTGTGGATGCCACTACCTCCATGTATGCCGAATAGGACTCCTCCAGATATGGATGCCACTGCCTCTTGATCCAAACCACCAAGCTGCTGATAGGTAAGTCTTCTCCACAAACAAGAGTGTGAGCACATTCTTCTCCAAGAAGAACTCCATGGCTGCTCCTCAACATAGCTCCATAGCGGCTCCTAAAGTGCACCATGGCTGCCCCATGAGTGCTACAACACATCCATCGCCAAAATTCAGCCCCAACGATGGTATTGGATGATCTAACAAGTGACCAAAGACTCTCTTATATAGCCTCCAAACTTCTAGCGATCAAAAAAGCTGAATGTCAAAAAATAAAGCTATCGCTTTATTTTTATGTGTAATCGTTGATTTTACTTGAAAAGTTGCTTTATTTTATAAATCGCTGTAAAGTGCTTTTGACTTAGCTTTTTCCACACTTTGACCACTTGATGAATGAACTGAAGACATTTTTATGACCTGTAAGCTGAGAGCTATCAAATGAAGTAAAAACCTTAAATCAGCAGAAAATTAGGGTTAGGGTTTTCTCCCAAATCTGTTCTTTGATGATTGTATGTCGGATACCATTAGAAAGCTCTCATCAAGCTCTACAAGATAGGCTCATAAAAATTTTACCCAATTTTTGTGCCAAAAATGATTAAGTACCAAAATTAGGGTTTCTGCCCTAAATGGATTTTTGGACTGATGTGACATTGATTTCCAACATGAATGGGAGAGCTAAATAATCCCTAGCATCCCATCTTGCTTGTTCTTCAGTAGGAGGAACTCTGGGTAAGGATCTACCTGTGACTTTGGATGTAGAAGTGGTTACCTCTTTTTCAGTTGGTTCTTGATGAGCTGTGATTGCAACACTAGTTCCTCTTGAAGTTGATGTATCCTCCTCTTCGCCTTCTCGTCTTGGTCTTGATAAGGTTCCATTAATGATACTCCATAAATCCTTTGTCACTAACAAATTCATCATCATGAAACTCCACATCGGATAATTTGACGATCCTTCTAACTTGTCCTCAATCTCAATTCTATAGTCACTCATCTTAACTAAGTGTGTATGTCAATAATGCTATGATACCAATTGTTGGAATTTGGGGCCTTAGGATCTTTCAATACTAACAACCTTTGAGCATACACACTTAATTATACAAGATGATAAATGAGAGATAGAAAGAAACTTGAGACAAGAATAAGTAATGTAAGCAAATTGCTTACTCACTAATGTAGATGGCCGAACTACAAAATAGTACTACTCCTCAACCATATGATGGTGCACTCAGTAAGATGGAAGAATAGACAAGAAGATGATGAAATACAGAATTCAGATTATGCTGTTATAATTTGAGTATGTGTGAAGCATATGAGCAACAGAGTGAACCTAACCTCTCAAGATAGTGCAACAAATCTGAAAATCAGCAAACCCTAATTCTGAAATTAGGGTTCAGAAACCGTAAAACAGAATATAGGATTAACTTACTAAAGATAGCTGCTCCAAACTTGTAGAAGACTCTTTGCTCCAAGAGAATAGTCTCTTCTTCACCTCTCCTTAGCCTCCAAAGCATTAGAACTCCAAAATTGACACTATGGAAGCATCAACTCAAGAAGTGACTCCTCCTTGTGCTGGAAATCAATGTCACATCAGTCCAAAATCCTATTAGGGCAGAAACCCTAATTTTGGTACTTAATCATTTTTGGCACAAAATTTGGGTAAAATTTTTATGAGCCTATCTTGAAGAGCTTGATGAGAGCTTTCTAATAGGACATTCAGTCATCAGAGATCAGATTTGGGAGAAAGCCCTAACCCTAATTTTCTGCTGACTTAGGGTTTTTACTTCATTTAATAGCTCTCAGCTTATAAGTCATAAAAATATGATCAAGTCATTCATCAGGTGGTCAAAATTGTTATAAAGCTTGTCAAAGGATATCTTTAGCGATAGCTAAAAGCTACATTAAAATAAATCAAAGTTTAGCGATTAAAAAACTAATAAATAGCGATCCAGCTTTTCGTATGAAAATCAGCTTTATTTTGGAGTTTTATCGCATGAGGACTTAGAAGGCTATATAAGAAGGCTTTGTGGTCACTTTTTGAATTATCCCAACTTCATCACTTGCTGATTTTGGAGCTAATCTAGGTGATGCACACATGGGAAAGCCATGGTGCACATATGGGCAGCTATGGAGCAGCTATTGAAGCACATTATGAGCAGCCATGGAGTTCTTCTTGGAGAAGAGTGTGCTCACACTCTTGCTTATGGAGAAGACTTACTTATGAGCAGATTGGTGGTGTGGATCATTCATCTACATGATGTATTTGGAGGTTGTCTTCTACATGAAGATTATGGAGTACTTCAAAGACATTGGATGGAGCTTAACATAAGATTGTATCTTATGTTAACTATTCAGGTACACATTCTCTTTATGCACACAGGTACTAATTGGAGCTTATGGAGGCGGTGGTATCCATATCTAGAGGAGTCCTGTTCGGCATACATGGAGGCAGTGACATCCATAAAGGAGAATTAGTACATGCATACTACATGCATCAGATGAGGTGTTAGAGAAGGTGTTTTCATATGAGTATGAGGATGAGGTGTTAGAGAAGGTGTTTTCATATGAGTATGAGGATTTCTATCAGCAACATGTTAGCATTCTATGCTAATTCTGTAAGTATGTGATCTTTCACACACACATCTGATTTAGGGTCTTCCATAGCCTAATATCAGTTTCAAACTGATCTTTCCTCTTTCAGTCACTCATATACACTCTTCTACAACCTATCAGGTCATACATCTCATACATATTCAGATTTCTGTCTCTACATCTGAATATTCTTGTAAATTCTGTACATACACTCTTCCATCTATTTCCGTTCACATAGTGGTTGAGATTTTGACTCCACATTGTAAATTGACATTTGTATATATGATGGTGTGAGTAAGCAGTGGCTTACGTAACACTTTGAACATATTGTCTAATCTCTCTATCTTTGTCTCATCATTGTATGATTAAGTGTTGTATGTTCATGTTTGTCAATATTGGAAGATGCTGGAATCTATGTTGTAGATCTTGGACCTATGGAACCTGTGGAATTTAGTTATGGGCCTACCTAATTTCCAGCACCTTGATGATCAAAAGTATTGCCCACACCTTGTTTATATAGCTTTGGCCTCCAAACAAAAAATCTGCGATGAAAATATGCGGAAAAGCTGATCGTAGAGTTTTTTATTGCTATCGCTGTTTTTGCTTTTTTTTTTTTTTTTAAATCGCTATCGTTATTTTTGAGGAGCTTTATATTTTATCGCTAAAATTTGTTGCTTTTGCCATCTACTTCTAACCTAACCTAGCTTTTCATGTTTTGTATATCAAGAACCTCAGAAATATACATACTATCATTTTAGGGCAGAAACTAGGGTTTGAGTTTTGTCCTAATTCTGACCTCTGATGATAGAATGATGCATATCACTAGATAGCTCTCATGAAACTCTATCTATCTAGCCTAAAAAAGTTTTACTCAAAATGTACAAAAAAATGGCTAAGTCCTAATTAGGATTGCTGGAGATGGACCATATGTACATTGATTTCCAACAAGACATTGTTCAGTTTTTACAAGCCATAAACACTGATTTTTACGACTATGTTAAATAAGAATCGGTGCTAGATATGCACTCTTTTGGCCAAATAACTTCTGAAAAACAAGACAACAAATTCAAAGGGGAAGGGAGAAAGGGAAGGGTTGTGGGTGGGGTCCTTATGTATATGTGATAAATAATCGCACACATTTGGGGCGGGCTGAGGCCTATTTGCATTTTCAAGGTTTTATGTTTCATGTTATAAGAGGATCTATAAAAAGGAGACCTTAGGGATAATACATCCTATAGTCAAGAGCAAACTATCATTTGAGATGAGATGATGATAAGATAGCAATTACTACTCTTCATTGGAAAGTTCTTGAAGTAAAATATGTTTCCTTTTCCAATTATATATTTTTTTGGTAAACTATTACTTATATGTTGGAATTGAGTTGAAAAGCAATGGGTGTAAGAAATAATAGCACAACGGAATAGATTAGTAGACAGTGGAGAAAATGCAGATAAAAAGAGATGCAGATTGAGAGAGAGAGAGAACTCGAATTCTCAAATTGCCAAGAGTAATGCGGCTACAATGATGGGCTGTCCACCCGTGTGCTCTGAATATGGAGTTTAGATGGCGATGTAGACAAACTCTAGACGAAGGGCTACTAATGTGCAATGCTATGTAGAGCTACGCCTAACTTGGAAGTTATGGTTTCACAAATGTCCAAGCTCTCACAATGGCTTCTCCTCATAATGGAGGCTTTACAACTTAAGAGCACCATGGCTCATTTGTGATCACTTGAGGGTGGAGTATTGAGTATATCTGGGTATATTAGTTACCTCAGAACAGCATTTAAAACTTTGGTTAGAAGTACTCATTGTTGGTCATGGACAAGCACAATTTTCTCTATACAATCTTCTATTGTATCAGATATGGGTAATTCCCATTAATGATCAGTCTTTCCAATTTATTGGAGGTAGGGCTCTTGAGAATACATTATTATGCTGTCCTTCCCATCTCATCCATGTTCTCAAGAATTTGGATCTATGATAGTGACCCTCCAAGCATTTATCCAACACTGATTTTGGTTATCTGGTAAATGCTTCAGTTTTTGATCATATATTTCTTTTTTAATAGCACTCGTGCCTTGATTGCTCAGTAAATGCCTTTCTGTTCGCATCCCTCATAAAGGGAGTCAACAGAGAGCAATCGATTTCTGAAAGCAATCTGAGCAAAAGATCGATTTGATAATTTCTTGAAGTGAGAGAAAACGGATGTGCAGTCTTGGGGGAAAAAGTGCCGTTAAATTTTATGATCTGTACAGATTTGTTTATTGTTTTTTTTTTGGTGATTATCTTCATGGATGCCTTTGCAATGCTTGTAGGTTGGATAATGAATTGTTTGGATAATAGTAGTCTCATGCATCGTAGGTACTACAAGACTTTCAGTTATCAGTTCCACTTTCAGGTGTTCTAGAATTTAGCCTCATCAACAATGAAATGTGAGCAACATAATATACATGCTTTATTGAAGCAATAAAACAGTAATGCATCTCCTGTGCACTTATTTGTATTATGTATTAAGCTTTTGCAGCACCAATAAAATGTTTATTTTAATAGATTTTATGGTTTACAGGTTCATTCATCATTCGTATCAAAGCTTAAATTGGGACTGAAACAGATGCTATATATGACTTCCATGACACCTGTCGCAAAGGGCAATGTTGCTGCAGGAGAGGGAGCTGTTTTCATGTTATTAACTTTGAAGCAGTAGTATCATATTCATTGGATTTGTGTTCTTATGGATTCCCTGTGTATGTTAGGTCTTCTCCCCATGTTAACCTGGGCCATCTCATTATAGTAATCTTTGGCTTGAGTTAAATAGTATTTGTTGAAAACTCTTTTATCTTCTCAAAGTTTATATCATGTTGCATCCATGTCTCATTGCAATCTTGTGGTGCTTTGGACGGATCAGTATATTCTGATGCATGAAGCATTTGTAATAACACGATTTCTTCTGGATGCCTTGCATGCGAGTACACATCCTTAAATATCCATAGGTAATGATTTAGCACACAGCCATGAGATTGAGGATGCTGCCATCATTGTTTCCAACTATAAGATAAAGCTCCAGTTGTGGTTTTTATTCTTGTGTAAACAATGTATATTCTCTAGAAGTACGAGATTGACCTATTCCCTTTTTAGTTCAGTTACCTCGTCAGTCTTCTGAAAATTTATATCATGTTGCATCCATGTCCCATTCCAATCTTGTGGTGGTTTCAATGGATCAGTATACTCTGATGAATAAAGCATTCATAATAACACAATTTCGTCTAGATGCCTTGCATGCAAGTACACGTACTTAAATATGCATAGGTGCGATTTATCACACGGTCATCAGATTGAGGATGCTGCATCATTATTTCTAACTATTAGATAAATCTTCAGTTGTGGTTCTTATTCTTATATAAATAACGTGTATTCTCTGGAGGTATGGAATCAAATATCATATTTGCTTAGTAGCTCAGTTACCATGTTATGCCCCGCTGGCCCCCGCCTGCCCCTCACCCCTGTGGGCCTCTCCCCCCCTCACCCCCCTCTTTTCTTCTCTCTCCCCCCCTTCCCGGGGGGGGGGGGGGGGGGAAGACAAGAAAATATTCTTATGTGGAAAACATTGAATTTTTGTAAACATGAAACCAAATATCTTTCAACTTGCTTGCAGTGTACTGGTGGGTTGGGTACTTACAGTTTTGGTTCAGCTGTCTTTTCTAGTTTCTTACACCAATTTTAGTTTTCTTTGTTGTCAAGATCAGTAAGAAGCATTTGTGGAACAAGCAAAAGAGCTTAAAATTAAGCAATGGATAGGGGCTGTGAAGGACATATACAATGAGATCTAAGTGGATGTAGGTGAGGGGGTTGTCTTGTGGATAACAGGATGATAGACTAGATGTCTCATTTGAAGGATAATTAGGACATTGGAACCGCAAGATTGGAGTGCATGTCTAGGCATTATGCGCTAAGCATGGGTATTGAATGTCATGTGAAAGCATGGAGATTTAGGAAAGGGCTATTTATTAAGTGAAGTTGGGTTTTCAGTGGGCTACGAAGAGGCATTATTATCTGATGTGGTGTACTTGACATGGCCAGATCTGAGTGGCTAACTAAATAAAAAACGAACACATGAGAGCTTACATGGCACATGTTTTCTAGGTTTTATGTGTCGTTATCAGGGTCCAATGATGGTCTACAATTATACAAAATGTTCCCTGTAAAGAATATTCTAGTTCATGTTCTAGCATGGATTACCAGAAGATGACCGTGGAAATATCCAAGGAGACTGAGATCTCATGATCTTTTTTGCGTGGTCGAGACAAGTTGACAATGATAGGGAGGTACTCCATGAATATGAGGAAACAGATTCGAGGATTAAAGCATCAGGGTTCATATACAAGCAACACAGAGATATATATTTTGGTTTGAGTGGCTTGGCATGCTTCTGGGGATCACCTCAAAAAGCTTGCAAGTCCAAAGATACATTTTGGTTTGAGTGGCTTGGGATGCTGCTGGGCAACACTCAAAACGCTTGCAAGTACAATCAATCTAGAGGTAAGATGAAATAGTCAATTCATTGGGAAATTACTGTGATTAGCTTGGAATGTCACGAGGCATGGCTGTTTAAAATGGAAACAATGCATAGCAAGATTTAGCTTGGGATTTGTTATTCCTGAGCCCAAGTTTGACGTTAATTGGATGCGAAATCAACTCATATTTCGAAAGATGTAATAACAGGGATCTTATGTTTCAAAAAACAACTGCCGAATATACCGAAGTCAAGGGGTTCGATATTCACATTGATTGATTATCTGATGTGTTTGCCATACACTATATATCCTAGTACGCCGTTCGCTTTAGTTCCATGTCCCATTGGAATTGTTACGTATTTAAATATATCCTAATACGTCATTCACTTTAGTTCCATGTCCCATTGAATTGTTACGTATTTAAATACATCGTGCTTGCATGAACAATAGTAAATCACTCAAGCACTTTAAGAATTCATAACTACCAAAGAACAATGTTTGGCTTTTCCAGAATTTCACACAAATAGCTTTTGAGCTATGATTCAAAGTTTGTCATGATCAGAATTCGAGGGATGTAAGTTGCCATTCTATATTGCACTTTGGGATTGATTGCCGATGAGTAAAGTTGGATTCCATTGCGTCTCTTTGCAAGTATAGCATGAGAGATGACAACCTATATGAAAAGATTCTGTACGAAACATCTCTATCTTTTCAATATCAATGATATTGTCACAAATTGCAAAGAAGGGAGTAGGAGAGGGAAAAGTTTCTTGTTTTCTGAAAACAAAGTTGGGTTGAAGCCTAGTTTCCCAAGTATGCTTGAATTAAATGAAAATATGCATAGTACCTGTCGGATTCCCCATATCCCACAAAGCAAGGGTTAGACGCTTGGCATGGCCGGGATTATAGAGCTCGATGGCCCATTAGGGTAGAACTTGGGAAGAGATGGCCCTAAGGCCCAATGACAAGACTTGTTTAGATGAGCTTGAAGGCCAAAGATAGAATCCATGTGACTTGGAGGCCATAACATATTTTTGCCCGAAGGTCGTAGTCCACTAGCCTTGAGGGCCCAATCCATCCTACCTTTAGAAGGTAAGGGGTGTCCCAATAGCACATTGGGTTTGAACCCTTGCTTTCCACCTCGAATGCAGCAAGCTAAACAAAAATGTTACAGATAGTACTGGAAGAGTTGCTCGTTGCATTGTTGTCAAATGTACCAATTAATCTTAGTTTCAAATGATAAGATCCTTGAGTTTATTCTTCATTCTTTATGATTGGTGAAAATTTTTGATCCTTTCTTTGCATAGATCCAAGGGCATTGAAGTTTTTAGACGAAGGATCTTATGTGATGAGCAAAAACACATTGGAAGTGATAACAAGGTCTTCCATGAAAGACCCTAGGGAATTAAAGTTTGAATGAATGATGTTGTAAACTTGATTGAGACATTGGGAATGATCGGGAGGCCTTATGTAAATGGTTGAAACAAGATTGGACAATAATACACACTAGGGTTAAGAAGCATTGCATAATGATAAGGTGGATGGATCTTTTTTAGGTGGTTTCTTTTTTTTGGAGTTAGGATGGCTTGGGGCTTTAATGTGGAGTATCTTGTGAGTGATATAGTTGAGCAAGGTTCATCTTGTAATTTTTATCTTGCCCCCCTTTATTGAAGTTATATTGGATGCATCATTAACTCATATAATAGAAAATGAAATAAGGGAAATCTGGTGGTATGTAATCTTTGGTAGTACATTGATTCCTTTGGGAAAACTCTTGATTTCCTTATGCCATACTACACCAAAAAAAAACAAAGAAGTAGACATTGGATTTTAAATATTGCATCATGCTTATATATGTGCTTGTGACATGAACGACTTCAATTCTTTGGAAGTTTTGGAAGGATTAATGTATAGTGAACTTTGATTGATCCCTTAAGGATTCTTCCCTAGGGGGTTCCCTTATGCTATAAGGAAAAATAATTAAGAACCATAAGAGAAGCCCCGCTATTTAAACACTCAATGTTTTTTATAATCAAAGAAAACAAGATTAGAAAGGAATGGATCCCCCATGAAGGCATGATAGGTACAACTTGTTTTGTACTTCTCCCTACATCCCAGTTGTACTTTTTTTTTTCTTACTATGATTCAAGATTTTGAAAAAAAAAAGATCTTAGAAAAATGAAATGAAGATAGTGGTTGGACATTTTCATTCTCATTTTTCATAACATAATGGCTCAGTATATGGGATCTAAGGAACCCTTGATTTCCACTTTTTGGTTGGAGAGCATAATGAGCAATGTTCTTTCTATTTCTTGACACTATATCCTACAAAAGCTCTAGTTATTGTGAAAAAATAGAAGAGTCATTGTTGACTTTCTAAAAAGAATTGCCATGCTCAAATATGCGATGTGGACATTGAATAGGGAATCTCAAAACAAGAGGTTTTCAAAATTGGACACATGAATATAGGAAGCAATTATATGAACGCAATCATTTTCACTCCTTTTTTTGGTAACACAAAGATCAATGTAGTGGATCTAAGAAGTCTTGATATCTATAGGGCATGGGGGCATAACCGAATATATATATTGTTTACTATAGTGTAGAAATCATAGTACTTCATCCACCTTATTTCCATGTTCCCTAGCTCGTTATATTATTCATGCATGTTATTCTTGCATGAACAACTCTAGATCATTCAAATGCTCTATAATTTCATAATGAAACTCACAAAAAAACAACCTTGAACTTTTCCAAGATCTTGGATGTATAACTAGTGGACCATGACCCAAAACTTGTGGCATGACCATAGTTGAGGAGAGATGATATCCCAATTCATAATGTAACATCTTGGGGTTGATCAACCATGAATGAGTTTGGAACCAACTAGAATAATGAATTAGGGATTGTAGATGTTATTATATCCTTACACATTTTGTACATGTTAAGATTGTTCTTGGGTGGTGATGGTTGTGATGAGCTTGTGAGTAGGTACACATTGAAGATTCTTAGATGTGGTATACATTTAGAAAGACAATTTCATGTATGGATTTACCCTTCTATAACCATATATTTTATGATTACTATTTTCTATCTTATTGATATCATACAACTTGAACTTGATTTAGAAAAGATTGGTGTATGATAATGTGGAATAAAATTCAAGAGATATTTGTGATGTTAGTGTTGAATCTATTATTCAATGGAGGCTTCATGAGATTAATCCCAAAACTTATAATTGATGTAGCTTTGTTCTTGGTTAAAATTATGGAATCTAGATTGACGATCTTCTACGATTGATTGTTTACATACTACAAATGATAGAGAGTTCTCCATGAGAAGATCCAAGGAAATTGGAGTATAGATGTATGATCTTTTATGATCGATATGAAAGAGGAAAAAAAGATCTTATAAATATATTAGTTGTATGACAAAGCTCCCAAAAATGGAGACACATGAACAAAGATATTGCAATTCAGAGAGAGGAGATGTGCAAGAGTTTGGAGGGGATAATCATCAATAGACTTAGGGAAAATCCATCTTTTATTGGAAAAATGTTTCTTTTGGTACTATTGTGTAAGTTCATGCTTATGTGGCACAAGTCACTAGATGTTTAATTAATGCTTTCACAAATTCATTTTAACAAGCAAATAACAAGATAAAAATAATCTAAAAATATATTAGGAATTTTCTTTTAGTAGGATATAATATTTAGGAGTAAAAGTAGTTAAATATTGGGTTTCATCCTACCTTTATCCCACACTTAAAATGCTAGAGGTGCCTCTAATTTTTGTAACTTCCTTTATTCGGATGTAGTGCTTTGAAATAGACTTTTTGTTTGCTTGGTTCATCTTCACCTTATTTAAACTATGCAACCATCACCACTTCATTTATGTAATGATGCCTTATATTTGTACATTTTTTTTTGACATGGAATTCCTTTCCAAATGATTGGGATCTAACTATTAAAATATAAGATTTGATTTTTTGCTTCCATAGTTGATATATTTTGGTAGTGTGTGTGTGAACGCACTTAGGATTGCCAAGTTACTTTTTTCCCTCTTTAGGAGGTTTTTTCCCCTAGCTTGTATATATGTTGATAACCCTAATGGGTTATTGATCTTTATACATTCACTTGGTAATTCATTCAGTGTTGTGTTATGCTCCAAGCTTCTTCTTCTTCCTTGTGCTGTTTGTGTGCTTCCATATTCATTCAAACTCTAGTAATTGGTATCAATGTAGGTCACAACTTCATCTAGAGTGTTGTCAACACCCCTTTGGTCGCAGTCCTCGGATCACACAAAAATTGGTGAGCATACTCATGGAAATTAGGATTTCAAAATAGCTTTGCTTTGTGGCATCAAAATTTTGATATGAGCTCCTTTTGGCCTTCGAATGAGCTATCACAATACCTGTGTAATCAATTTTGTCCTTTTGTGCCAAACATATATACATGTTTTTGTTCGCCAATATAATTGTCTCAAAGTTTGGTACATGTTTAGTAGATGTGGGAATTGAACTCAATACCTATTGTCTAGGAGTACGATGGGCTACCACTTGCCCTAAAAGCCATGGTTGAGGATTAGTTCCTAATCCTTCCTCTTAGGGTGTGATTCAACTATCTCTTGCCCATCATTTCTTAAGTCTAACACTCTTTTTCCCTTTTAGAGATCATTTTCCTCAATGATCAATCCTTGATCTCCCCTTGAATTGATGTCCTCACCCTTGCATAGTCTCTTGAACCTTCTTGTTCTCAACCTTGGTCTCTTGAACCTTGCCTATTAGCTTCTTCGCCACTTGCCTACGGACTTGCCTTGCTCTCAACCTTGGTGTCTTGAGCCTTGCCTTTCCTCTTCTTGGCCACTTGCCTATGGACTTGCCTTGCTCTCAACCTTGGTATCTTGAACCTGGTTCTCACCCATGCAACATATCTTGAATCTTCAATCTAGTGATTCCATTGGAACATGCATTCAGAGAGCTTTCCAATAGTATCTTACATATCTAAATCCGACCTACACATCGAAAGATACACTCTACTATTTGATGAGATTATCTTTGAAAGCGATGCATGCACCTTCCATCCACTTGCCCAAGCCTAATTCCTAGGCTCTGATACCAATTGTGGGATTCGAACTCATCACCTATCAACTATGAGTACAATGGGCTAACCACTTGCCCCAAAAGCCATGATTGAGGATTACTTCCTAATCCTCCCTCTTAGGGTGTGCTTCAACCATCTCTTGACCATCATTTCTTGAGTCTAACGGTAGAGCTTGGTAGGATGGTTTTGTTTAGCTTTTCGTGATAAAATCATTTTTTTACATCAAGGTATTTAGTTAATGGCCATGGCTGAAAGCAATGATGTATTCCATATGTTGGCTATTTAGGATATGTTGGATTGTACTAATTACCCATTATGGGCAAATATGATGCATCATGTATTGGTAGCAAAAGGTTTGTGGAATATTGTGCAGGGTGTTAAAAAACATCCTAATACACTTGCAAATTTAGTTATTGAATGTGATCCAGATGGTGCTGAAGGTGATGATCTTCAAATTCCTAATCATGCTACACTTGTTGCAGAGCAACTTTGTTGGGATTGCAGAGATGCTCATGCACATCCATTGATAGATTTTTCTGTCAAATGTGCCATTATCCCTCACATTTGATCCTGTAAAACAGCAAAGAATGCTTAAGCTACACTTACCACTTTATACAAAGCAAGAAATGAGGCTCGTGTTGCTTACGTTCAAAAACAGTTGGAGAGTGAGCATATGAATTGTTGATATATTTTTGTAGTGATGTGTATGTGAACACAGTTAGGACCGCCGGGGCATTTTTTCCCTCTCTAGGAGGTTTTTGTTTCCTCTGATTTGTATATACATCTATAACCCTAACAAATGAATTATCTTTGTACATTCACTTGGTAATACATTTAGAATTGTTTATTGTGCTCCAAGCTTCTCCTTATTCCTTGTACTGTTTGCATGTTTCTACATGTTGGAGTTTGAGGTCAGAAGCACACAAACAACACAAGGAAGAAGAAGAAGCTTGGTTCACAGACACAATACTGAATGTATTACCAAGAGAATGTAGAAAGATAAGTGTCCCATTATGGTTATAGGCGTATATACAAGCAGGGGAAAAAACCTCCTAAAGTGGGAAAAAAAATGCCTCGACAGTCCTAGTGTGTTCACACACATTACTACCTAAATATATCAACAAATCCCCCTTGGGAGTGATGCAGTGAACAAGGAGTTGGAACTCATGTATAGTGAAGTGCCAAGCTATGCTGAACCAATCTGCAAACGGAAGTAAGACCAACACTTTGTAGAAAGCTTCAAACTTCTCCCTAGGCAGAGCCTTTGTGAAAAGTTTTGCAATGTTCCCTTGTGTTGGTATATATGCCAAATTGATGTCTCTAGCAGAGAACCTCTCCTTGACATAATGATAGTGCCAATCTGCTCTGATTGTCAGTGAAGATGGTGGTGGAAGAAGATTGAACAAAACCCAAATAAACTATAAGGCATCTGAGCCACACACACTCAACAGTCGCTGTGAAAGTAGCCCTATACTCAGCCTCACAACTAGAAGTGGCCATTGTAGGCTGCTTCTTGCTCAACCAAGATATGCATGAGCTACCAAGCATGAAGCATAAACCATTAGCAAACACATGAGTGTCATAGAAACTAGCCTAGTTAGAGTATGAAAAAGCATGTAAATCTAGAGGTAGTGATCCCCCCTTGGGATAAAACAATCGAAGTATTCGAGTACCACTCAAGTAGCGAAAGATGCGCTTAACCACCTGTGAATGCTTGACACCTAGGCAATGCATAAACCTGCTCATTTGTGAGACAACAAATTGAATATCTGTTGAGTAATGCATAAGTAAATCAAGCATCCAACAACCTCCTAATAGGGAACAACATCAAATGCATCTCGAGCATCATGAAGACTCAACTATAAAACTGTTTCCATAGGAATGGCAATAGGTTTGCCATCTTCAAGACCAAAAACCTACAATAATGTGTCAATATATTTTGTTTGACAAAAAGCTATTCCATCATCAACTTCCATAAACTAAATGCCCAAATAATGATGCGAATACCCCAAATCTGACATCTCAAATGAGGCATGCAAATCAGACTTAAAATAAGCAATATGCTTCTCATGAGGACCAGTGAGCAACATGTCATCAACATAGACAACAATGATCAGAAGCACATCATTTGCTCGCTTAATATATAAGGTTCTTTTAGTTGGACTATTCTCAAAACCATGTGCAATCAGGTAGGCATATATCTTTTCATACCAAGCATGTGGTGCTTGCTTCAAACCATATAATTCCTTTTTCAACCTGCACACTTTGTTTTCATGCCCTTTCTACGCAAAGCTATGGGGCTAAAACACATACACTTCTTTATGCAAGTAACCACTCAAAAAATGCAATTTTAATGTCCAAGTGATATACATTCCAACCACGATGAGTTGCAAGTGGACATATGCTATGACCATTAAAAATTGATCATGTAGGAGAAAAGGTCTCATCAAAATCAATGCCTCTTTCTTGAGCATAAACCTTTGCAACAAGCATCAAGCTTACCCTTCAACTTGTATACCCATGTAGTGCCAATGGCCTTCTTTCCAGGAGGTAAGTCACATAAAGACCAGGTACCATTTTTCATAATAGCATCATATTCTGATTGCATAGCAACCAACCAATTTTTTGAATTTTGTGCTTCATCAAACAAAACTAGCTCATTTTGATCACAAAGACTAGAGGTAGCCATAACATAGCAATCTAATGCAAAAGAAGCACTATGAAAGCCTCAATGAGTACAATATGATAGAACTACATCTAATTTGCTATCTTGCAAAGTCTGCCCCAACCATTCATGCATAGTTTTTGCATCCTGTATATGAGTTATCTCATCAATAAGTGCATCATGTAAATATGCATAAGAAATGGAATGATCTGCATCATCAAGTGAAGCCTGTAAAGGTTGAGAAGTCACCTCATTTGGACCAGCACTAGACTATTCACCTAGAAAAAGAGGTAGCAAAATATCATACATGTCTTAGGAGCTAACTGATGTCTCCTTAGTACATGAAAGTAATGGCTGAATAGCATATTCCACAAAAACAACATCATGACTAACCATAATGCATTTGTTCTATGGATGATATAGACAATAGCCTTTGCTTTTAAAACTATACCCAATAAAAGTACATTTCACTGCTTTATCATTCAATTTCCTGCCTTTTTGTTCCGACACTAATGCATATGCTAGACAACCAAAGACATGCAAGTGAGCAACAAATGGCTTGCAAACATGCCAAGCCTCATATGGAGTGATAGACTGCAATGCTTTAGTGGGACACCTGGTAAGTACATATGCTGCACACATAACAACCTCAAGCCAAAACTATGTGGTAGAGCTTGACTCTTGACCAGACACCTCACCATCTCCAAGAGTGATCTATTCTTTCTTTCAGCAACTCCATTCTGTTGAGGTGTATATGGAACTATGCACTAATGTTTTATCCCATGTTCAACCAAAGATGTATTAAAATATGAAGACATATATTGCCCCCCTTGATGAGAACAGAGGGTGCCCATTTTACATGTTGACAGATTTTCAACCAAAACCGGAAACTATTTGAAGCACATAAACACTTCAAAATTTGCATTCAATGGATATATCCATGCATCCTTGGAAAAAACATCAATGAAAGTCACGAAGTAAAGATAGTTCTCAAAAGGTGTTTGCATAAGACCACATACATCATTGTGAACAAGCTTCAATTTTTTTGAGTAGCTCAAACTGAACCATCTTTTGGGAAGGAGAAACACTGCATTTTGCCCAAAATACAGCCTTCACAAACATGTTTAGCAGGCGCCTCAAGTTTGGGCAGAGAGGACACCATTTCAAATTTCCGTATGCATAGCAAACTAGAAAAATTCAGATGATGAAAGCATGCATGCCAAAGCTTTGCATTTGAAATAACCTGAGAACTATGTACGACACATGCTGAATCATTCATATATTTTTCATGGTTTATGAGCTTATAGAACCCATGACATAAAATGCCAGAAGCAATAATGACATTGCCATTTAATAGATCATGAATTATACATTTTTCATCAAAAAATTTCACGACCAAGCCAATCATGGCTAATGCTAAAATTGTTAATAGAATGATCTTACCAACTCCTATGATAGGATAAGAGGAGTTGTTAGTGCATGTGACAGTATTCCTTGTAGGGGCAAGCTCAAGTGAAGTGAAGAAAATGCAGTGCGAGGTAATATGTTTGGTTGCCCCATTATCAAAGTACCAAAAATCTGAACTTACTACATATATACACTGTTCATGAGAAGATGGTTCATAACTAAAAACAATAGTGAATCCCCATTGTTCATTCTACAAAAGATTAGCAGACTTTG
This sequence comes from Ceratopteris richardii, assembly GCA_020310875.1. Lineage (NCBI taxonomy): Eukaryota > Viridiplantae > Streptophyta > Polypodiopsida > Polypodiales > Pteridaceae > Ceratopteris > Ceratopteris richardii. Next base: position 54,280,735 of record CM035434.1, read on the forward strand.
TTTTGGGTGCAAAAGCCTTTGCAACAACCATCCTAACCTCTTTCTTCTTTGCATCTTTTGTAGCCAGTTTTGGAGAACCCTGTTAAAAAATAAAGAAGCAAGGTTGTATATATTTTGCAAAAGGGATTTTCTTCAAATAGATGGAAAATACAAAAATGAAAAATGAAAGCATTTACTTCAGCAAGTAGTGGAGGCCGAAAGAGAATCAATCAAAAGAGAATCAAATTCAAAGAGAAGAGTGGCTACTCAAAGTAGTGGAGGAGTTATGGAGAAGATCTCTCAAACTCATCATGAGAGCCCATGGTCATTTGGATACAAAAGAGGCAAGGGAGGACACTCAAGAAAAGAGGAAGAAGGCATTGAAGTCCCCTTGTAGGTAGTTCATTTGGTTTGAGTCATTTCATTCTCTTTAGTCTCATAGACTATGTCCAACCGCATACAAATTTCTGGGTAGCCTAAATATTTGTTGGAAAGATTTCTCTATCTAGAATAGTTCTATCAAATTTGTTATGTTCTGTGAGTTATTCAATTTTTAGTGAGGTCCAGTTTTTAGCCTAATTGAGTGCATAGACAGCCTATTTTGAGGCAAAGAGTTGCCAAACCAAAACTACTCCAAATTGAGTGTTTCATAGCTCATTTGAAAGATGTTAGTGTCTAGTTTGGGTGAACAAAGTCTCAAGTTCATTGCATTCTTCAATTGACACCAGTTTTCATTTTAAGGTTTAGTTGTAGGTAAAAGTCTTGATCGTGAGAAGACCTTCTACACTTTCCGCTGCGAATAGGAGAGAAATTCTCCAACAATTGGTATCAAAGCATTGGAGTTTGAAGGAGCAAAGCATTGAAACTGAAGTAAAGGAAAGGAGAAGCTACAAATCAAGGGGGAGCTTTGTAAAGTCAAGATAGAGCGCCAGAATATAACTGAAGTAAACTTCAAACTTGGAAGTCTTCAATGGTTGATTTAGGACAACAAGTTGAGAAGTTAGATAAAGGTAATTTTCAGTCTTGGAGGTATAGAATGACAAATTACCTTAAAGGTAAATGTTTATGGACTCTAGTTACTGGGGATGATCCACAACTGGTGGACTTTCAAGATCCCAACATTAGTCCAACACAAAGGAGACAATTTTCTAATTGGAAAGAGAGGAATCGAAGGGTGATGTTCCTCATTTCACAAGCTATTTCTAACACTATGATTGGTCATGTGCAAAGCCTAGAGACAACCAATGAAGTTTGGGAAGCATTGGAGAAGGTGTATGCTACCTCAACAAGGTCTTGGAAGATGCAACTCAAGAACGAGCTCAATAAGATGAAGAAAAGCTGAAACCAAAGGATTACTGAGTATACATTGAAGATCAAAGAGCTTCGAGATCAGCTAGCATCAATTGTATGTAAGATAGAAGAGGAAGACATAGTCCAAACAACCCTCAATGGCTTGAGGATTTAAGAGAAGTGGAAGCCCTTCATCACAAAAATTCTTTATGGAGATCCTCTACCAACATTCAACGAGATTATACCAAATCTTGTGGTTGAAGAGGTTGCTCAACAAGGAGAAGGAACAAAGGTAAGGACAATCATAGCCAAATGTTATATGCAGGACAAGGAAGAGGAAGGAAGTCAAGAGGAGGCTCATGAGGAAGAGGAAGAAGTTACAATAACACAAATTCTAGCCAACACAAGTTAGAGGAAAACAAGGAAAACTCAAATGACAACACATATGGAAGAGGTTGAGGAAGAAATAGAGGAAGAGGTTTAGGTTCATACAATCCTCATAAAGGTATAACATGTTATCATTGTGGTAAAGTAGGACATTACGCAAATGATTTTTGGCAAAAGAATGGAAGGCTGAATGGAGGAAACCAAAGGAACCAAAATAACTATGCAAGTACATCAAGTGAAGGAGATAAGAAAACCATGCTCGCCATGAAGCATGAGTACAATAGCCCGAGAAATGATGATAAAAAATGGTTTATAGATTCAGGTTGCAACAACCATATGACATGCTAAAGAGATTTATTCACAAATCTACAAGCTCCAAGTGGAAAAGGATGTGTGGAGATCGATGATGAAACTCAACACACAATTGAGCATGTTGGAGATATCAAGCTTGGAGACAAGAAGGTATTGACTGATGTTCTTCATGTTCCTACTCTTGCAAAGAATTTGATTTTAGGAGGACAAATGGTAGAGAAAGGATATCAGATTATCTTCAATGAAAGAGGCTACTTAAAGAATCCAAAAGAAGGATTCAAGGTCATTTCTCAAGGAAGGAAAAAAGGTAGGATGTTCACTTTGGACATTCAACAACCACATGGAAAGGTGATGTATATTCAGGGAAACAAGAGGATTTTTGAAATTGATTTATGGCAAAAAAGGTTTGGACATATCAAAATTCCCAAGCTCAAGGATATGAGCAACCATGAAGTGGTAAGAGGTCTTTCAAGATTCATTGATGCTCAACTACATGATTTTTGTGAAGCATGCCAATTACGAAAGCAAGCTTGACAACCATTCAAGAAGAGAAACTATGTGGCAAGGAATGTCCTCGACTTGATACACACGGATGTATGGGGACCATCACAACAACCATTGGTGGCTGATAATAGATATTTTGTCACTTTTATTGATGATCATTCAAGAAAAGTATGGATGTTTTGCATAAAACAAAAATCATATGTGTTCTCCATGTTCAGGAGATTTAAAGCACAGGTAGAAAAGGAAACAAGATGCTACATAAAGACCTTGAGGTCTGATGGTGGAGGAGAATATATCTCCAAAGAAATTTTAGATTTTCTTGATGAAAATGGCATCAAGCAACAATTCACATGTAGATACACGCCTCAACAAAATGGAATTGTTGAAAGGAAAAATAGACATATAATAGAAGTTGCAAGATGCATGCTCAATGAGATGAAGGTTCCACTAAACTATTGGGCTGAAATAGCTAGTACGACTATTTATTTGATGAACAAGTGCAAAACAGCTAGAGTGCATAATTTAACTCCCGAGGAGGTTTACTCCGGTAAGAAACCTGACCTTACACATCTCAAAGTTTTTGGATGTGTGTGTTATGTTCACATCCCTCAAGAACTAAGGACAAAGATGGAGGCAAAGTTAGAGAAATGTATTTTCATTGGATATTCATCGGAGCAAAAAGGATATAGGTGCTACAATCCGGTGACAAAGGAGCTACGAGTCTCACGAGATATGGTATTTGATGAGCTAAGACCATGGTTTTGGAGACAAAGGGAAAGAGAAGATTCTTGAGGAAGATTGCAAAGATGATGGAGGTGATGTCCAAGAAGAATTTGAGCAAACAAGCACTCAAATATCAGGTCCATAAGCTTCTACATCACATGGAGAAGCTCAACATGGAAGGGGAGACTAAGGAGTCATTCCTCATCACCAACATCAGGTTATGGAAGATTTGAAACTGAAAGTGCTGCTAAAAATAGTGATTCAAATGCAAATGAAGATGATTATGAAGAGGTGATTACACCAAAGGTAAAGCTAGACCGGCTGAAGGAGCAATATTCAAAAGGAAATGAAAGGAGGTCTTCAAGAGCAAGGTATCCAATTCAAAGGCTGAGCTATGATAGTTTTATTGCAAAGCATTTTGCATATATGACACATGTGATCAAAGACAAAGAAATGGATGCTTATGAAGAAGCATGTACACAAAAAGGATGGCAACAAGTATGCAAGAAGAAATAAAAGCTCTCAAGGACAATCACACATGGGAGCTAGTTCCAAAGGCTGAAGGTATGAAGATTGTTCCAAATGAATGGGTGTTTTAATTAAAGAGAAATGCTGATGGTTCTCTAGCTAGGCATAAAGCTAGACTAGTAGCAAAAGGATTCAAGCAGACTCACGACATAGACTATGAAGAGAATTTTAGCTCGGTTGCAAAGATGGGAACAATTGGAACCTTGATTGGAGTGAGTGTAGTAAGGAGATGGCCATTGTACCAACTTGACATAAAAAATGCTTTTCTCAATGGTGAACTTCAAGAAGAGGTATACATGAGTCAACCGATTGGATTTGAAGATAAAAAGCATCCAAATTTTGTTTGTAGATTGAAGAAAGCTTTGTATGGGCTGAAGCAATCACCACATGCTTGGAACCAAAGATTGGTTGAGTACCTCACAAGGGGTGGGTATAGTCCAAGTAGTGCAGATCCTTCTCTCTACATGAAGAAAGAAGAAGGCAAGCAGGTATATATGTGCATACATGTTGATGATCTCATCATACTAGGAAGTAATGTTGTAGGAATACAAGAGATAAAAAGAAAACTCGATAAGTAGTTTAAAATTTCAGATCCTATTGAGCAGAAATACTTTTTAGGTATTGAGGTAGTCTATGGGAAAGATGGCATCTACTTGATGCAAAGAAAGTACTTGTTAGATGTTCTTTTCAGATTAGGAATGATTGAATGCAAACCACTCACTCAACCTATGAACACAAATGTGAAGCTATGCTCAATTGATGGAGAGAAGTTACATGATGTTACTACATATAGGAGTATTATAGGTTCATTGATCTATGCTATGATCACAAAACTAGATTTGTGTTACATCATTGAAGTTCTTTTTCAATTTATGCAAAGTCCAATAAGTGGACATTTAAATTCAGCCAAACGAGTGCTTAGATATGTGAAGCACACAATCAATCATGCTTTGCTTTATAGATATGATGAAGAATTGCAGGTAAAGGGCTTAAATGATGCTGATTGGGATGGTGCAAAGGAAGATAGAAGAGCCACTTCAGGTTATGTGTTTATGATAGGTAGCAAACCTATCACATGGAGCTCAAAGAAGCAAACTACTGTTGCACTATCATCTATAGAATTTGAATATAGAGGAATAGCGTTTGCAACTTGTGAAGCTATGTGAGTTAAGAAGCTCTTGGTTGATCTTGATGTGCAGGTAGAGACCATTCCAATTTATGGTGACAATGTGTCAAGCATTCACTTGACAAACAATCCAATGTTTCATGCACGAAGTAAACACATAGAAGTGCATTATCATTATGTTCGAGAAAACTTTTTGAGCAAGGATGTGGATATAAGGTTCATTAGAACTAATGACGAGGTTGCACATATGTTTACAAAGTCCTTAGATGCTTCTAAGCTAAAGAGGTTGAAGGATGAAATCAACTTGCAGGATATGGCTGAAGGTGCAACATGTGAGCTTGAGGGGGAGTGTTAAAAAATAAAGAAGCAAGGTCGTATATATTTTGCAAAATGGATTTCCTTCAAATAGATGGAAAATACAAAAATGAAAAATGAAATCATTTGCTTCAGCAAGTAGTGGAGGCCAAAAGAGAATCAATCAAAAGAGAATCAAATCCAAAGAGAAGAGTGGCTGCTCAAAGTAGTGGAGGAGTTATGGAGAAGAGCTCGAGCAAATGGTCATTTGGCTACAAAAAGAAGCAAGGGAGGAAACTCAAGAAAAGAGGAAGAAGGTGTTGAAGTCCCCTTCTAGGTAGTTCATTTGGTTTGATTCATTTCGTTCTCACCAATCTAATAGACTATGTCCAACCACATACCAATTTTTAGGTAGCCTGATTGTGAGAGTCATATCTCTCAATGCATGTATCCATTTTTAGATTTGAAATATTTTTTAGTGGTCTAGTTTTCAACCTAACAGAGTGGATAGGTAGCCTATTTTGAGGCAAAGAGTTGACAAACCAAAACTACTCCAAATTGAGTGTTTTATAGCTCATTTGAAAGCTATTAGTGTCTAGTTTGAGGGAAAAAAGTCTCAAGTTCATTGCATTCTTCAATTGATGCTAGTTTTCATTTTAAGGTTTAGCTTTAGGTAAAAGTCTTGATCCTGAGAAGGTCTTCTACACTTTCCGCTGCGAATAGGAGAGGAATTCTCCAACAAGCTCTTTATGACATGATCATTTCCTTTGTAGTATTTGCAAAACAATTTCTGCTTTTTTGTTTTTTTCTCATCTCTGTCATCCTTCTTTGATTGTGTAGAATCAGCAAAATTTTGCTTACTAGTAGAAGAGCTCCATTTACCTTTGCCCTTCTGACTAGCCAAGAACTCTTGATGTGCAACAACATAATGGACCTGTTCTGCCTAGACTGATCTTCCTACAATAGAACATAGACCAACTCCTCAAATGTTAAGGCATTTGGATTGCTTTTCATCATCAATCAAATAGTAGAAGCAAAACTCTGATAGGAATCTGGAAGACCATTCAGAATAGTCTAGACAAGTGAACTGTTAGGTAAGACTTCATAAGTAGAAATCAACTACTCCTTCAAATCTTTGATCTTTATCAAAAAAACTATCCATGGAATCTCCTTCATTCATGTGCTCACTCTCTAACTGTTTTCAGAGGTACACAACACGAGCCTCATTCCTTGCCTGATATAAAGTGGTAAGTGTATCCCAAGCATCCTTTGTTGTTTTTGAAGAGTGAATGTGAGGAATAATGGCACATTTGAAAGGTAAAGCTGTCAATGCATGTGCCTATGCATCCCAATGAAGTTACTCTATATTAGGTGCAACAATGGAAGCATGAATAGGAACCTAAAGAATATCATCATCTTCAACGCCATCTACATCAGCTTCAGTAACTCTATTTGCAGGTGTAATATGATGTTTTTCAACACCCTGCACAATATTCCATAGTCCTCTTGCAACCAATACATGACGCATCATATAAACCCATAATGGGTAACTGGTATCATCAAACTTATCCTCAATAGCCAAAATACATAATACATCACTGCTTTTTAGCCATGGCCATTGAATAAAATATCATGATGCATTAAATGAATGTATCTCAAAAATTTGAATAGAACTACCCTATCAAGTTCTGCTAAACCTGTAGCAGACTTCGAGCTGCTTATATCGGCGAACCAAAACTTCTATATATCTTTGAAACAAAAAGATAAAATTGCCTACACAGGCACTGTGATAATGTGTTCAAAGGCCAAAACGAGGTTAGATCATGATTTGGACACCACAAACTTCTAATTGCCTTGATTATGCTCACCAAATTTTGTGCAATTTGAGACTGTGACCAGAGGGGTATCAATGATGCCTTAGGTGAAGCAATGACTTGTTCTGATACCAATTGTTGGAGTTTGAGGTCTACGAAAGCATCCAAACAACACAAGAAGAAGAAGAAGCTTGGAGCACAACACACAATACTGAATGTATAACCAAGAGAATGTACAAAGATAAGTGACTTGTTAGGTTTATAGGCATATATACAAGGTGGGGGGAAAAACCTACTAAAGAGGGAAAAAACTATGGATGGTCCTAGTGTGTTGACACTCATCATTACCTAAATATATCAACACCAAAGACCTCAAACTCCAACAATTGGTATCAAACTAGGTCACTGCTTCATCTAGGACATCGTTGAAACCCCTCTAGTCACAGTCTCTGAATTGCACAAAAATTGGTGAGCGTACTCAAGGTGATTAGGAGTTCAAAACAGCTTCGCCATGTGGTTTCCAAGATATTGATATGAGCTTGTTTCGAATTCCAAATGCACTATCATAGTGCATGTGTAGGCAATATTATCCTTATGTGCCAAGCATATATACAACTTTTGGTTTGCCAATACAAGTGCCTCAAAGTCTGCTACAAGTTTAGTAGAGCTCGATATGATAGTTTTGCTCAACTTTTTGAGATACAATCATTTTTTTGCATTAGGGTATTTGAGATGGTGGCCATGGCTCAAAGCAATGATGTATTCCGTATGTTGGCTATTGAGGACAAATTGGATGGTACCAATTACCCATTATGGGCATATATGATGCATCATGTATTGGTCACAAAAGGGTTGTGGAATATTGTGTAGGGTGTGAAAAAATGGCATATTACACTCACAAATAGAGTTATTGAAGGTGATGCAAATGGCGTATTACACTCACAAATGATGCAAATGCAAATATAGTATGCAAGTAGCATCTCTAACCAGGATGCTTCACATGCTACCTTTTGTGGCACCTCTATATTCAGCCTCTGTACTCGACAAAGCAACAATGGGTTGCTTCTTGCTACTCCATGTAATAACTGCACTTTCAAGTGAAAATAGAAAGCCAGTAGTAGATTTTATATCTGGAATACTACCAGCCCAATCTACATCAGTGTATCCATGTGCCTACATATCTGCACCATCTTCATAAAACAATGCATAATCCAAAGTACCACTCACATAATGTAGAGTGCACCTTAGAGCATCTAGATGCAACTTCCTAGGAACCTTCATAAATTAACTTTCAAGTCCAACAATGTAGCTTAGATGAGGCCGTGTAATTGTGAGATATATCAAACTTCCCATAATTTTCATGTACATAGTAGCATTTCCCAATGCTTCACCTGATGTAATATGAAACTTCAAAGTCTGATCTAATGGCATAGAAATTGGCTTACAAGCAACCATACCATAATTTTGCAGCATACTCAAGGCATATTGCCTTCGTAACATCCATATACATGTTTTTGTAAGTATAAAAGCAATGCCCAAGAATTATGCAACACACCAAGATCTTTCATGCCAAATTCCTGCATAAGGAGTTGCTCTACCTCTTTAATGCTTGCTTCATTGTCACCTCCTACAATCAAGTCATCAACATAAATAGCCACAATCATGATGCCATCATCACCCTTCCTTGCATATAATGAATGATCTGCATCAAATATAGAAAATCCAATGGTGGTCAAATAATCAACAATCCTTGCATGCCAAGCACAAGGGGCTTGTTTAAGTCCATACAAAGCCTTTTGCAACCTCCAAAAATATTTTGGGTGCTTTGAATATTCATATCCTTATGGTTGGTCCATGTATACTTCTTTGTGTAACTCACCATGTAGGAACGCATTCTTCACATCCATTTGATGCAAAGTCCATCCATTTTTTGTAGCTACTGCAACAAATGTTCTGACAGAAGGCATTTTAGCTGCATGGCTAAACATTTCCTCATAACCAATTCCATATGTCTATGCATATCCTTTTGCTACCAATCATGCTTTGTACCTACTTATGCTACCATCAACATTGTGCTTTACCTTGTAAACCCACTTGTCACATATGGGTTTCTTTCCTTGTAGAAATGGAACTAGCTTCTATGTATCTTTTCCATTACGTGCAACCATATCCTCATCCATAGCTTTTTTCCAATCTCCATTTCCAATTGCATCTTCAAAACAAGAAGGTTCAGCATCTTGTATTACCTTGGTCATGTACGCACAATGATGAGCCATGTAACTCTCATACGTCAATTGTCGCATTGAATTCTGCATACTCCTAGATCTTCTTGGTCCTAGGTCACTTCTCCTTGTATCATCTGCATGTGCCTTTCTTACTCCTCGAGTCTTCATAGAGGGCAATCCAAGTTCCTTATAAAGGGCTTTTTATGAATCGCTTGAATCTCCATCAATGTCTTCAAAACCTGTCGATCTTTTACTACTAGCAAAAAGCTTTTGTTTACCTTTCTTGGATGTATTTGATGAATTTGCACGACTGAAAATGTCCATGCAATCTTCCACTCCATGGATTTGAGTTGGAACTATTGCTTGGCGATACATCTGGTCCACTCAAAACTTGAGATTATGTAATTGATTTTTCAAAATTTTCTTTGTCATTTGGATCAAGATTAAGTCCATCTTTGGCATTTGCATAGAAGCTTGACATGTCATCAAACACAACATCTCTACTTACCTTCACCTCTCATGTGAGTGGGTTATAACATTTATATCCCTTTTGCTCAAGGGAATACCCAATGATGATACATTTTTTTGCTTTTTGATCAAGCTTCATACTCAAGTCATCTGGAACATGTACATATGCAATACAACCAAAAACTTCCATATGTGGTAAGTTTGGATTTTTACCTGTGAACTTCTCTTAAGGTGTAACTTTGATGTATAATAGAAGTCCAAGTTCTGTTCATGATGTATATAGTGTTGACGACATGATTGCTCCTACTTCATCTACATTTGTATCCGCATGAGTGCATCTCCATTTTGTATCCAGGAGGCACTCCATTTCTAGTCTATTTCCATTTTATATTGTATTTGCGTACCTTGCCATGTGCTTCTACCAGTTGTATTCATTCTCCTTTTAGGAGACTTATCCCACATATGATGTAATTTTGAGAGCCCCTCCCAAGTCTATATAAGGAGGGCCTCCCTCCTCATTTGTACTTGGTTAGAAGCTTGAGGAGCCTACTCCATGCTCTTGGCAAGCTCATTTCTAATCCACATGAGTTTACCCATTTCATGGTCTACTCATTTTGTGTCTCAAACATTCTTTGTTTTATGAGAGTACTTTACTTTTCATTTTGCTTCCGCATGCGTACTCTCTACATGGTATCAGAGTGCTAGGTGGAGGTCTTGGTGGTGCATTTGGCAGTCGTTTTGGTGGTGGTGGTGCTTCATTTTGGTGGCGTGCTTTCTCCTCATCGAGAGATGCCTTTTTTGCCATCAGTTCTTGGGATTCATTCTGCCCATTTGCCCACCCTCCCACCCATTTTCATCATTTTGTACACCATTCACCCCCATTTTTAACACCCTTCCACCCTTGCTTTCACTAATCTTTGAACTATTGTAACCTTTGTGGAGATTTTATATCATTTTCATCCTATGGAATGAACATTGTTTGTTGATAAAGCAACTCTATGGTTAAAGTGGTTATAGCCACTAGTGTTTTCTGCCCAGATTTTGAGTGCATTGCATGCTTTTGTATTATTTGGAATAACCACTATTATTTGGGTGGCTTTGTTTTGATATCGTCTATTACCGCATATCGATTGCTACACTATTACATCCATTTAGGCCAAAGTTCATCATTTATTCTATCTGTTGTGCATCCTATAATGAATCACTGCCGATGCTGATGATCTCTGGCATCCCAATGCTGGAGACAGCCTGCGGTAGGAGATCACGTACATTCTCACTGTAGACGATAACACGAAAACTTCCTTCTTTGACGACAATCATGCAACCAAAGGGCTGAATAAGTCCTCCATGCTGCATACATTGAAGATAAGCCATCACTCCTTGTGCAGGGATGCTCTCGCTAGAGGCTTCATAAACGGCATGTAGCTTTGCATTCCTAGTGGTTTGAGCCACGATGTGGAGATTTTGCCGAGACATGACAACTACACTACCCAACAAAGAGTGGTTTGTCACCATCGTCTTCGAAGACCTCTTGTCCTCTTCTTGCTTCACCAGTTACAAGGGCCACATAATGGGAGCATAAACCTCTTGAATGGCAGCACTTCAGTCTCCAGTCAGCGCACAACAGAGATGACTCTTGAAAACAGAGCCATGGCCGCGTATAGGTAATGACAGCAAAAAACTAGCCATGTTGTGAGCAACAGAGAACATGACCTCTCAGCTCTACCATTATTGACATTATACATCACCATCTGCGCTAGTGTCGATATAAGGAGATAAGAACAAGGCTGACGGTAGCATACGTTGTGGCTGTACTATTCCTCCATCTTAGTTTGGCAACGCCAACCTTTGTGCTTGCGTGTATCTCTGAGTGCCTGACACAGAGAGAGAGAGAGAGAGAGAGAGAGAGAGAGAGAGAGAGAGAGAGAGAGAGAGAGAGAGAGAGAGAGAGATTTGTCTCAGTCTTTCCAACAACTCGACACTTCTGTATGCACTACCCTTCTACACCAGAATGTAACAGTCGGCTTGGACGCCACCATTTAGGAGCCTTGGATACAAGCCTTTGTGGATCACATAGCCAGTTGCAGAATTCACACACATTGATCGGTTCTGTTCACTTGCATGTGCCATCTCTGAATCGCACAGAAAGAGAGAACAGAGAGAAAGCGAATGAGATATCGGCCACTCAACTCGAAGATAGGGAGTGTGAGGCGCAGTGACATCTCGAAAGCAGAGATTCCCGTGATTGGAGTTGGTGGCGGGACTTTGCATCCAGTCTGCATATTGGTGAGAGAATAGCGGGCACAGAGAGATAGCAATCAGATTTTTGGCTATATTCGCTGGAGTTGGTGGCTGCCGCTCCAACTATTCACATGTTTTTGAACAGACGCAATTCTACTTCATTTGACTTTTAACCCATAATGATGACTGCCAACATTGAATTAATTTTTAATCTTTATGTGGGCCTTATCTCAGTCGGATCACCTTGAAAACTTCATTTTCGAGCTAAATCTCATATTGAGGCTCATTGCATACATAGGACCCACGTAAGCCTGCAACATGAACATGCATGGAATCTATTTGGGGTTAAATAGATAATTCTTGGTTTGCATTTTATGAAGGATTTTTTCTAGAAGGTATGATCATTTTGATCTTGGGATATTCCATGTTATATGCTCTACGTGATGGAACTCATATATTGATCAATTAAATTTGTTCTCTCTATAGACGTTAAGTATTGCAACTAAGGGACACTAATGTACATCTAACTCATTTGCACTCAAGTGATAATGTTTTTGGCCCAATGTAACCCAATACAACCCTCATCTCTAAGGGGTTCCTTTGTAGCACCCAAAGGCACTTGAATCTTACTTTGTCACTTTCATCGGTCCTCCTTTGTATTTCTCACAAGGGCTTTATTCAAGCACTAAGTGCCTCCATCTTTGTACACTCAAAATATAAGAAGAAAAGTATCATGTGTGTGCACTTTTGTGGGTTGGAGGCTACTCTAAGCCCCAATGTTTCTTAAGTCCTACTCTAAGGCTCCATCGGTGTGCAATGGGCTAATCTAAGCCCTCTCCTCTCGCATCAACTCATCTTGGTGTTTTGCAAAGAGTAGGGCTACTCTAAGCCCCCCCCCCCCCTCCCCAAGAATTTTGAATGTGGTGTCTATTTGTTCATTTCAAGCTCTACAATTATTTGGAAGCGGTACTTTGGCAAGTATCTTTGATAGTGTTTCTAAACACTTTACCCTCAAAGCTTTATAATGACCAAAAGTGAAGGAAGCTCATCATCCATGGCTAACTTCTTACCCTCTTTCACCCCTATTTTTATGCCTAAGGATGAACGCCTCAATGGACAAAATTACAATCTATGGAAAGATGTCATGCGTGCATATCTCTACACGAATCTGCTGCATGAGGACGTAGTAGATGGGTCAGACCCTGAACCCAATAGGGATACCAACTTAGACAATTGGCATGTATGAAATGTCAAGGACAAAAGAGCTTTAGGTCAACTATTATTTGCCTGCGACGAACTGACGAAAGGACATATCACTGCTTGCAAGACGTCCAAGGATGCTTGGGATATCTTAGCAGCATTGTATGAAGACAAAACCCCTTCAAAAATATATGCATTAGAGGCCGAGTTTCATAATTTGACAGTTAGGCCACACGACACAATTACCAAGGTCATAGCCCAATTTGAGGACTACCAGTGTAAATTAGTACTATGTGGTAGGTAGATCTCTAGTGGACATGGCCATTTGGCTTCTCAACAAGTTACCGAAGTCATACGAGACATTTGTCACAACTTTGTATAATCGTGGCCAAGTCTTATCTTGGGAAGAGGTTCGTTGACTATTGCTCCTTCACAACTCGCGAGCCAAATCGACTTCCTCACAGGAGTCTGCCATGAAGGCCAAAGGGCCATTCAATAAGGGCAAAACCACAAGTCATCATGCTAGCAATGAATCTAAGCAAGGATCGCATAACTCATCGAAGAAGTTCACCTCTAATTTTTGTGGAAAATCAGGACACTTAGAAAAGTTTTGCTATAAAAAGAAACAATCAAAAGGCTTCTACGTCTAGGCAAGTATCCAAAGGATCCCAACATAGATCCCACTGCTCGAGTGAGGAACTCTTCATCTCCACAGAAGCCAATGCCCTAGTTACTTCTAGCTCCCCGCATGAGTGGATATTTGATAGCAGAGCTACCTCCCATATGTGCAAAGACAAGGAGTCCTTTCAAGAACTCGAAGAGCACACGGGAGAAATCTATCTTGGCAACAACAAAAGTTTACCCATCGAAGGAAAAGGGAAAGTTCAAATTACCAACAATCAGGGTGAATGTAGGTCTTCTCCAATGTTCTTTTTGTTCCAAATTTATGTATGAATCTACTTTCTGTCAAAGCCATTATAGATCAGGACAAACAATTATGGTTTGATAACACCTCAATTAAGGTAGTTGATCCCCATACAAAGGATGTCATTGCTCAAGGTATTGAAGAAAAGGGCCTCTACAAGCTATCTTGCTTTGTATCCAAAGAATCAACCTCAAGTTTGTGGCACTAGAGATTTGGCCACACTTCTTACTTATCAAAAATCTCTTCATCCCAACTTGTGAAGGGATTGCCAAAGATAGGGCAACTTACTAATGTCTGGCAAGCTTGCACCCAAGGCAAGCAACATTGGGCCCTAGTTCCCATGGACGCTTCAACACAAGCGAAGAGCCCTCTAGCTCTCATCCACATGGACTTATGTGGACCTATGAACACCCCATCCCTAAGTGGATCCCTCTACTTTTATCTTCTAGTAGATGACCACTCTCCCTATATTGGGGTGTACTTTTTGAAGTCAAAGGCAGACACATTCTCTAAGTTTCAAACTTGGATCAAGGAAGTTGAGAATGAAGCTTCAACTAAAGTTAAAACCATCAGAACAAATGGAGGTGGTGAGTTTATCAATCATGACTTTAATAATATTCTCAACCAGAAAGGAATCAAAAGACAAGTTACTCAACCTCATACTCCATCCCAGAATGGAGTAGATGAAAGGAAGATATGTAGTGTGATGGAATTGGCACAAACAATGCTTCATCACAAGGATCTACCCTACAAGTTCTGGGCAGAAGCCGTCCATACTACCGTTCACATTCTTAATCGAGGATTTACAAGTGCATTACACAACAAAACACCCTTTGAAGCCTACTATGGAAGAAAACCAAATGTGAATTACTTTCGAGTCTTTGGTAGTGAAGAAGATAGAAACAAGTTACAATCAAAGTCCAAGAAACACATATTCATAGGGTATAGTGACCAATCAAAGGCATACCGTCTATATGATATGGAAAACCACTCCATCACCATTTCGAAGGATGTGATCTGCAATGAAGCTTCCTCATACTCAAGAAAAGATTCAAGTACAAGTCGTAGTCCACCTATCTACACTTCAGAGGGGGACTCAATATTTCCACACTCTAACTCAGAAGCAAGTACTTCAAGTCATCCGAAAAGATCTCAAAGACTTATTGACAAGAGACAGCGAGAACAAAGTCATTATCTCAATTACGCCTTAATGCATCAGATTCAACAAATCCCGGAACCATCTAATTACAAAGAAGCTCAAGGACAACCTAAGTGGGAAGAAGTTATGAAAGTCGAAATGGATGCAATCGAGAAGAACAAAACTTGGAATCTTGTACCTAAGCCCACAAATCATCAAGTCATTGGAGTTAAGTGGCTTTATAAAGTTAAGTACAAGTCAGATGGCACATTAGACAAGTACAAAGCAAGATTAGTCGCTAAGGGATACAAGCAACAACATGGCATTGACTATGAAGAAACCTTTGCTCCTACTACAAGATTCACAACCATAAGAATCATCTTAGCACTAAGTGCTCACTTTAAGTGGCCCATTTACCAGCTGGACGTCAAAAGTGCATTCCTCAATGGCGATCTTCATATGTTGAACAACCTGAAGGCTTCAAGATCAAAGGCAAAGAAGATCAAGTCTACAAGCTTCACAAGGCACTTTATGGACTCAAGCAAGCTCCCAGGGCCTGGTATGAAAAGATTCATAAGTGTTGATATATTTAGGTAGTGATGTGTGTGAACACACTAGGACCGTCGGGGCACTTTTTTCCCTCTTCAGGAGGTTTTTTTCCCCAGGCTTGTTGTTGCAGAGCAAAGAAGAGCACAAGGCAGAGAAAAAGATGGGCCCCAAAAATTTTCCGATTTGGACATCTCATTTTTTGTATCATAACCATTCTTGTAACATATTTTCCATTATAAATGCACTAGAGGAGTCCTCTAGATGCATCCCCATAGAAGATTAGTAGCTTACCCATGTAAGTTAGTAGGAAATTAGCCTTTTAGTGAATAAAGTTCCGGTCTCTTGTGTGAAAGGACCATTTTTAGGGCACATGTATATAAGTTAATTTGTGACTCTTTGTAAAGACTTTTTGCCATTGTGAGAATCAAGAGCACATAATTTCGAATTTGTGTCTTCTCCTCTCTGTATCATCTTCTTTGTGAGCTTCTATGCATGTGTGTTGCTTGAAAAGAGTGTTAGGAAGTGTTGTCTATCCATGAAAGTGTTTGTTTGCTGTCGTTAAGGTGTATGTGAAGTGTAGGAAGTGCTGAAGTGTAGGAAGGTCATTCTCGTGACTCAGTATTTTAATCATAACTTGAAGTAGAAATGTCAGAATTGAGTGAAAATACCAGCATTGGATGCGTCTTCTCGAGAGCTTTGAAATGAATATGCTATTTTCTATATTTGGAGTTCGGAGCTGAGAGAAAAGCTCAATTTACTGTTGGCTTCTGTTCGAAGTATCGTGACACCATGACTGACAGTTGAAGCTTGTTTGGATTAGCCTTTGCCTTGTTTGCACTATTTGAAAAGTACACTTGCATTGATCGTCATTTGAATGCATGTCCTCATACACTCGGCTAGGTTTTGATACTCATCGGATTGATAATTAAAGCGTGAATCCCCACTATATGCACTTGAGGGGGATTGAGGTATAGTCTCTTTCTCCACAAGTCCCTAAGTTGGTTCTTAGGTACACATGTTTTTTGGCGCCGTTGCCGGGGAGTGTCGAATCAAACCGAGGCATTCGTGTGATGGTAAGTAGCTTTTTGCATTGAAGTGAGTGGAGGAATGGTGATTTTCTCTTCTTTGGTAAGTCACACTCATCCGCACTTACTACTTCTCACTCTTGAAGTGTGTGTATTGAGTTATTAATCTAGGGAAGTGAGTGGAATGAGTAGAGTAGGAGTAAGGGAGTAGGTTAGGTAGTTAGAGTAGCTTTCAATCCTTGTCTTGTCGTTCTTTTTCAGTGAGTAGGAATATTCAAAAGTATAAAAGTCCAAAATTGTCTTTTGTAAGTCACTTGTTTTCGAAACAAGTATCGTGGGAGCTCACAGTCAACTATCGCGATCTTAGAAGAAGGTGTTTGAGCTGCTCAGAGCTAGCGGAGGAGAGTGAATAGTTGAAGGCTAGCATCTAAGGTGAGCACATTACTCTATCATCCATTTTAGCTAACAAAATCAGGTAAATTAGCTAAATGATCTGCGGTAAGTATCGTGTTGGCCATACCGGGGTAGAGAAGAAATATTTTTCTGATTCAGGCTAAGAGGGAAGGGTTGATGCACTCACAACACATGTGTATGCACTCAAAAACCAAAAACAACACTTGCAAAAATTGAAAAGTGTCAAGTATCGTTTTTCTTCCGCGGTCGAGTATCGCAATACCTAAGTATCGTGATCTCCTGTGGTTGAGTATCGTGATACCTGACCTCGTTAAGTATCGAGTATCGTGTAATCCTTTTCACGATACCTCTCAAGTATCGAGTATCATTGAATCGGGTCTGACGATACATGCCAAGTGTCGAGTATCTTTGAGAAATTATCATGATACTTGTTGGATATCACATATCGTGTATACTGAAATTCAGGTCACGATACTCGTTGAGTATCGTGTATCGTGAGTTTCGGATCGCGATACTTGCTGGATATCGTATATCGCGGAGACCATTTTCCCGATAACTGACGAGTATCGAGAATTGTGTTGAATTGCCTCACGATACTTGTTGTGTATCGAGTATCGTCTTTTCTCGGTGAATATCATGTATCGTATATCGCACGATCCATGATCGTGATACCTACTGAGTATCGAGTATCGTGTTTCTTGAGTATCGAGTATCGAAATTCCTCAAGTATTGAGTGTCGTGTTTGGCACACGATATTGGGCAACTATCGAGTATCGTGTTTATCCAAGTATCGTATATCGTCTTCTGTGAAGTATCGTGTATCGTCTGGTTCAAAGTATCGTGTTCATCAAGTATCGAGTATCGTGAACTTTTTTGGGGTCAAGTATCATGACTTGAGGTTTCACAATCAGTCCTTTTCTTATCAAATTTTTCTAGAAGTCTGACCCTTAGTGAAGAACTCTAGAAGCTGGAGGTTGGCTAAAGTCAAACAGAACTTTAAAGTGAATGAACCTGAGATCTGGGAGAACCCTAGGAAGTCGAAGAAGTGTGATCTCTTCCGTAGGAAGCGTAGCCGAACCAAGTAGCCGTTCACATTATTCTGAAACCTCTAGTGAGTCAGAAGAAGAAATTCCTATGGCTTCAGAGGATATGCAAAACACTGTACCAATGATTGGCATGATGTCAATTATTGAGGGAGAATATCGGACATCTTTAGAATATGTGACCACCAATCAACATGAGATACCCATATACCTAGATGGACTAAACCGATCAGTGGCCAGATTGAAGAAAGCTTCAGATGCTTACATAGTGCCTAGGCCAGCAGTTAAGTATGCAGGAGGAATTTATATGGACAAGAGAGATATCCAGTATGTAGTTACAGTAACATCCTAAAAACATCAATGAACTTGGGGAAGAAAACAATGCTCACAACCTTAATGAAGAAGGAAATGAAGAGCAAGTGACCACACCTAGAGGGAGATCTACTGTTGCTAAGGTATGGAGAGGAGACCTAGTTCCTCAAGATGACTCCTTGATGGATGTGTACTTGATCAATGGAATGGAGAATCTCCTTAGAGCCCACTCTTCATTATGGGAAGCAGCCCCTAACCCACTGACTGTCTATGAGTTACAAGATCCTGACTTCCCCACCATCATCACGTATTTGGACAAAAACCAGAGAAGGTATTGGCCCCTAACAGATTCAGAAAGAGCCGGGTTGAAATATCAGAACATTCCAGTGTTTCCCCCGAGGGATCAAGCCACTACTTTGCAGAACCCTCAAGGAACCTTTCAAGATGATTCATATCAATAGTCAGGACAAACACAACAAACACAAATCCCAGTGAGACCCCATGTGCAGTTTGCTATGCCTGCAAATAATCCGAACTATCGGCCTCAGCCACCTATTGACCCAAGGAATAGAATCCCCGTCCCAAATAGACCACCTGTGGTAAGAGGACCTGGTATACCCATTGGAAGACCAGTTTTCCCTGTGATGCCTAGACCACCTGAGGCAGGAAGAAGATTAAGACCCATCCACGTCACTAAATGCATGAGAAACCACTATGATGGCTCTAGCGAACCTTACAATCATATAGCTGAATTTAAGCAAGTAATCAGAGCCGAACAAGTAGAAGATTTCTTGATCCAATATGAATCCTTTGGTCTAACTTTGACAGACACAACTTTAGCTTGGTTCCAGCCATTGGACCCTGATAATTTTCAAAACATGGAACAAATCTATCAAGAAATGATTGAAGAATTCACGAAGTCTGGGATTAAAAACAACTCGTCATCATTGATTCATAGCTTTAAGCAAGCTCCTACGGAATCAGTGAGACTGGCAGCAAGAAGATTCAAACAATATGTAGATAGCTGTCCAGTGGAAGAGAGACCTACTCAAAACAAAATGGTGTCATTATTTTTGGAAGGATTATTGATGGATCATTAAGATCTTTGGTATACGTGAAAAGAGTTCAAACCTTGCAAGAATGTATGAAAGAATGTATTGACCTAGAAGACAATCTAGCAGAGGATTTGAAAATACCTCAAGGTAGTATCAAAAGTGAAGATTCAGCCAGCAGCACATCAAACCCTAAGAACAATGTAGAGGAAATAGCCGACTTAGTAGCAAAGAAGTTGAACGTTCAAGGACAGAGGAACTACCCCAACAACCCAATGAGAGTGCCCATGCATACAAGATGTATGCATTGTGGAGGAGATCATCCCTCTCATTTGTGCACTAGGGGAGCAATCCCACCACCTGCTTATGCTTACAACAGACCACCCGTTCTGGGCCCTCTACAATATTGCAACATAGAACAAAAGTATACAAATCATGGCACGGAAAACTGTCCTTACAATAGGCAATCAAGACCTGTACAACCTGTCTTGAGACCTTATGGATACCCTCAAAGAGATCTAGGAGGAGAAGCCTTTAAATATCCCACATATCAGCAGCAGGCACCTGTACCACGACCATATGCTTATCAAGGGTACACCCAACCACAACCGGTGTTAGGACAACAACCGCCCCATCCTCAAAATGTTGTCCCAGTGAAAATAGCTCAACCTGAAGAAAACTTAGAGAGAGCGATAGTCCCAGCCACACCATTGCCTAGAAATGAACCATATGACTCATCTTATGACCATAATCAAGGAAACTATCCCAGTTATGAGAGCTCTATGATAGAATATGGATAAATGTACGAACCATATGCATATGGCATGGAAGCACCAGATAGTTCCTACGGATATGAGCAGGATTATGTGTCATTGATGTACACAGGCCCCAGGGCATCCATACCCCCCCGACCTATGAACATACCGCCTGTACCTAGAGGACCATGTTATGGATGCGGAGGTGATCATTATATCAGAGAATGTACACTACCAGACCCATCACCACCACAGCGAGTCTGGGAAGGATAATGTAGTGATTGTGGTAAAGAACACCTTTTCAGAGATTGCCCCAAGAACCCCAACAAAGTTAACTCTAATGTGCAGATTAACGTGATAGAAGTGATAGAGTCATTAGGGAGTGATAAGGAGTACAATGTACCGTTGAAAGCAATAACTAGAGCCAAAGCTAGAGAGACCCCAGACAAAACTGAAGAAAATGATCAAGGTGACAGAGAAATGAACATCTCTATACCTCAAATAGTTGAAGACTCGGAGGAGCCTGAGAAAAGTGTTACAAGTAAACGAACACAGAGATGGAAGAACCGTAGAGATAGGATGAAGGAAAAGAAACTACAACAAAAGAAGGAAAATGAAAAGAGCGAACAAAATCCAAAAGAGAAACAAGAAGAGGAAGAAGAAATTCGGAAAGGAAAGTAAAAAAAAGAAGAGGTAGGATCAGTTTTAGCAGATCCCATGCCTGAAGAATTAGCCATTTGGATTCAGGCGTACAAGGCACGAATAAGAGCAGGGCCTACCATTAAACAACATGAAAGATAATATCCTAGAGGTTACTTAGAGAAGGAAAGGTTGGAGATATGAAAAAAATTAATTGAAGTAGCTCAACATACCTTAGAAAAACCTCCTCTTCAATTGCCCAATTCACGAATTCCCGAAAGAGAATTCCAAGAGTGTGTCATCCCTAAGGACCACAAGAAACCCGAAGCAAGTGAGACACATAATGGAAATTTCTACGAGGATAAAAGGGAAGGATCCATTGTTCCCGGAGTAGAAGGGGAATGGCCTAAAGATTTGTGGGCAAGAGTCCAAGAAGATAGTTGGAAAAAAGTGGAAGGAATTGAACCACCCTTTGAGGAGTTATAGGCAGAAGGTGGAATAGAAGACTCCATACCTGAACTGAATTCAGAAGAAATAATACCAATTGATCCAAGTGACAAAGAAAATGACAGTGTAAAGGTTTTGCCAAATTACACAGGAGAGTACAAACATAATTCAGAATTATACCGCATTCCCTCAATGAGAAAAAGAGAACCAAACTCATCAGCCCAAACATCGGATATCATACAACACCTTAGAAAGGTAAAAATCCCTTGCACTCTGACATTGGAAGAACTATTGAAGGTCAAACCACATTTGAAGGAGAAACTAACCAGTCAATTGGAGATCAAGGCGGAAGAGAAGGAGATGCCTGATGAAGTGAACACAGTAAAAATCCCAGTCGATAAGGTTGGAGATTTTAGTGAGGGAGATGAAGGAAACACATGCCTTCCAATTACCTATAGGGGCTACACCACTAAAGCTATCTTAGATTCTGGAGCTGGAGTAGGAATTGCTACTAAAGAAATCTAGGAAAAATGGGGAATACCACCTTTAAGACCAACACGCATGAAAATACAAATGGTAGATGGACACACTGAACGACCCTTGGGATTATTGGAAAGAGTAATCTTTACCACTTGCGGAGTTGAATTCGAGCACACCTTAGCGATATGTCAATTTGAAAGGCCTAGCAATTATGAAATGATACTTGGAAGACCTTTCATGAGACAACTAAAGGTAGTGCAAGATTGGGGAAAAGACGCAGTATACCTACAGCATGAAGGAACCACCACAAGAATAAATCTCCACACATATACATATCAAGATGTTCCCCCCTTACAATGGAATCAGATTCATAAGGAGGAAGATAATCAGTTGATTCATAGTATAGGTTCAAGTGATCAATCATGGATGAATGAAGACACTCATCTATGGATATGCCAAACCGCAAAAAAGGAAGAGGATAGAAGAAAAGGATGGCAGCAAAGGCAAGGAGTTGCTAGATCTGTACAGGATCCAACCTATATGCCTCAAATATTCTTAGATGAAGAATTCGAACCTCATGGTTGGATGGAGATTTTAGCTACTCTCGATGTGTGTGTAAACGAAGAAGTGATAACCATGAATGAATGCATTGATGAGGAAGGATATGATGTTAGTCTATACGTGGTAGTTCTTCAAGAGGCTCAAGAAGGAGAAGTAATTGAAAAAGAATGGAAAGAGGATTACGAGAGCATTGAAATGGAGCAAGAGCAAATGGAAATAGAAAGTGGAAATCAAGAAGTAAGTGTCATAGCTAGTGAAATAAATCAAGAACCAACACAGGAAGAGGAGCTTGGATTAGATAAAGCAAAAAATGATGAAGAAAACAAGCCTCAAGACCAATTTGAAGTGCCTGCCCACTTCAAAAAATACGAAGTAGAAGAGAGGAAAATTGCTATTCAAATGCCAAAACGGGAACCACAGCCAGGGATAGCATATGACAACAAAGAACAGACCAAGAAAATAGTAGTACCTTAGAAGAAGGAGAAGAACGATGTACTTTCATAGGACAGGATGTCTCTATGGAGGAAGAACAAGAATTAATACGCCTCATAAGGGAATATAGGGATGTCTTTGCGTGGACCTATAAGGATCTGAAAGGAGTAGATCCATCTATATGTGCACATAGAATCCCTATTGACATCTGAAGCTAAACCTTCCAAACAAAGACCATACACATATAATGATGTTTACTCAGCAAAGATTAAAGAAGAGATAGATAACCTGTTAGATGTTGGGTTCATATATGAGATTGAACACACGGAATGGGTGTCACCTTTGGTGGTCGTACCGAAAAAGAATGGTAAGTTAAGAGTATGCATAAATCTGAAAAAAGTAAATGCTGCCACCATTAGAGGTAGTTACCCATTACCCATCACGGATCATCTTTTGGAAAGAGTGGCAGGGAAGGAAGTTTATAGTTTTTTGGATGGCTTTTCAGGTTATAATCAGGTAGCTATTGCTCCTGAGGACCAGCATAAAACAGCCTTTGCAATTGAATGGAAGTGTATGCCTTTAGGATTATGCCTTTCGGCCTAACCAATGCCCTAGCCACTTTCACAAGATTGATGTGTCATGTATTCAAGGAGTTCCTGAGAAAGAGTATGGAAGTATACGTGGATGATTTATGCAATTATTCAACTATACGATAAGGGCATATTCCTGAACTAGGAAAGATCTTTGCCAAATGTTGACAATATAGAGTATGCCTCAACCAAGAAAAATGTGTCTTCATGGTTCGACAAGGAAAGATATTAGGATATATTGTCTCAAAAAATGGAATTTCAACTGATGAAGACAAAATTAAAGTGATTCTGGAATAGCCAAGACCAAAGACTGCTAAAGAAGTACAAGCATTTATGGGACATTGCGGATACTACCGAAGATTTATACATATGTATTCCATAATTGCTAGACCTCTTTATGCGTTATTGACTCAGTTTAACTGGACTAAAGAATGTGAAAAGGCCTTTAACGATTAAAGAGTCGATTGAGTTCAGCCCCAATCCTTTGAGTACCCAATTGGAACAAGCCCTTTCACATTCATGTAGATGCTTCCAAGTTTGCCATTGGTTGCATCTTAGCTCAACCCGCAGATACTGGAAAGTTAGATCACCCTATAGCCTATGCCAGTAGACAATTGAATCAAGCAGAACGCAATTATACCACGACTGAAAGAGAAGGCCTATGAATGGTATACGCAGTGAAAAAGTTTTAACACTAATTATTGGCAAACAAATTCAAATTCTTCATTGACCATCAAACCTTACTGTACTTAGTCAATAAGCCTTGTAATATGGGACGACTAGTACGATGGTTTCTATTGTTGATGGAATTTGATTTTGAAGTAGTAGTCAAGAAGGGGAATACTCACAGTAGAGCAGATCACCTATCAAGAATGACACATGGAGAACCACCCATAGGAGTACCAGATATCTGCCGGACACGTACCTGTTCAACCTCGAAGTATGTCCCCAATGGGCAGAAATGTTGATCCCAATACTCACATATGGACCTAAAAACGGGATCACACCAAACCGAACCCAAGACCTATGGAAGGCTAAAAACCTTCACATCATTGCTGGAAGCCTACGACTTACGCGCGTACGACTTTGTATCATCACCAAGATTCAAGTGGATTACTCATGAGATGTGTGGAAGAGGAGGAACAAGAAATGTGGCTGCAAAAAGCACATGTATATCAATGGAAAACTCATTTAAGTGCAAACGGAACATGGTAAACATTGAAGAGATTAGGCATATATTGGGCAACCATGCAAATGGATACATATAACTATGTATCAGCCTGTCCAACTTGTCAAGAACGGAATCCAGAAGAGAACTCCACTCTGTGCTAGTCCACCGTAGCACCAAGATGGAGCATGCCTCTGGCGAAGTTCTTAAAGACCCAAGAGTACCCAGAAGGAGCCACTCTAGCAAGGAAACGTGCACTTGTAGAACAAAGCAAGGACTATGCTCTTATAGGAAAACAACTCTTTAAACGAGGAAGATATAATCATTTGCAAATATGCATTCATGAAGATGAGTATCTTGCCGTTTTAGAGATGGCACATACAAGAGCTGCAGGAGGACATTTTTCTGCAGATAAAACAACAAAAATGATTCTCTTTGCTGGAATGTGGTGGCCAACTCTACATCAAGATGCAGCAACATATGTACACAGATGTGATACTTGTCAACGAACGAAATATCCAATTAGAAGGGATGAAATGCCATTAAAACCCATGACGAGTGCCAGAGATTTCACAAAATGGGGAATAGACTTCATAGGACCTATTAGCCCACCAGCTAAAGGATCCCACGCCAAGTATATAATCGTAGCCACAGACTATCTGACCAAATGGGTTGAAGCCAAAGCAACCAAGAAAAATGACGTAAGAACTACGGCCAATTTTCTCTTTGAGAACGTTTTCACTAGATTTGGACTGCCGATAGAAATTGTGAGTGATAGAGGCACACACTTTGTGAATGAAGTTATAGAAGCCTTACTGAATGAATTCTTGGTAATTCATAAGAAATCAGCGCCTTATCACCCACAAGCCAATGGACAAGCCGAAAGTTCAAATAAAATCTTGTGCACAGTTCTCACTAAAATTGTGAACAATGGTAGATCGGATTGGGATAAACAATTACATCATGCTTTATGGGCATTCCGAGTAGCTTACAAGAACGCCATAGGAACTACTCCTTTTAACCTAGTGTATGGACAGAATGCTATCTTGCCAATTGATTTCTTAATACCCACTCTCAGAGTAGCAACAACTTATGAGTGGACGGGACATGAACTCTCAGCTCAATTGGATCAAATAGAGAAGTTACATGAAACTAGTTTACAAGCAGTAGCAGGGATTTATGTTGCTAAAAGACGACAGAAGGCATATTTTGATGCTCATATTAAAGATAAAAATTTGAAGGAAGGAGATTTAGTTTTGGTATATACCCTGAAACAACACCCAAAGAAACTGCAAAAAAGAGGATATGGCCCATTAATCATCAATCGCATATCCACCAGCGGAGCCATCAGCTTAGCAACTCTAGATGGAGAAGTATTGCCAAATTATATCAGTGGATGTCGAGTGAAAAAATATCTAGAGCCATTAACTGAAGAAATAATGCCACGATTGATAATGGGTAAGAATAGGCACCTAGAGGAAGAAAGAATACAAGAGGAAGCCAGACAGGAAGCGCTAGAACAAATAAGAAAACTGAAAGAATGGATGAGAGATATCGCTTAGGAGAGGAACTCATCCCACTGGCCAACTTTAGGGCCATTGAAAACCTAGGGCAACAAAGGAAGCAACCATATTTGAATTTGGGAGTTGGAAAAAAGGAATACCACTTAGTGGATGCTCTCATTGACACAGGAGCCGCTAAAAGCTGTATCAAGTATTCATTGACACAGACACTCAAGGAGGAAATATGCCCATCAAAGGCACAACTGATAGGAATAGGAGGAAAATTTACCAAGTGTATAGGAGAGATTATCTTACCTCTACACCTCGGAAACAACACTATGGAACAGAAGCTTTTAGTATGTCACGATCAAGACTTATTGGAAGAGCTCGTGTTAGGTCAAGACTGGATATACGAATATGAAGTAACTATTCAATTGGCCTTAGGATACATCTCGGCCAAGATAGGACATCGTGAAGTATTCAACATGCTAGAAGAACGACCAATCAAAGCCGCAAGTATAGAACCAAAAACTCACTCAAATGAACACAGTAATGAATGTATGTTCACTAGCACTATGGAAACCCCTTCATCGAGTACTTCATGTGAGGATACACTGAATTCTGCTTGCACACCATCTTCTAATCTAGCAAGTCACAAGAGTATCATTCTATCTGAAAACAGCCTTAACGAAGAACCACGCACAAGAGAGACTAGTTCTCCGGGTAATCACAAGTCTGCACCTATTAGAATATACTCCATTCCTTACACTAGACAAGCTTGGATAAGGAAGGACCAAATGGCTGCATATCTTCAACAAAAGAACTATTTGCTACATCAGAAGAACCCATGGAACCTGTATGTAAATCGCTCTAGATATTCAGTTCCACAAAGAATTGCTAAAGTATGGATTCCGAAGAAGGTGATAGCTGCCCAATCGAACCAAACACAAATATGGATTCCCAAGTCATGTGCTCAAAGGACAAGCATCAGGAAGGAAGAGTCAAGGCACAAGGAGAATCAGTACGATCTAAAGGCAAAAAGATAGAAGCTAAACTATTACAAGATAGAGAAGGAGTCTACATGTGCTTCAAAAACCATTCCAAGATTCAAACAACAGATAAAGTAGACGTACAACATGAGAAGCACCATATTCTTCAGGAATGTTAGGAATACAATCTTCCCCAACAGTGTGAAGCAGATCTGGAGGCCAAAAGGCAAGACTAGCTATATGCATGAACCAAGTAATTCGAGTTGCACACATGTGGAGTTACCAGAATCCAAAGTATGCATGATAGGGCCACATTACAAGGCCAAGAATTTGGCACGTTATTCTTCTATTTCAGGATAGTGAAGCACATTTTCCCTCTTGGGAAATAGGAGAGCACTTGTACATAATCTAAAGAAAATTACTAAAAAAAATTAATAGCCACTTCGGCTATGAACTAACTTTTCTGTTTTTCTTTCAGACAAAAACATAAAAATGTCTAAATTAGAAAAAATCATAGGTATTACCTTTCTCACACCCACGGGGAAGGGACGACACCATTCACACGGAGCATTGCCAATCTTATGAAAGACAAATGAAGGAGGAATTTTGATATTATCTTGCCACTAATTCATACTCTATATTGAGTGCAGATGGCATCTACTAATTCCGAAGCTACGCAAGAGGAAGAGGTCCAACTTCTGCCATTGGAATCAATAACAAAAGCAAGAGGTCATTGGTTATGACCAACCAGTATCGGATCTCATTTTCATGGCCACTATCAAAATCATGGACATGGATCACTACTTTCCTATCATGTCGCAAGATTTCAAGACCAGCATACAAGGATTACCACACATGACGGATGTCTGGACACAAGCAGGAATGGATGCATTTCTCAGACTACCTATTTATCTACCAGAGTTTCAGAGATGTACGCAAGTGATGAGTACACTTCAGCCTGCATCGAATAAGATGTCTGTCCCAGAGGCACGAGTACTGGATAAAGTGGGTACCTGGAAGACAATTCAATTCACTCATGAGCTGATTAACAAGGCTTTTGGATGGAATCAAGAGGGAATCACAAATGTCAAAGATGAATGTCACGATCCGAAAAAGAAAACCTTTCTGGAAATCAATAGAACGGATATTGAAGATGCTGTTCGCTTAGTGCACCAACACTTTTGTTTTCCAAGCATGCATAGATATACAACACCTCAAAAGATTGTGGTGCAACTGCTCTCACATGCTATGAAGCAAGTCAGAAATCAAGTAAATATGACTCCATATGTTCAAGACCGTCTATTTGAAGCAAAGAAGAAGTGGGGTAAAAAAAAGTTTCTAAATGGTAGTTCGGCCTTGACCCTACTTATTTATGAGGCATTGGATATAAAGAACTGCTTGCGTGTGATGCCAACCTCAACAGAGTTAGCTAGATATGCCAAGTCAGCGACTGTTCCAAAGAAAAAGAAAACGGCCATTCCTATTGAAGAAGTTGGAACCAGTTCAAAGAAACCCATGAGGAATACAAAGCGCCTTAGAGAGGAAGAAACCCAGGCTACACCACAATCAAAGAGGACACACACATTGCCAATGATTCCTAGGACCCAATAACCGATTACGAAAAGAGATCTCTCTTCTGCCCTAGAAGAAACACATCAGTTTATGCAGCGGAAAGTAAATTTAAATATTCAAGGTCACCATTACAGACAGGCAAGCAAAGAAAGGAGACAGAAAGATAAAGAACAAACCCCTGAACAAGTGGCCAGATATAAAGAATTAGGTTTAGAAGATTCTAGCTCTGATGCAGAATCTAGTCCCGAGAAAGACACCCTGGACACTGACATAAAGACTGAAACTCACAATGAAGAATGGATAGAGATTAATCAAGTCGAAGTCATGCCAGACAACCAACAAGCACAAGCAAAGAACATAGAAGAACCCACTGAACCAGAGCACATCATTCAATTGAATGATAAGTCAAAGATCAGTATCAAGGAAGCTCCAATAACTAATAAAGATGCAAAACCACCTATCAAAGAGGAAATACAAACTCCAATGGACCAAGAATCAGGCCGACAACCAAATAAGCCAATTGTGATCAAGGTACTTGATGACACACCTCAAGGAAAGATTGACCACATGGAGGCTGAGCCAAGGATCCAACTTCATATTAGGCAGCCCCATGATACTACATTACACGTGGCACAAGGGAAAGATGTGACAACCGGAGCAGAACCTAGTATCCCTACCACTTGGTTAAATGTGGATGTCACTCAATTGAAACCTGTTGTCAAGCAAATGATACAAACGGCCATGGATACACAACAACAAATGATGGAAACAGATGCGGACTATGACAAGGCCATGAGGGAAAAGAATCAATTTCAAATCATGAGTGAACAACTATCCGCATAGCTCATCCAGGCCCAGAAGGAGATTACAGCCAAAGGAGCGGAGTTACTTGCAGTAAAGGCACATTGTGATACATTGATGACCCAGCATCAGCAACTCCAAGCACAGCTGACAGACTTACAATGATTGCATGAAGCCAATGAAGCAGACAAAGAGAGAATGAAAGCTAGAAGTAATCTGCTTGAAACACAACTGAAAGTATACATGGAAGAAAATGATAGCTTACGCAGCCGCAATAAAGAACTGATGAAGGCATTACTGTATGACCAGCCTATCGAAAAACAAGAGACTACAGCTATTGACTAGAAAGAATTAAGAGATCAGATTGAGAAATATGCAGATCAGCTGAAACAAGAGCAAACCCTAAGAGAAGAATGGGAACATAAATACATGAATGACACTAAGGAGCTCACGAAATAGTTAAACATCACCAATGGAAAACTTACAGTGAGTTACAGTGAAAATATGGATCATGTAGTAAAAATTGGTAATGAACTGCTTGCAACAAAAGAAGCACTCAGAGCAGCTATGCAAGAAATTAAAGAAAAGACTGAACGCATAGTACAATTAGAGACCAAAGTAGAAGAGAAAGCATCAATCGGGACAGCAGTAGAGCCAAGACAAGAAAATCCTACTAACGAGGTAGAGGTACGTCCTCTATCTCCCCCGATTTATAATTCTCGAATAAAAGAGAAGATGGCGGAACCACACCAAGTATCGCTATATTTGGAGTTCGGAGCTGAGAGAAAAGTTCAATTTACTGTTGGCTGCTGTTCCAAGTATCGCAACACCATGACTGACAGTTGAAGCTTGTTTGGATTAGCCTTTGCCTTGTTTGCACTCTTTGAAAAGTACACTTGCATTGATCGTCATTTGAATGCATGTCCTCATACACTCGGCTAGGTTTTGATACTCATCGGATTGATAATTAAAGCGTGAATCCCCACTATATGCACTTGAGGGGGATTGAGGTATAGTCTCTTTCTCCACAAGTCCCTAAGTTGGGGATTCACGTAAGAGACTATACCTCAATCCCCCTCAAGTGCATATAGTGGGGATTCACGCTTTAATTATCAATCCGATGAGTATCAAAACCTAGCCGAGTGTATGAGGACATGCATTCAAATGACGATCAATGCAAGTGTACTTTTCAAAGAGTGCAAACAAGGCAAAGGCTAATCCAAACAAACTTCAACTGTCAGTCATGGTGTCGCGATACTTGGAACAACAGCCAACAGTAAATTGAGCTTTTCTCTCAGCTCCGAACTCCAAATATAGCAAATAGCATATGCGTTTCGAAGCTCTCGAGAAGACGCATCCAATGGTGTATTTTCACTCAATTTTGAGGTTTCTACTTCAAGTTATGAGCAAAATACGGAGTCACAAGAATGACCTTCCTACACTTCAGCACTTCCTACACTTCACACACACCTTAACGATAGCAAACAAACACTTTCATGGATAGACAACACTTCCTAACACTCTTTTCAAGCAACACACATGCATACAAGCTCACAAAGAAGATGATACAGAGAGGAGAAGACACAAATTCGAAATTCTGTGCTCTTGATTCTCACAATGGCAAAAAGTCTTTACAAAGAGTCACAAATTGACTTATATACATGTGCACTAAAAATGGTCTTTCACACAAGAGACCGGCACTTTATTCACTAAAAGGCTAATTTCCTACTAATTTACGTGGGTAAGCTACTAATCTTTTATGGGGATGCATCTAGAGGACTCGTCTAGTGCATTTACAACGGAAAATATGTTACAAGAATGGTTATAATACAAAAAATGAGATGAGAAAATCGGAAAATTTTTGGGGCCCGTCTTTTTCTCTGCCTTGTGCTCTTCTTTGCTTTGCAACACTCTCCCCCTCTTTGTCTCTGTCGTCCCTTGACAAGCTTTACTTCTCGTCTTCAACTTGTTTAAGAGGTCTGAATACATGCACCCAGCGGTCGAAGCGGCAACAAGGACTGTCAGAGAATTTGTTATTTTATCCGATGTAAGTCCTTTGCTTCTGTTTTCCCCTTGATATCCTGTACATCATAAATCTGGGTTGCTGCATTCAGTCAGGTTGCCATGCATGCCACCAGTGACCTCTTTCTAGCTTTTGGTCCTCTGATTTGTCCTGGTTGCACACATCTGACCCTGTTGTATTGTTCTGAGCCTGTTTACTTTGTTGACAACGCACGCTATCAGCGGAAGGATTATTACCTGCCAATTATCTTCTTGCACTTCCTGGATACTTTCCTGGCCCTGGCTCCTCCTTTCCACCTACGTGCTTTTTCCTTGATATGTGCCCCTGCGGGGCTTTGTGCAGAGATGGGTGTTGCACCCCTGCGGGGCTTCCTGCAGAGATGTATCTTCAGATATGATCTTTTTAATGAAGCTTCTTTCTTTGTCTTCTACTTTTCTTCTTTTTGCTTGGTTCTCCCTCAACACTTGTATATACGCCTATTGCTCTAATGGGCTACTTATCTTTGTACATTCTCTAGTAATACATTCAGTATTGTGTGTTTGTGCTCCAAGCTTCTTCTTCTTCCTTGTGCTATTCGCGTGCTTCCGCAGACATCTATCTCCAACGATTGGTATCAGAGCAGGTCGACGCTTCATCTAGGGCGCCGTCAACACTCCACCGTTTGCAGTCTCAGATTCGCACGAAATTTGGTGAGCATACTCAGGGTGTTTCAAAGATCAAAACTGCTTCGCTTTGTGGCGTCAAAATCACGATCTGAGCTCGTTTTGGCCTCCGAACGCATTATCGCAGCGCTTGTGCAGGCTATTTCAACTTTTTGTGCCAAAGGTATATACCAGTTTCTATTCGCCAGTATAAGCGTCTCGAAGTCTGTATAGGTCTAGCAAAATTCATTGGGGCAGTTGTATTCAACTTTTTGAGATACAGTCAATTTTCTGCATCAAGGTATTTTTAGTCATCGGCCATGGCTGAAAGCAGTGATGTATTCCGTATGTTGGCTGTTGAGGATAAGTTGGATGGTACTAACTACTTATGGATTATATGATGTGACATGTATTGGTTGCAAAAGGATTGTGGAACATTGTGCAGGGTGTTGAAAGACGTGTTACACCTCTGACTAGAGGTACTGCAAATACAGATGCTAGAGCTGATGAAGATGGTGTCGAAGATGATATTCCGCAGATTCCTGTTCGTGCTGCTGTTTTTGCTGCACCTACTACAGAGCAGATTCGTTGGGATGGCAGAGATGCCCAGGCACATGCATTGATAGCTTTGTCTGTCAAATGTGCCATTATTCCTCATATTCACTCTTGCAGAACAGCTAAGGATGCTTGGACTTACTACATTGTACCAAGCTAGGAATGAGGCTCGTGTTGCTTACCTCCGAAAACAGTTGGAGAGTGAGCACATGAATGAAGGTGATTCTATGGACAGTTTCCTAACAAAGATCAAAGACTTAAAGGAACGATTGATTTCTGCTGATGAGGTTATACCTGATAGCTCACTTGTGCAGACCGTTCTGAATGGTCTTCCTGATTCATATCAGAGTTTGGAACAAAACAAGTCCATTATGCGAGTTGCAGATCAAGCTTTCCTGGTTAGTCAGAAGGGCAAAGGAAAATGGAGCTCTTCAACTAGTAAGCAGAAATCTGCTAATTCTGCATATTCGAAGAAGGAAGATAAAGATGAGAAGAAATCAGAAAAGCTGAAATTGTTTTGTAAGTACTATAAAGGGAATGATCATATCATAAAGAACTGTCCAAAACTGGCTGCTAAAGAGGGTATATATTCTGGGTCTACTTTTGGGTATATATTCTTGCTTGGCTCAGGACCTACCTCTTGGGCAAGTAAGAAGCAACCTATAGTCGCTCTATCATCTACCAAGGCCGAGTACCGAGCATCCAACTTTGTAGCATATGAGGCCATCTGGCTTCGACGTTTATTATCTGACATTGGTGTTTTGCAGGATCCTCCGACATGTCTTCGCACAGACAACCAGTCAGCCTTGGCCATCGCCAAGAATCCAGTGTTCCACGCTCGGACAAAGCACATCGAGATCCAGTACCACTTCATCCGCGATCCCATAATCATCTATGAGAAGATAATGAAGCAACTCAAGTCTCAAGGATTTTTTACAATCCTCCTCAGTCAACATGCAAGCCCTATATACATGGTAATATCTAACCAAAACTTATCAATAGGAAATTTGTGAAGCAAAAAATCCATAGGATTTTGAATTTCTTGATTTTAACACTCCTGGCCCAAGTTATTGTTGATATATTTTGGTAGTGATATGTGTGAACACACTAGGACCGCTGGGGCACTTTTTTCCCTCTTTAGGAGGTTTTTTTCCTCTGGCTTGTATATACGCCTATTGCCCTAATGGGCTACTTATCTTTGTACATTATCTAGTAATACATTCAGTATTGTGCGTTGTGCTCCTAGCTTCTTCTTCTTCCTTGTGCTGTTCATGTGCTTCCACAGATTTCTAACTCCAACAATTGGTATCAGAGCAGGTCTTTGCTTCATCTAGGGTGCCATCGACACTCCTTCGGTTGCAGTCTCAGAATCGCACGAATTTTGGTGAGCATACTCAGCGTGTTTTTGAGATCAAAACAGCTTTGCTGTGTGGTGTCGAAATCGCGATTTGAGCTCGTTTCGGCCTCCAAACGCACTATCATAGTGCTTGTGCAGGGTATTTCATCTTTTTGTGCCAAAGGTATATACCAGTTTCTGTTTGCCAGTATAAGCGTCTTGAAGTTTGCTACAGGTCTAGCAAAATTCGTCTAGGCAGTTCTGTTCACCTTTTTGAGATACAATCAATTTTTTGCATCAAGGTATTTTAGTCACCGGCCATGGCTAAAAGCAATGATGTATTCTGTATGTTGGCTGTTGACGATAAGATGGATGGTACCAACTACCCATTATGGGCTTATATGATGCGACATGTGTTGGTTGCAAAAGGACTGTGGAACATTCTGCAAGGTGTCGAAAAACGTCCTATCACACCTGCAACTGTTACAACTGTAGGTATTGAAGCTGATGCAGAAGGTGTCGAAGATGATGATATTCTGCATATTCTTGTTCGTGCTGCGGTTTTTGCTACACCTATTGCAGAGCAGATTCGCTGGGATGCTAGAGATGCCAAGGCACATGCATTGATAGCTTTGTCTGTCAAACGTGCCATTATTCCTCATATTCGCTCTTGCAGAACAGCTAAGGATGCTTGGGATACACTTACCACATTGTACCAAGCTAGGAATGAGGCTCGTGTTGCTTACCTCTGAAAACAGTTAGAGAGTGATCACATGAATGAAGGTGATTCTATGGACAGTTTCCTAACGAAGATCAAAGATTTGAAGGAACAATTGATTTTTGCTGATGAGGTTATACCACATAGCTCACGTGTGCAGACCGTTCTGAATGGTCTTCCTAATTCATACTAAAGTTTTGCTTCTACTCTTCGATTGATGATGAAAGGAAATCCAAATGCCTTATCATTTGAGGAGTTAGTCTCTGTTCTGTTGCAGGAAGATCAGTCCAGGCAGAACAGGTCCATTATGTGAGTTGCAGATCAAGCTTTCCTAGCTAGTCAGAAGGGCAAAGGAAAATGGAGCTCTTCAACTAGTAAGCAAAAATCTGCTAATTCTGCATATTTGAAGAAGGAAGGTAAAGATGAGAAGAAATCAGAAAAGCAGAAATTGTTTTGTAAGTACTGTAAAGGAAATGATCATATCATAAAGAACTGTCCAAAACTGGCTGCTAAAGAGGCAAAGAAGAAAGAGGCTGGAATGGTTGTTGTAGAGGCCTCTACACCAAAAACAGAGTCTGCTAATCTTGTGCAGGAAGAAGAATGGGCATTTACTACTGTCTGCAGTTTTGACCCATCTTCTCATGAGCAGTGCATGTTTGCAGTAGACTCAGATGTTTGGTATTTTGACAGTGGGGCGACCAAACATATTACCTCGCAGCATAGTTTCTTCTCTTCACTCGAGCCTGCCTCTACAGGGAATACTGTTACATGCACCAATAACTCCTCTTATCCTGTTATGGGAGTTGGTAAGATCATTTTGACTACTGCTGATGGTAGTTCTTTCACTTTGTCAGATGCTTTATTTGTGCCAGGGATCAAGAAGAACCTATTATCAGTTTCTGCATTAACCAAGATTGGCTTGGTTATGAAATTTGTTGATGATAGGTGTACAGTTCATGATCTATCAAATGGCGATGTGATTATTGCTTTTGGCATTTTATGTCATGGGTTGTATAAGCTCATAGACTATGAAAGATCTGTAAATGATTTGGCATGTGTAGTGAATGATTCTCAGGCTATGTCAGATGCAAAGCTTTGGCATGCACACTTTGGTCATCTGAATTTCGCTAGTTTGCTACGCCTGTAGAAATTTGAAATGGTGTCCTCTTTGCCCAAACTTGAGGCACCTGGAAAACATGTTTGTGAAGGCTGTATTTTGGGCAAAATGCAGCATTCGTTCTTTCCAAAAGATGGTTCAGTTCGGGCTACTCAGAAATTGTAGCTTGTACATAGTGATGTCTTTGTCCTATGCAGACACCTTCTTTTGGGAATTATCTCTACTTCATGACTTTCATCGATGATTTTTCCAGGCATGCATGGGTATATCCATTGAAGGCAAAGTCTGAAGTGTTCACGTGCTTCAAAGAGTTTTTGGTTTTGGCTGAAAATGTGTCAGCATGTAAAATGGGCACCCTCCGTTCTGATCGAGGGGGGGAATATATGTCTTCTGACTTTAATGCATTTTTGGCTGAACGTGGGATAAAACACAACACCTCAATAGAATGGAGCTGCTGAACAAAAGAACAGGTCACTCATGGAGATGGCGAGGTGTATGGTCAAGAGTCAAGCTTTACCACATTGTTTCTAGCTTGAGGTTGTCATGTGTGCAGCATATGTACTGAACAGGTGTCCCACTAAAGGACTGCAGTCTATCACTCCATATGAGGCTTGGCATGACCGCAAGCCATCTACTGCGTGTTTTTGGTTGTTTGGCATATGCATTAGTGCCTGAACAATATCGCAGAAAGTTGGATGATAAAGTAGTAAAATGTATTTTTGTTGGGTACAATTATGAAAGTAAAGGCTATCGTCTGTATCATCCACAGACAGTGCATTCTGGTTAGCTGGATGTTGTTTTTGTGGAAGATGCTATTCAGCCATTGCTTTCATGTACTAAGAAGACATCTATTAGCTTGAAAGATATGTATGATACTTTGCTGCCTCTTTTTACAAGTGGATAGTCTGGTGCTGGTCCTAATGAGGCGACTTCTCAACCTTTGCAGGTTTCATGTGATGATACATATAATTCCATTTCTGATGCAGATGTACATGATGCACTTATTGATGAGAGAGCTGATATTGAGAAGGCAAGAACTATGCCAAAATGGCTGGTGCAGACCTTGCGTGAAATCAAATTAGATGCACCTTTGTCATATCGTTCTCGTTCAGGCTCTCATAGTGCCTCTTTTGCATCAGATTGCTATGCTATGGCTGCATCTAGTCTCTGTGATGAGAATGAGCCTGTTTCGTTTGATGAAGCACAAAATTTAGAAAATTGGATGGCTGCTATGCAATCTGAATATGATGCTATAATGAAGAATGGTACTTGTTCTTTATGTGACTTGCCTCCTGGCAAGAAGACCATTGGCACTAAGTGGGTATACAAGCTGAAGTGTAAATCGGATGGTACAATTGACATGTGTAAGGCTAGGCTTGTTGCAAAAGGTTATGCACAGGAAAGAGGCATTGATTTTGATGAGACCTTTGCACTTACATGCCGTATGACTACTGTTCGGAGCATCTGTGCACTTGCAGCTCATCATGGTTGGAATGTACATTAGTTGGACATTAAAACAACATTTCTGAATGGTGACTTGCATGAAGAAGTGTATGTTTTACAACCCCATCGCTTTGTGCAGAAAGGGCATGAAAACCAGGTGTGCAGGCTAAAGAAGGCATTATATGGTCTAAAGCAAGCACCACGTGCTTAGTATGAGAAGATACATGCCTATCTGATTGCACATGGTTTTAAGAATAGTCCAACTGAAAGCACCTTATATGTTAAGCGTGCTAATGATGTGATTCTGATCATTGTTGTCTATATTGACGACATGCTGCTCACTGGTCCTATTGAGAAGCATATTGCTGATTTTAAGGCTGATTTGCATGCCTCATTTGAGATGTCTGATTTGGGGGCATTTGCATCACTATTTGGGCATTCAATTTATGCAAGTTGATGGTGGAATGGCTTTGTGTCAAACAAAATATATTGACATATTATTGCAGCGTTTTGGCCTTGAAGACTGTAAGCCTATTGCCACTCCTATGGAGACAGGCTTACGATTGAGTCTTCATGATGCTGGAAATGCATTTGATGTTGTTCTCTATTAGCAGGCTGTTGGATGCTTGATTTACTTATGCATTACTCGGCTAGATATTCAGTTTGCTATCTCACAAATGAGCAGGTTTATGCATTGCCCAGGAGTCAAGCATTGGCAGGCAGTTAAGCGCATCTTTCGCTACTCAGCTACTTGGGTTGTTTTATCCCAAGGGGGATCACTACCACCAGATTTGCATGCTTTTTCTGACTCTGATTATGCTGGTTGCTATGACACTCGTGTGTTCACTAGTGGCTTTTGCTTCATGCTTGGTAGCTCATGTATATCTTGGTTGAGCAAGAAGCAGCCTACTGTGGCCACTTCCAGTTGTGAGGCTGAGTATAGGGCAGCTTTCACAGTGACTCTTGAGTGTGTGTGGCTCAGACGCCTTATGGCTGATTTGGGTCTTGGTCAGACTTCTGCCACCACCATCTTCTGTCAGACTTTATTGCGCATTGGCAGTTGTGAGGAACCCTGTGTTCCATGCTCGCACTAAGCATATTGAGGTGCATTATCACTATGTCAAGGAGAGGTTCTCTGCTGGGGAGATCAGCTTGGCATATGTGCCCATGCAGGAGAACATTGTAGACCTTTTCACGAAAGCTCTGCCTAGGGAGAAGTTTGAAGCTTTCCGCAAAGCTTTGGGCTTACTTCCTTTTGTGGAGTGATTTCCACGTAGCTTGGAACTTCCTTATACATGAGTGCTAGCTCCTTGTTCATCGCATCACTCCGAGGGGGGATTTGTTGATATATTTTGGTAGTGATGTGTGTGAACACACTAGGACCGTCGGGGCACTTTTTTCCCTCTTTAGGAGGTTTTTTTCCCCGGCTTGTATATACGCCTATTGCCCTAGTGGGCTACTTATCTTTGTACATTCTCTAGTAATACATTCAGTATTGTGTGTTGTGCTCCTAGCTTCTTCTTCTTCCTTGTGCTGTTCATGTCCTTCCGCAGACATCTAACTCCAACAGTTATGGACAAATTAGTGAGTGTAGGTAGGTCATTCAGGGGATCAAATCAAGAGGCAAGCTCTGTCTTCTCTCTCTCTCTCTCTCCCTCCAATTTTCTTGATTCAAGAAGCTTTAAACACTAATCTAATTCATAAAAACAATAATAAAAATAAGACTCATAAATAAAATGATAGATACTTAAATACATCTTTAGGTACACATATAAATAGATCAATCAATAAGTTTATGGATAAATAAATGATAGATAGATGAATAATTGAATGGATAGATCAATAAGTGTATGGAAAGATAGATCAATATATAGATAAATAAGTTATAGATAGATGAATAATGGAATGGATAGATAATTAAAGAGAGAAAAATATAGATAGATCTATACATAAATAAATAAATAATAAATAGGAGAAAATTGAATGGATAGATAATTGAGTACATAGATAAATGGATACATAGATAGATGAAAACGGGCATGGATAGATAGATGACTATATACATAAATATGGATAGATAGGTAGATAGGTAGATGAATAATTTCATGGATAGATAGTTATATAAGTAGATTTATATATAAGTAGATTTATATATAAGTAGATTTATATATAAGTAGATAGTTTAATTATAATATTGAAGTGAATCTATGTAACTAATAAGAATGTAAGTGTCAAAGAATCAGACATTCATAATAGTTCATATACACTCCTATAATATGTATGATTCTTGTCACATGAATATATATAACCATTGTAATAGTAAGATTCAAATAATCAAACAATCACAATAGTTTCCTTAACCCTTCACTATGTGTAATTATGCTTAGATGAATCTAATTGACTATTGTGAGAGCAAGAGTCAAAGAATCAGACAATCACAATAGTTCCTATACACTCCCTATACTATTGAGATAGTAAGAATTGAGGGAGAAATTCAAGCAATCTCAATAGATCTATTGCTCAATCCTATACTACTATGAGTAAGAATTGATGTATCAAGTCAGACAATCACAATATTGATTTATTTTAAATTTGATTCATCAAAGTACACACGTAAGAAATGCTTTTGTGAGTCAAATATGTATACTATTGATGATTAAAAAACATAAAAACCAATCACATAAATAAAAATCATACATATGTAAGAGATGCATATATGAATCATAACATACACATGACACACAATAAGCATAACAATAAAATAGAAAATAAATGAATACTAGAATGATATGATGAGGACATAGTTCTATGAATGGTATGGTAGTAGTAAAGCTCTAACAACTTTCTAGAAAGCATGTGTGCAATAAGCTTTTGGATCAAATGATAATATATATATGTTTTTCCTTGAAAATAGCTTTCCAAGCGAAAGTGCTTTCAATAAAAAACTTCAAAAATGTCTTCAATCAAAAGCGCTATCAATCTAAAATAAATTCATATCTAATTTTTTATTTGGATTTATTTGGAAATCCCCAAATAAACTAAACGTATTCGGTATTTTTTAATTATTCGATCAAATAAATGAAACATTGCACCCAAGTTGAAAATGTGGAACATTTGTTTGAAGGTTTTTTGAATGTCCTTGATCTTTCCACCAGGTTCTTCAAGGTTCTCCACAAGTCTAAGGGTTTAATTTTTCATCCTATGTTCTTCATGTTGATAGTTTATTTGAATTCAATTGGCTTTCTTATAGGAATAAACTTGACCATCTCATGTCTTTCAAATTCTTCTTTGCATTAATAGTTTTCACATCAGCTTACCTTATGAAATGTTATCCCTTGTGAATTGATAGTTCACATCTAGGCACTTTCTTGCAACATGAAACAACACGAAACATTGTATTATTGGCTAGGTAGAGTGATTCAACATATTGTCTCCACATATTAAAAAGAATTCAAACCTACATTGAGGAATCTCTATGATTTTGCAGTCCCCATCCCACAATCACCAAAACAAGTTGATGGACCGAGGTAATCATAGAAACTGTTGGACCAGAGATAGGAAACTTCCCCTATTGTAAATAGAGCCTTGATGGTTGAGCTCATCCAAGAACAAGCAGGTACCAACAAATGTGGAAGAGGCACTCCACGATCCAAATTGATGAGCTGCCATGCAAATAGAATAAAAGAAATATAATGAAGAATGGAACTTGGGAGCTAGTGGATTGACCCCTTGAATGCAAAGTCAATGGCATCAAGTGGGTTTTGAAGCTAAAGTACAATGTCTTTTACTTTGGAAAAGTACAAATCAAGAATTATCGCATAGGGCTACTCACAAGTTGAAGGGATTGAATTTTGTGAATCACTTGCCCAAAGTACAAGCATGACTACTATTCAAATAGTACTAGTTGTGGCTACACATAAACAATTCCCATTCTACCACATGGATGTCAAATTAGCATTCATGACTGGAGACATCAAGGAGGAGGTATATGTGTCTCATCCACGAAGGTTTGAGGCTCCCCTTTCAAAAGAAAAGATACATAACCTAAAGAAGGCATTATATGGGCTAAAACAAGCCACAAGATTTGTTGAAATTATGAATAGGGCAAGCTCATAAACCTTTGAGCAAATGATGGGTGTTGCCAAAGCTAAAGGAGACTTGAGTGGACACCAAAAGATGAATACTTATCCATTCATGTCAAATCAAAAGCCAAAAGACAAGACAAGGTTAGATGAAGATTAAAAGGTCACACAAGGGTAGGTGAAGAGTCACAAGGAGGCCTATATACAGTCATTCTCATGGGCGTTGGAGTTAGACATCTACGGAAGCACACAAATAGCACAATGAAGAAGAAGAAGCTTGGAGTACAACACACAATATTGAATTTATTACCACTAGAATGTACAAAGATATGTAACCCATTAGGGTAATAGGCGTACATACAAGCCAAGGAAAAAAAAAACCTCCTAAAGAGGGAAAAAAGTGCCCCAGTAGTCCTAGAATGTTCACACACATCACTACCTAAATATATCAACAAATCCCCGCCTATGAGTGATGCGGTGAACAAGGAGCTGGAACTCATGTATAAGGAAGTGCCAAGCTATGTGGAATCAATCCAAAAAAGGAAGTAAGCCCAAAGCTTTGCGGAAAGCTTCAAACTTCTCCCTAGGCAGAGCCTTCATGAAAAGGTTTGCAATGTTCTCCTATGTGGGCACATATGCCAAGCTGATCTCTCCAACAGAGAACCTCTCCCTGACATAATGATAATGCACCTCAATGTGCTTAGTGCGAGCATGAAAACAAGGGTTTCTCACAATTGGGAATGTGATCTGACTATCAATGAAGATGGTGGTGGCAGAAGACTGACCAACACCCAAATCAACCATAAGGCATCTGAGCCACACACACTCAACGATCACTGTGAAAATTGCCCTATACTCTGCCTCACATTTGGAAGTGGCCACAGTAGGTTGCTTCTTGCTCAACCAGGATATACATGAGCTACCAAGCATGAAGCAAAAGCCACTAATGGCCACATGAGTGTCATAGCAACTAGCCTAGTCAGAGTAAAAAAAGTAGGTAAATCTGGTAGTAGTGATCCCCCATTGTGATAACACAACCAAAGGAACCAGGTAACACTCAAGTAGCATAGATGCGCTTAACCACCTGCCAATGCTTGACACTTGGGCAATGCATAAATTTGCTCATCTGTGAGATAGGAAACTGAATATATGGCCGAGTAATGCATAAGTAAATCAGGCATCTGACAGCCTACTAATAGAGAACATCATCAAATGCATCTCTAGCATCATGAAGACTCAATTTTAAACTTGTGTCCATAGGAGTGGCAATAAGTTGACAGTCTTGAAGGCCTAAACACTACAATAATGTGACAATATATTTCGTTTGACACAAAGCCATTCCACCATTAACTTGCATAAACTAAATGCCCAAATAATGATGCAAATGCAACAAATTAGACATCTAAAATGAGGCATGCATATCAGCTTTTAAGTCAGCAATATGCTTCTCATGAGGACCACTGAGCAGCATGTCATCAACATACACAAAAAAGATTAAAAGCACATCATTAGCATGCTCAACATATAAGGTGCTTTCTGTTGGAATGTTCTCAAAACTGTGTGCAACCAGATAGGCATGTATCTTTTCATACCAAGCATGTGGTGCTTGTTTTAAGCCATATAATGCCTTCTTTAACTTGCACATCTGTTTTTCATGCCCTTTATGCACAAAGGCATGGGGCTGAAAAACATACATGTTCTCATGCAAATCACCATTGAGAAATATAGTTTTAGTGTTCAACTGATATACATTCCAACCATGATGAGCTACATATGCACAAATTCTACGAACAGTAGTCATTCGGCACGTAGGAGCAAAGGTGTCATCAAAATTGATTCCTCTTTCCTGAGTATAACCCTTTGCAACAAGCCTAGCCTTATACCTATCAATTGTTCCATCAGACTTATGCTTTAGCTTGTATACCCAATTAGTGCCAATGGCTTTCTTGCCAGGAGGCAAGTCACACAAAGACCAAGTAACATTTTTCATGATAGCATCATATTCATATTTCATAGCAGCCATCCAATGTTTAGAATTTTTTGTTTCATCAAATGAAACAAGCTTAGTTTCATCAGAGAGACTAGAGGCAGCCATAGCATAGCAATATGATGCAAAAGAGGCACTGTGAGAGCCTAAACGAGTATGGTATGAGAGAGGTGCATCTAATTTGCTATCATGCAAAGTTTGCACAAGCCATTTTGGCATAGTTTTTGCCTCCTCAATATCAGCTCTCTCATCAATAAGTGCATCATGTAAATCTGCATCAGAAATGGAATGATCCGC
The DNA here is from genome assembly GCA_020310875.1 of Ceratopteris richardii. Lineage (NCBI taxonomy): Eukaryota > Viridiplantae > Streptophyta > Polypodiopsida > Polypodiales > Pteridaceae > Ceratopteris > Ceratopteris richardii. Next base: position 54,324,419 of record CM035434.1, read on the forward strand.
ATGATCACATGAAACCTGTAATGGTTGAGAAGTTGCCTCATTTGGACAAGCACTAGACTGTCCACCTGTAAAGAGAGGAAGCAATGCCCGCAACTCCATTATGTTGAGGTGTATATTTCACTGAACATAGATGGTTTTTCACACGTTCAACCAGAAATGCATTAAAGTCATATGACATATACCCCCCTCCCCCCGATCAGAATGGAGGGTGCCCATTTTATATGCTGATAGATTTTTAGCCAAAACCAAAAACTATTTGAAGCACATAAACACTTCAGACTTTGCTTTGAGTGGATATACCCATGCATGCTTGGAAAAACTATCAATGAAAGTCACGAAGTAAAGATAGTTTCCAAAAGAAGGTGTGCATAGGACCATAGACATCACTATATACAAGCTCAATTTCTAAGTAGCTCATACTGAACCATCTTTTTGGAAGGATGAATGCTACATTTTGCTCGAACTACAACCTTCACAAATATGTTTGTCGGGTGCCTCAAGTTTGGGGAAAGATGACACCATTTCAGATTTCTACATGCGTAGCAAACTAGCAAAATTCAAATGACCAAAGCATGCATGCCAAAGTTTTGCATCTGACATAGCCTGAGAATCATGTATTGCACATGCTGAATCATTCACTTCTTTTTCATAGTCTATGAGATTATACAGCCCATGATATAAAATACCAGAAGCAATAATCATGTCGCCATTTGACAAATCATGAATTGTACATCTGTCATCAACAAATTTCACAACCAAGCCAATCTTGGCTAATGCAGAAACTGATAATAGTTTTTTCTTGATACCTAGCAGAAATAAAGCATTTAACAATGTAAAAGAACTACCATCAGCTGTAGTTAGAATGATCTTACCAACTCCCATGATAGGATAACAGGAGTTGTTGGCGCATGTGACAGTATTCCCTGTAGGGGCAGGCTCAAGTGAAGTGAAGAAATTGCACTGCGAGGTAATGTTTGGTTGAACCACTATCAAAGTACCAAACATCAGAGTCTACTACAGACATACACTACTCGTGAGAAGATGGGTCAAAACTACAGACAATAGTAAATGCCCATTCTTCATTCTACACTAGATTAGCAGACTTTGTTTTTGGTGTAGAGGCTTTTGCAGCAACCATTCCAACTTCTTTCTTCTTTGCCTCTTTAGCAGCTAGTTTTGGACATCTCTTAATGACATGATCATTTTCATTACAATATTTGCAAAATGATTTCGGCTTTTCTGATTTCTCCTCATCTTTATCTTCCTTCTTCAAATGTGTATCATTTGTAGATTTCTGCTTACTAGTAGATGAGCTTCATTTACCTTTGCCCTTCTGACTAGGCAGAGCTTGATCTACAACATGCATAATAGACCTGTTCTATCTAGACTGATCTTCCTACAATAGAATAGAAACAAACTCTTCAAAAGGCATTTGGATTGTCGTTCATCATCAAACGAAGAATAGAAGCAAACTCTAGTATGAATTTGGAAGAGCATTCAGAACAGTCTGCACAAGTGAACTGTTAGGCAAGACTTCATCAGTAGAAATTAATTGTTCCTTCAAATCTTTGATCTTTGTTAGAAAACTGTCCATAGAATCACCTTCATTCATATGCTCACTCTCCAACTATTTTTTGAGGTAAGAAACATGGGCCTCATTCCTAGCGTGGTACAATGTGGTAAGTGTATCCCAAGCATCCTTAGCTATTTGGCAAGAGCAAATGTAGGGAATAATGGCACATATGACAGACAAGGCTATCAATGCATGTGCCTAAGCATCTCTACCATCCCAAGGAATTTTCTCTATAGTAGGTGCAACAAGAATTGCAGCACGAACAAGAATGGATAGCATATCATCATCTTTGATGCCATCTACATTAGCTTCAATACATGTATTTGCAGACGTAACAGGACGTTTTTCAACACCGTACACAATATTCCAGAGTCCTTTTGTGACCAATACACGACACATCATATAAGTCCACAATGGGTAATTTGTACCATACAACTTATCCTCAATATCCAACATACAAAATACATCAATGCTTTCAGCCATGGCCACTTACTAAAATACCCTGATGTAGAAAATGGTTGTATCTAAAAAGGATGAACAAAACTACCCTAGCAAGTTCTACTAAACCTATAGAAGACTTTGAGATGCTTATATTGGCGAATCAAAACCTGTATATAACTTTGGCACAAAAAAGACAAAATAGCCTGCACAAGCATTGCAAAAGTGTGTTCGAAGGTCAAAACGAACTCAGATCACGATTTTGGCACCACAAAGCAAAGTAGTTTTAATCTCCTAATCAGCTTGAGTATGCTCAGTGAATTTCGTGCAATTCTGAGACTATGAGCAAAGGGGTGTCGACGATGCCCTAGATGAAGGGTGACTTGCTCTAATACCGATTGTTGGAGTTAGACATCTATAGATGCACGCGAATAACACAAGGAAGAAGAAGAAGCTTGTAGTACAACACACAATACTGAATGTATTACCACTAGAATGTACAAAGATATGTAACCCATTAGGGCAATATGCGTATATACAAGCCAAGGGAAAAAAACCTCCTAAAGAGGGAAAAAAGTGCCTCAATGGTCCTAGAGTGTTCACACACATCACCACCTAAATATATCAACAATGGGGAAGGTGCAATCAATCCCATTCTGGCATGTACAATGAATGGGAGATCCTATGGAGCAAACCCAAGGAATGGGAAGACCTATCAAAGTAGAGGGGAGTTCATATCAAAAGCTACAAAGCTCATATCCCTTGTAGGAAGAGTGTTTTGTAGACAATGTCAACTTCTTTTGTTCATTTCTCTCTATGTTAATGCATATGATATCTTATTCGAAATCTTATCTCTTTTAATTTTGGTTTTTTATATACTACTAATAAATTCTGTTCCAGTAGTTATTGGGAACAATTCTAGTGAACCTCTATCTCTATCATAAGCTAGTGACTTGCATAGTCTAAAGTGTATTTTTTGGTTACTTGAGCTAAACCAATCCATTTGGAGTGCTTGATAGCTCATTTTGAAGCTATAAAAGTCTAAGGTTTCTAGACGAATCATTAGCTAATTTTCATCTGAGATGCTAGGCCAAGTAGGTACAAATAGATTGATTAGTTGTAGAATTGGGTGAACTAGAGGGACCTAGCAAATTTTCATCTGAGATGCTAGGCCAAGTAGGTACAAAGAGATTGATTAGTTGTAGAATTGGGTGAACTAGAGGGACCTACGAAGGCCTACTGATGTTGCTTGTAAAAATTTGAGTCTTAAAGTTTGTATGAGATCAGAGATCAAATCTATAGAGGATCAGATCCTGACAATGCCTCAAGGCAAGGAGTTGCAATAACAAATGCGATATTGCATTCACATCAAATTCAAATGAAGGCAAAGTAGACTCTTCAAAAGATGGAGTAAAAAAAAAGGGAAGAAGAGAAATATGTTGCTTCCACTATAAGAAGGAAGGTCACAAGAATCAAGACTTTTGCACCAAGAAGGTTGAAGGGAAGAATGGTGGTTCTTCAAAAGGTGATGAAAGGCACGAATTTTGTGAACACTGCAAAAAACAAAGCTTGAGTTATTTTTTACGATACAGGAGGTATGCTCCTGGGCTGAAGATTTAGGAATAGATGAATCATGGGTGGTGCAAAGTGGTGCCTCTTGTTGCATGATGAGCATAAACGACATTCCTTATAGCCTCTAAAGAAACCCATCATTATAAAGATAGTCAATAACGTGAGATCTCTTACTGAGGGTGAATGTATGATTTCTTTTTTTAATTCTAATGGGTATATAAAAAAGCTTTCAAATGTGTTTTATGTTATGAAAATCAAATGAATTCTACTCTCTTTAGCTTTTATAACTTATCAAGGTCATGCCATATCTTTCAATAAGAAAGGAGCTAGGATTATGGATAGTAATAACAACATTGTTGGTAATGGCATGAGGATCAACCGGTATGCTTTTTTTTACTCTTAAAACCACTACAAGCATGGGCACGCGTAAGATAATGCATGAGAGATTGAGTGTAAAGTCATGGGCTCAAATCAAGCTAATATAGACATGCATTACATTTCTTTTTTGTAGAAGACACCATCTTGTGCATGGAAAAATCATTGCAATAGATTCAAATATTCAATATGAATAGATTGATAACAAACTTTGGCATGACAACCCGTATAGTCACTCAGATAGCATGGAATAATTTTTGCATGATGGTGTAGGTCCAAATCACATTTGTGCTCTATGCATAGGCTGCTATGAAAGAATTAATTATATCTCTTGCTACTACACAAGTATGCATGCAAAGGCATTCTTTGGAATGAAGAACGATGAAGAAATGAATGTCAAACTATGCAAGTTTTCAATGAAAACATAGAGCATTCCATCTCTAATGAAGGTACTCATGATTTCATTTCTAATGGGAAAGAAACTATTGATGGGATAGAGTCTATGCCAAATGGTTGTTGCACACCTTGAGATACAGTAAGTTGTATGTACTTGTCCTTATTGTATCCCTTATGCATCAATTGATCTTCCTTTTCATGTGATTTTTATGCAGTGGTTGTCTCTAGCCTTTGCAATGTGAATAAGCCTCTTTCCTTCAAATATGTAAAAATTCAAAGAAATTGGATGGATGCTATGTAATCTAAATATGAGATTGTTATGAACAATAGTGTTGACACATTATGATGACCTACATAGAGAGATGAGTCTCTTTCCTCCCTGTGCATAGAAGAAGAGTGCTCAAAGGGAAGTCATTTCCACCATCCCATACTAGTGGTGAAAAAACTTGGAGAAGCTTGTAGAAGGTAGAAAAATGCATTTCGAAGCGATGAAGTTTGTTCTAGCCAACCGGCACAAGACCAGAACTTGAGCTTATGGAGACTCAAATAGACCTTATAAACATGTGATAAGTACAAATAAACACACTATGTACCTTGGAACATCAAGGAGAATGAGTTGATACAAAACAGATAGGTTCGCGGGTCGGCTAGCTAAAAAAACTTACTATCTATGGAAGAGACAATGAACTTCAAATGCCCATAGCGACCAGCATGATTACAATTAGAAAAAATACTTTTATGGAAGTGATACACATAGGTTTGAGTGTATAGAATGCACAAAGGTATAAGGAAGAGACATTCATTGGTAGTACTTCCTATTTTTCAGGAATACATAGAGATTGACCCCGAGATAGAAAAACTCAGATTTCTCCCAATCTACTAAACCAAATGCTATGAAAATGTGTAGCCATAAACTAGACACGAATAGCTTTCCAATGAGCCATCTTGCACTCAATTTGGAGCTCTGAAGAGAGAGCAGTAGCCTCTGCAAGATTATTGTTGGCAAAGAAGATGATGCAGAGAATTGAAGGAGCAAGACAATGATGGTCACAAGTGTATATATATTGCTTTCATGTAATGTACAAGTGATTTCAAGTCTTTATATAGAATCTAGGAGTGTTCCACAACTTCTACAAGTGAAGTTTGAATTTAAATGAAGGTGGGAATGGCTGTTGGAGGGAATCAATTCACTTTCCTACAATCTAGGAAAAGTGAAGATCTAGTTTGATCTACTTTTAGGTGAGTTGATTGCTTGATTGAATGCAACTTCAACCACCAAAAATTCATGGGATTTGGGCTTTATCTTTCCACCTTTACATGTTTAAAGCTCAAGGCTTTCACACCGGTAAATGAACAATCAAAAATCTCTCAAAAAAATGAGCATAAGAAAAAGAACTCTCCAACGGATACTCTTTCGACGCGATAGCTTTTGAAAGCATAGTGTAAGCTTGATGTTCCAACAAGTGGAACCTTCCTCCAATTCATGGTTTCATACCTACACTAAACCTAATGTATATTCCATATATATATATATATATATATAATGGAATACGTAAGTGGATTGTAATGAATCCATTGTCCTCAACTCATATAGATGGACTCAAATGAATCCCATATCCTTAAATTAGTTTGTTTTGGTTCTAGCCAACCTCTAAGAGTGGATATCCCTTTCTATTCCAAACTAATGTGTTCCTAGGTACCAAGACTGAGTCTAAGTACCTCTTTCTAGATCCCAACATACATATATGTTTTGGATACCCCAAATATTCCTCACTAAGGGATCCATGGTCTAAATCATAGAGCTGGCACCATGACTATGGCCTTCCTTACCATCACTCGAATCACATTAGCACCCGTCGATGCTCTCTCATGAAACCCATCTCTATGATCCCATCTAATTTTCCGTCTTTTCTTTTCTCTTTTTTTTTTTCCCTCCCAACCATATGCCTCTATATATAGCTTTCTCCAAAGGATTGCCCACTAAGTAGGTGGATACTAACCATCTAAGTTCCGGCCATGTAACTACATGTGTGTCAAGTGTCCTAGTTACTCAAATGGATGCTTCTAGAAGGCTCTAGAGCTCTTGGAGAAAAACATTCTCTCATGCGTTTTGTAGGAATTGAACCCAAGACCTCTTCCTTCTCATCCATATGACTTAACCACTAGTCCAAGCACCTTTTCTTGTCTAGAGAGTATAAGCACCTTTGCTTAAGTCTACTCTCGAGACTTTTGCCCAAGACTTGAATGACCAAATCACTACCACATATCAAGGTCATACTGATGCTAGCCATATTGACAGTCATCGATGAAATCGATATGAACATTGGAAGATTCTTGACAAAACCTTAAAAACCCAATGCCAATATAGGTTTCGGTATAATCTTCAATATAAGTGTTGTGAAACTTTATTGTTTAATCTATTATCAATCTTGGGTTCTTGGGATGGTTAGGGGTCTGTAAAACAGAGGCCCTGTTGTATTTTCCCAAATCTACAGATTCCATGTATACTACTTCACAAACTTAACATGATTAACCCGCAACTACTATCTGTCTGCGTATCACCACATTCTTCAATACACAATACTTAACCGTGCAGTACAAGGATCATTACAATAATACACCTACACACACTTCGTCAATTCACGACAATGTTGATCACTTAATACTTCATCAACGGCGTACTTAATCACCGAACTTAATTAACAGAAATATAGATAAAAAAATAATCAAAATATGAAGAATATATGTTCCGATCCACTTCAGGCCTTCACCCAGACTCACAGTCCGGCGACATTTACCCTCTGTTTCACGTACACTTCCTTTATTAATCAAAGGGTACAACTAATGTGCTACGCCCTTTCGGTATGCGTGCGACTTTTCAGGGTTTCATATTACATTCCATATTACCATCCGGCGGCTCACACTAGCATGCACGGTGGACTCGAACCCGAAAAGGAAAATTACAAAATTCAGGGTTCATCTATGATACCATGTACATACATGGAGTGAGCTAATTTAAACGTATGGGTGATCTTTTGTTTTAAATAAGTTAACATATCTTGCAGAATTTGAGGCTCAACTAACTGTGCGTCAGTTCTAACCAAGCTGGCACCTATTACTTGGCTTATTAAGGACTCCGCTTGAGTCTACAAAAATGCTTCTTGTAAGTAAAACTCGTTGTCTACAGAAGCATCTCGACGCAACTTTATTTCAGCGATCTCTGCATCAATTCATGATAACCTGTCAGCCTGAACTCCTAGCTGCTTTTCTCTATGCTCGAGTTCCTGAGATTGAAACTGCATAGTTTTGTAAAAATCTTCTCTCTCTTTTTTAATGGCTTCCATCTCCTTCTTTAATTTGATATTCAAGCCAATCTCTTCTTCCAAAGCACGACTTCTGTGGAACATCTCGTCTATAGCCTGCTTGGGTTCTTTCTCAGCGTTTATTACATTCATAGCAAGCGATTGAGAAGCTTCTTCTAATATACTGAACTTATTCTTTATTGCATGTAGCTTGTTGCCTAACGTAGTCATGGCATCCTGCTTATCTGCAACCTCCTGCTTTAATCCTGTAATCTCGTTGTCCTTGTTGGCAATAATCAGATCTTTCTCTGACAAATATTCTTGTAGTCGCTGGATTTGGGGATGCAGAGAGTGATTATCGACTTTCACCTCGAGTATTTCATCCTAGAGGGGCGTGATGTCAGCTTCCAAGAGATCTACTTTGCTTTGCAACTCTTGTCGAATGGTCTGTGTTGCCATCTTCAATTGGATGGGTAACTGCTGAGATAATTGAATGAGGAACTGGCCCATGGATGCCAATTCAGTAAACATAACCGGGGTGGGAAGAGAAGGTGTTTGCTGTGAAGGTTGGGAAGACAAGAGGTGGGGAGACAAGGGTAGAGAGTAGTTAGGAGAAGAAGGAGCTTTGGGCGAGATTTCACGGTTTGCAGTTGGAGGCGAAGAGGTAAAAGCATCGGTAGTAGTAATAAGTGTCATTGGAGGAGGAAGGGGAAGGAGAGGTTGTTGAACCAAGACAAGGCCAGTGTCATGTTGAAGTACCGGCGATACAACAACAACTTCGGTGACGGCCTCTTCAGCACTCTACAGTTGCTTTACCGTGTCGGCTTGATCATCGACTTCTTTGGAGGGTGATGAATGACAAACATCGACAGTGGTGTCTTCAATTGTCTCCTTCACAGCCTCAACATCTGGTTGTGTTGTTTCATACCACTGTGAGAGTTCAGCTACGTCTTCCAAAATAACATCTGTATCTTGCTGCTTACTAGGAAAAGACTGGGCAGATTCTATCTGTAAGGAAGTGGCTGTATCATGGAATACTTCAACTTCTTGAATAGCAGTGGTTTCCTTTACTTGACTTTGGGATGGGCTGAGGCATGTACATTTGCGTAGGAAGAAATGCAGAAGGTTTTCATCATCGTCATCCTCCAGCATTTGTGTAGGCTCTTCATGTAATAGCAGAGGATTCACGAGAGGTGGTTGTGTTGCTTGGATAACCGGAAGGAGAAAGGTAAGAAGATGCGGCAATCTAGTCCTAGAAATCTCATGCTTGGTAACTGCTTCAAAATGGCTTGACATTCATGGTGAATGCGTCGGAAAAAGAATGAAGTAAAATTAACAGAGTCTCGGGAGGCAGTGTCGATCATGGAGTAGAACGGACAGGATATGTCATAAGTACGTTTTTGAAGGTTGAGGGCAGCGACTAAAAACTGCAGTGCAGTGCGTTCTGGTTCGGGTCGACATAGAATGGCAAACTCGTTAGACGAGTGTCGGGGAAAGAGTTCCTTCATGGTCGCCAGTGGAAGGAGCGGTCCATCGACCAACCACTCTTGAGGGAGACAAAACCTCTCGGTGATGGTACTGAGAGTAACTACGACACGGGGATTTAAGCATGCCAACGGCCAGCATTGTTCTGTAGCTGGCATAGCTGCTATGTCTGAGATTATTTGGGCAACAAATGGGCGACACTCCACTGAATGCCAAGGCAATTCAACGAAGGCCAAGAGACCATGAATACGCAGATACTTGCTCACGTCCGGAGTGAGACTAGCGCGGAAGGTAACGATATTTGCTAGAGCTTCCATAACGCAAGCAAAACACGCAAGAGCAAACACACACACGAACACAGGTCGCACAAAGCTCACAAGCACACAGGGGTGCAATAGCGAAAATCAGCATAAAGAACAGGATTAAGTAAGAACATGGGAACAATCATATGAAAAGAAACCTAATCATCACACATCGGTGGGAATATACAGGTATAATGGCGACATGCACACATTAACAGAATCGGAGACACAGAGGCGGCTATTAATCATAGTTAGATAAGAAAATGGAAGGATTACAGTCAGTTGGTCAACCGAAAATATGTAGAGAGAACCGGAACGTTGAGGGAGAATATTGGGAAGAAAAGAAGTAAAAAATACCGATGACGCATCAGGAAGATGAAGGCGGACAATAGGGACGAAGCTTTGATCCATTGATCACTTTAGGAAGGAGGGTACCATTGAGGGTGGATAATCGAAAAGTTGCAGGTCCCACTTGTTTGGCAATGCGGTATGGATCAAACCATCACAATTTAGATTTTTCGACGGATCGGCTAGATTTAGCATTCTAAAAGAGCACTAATTGATCAATGGTAAAATGCATACCTTGATCAGTCACTATCTCCAAGGGTAATCCATAGCATGGAAAAATATCCTTCATCAAACATTTAACAACTGCAGCAGTTGTAGCGGACCGTAGAGCCCAAGATTTGGCCCATCTAGTTGCATAATCTGTGCATGTAAGAATATATCTATTATTGGTGACTATCGTCGGAGGTGTAATTGGCCCGATAAAATCCAAGCCCCATTTTTGAAAGGGTTCAAGAGGCAAAACTGGTTGGAGCGGAAAGTAATGTCTCTGTAAAGGTTGACCGGAATGCTGACACTCATTGCACTGTTGCACATACTTAGTCACATCATGGTACATAGTAGGCCACCATAAGCCACTCTCCAGAATCTTCTGGTGGGTTAGGTCCACCGCAAAATGACCTCAAGTTGGTGCCGAATGAGCCATTGTGATTATTGAAGCAATTTCATGTGGTGGAACACATCTAAGCAACACTCCCGAGTGATTCATGTAATAGAGCTGCCCTACAATTAACCAAAATCGTTGACTATACATCGCCAGTTTACGACGAGTAGCCAAAGAGGTCGTGTTGGGAGGACATCCACTGGTCAAGAAAATCATCAACGTGTCATAGGAGGATTTCACCGACGATTCTTGTTGATCATCCTGCACAGTCTAAGTTGCATAAATAGTAGGTGTGGTATCATCAACGCCTTCCGGAAGTTCACCGGAATCCAACCGAGATAGAAAATCAGTGAGTGCATGTGCGGACCCTGGTCGATGTACTATCGAATAATCAAACTCTTGGAGCAACAAGACCCATCTTGCTAGTCTTCCTCCTAAATGCTGTTGGCGAACAAGGTACACCAAAGCTGCATGATCGACATGAAAAGTGAAGCATCGTCCCAGTAAATAATGCCGAAATTTTTTCATCGAATACACTAATCCGAGACATTCACGTTTAGTGACTGAATAGTTGCACTCTGTCGGGGCCAATCTGCGGCTCGCATAATATACTAGACGGAACCATTTATCCGTTTGCTACATCAGCACGCTGCCAATTGCAATGTCGGATGCATCCACAAAGACATGAAATGGCAATTCCCAATTTGGTGCTTGTAAAATGGGAGCCTGTGTTAACAATGATTTTAGCTGATCGAAAGAAAGTTTGCATGCTTCGGTCCATTCAAACTGACGAGGGCTATTGGTTATCAATCGATTAAGTGGTGTGGCCAGATGAGCTAGCCAACACAGATGTCACCCATGCCACCGGATTTGGCCCAAAAACCGCATCACTTCTTTGGGTGTCTTAGGAGCAAGTGCCTCCAATACGGCCTTCACCTTATCTGGATCAACTTGAATTTCCTGTTTTGAAATAATGTGTCCTAGAAACTTGCCATAGGATACCGAGAATACAGATTATTGGGGTTCAAGCACAAATGGTATTCTCGACACTTGGAAAAAGAGCACCGTAAATGGTACAGATGTGCTGAAGTATCACCGGATAAAGAGAAATCATCCAAATAAACTTTCATGAATGTGGGTAGGTAAGGAGAGAAAATTTCCTGCATACAGCGCTAGAACATACTTGGAGCATTTCACAAACCAAACCACATCATTGTACACGCATAGATGCCCCAATTGGTTATAAATGCTGTCTTTGGAATGTCATGTTCCACCATTCGGACTTGATTATAACCACTATATCCATCTAAAAAGGAGTACATCTCTCATCCTGCCACATCATCTAGCATTGTGTCCAAAAACGGCAGAGGGAATGGATCAGGTACGGTAGCTGCATTTAATTTCTGGTAGTCCATACATATCCGTAATTGCTTATTCTTCTTAGGAACTATGACAATGGGAAATCCACTCCGCATGCTCAATAGGGACAATAAACCCAACCTTCAGCAATCGATCCAGTTCTACTTTGACCTGGGCTGCATAGTTAGGATTCATCCTATACCTTGGTTGTTTAATAGGCCGAGCATCTGGTTTCAGCATAACCCTGTGTTGATAGATCCGCGGGTCCAACGCCTTCATATCCTAGTAATCCCAGGCAAACATATCAGCGAATTCACGTAGCAACTGCAACAAGTTATCTTGGAAGGTATCGAATAGTCCCACCTTAATTTTTACTGGTCGTGGGTTTGGTTTCATCACCTGTTAAACGTTACTCGCTACTTCCGACTTCAGGCTCAAAGTACTTCAAGTTCAGCCTGTTTGGAATTCTTCCTAACCGTAAATTACCTCTTAGCCGCGTGGGTCCTTGGGAGTGGTAGGGGTCTGTTAGATAGAGGCCCTGTACTATTTTCCCAACTCGTCACACAATCATAAATGTTATCCCGTTCTTAGCTCAGTGTCCAACTCTGAACAACTGAAGACTGTTCAGTGTACTGGAATTAGAACTTCAGAACTGATTCTACTGTAATTATCTGGGCAGCAGTCCGGTTACTTAATTTTCTGAGTAAAATATACTTCAGTAACGAAGGTCACCTAATACGTACTTCTTCAGAGCAGATAGGTATACCAACCAGACATTATACCTTGAAGTTATGAGGACTCATCGTATGCTAAACGCGAACAACCAACCTTCTAATAACAAACGACTAACCATAGACTTAACGGTGTCCTACTCACATCCAGACCATTACAGATACTAGTCTCCCTGTGATCGGAATCAACAGTGACTGTAGACTATGCTATCGAATTCGGTCACTTACAGAAAACGCTATCAGACAAATAGTTCAGGACTACTTTTCACGTTCCCTTACTCCGCCGCAGAACTGACAAACAACACACTACACTTGATAACACTCAGAGACACACTTCAACCATTACCGAACAGATTCGTAACGCAATACAACTGATTCGTAACTCTGTATTAATGTGCGAATAAACGGCTAGACGGAGCACAGAACAGAACAGAACAGAGCAGGACTGATCTTCTCAACAACATGCACACTCACACAATACGTTTACAACCCCCAAAACGGGGCTTACTCAAACAATACACTGCAATTCCCAAACAGGGGACGCCCGGCCACTCTTTTCTCATTGCCTTATATAGAGGAATTTTGTACAAGAGTGCGCAAATCTTTAGTTACCTGCGCGTTTCCTGAAAGGTTCTTTTACATTTAAGATACCTGTCCTAGTACTTTTGTCCTTGTTCGGCGGTCGTCTAACACTTTTACATTTAAGACACCTGTCCTAGTACATTTGTCCTTGTTCGGCGGCCGTCTAACACTGGCACGCACGGTGGACTCGAACCCGCAAGTGCATTATCGTCTTCGACATTCTTTTGCTTTGCCTGAAGGCCTGTTCCAGGGTTCTGCTCCCGAATCATTTCTGGCTTTTCCGGTAGAGTCTTTTGTAATAGCTCCTCTTGCAATCTTTTAATATTCTGCTTGTATTCTTCAAGCTGCTTTTCTTGCTTCTGAATTACAGTAATCAAATGACTTTCATGGTCCGACACAAAACAGGACCGCATTTGTTCAAGTGGAGGAACAAGTATAGCAAGCCATCTTCTACGAAAAAGTGTCCAAATATTTTGGATACGACTATCCAATTGTTGTTTTAATAATTCTATATCCACATTCGTCATTAATGTGGCATTCAATTCTACTCCTTCATCTTTTAATATCTGACTTTCCAATTCCTGCAAAACCTGTATTCTTGAATGCAAAACTTCATTTTCTGCTTGCAGGTTGGCATTCATGATAGAAAAGCTAATCATTTCGTCTTGTACCTGTTTTTGTATATTTTTCTGCCACTAGTGAAATTCTTGAAAAAACTTTTTAGCGTTAATCAATTCCGCTATTAATTGCCGTTGATTACTCTGTAACTCCTTCAGTAAGCCTTCTTTGTCGTCCAGTTCCCTTTGCATCTGTGTCATCTTTTCTAATAATGAATTGGAATTATTCATATTAGCGAATAATATTTCTTTTTCCTGCTGAATCATTTGTTCTTGTTGACGCAAATAATCAGAAACTTCTTGTAATTTATTTTGCAACCCTGTCACATAAGTTGGTGGGAGATTGTCATTCGGTAACTTCCTTGGATTGACAGTTTGTAAGTGGTCTTCCATTCTTCGTTTAATCGACAGCCTAAAAGGCGTTCCTACTGTTTTGTTCTGTTCTCCATTACCTGTGTGAAATAAATTTTCAGACGATGTAGAAATTTGTTCTGGTTCCTCTTGCTCTGCACTGTGGGGGGGTCCTGTGTCTATCATGTTCTGATCACAGGAATTAATATCTTGGGACCAGTTCAGCTTCTGCTCTTTCACTGACTGTACAAATTTGAATATAGCAGCTAAATATATTGCTAGTCTACTACTGGTTTGGGATCTTCGCTTATCCCCGACAAAGATTTGTGTATAGAGATGGTTATATAGCCAGTGTGTCCAGCTAACTCGACCTCCTCCTTCGGCATGTACTAATGGTGATAAATTTTCTCTAGACATCAAATCAAATTTAACTAAGAAACATAGTTTCTCCAAATACCACTTGAATTGTTCACGGTGATTATATGTGGCATTTTTCATCATGTAATATCTTCTGCAGCCTTCGCAGTTTCCAAATTCTTTTCTCAGATCATCATTTGAACATTTAGGAAAACGTGCATCATCATACAGCGGCAATTTAAATATGGCTGAAACTAACTGTGGTGAAAATTGTACCTGGTTTAAAATGAGGCCTTTTGTTTGTCGCATGCTGTGTAACTGATTCTCTGCATCTTCATTTCCTGTCCACTGCTCCCATGGTAACTGAGCAAACTGGAGGAGTCCGATCCTCCGTAGCCAGTTCTCATTCCTCCTAGAATGGATGTCGAGCTCTATTTTAAATTCTGTGGAAAATAATATGTTGTTATGCTGAACTTTTAATGTTGCAGAAGTCATTGAGTCATCTTCATCATCCTGTAATGTAGTGTCTGTTGTAGTCACAACACGGTTCTGTGCATTTGCGCGCTTCCTGAGTCGCCATCTTAGTATATCGGATTCAGACATGGTTGTAAGAGTCGCCGAAAATAATATGCTGGAAGTTTGTTAACTAGCACCCAAGCTTGAAGAATACTATACTGAAGAATACTATGCTAGGCATACGCATTTTATAAGCACCAGAGCTTGAACTGCCATTCGCTGGAATGATTATATGTCATTCGGACATGACACTTCATTCCCCTTACCAAAATTGTAGCATAAGTAAAAATCATCATTCTGCATTTTATTCCGTAGATCGATACTGGACTTAGCAAGTTTTACATGTGCGAAAAGTATCATGAAACAAAACCTTGGTAACATACTCAATTCGAACTCATCGTTACATTATGAATTCGCATGATCGAATTTTACTATTCTTCTATGAGGCCTTCGAGGTACATATTCCTGGCTAATCTAAATGTACGAGCTATTTTTTTCTTAAGGGTTTCTAATAATTGCTTCAGAGTGTCGGGTTCTAAAATCTGCGCATCTATTTTGACGAAACTTAGTACGATTGCTTCAGTAAGCAAGATTTCGGCCTGGGTTTGCAAAAAGGCCTCCTGTAAATAAAAATCATTGGATAATGCAGCGTCCCGGGATGTCTTCATTTCGGTGACTTTCTACTGCATATTCGTGACGCGATCCTTCTGATTTCGCAGTTGGTTATCGAGTCGCTCGAATTGCTGGTTCTGAAATTCAATCGTTTTGGAATATGCATCTCGTTCTCTTCGAGCATCTGCCAGGTCTTTTTGGTATTTTGCTTCCCTGGTTAATTGGCGTCTCAGCATTCTGTTTACCTCGTCCAAACATTCCTGGGCTCTTCGTAGCTCGTCTTGGACTTGTGCTGCTTCTCGCTGTTGGTCTTGATTCTTCTGGATGGTTTCCTGCAAGTGGGCCTTCATTTCTTCGACCAATTCTTCTAGGGATGAGCTGATGTCTTCTTTTTCTTGGAGTGCGGTCTTTAATTCCCAGATTTCTTCGTGTGCTTCGTGTAATAGCTGGTCTTTGGTGGCAAGCTGCTCTAGTGCTACATCCCTTTGCTGTATCAAGGCCTGTTGTTCCGAAAACTGTGCTTGGAGGTCTGCTAATTGTGTCTGTAATTGATGATTTTCTGCTTTTACGGCGTCGACTTCTTCTTGGAGTGGGGTGATGTCGGCTTCCAGGAGGTCGACTTTATGTTGTAGGTCGTGCCGAATGGTATTCACGACCTCACTCATCTGTACCGGAAGTTGTTGTGAGAGTGTAATGAGCAGTTGGCCCATGTCAGCCAGTTCAGAAAAGATCGGAACAGAGGGAAGGAGGAGTGGGTGTTGTGGTGGTGTAGAGGTTTGGGTATGGATTTGGGGGGATGTCGGGGGTGAATAATTGGGGGAGGATGAAGAGGATTCGGAAATTGGCGGCAGGAAAGGGTTGACTGGTGGGGATTGAGGACCAGGGGATGCAGGGTGAGTTACTTGATGGAGGGGTTGGTGTTCACCTGTAATGTGGGCGATGGTGGATTCTACGGCCTTCAGTAGGGTGTTGAGTGCGCTGTCGATCACTTGCTGTTCATCTTCTCGTCGTGCTGATGCTTCTTCGGTTGAGACTGGTTCTGTTTCTGTGTGATTCTGCTGGTCGTGGTGGTCGGCCGATGATTCGTTGTGTATGGAAGTGGCTGTGTCGTGGAAGGTCTCTTCTCGTTCGGCGTTTCGGGTGTCGTGATTCTTTCCGGCGGATCCTTGTGCTTCGCTTTCTGAGGAGCTGATCCGAATTCTCTTATTGCGGAAGAGTTGGTTGATCTCCTCATCTTCTTCTTCCTCGTCGTCGAGTGGTTGAACTGATTCTTCGAGTCTAAGTACGGGACCTTGGGGTGGTGGTTGTGCGGCAAGGATGGCTGGGAAAAGGAATGAGATGATATAGGGAAGGCGAGAGCGCGGGGTGGTACCCTTTTGGAGTTGCTTCACTATAGCGACACATTCTTTATGGATTCTAAGGAAAAAATATGATGCGAAGTTGACGGGTTCTTGGGCAGCTAATTCTAAAGCGGAATAAAATGGTCGTGAGATGCCGTAGGTGCGCTTCTGCAAGTTGAGTATGGCGACTAAGAATTGCAGGGCGGATCGTTCGGGTTCGGGTCGGCAGAGAATGGCGTATTCGTTGGACGAAGAGCGGGGGAATAGTTCATTCATGCGGGCGATGGGAATACTAGGGCCATGTTCACGGCCTTGCGGGTTGAGGCGATAGGCTTCAGCGAAGGCTTGGAAGGTGATGACTGTTCGCGAAGGGAGCGAGAGGAAGACCCATTGGCATTCGGTGGCAGGGGACTGAGCAATGGCAGTGATGATTTGCGTGAAGAAAGGATGGGCTTCCACCGAGTGCCAAGGCAACTCAGCGAAGTTGGCCAACCCTCTGCAACGCAGGTATTCACCTACCTCGGTAGGGATACCATCGCGGAAGGCAACATAGTTGGCTATCGCTTCCATGGCGTTTACTGAGACAGACAATGAACACGGATGCAGAATGCACGAGGGCTCAGAATACTAACATACAACACAATAGCTTTTTTCGGCGTTGTCGACAGAGTTTAAGTAGAAACAATACGGTGGGGAGGAATAGGGGGTTGGATATCATTGTGCAGTGCGGGAATAATGCTGGTTTTCATGCAGACGTGGGTACTCGAGTGACTGTTAAGGGGGCGGTTGGTCACATCAAGATTGTACAAAACACGGGTATTTATAAAAAGCAGAAAGAAGAAGAAAAACCAGAAAAGATTAAACAAAACGCGGTCCATCGTCGAAAAACTTAATGCGGGCTAGTGGTGTGATGATATGGCCGCAGCTTCGACCCATTAATTACTTTTGGGAGTGGATTTCCAGTCAACGTAGTCAACCGAAAAGTTGCCGGACCGACTTGTCCTGAGATCTTAAAAGGGCCGAACCATCGTAATTTGAACTTTCCTGCTGCTCTATCGGATTTTGCGTTATAGAAGAGTACAAGCTGACCTACCGAAAAGATTGGAGTCTTCAAATATCGATCGTGTGTCTTGGCTTGCCTTAGTTGTACTTCGCGCATGGTTAAAAAGCTGAGCCATCGGTGCTCATCAAGTTCCCTGAGTGCGTCCATTCGTGCTGTCAACGAATCTTCCGGTAGCATTTTCTGAGTGATTGCTACACGCAGACTTGGGATAACTATTTCCATGGGTGCTATTGCTTCTAAGCCATAAGCTAGTTTGAAAGGTGTCAATCCTGTTGTTACCTTACATGTAGTTCGGTATGCCCATAATACTGCAGGTAGTAGTTGATCCCATCTTTCCGGTGCTTCCATGATCAGTTTCCGAAGGATATTCAATAGTGATTTGTTTATACTTTCGGCCAAACCATTGGCGCGAGGGTAATATGGAGAGCTGAGTTTATGTGTCACCTGGAATGATTGGGTGAGTACCTTCATTAATTGATTTACGAAGTGAGTACCTTGATCTGTCACCAATTCGAGTGGTAAGCCAAATCGTGGGAAGACATCATTTAGCAGACATTTTGCTACTACAACTGCTATAGCAGACCGTAAAGCCCAAGCTTCTGCCCACCTTGTTGCATAGTCTGTACAGGTTAGTATGTATCTGTTGTTACTGAAGACTGCTGGAGGTGTGATTGGACCGATAAAATCTAATCCCCATTTCTGAAATGGTTCGAGTGGCATAATTGGCTGCAAGGGAAAGAAGTGTCGTTGTAGTGGTTGTCCAGACCTTTGACAGTTATCGTAGTTTCTGACGAATTGGGCCACATCTCGGTACATAGTTGGCCACCAGAGACCTCCTTGCAGAATTTTCCGGTGAGTTAAATCTGTGGCAAAGTGACCAGCAGTAGGGGTTGAATGAGCCATTGTGATGACCGAGTTAATTTCATGCAGAGGAACACATCGAAGTAAGATTCCGGTGTGATCTACATAATATAGTTCTCCTGCAACTAACCGGAATCGGCGGCTAAAGACTGCCATTTTCCTTTGAACTGCCTTGACAGTCTCAGATGGAAAGCATCCTTCGGTGAGAAAAGTTAGAATCTGATCATAATATGTAGGTGTTGCTTGTAATTCGGCAGGCTCATCGGTCAGTGACTCAGAACTATAAATTGCTGGAGTCGTGTCATCTATGCCTATCGGAGCTTCACCAGAATCTAGGCGAGATAAGAAATCTGCTAAGGCATGTGCATTTCCGGGTCGGTGAATGACTTCATAATCAAATTCCTGCAAGAGTAGCACCCATCGTGCTAATCGTCCGCCTAAATGTTGATGTCTTACTAGATAGACGAGGGCAGCATGATCCACATGAAAGGTGAATTTCCGGCCTAATAGATAGTTTCTGAACTTTTTGATGGAGTAAATTAATCCTAGACATTCTCTTTCGGTGGTAGAATAGTTCTTTTCTGCCGGTGCAAGCCTTCTGCTCGCGTAATAGAGAGGGCGAAACCATTTATGTGTTTGCTGCATCAAAATACTGCCGATCGCAATATTTGAAGCATCGACAAAAACATGGAATGGATTGTCCCAGTCCGGTGGTTGCAAGATTGGGGCCTGCGTCAATAGATACTTGAGTCGATCAAATGTAGTTTGGCATTCTTGAGTCCATTCGAACTGTCGGGGAGTTTTGGTGATTAGTCTGTTCAGTGGTACAGCCAGATGAGCAAGCCACCGTAAGTGTCTGCCATGCCACCGTACTTGACCCATAAAACGCATTACTTCTTTCGGAGTGGCGGGTATTGAGGCTTCTAAAATTGCCGAAATCTTATCTGGGTCTACTCGAATACCTTGGGCAGATACAATATGACCAAGTAGTTTGCCACATGAAACGGCAAACACAGATTTGCTTGGGTTAAGGCAGAGTCTGTAGTCTCGATACTTTTGGAAACAGCACCGTAGATGAAGCAAATGTGCCATCATCTTTCCAAAAATCGAGAAGTCATTGAGATATACTTGCATAAAAGAATTGAGATAAGGAGAGAAAATCTCCTGCATACATCGCTGAAAGGTGCT
The DNA here is from genome assembly GCA_020310875.1 of Ceratopteris richardii. Lineage (NCBI taxonomy): Eukaryota > Viridiplantae > Streptophyta > Polypodiopsida > Polypodiales > Pteridaceae > Ceratopteris > Ceratopteris richardii. Next base: position 54,344,388 of record CM035434.1, read on the forward strand.
TGGTGCATTTCTTAACCCAAACCACATTACTGTACAAGCAAAGACACCCCAATTGGTAATGAAGGCAGTTTTTGGTATATCTGCTTCAACCATTCTAACCTGATTGTAACCACTGTATCCGTCTAAGAACGAATACATTTCGTGGCCTGCTACCCTATCAAGCATGGTATCCAAAAAGGGGATCGGGAAAGGATCCGGTACTGTTGCTGCGTTTAATTTCCGGTAGTCTACACAGATTCGTAGTTGCTTATTTTTCTTTGGCACGATCACAATTGGTGAAATCCATTCAGCATGTTCTACTGGTACGATGAATCCAACTTTTAATAATCTATCAAGTTCGGCTTTTACCTGTGATGCATAATTGGGATTCATCCGGTAGCTGGGCTGCTTATTCGGTTTAGCTTCAGGCTTCAACATGACTCTGTGCTGATAGATGCGCGGATCTAGTCCTTTCATATCTTTGTAGTCCCATGCAAAGACGTCTGAGAATTCGCGAAGTAGTCGAATCAAATCAGCTTTAAATGTTTCCGGTAAGTTTTGCCTTATCTTTACAGGTCGTGGATGATCTTCGTCTCCTAAGTTGTACGAGGTCAACTGGTCTTCGGAGACATAAAACTGTTGCAGTTTCTCTGTATCGTCTGTTGATTGGAATAGTGATTGTAATTCATCGTCATGTGTTGAAACAATATCTTCCTGCTTAGTTTTTTGGGTGATTGGTGCAACTGTACAAACTGAAGTACTCCAGTTATCTATCACGGACTGTAGATCAACAGTCCCTAAGGTCATTAAATCAGCGTTATTCTTCAGAAATTCCTCTTCTTCATCATCTGATAGTCCATCTAACATGTGGACTGGTTCAGCAAAATATGGTCTGGCGTGAAGTTCGCAAGGTTGTATAGCATCTAATTTTACCACATATCTACGGTTGGCATCTTTGAACGTAAGCTCTTGTGCGGACCAGTCCTGTATTACCTTCGCATGCTTCAGCCAAGGTCGACCGAAAAGAAGGTTGTAATCCAAAGTGGATTCCGGCAGATCTAGTATAACAAAATTCATTTTGAAGGTCGTACCTTGTAAAGTAATGGGTACATTTTGCACAAGTCCTACAGGATGGACTCTAGATTGGTCTGCCATTCTGACAAAAAATTGAACTGGTTCGATTTCGGTCCATCCTAACCTATTGCATAAGGCTGTAGTTGCAATGTTAACACCAGAGCCGCCATCAATCAATACCTGTGTAATTTTATGATTCTTATACCATACTGTAATCAAGGGAACTGAATGATCAACCGTAGAATCAGGTTCCGGTTGAACTGCTGCTGTCGTCGGAATACAAGAAGGTACCGGACTGAACTGTTGCTGGAACTGTTGTCGAACCCCAGGTACTAATGCCAGTAGTTGGCCGAGAGGCAGAGTGATAGATGCCTTGGATAAATTTTCCCAGGCCTGCTGAGATTGGTTATCCTGCTCTTTTGAACTTAAGGTCTCTGCTGATGCAGAAGTATCTGCTGTTATGTCTACTGCTGATGATGGCTCCGCTGCTGCTTCCTTTTGTTCTGTTCCTTCCTTTGTCGACGAGGTCTGAGTCACCGGAATAGGTTCTAGGAATAGTGGTGGTTCTGTTGCGGTCCAGTGGCTAGCGTTGTTATACATCCTATGTTGTTCTCGTATCCCCGGTTCGAATATTTTTGCTGCTGACTGCAGCTGTTTACCTGATCGGGTATGGACTGTAGCAGTTTGCGTTTCTACCGGTGTAATTTGTACCATGTTGGCCATTGGGTTTTGCCGCTCCTTCTTCCTTTGATCATACTCAGCTTCATCCTTGCAAAATCTTCTAATGTGTCCGAATTCACCACAAAATGACAGCGTGGCGGTGGTAAATTGGGATGTTCCGGTGGTGGTTCGTTCTGCCAGCGGTTTGCATTATAGTTATTGTTTCTCTGTCCTCGGTAGTTTCGATATCCTTGCGGTTGATTGTTTCTCAGTTGCGGAGGTACATAGTGATTTGCTGCCTGTCCATGTTCTTGAATAACAGCATTGACTGTTGTTGTTCCCTGTATTCTGGCATTGTAGACACAATTTCCGGTGGTGTGTCCGGCAGTGTTGCAGATAGCGCAGAACGTTTGATTTAACGCACAATTGGCACTAGTATGACCTGAATTTTTGCATGTGATACAGTACACTTGTTTGGTTATATCTTCAGTCATAGTTTTGTTCGTTTTTAACCACTCTAGATCTTCTGTAAATCCTCCGACTTTGGATTCCAGTTGCAGAGCCATGGCAATGACTGCATCCAACGTCATTGCTCCGACACATCTTATGATCATGATCTGCTTCAATTGCGGGGTTAAACCATTGATAAACCACTGCGTGATGACATCATCTGGTAAGTTAACGTGGGCCTGTGGTATCTGTCGCAAGTGTGTTCTAAAAAGTGTAGCATATTCCTGGACAGTCTGATTCGCCTTCTGTCGGTTGTTCTGTAAATAATCAAAGATTTCGGCGGGATTCTTCTTTAACCTGAATCGTTGCAGAAAAGCATCTCGTACTGCATCATAGGTACCGAAATGATTAATGTCGTATTCCGTAAGCCATCTAGCCGCTTCATTGACCAGTGTAGATTGAAAAACAATGGCCTTGTATGCCTGATCCGATGGATGGTTAAGGACTGCATAACTGATCTCGAAAGTGCGTACGTGAGCATCCGGGTCATCTCCTGGGAATCCACCAATATTCGTGTATGTTACTCCTGTTGGAGGCGGCCTTGGTTGACATAACTGTTGTTGCTGTTGTTGTCCGTTCATTGTGAGTGTATTCGGCCCTTCTTCTGTATCTTGAGGTTGATTGGTTGAACTATCAGAACTTGAATCGCCGGATGGCGTGCCTTCCGGTGTGCTGCTTTTGCGTAGGATACTTCGGATCTCTGCTTCGAACAGTTTTCCTTCCTTCTGGATGTCCAATATCCGAAATCTTTCTTCCAAGCACGTGGGTCGGGCTGAGGATTCCGCAAAAAATGCTAATCCTTGGCCGCCAGTTGGTGTTTCTATCACCGGAATATCACCGGAGTGAACTGAAAGTGTACCAGACTGCATTGTTTTTCCGCTTTTATCGATTTCTTTTCCTAGAGTATTTCTGATAGTGGATAACTCTGAATCTTTATCCAAGATTGTTAAACTGGTTTCCAGTGGCGTCTTGGTAGATTCTGGAATTACTGTATTTTCGATAGACTGGGTCGAAGTGACACCAGAATGTACCAAAGGCGTTGATCGTTCCACCGGAATATGACCGGAATTAATTCTAACGTCCTTAACTTGCTCGACCACTGGGTCAAGCCGCGTTATACCTTCTTCTCCTAGGGTTGTCTTTAGTACTTTTCGTGTTCCAGTCGTATGGTTCCTAGGATACGTTTCGCCAGACCGAGTAACCGGCATGTATCATTGCGTAGTAGCACTATCTGAGCAGTTGGCAACAATCTGGCTCTGTTGCTACCGTCAGTCAATCGAACGATAAACGTAATGTTTGATTCTGAAAAACAACTGGCACGCTACTGCCACTTTTCACAGATAACTGGCAACCTGATGCCACTTTCCCACAGACGGTGCCAAATGTTAAACGTTACTCGCTACTTTCGACTTCAGGCTCAAAGTACTTCAAGTTCAGCCTGTTTCGAATTCTTCCTAACCGTAAATTACCTCTTAGCCGCGTGGGTCCTTGGGAGTGGTAGGGGTCTGTTAGACAGAGGCCCTGTACTATTTTCCCAACTTGTCACACAATCATAAATGTTATCCCGTTCTTAGCTCAGTGTCCAACTCTGAACAACTGAAGACTGTTCAGTGTACTGGAATTAGAACTTCAGAACTGATTCTACTGTAATTATCTGGGCAGCAGTCCGGTTACTTAATTTTCTGAGTAAAATATACTTCAGTAACGAAGGTCACCTAATACGTACTTCTTCAGAGCAGACAGGTATACCAACCAGACATTATACCTTAAAGTTATGAGGACTCATCGTATGCTAAACGCGAACAACCAACCTTCTAATAAAAAATGACTAACCATAGACTTAACGGTGTCCTACTCACATCCAGACCATTACAGATACTAGTCTCCCTGTGATCGGAATCAACAGTGACTGTAGACTACGGTATCGAATTCGGTCACTTACAGAAAACGCTATCAGACAAATAGTTCGGGACTACTTTTCACGTTCCCTTACTCCGCCGCAGAACTGACAAACAACACACTACACTTGATAACACTCAGAGACACACTTCAACCATTACCGAACAGATTCGTAACGCAATACAACTGATTCGTAACTCTGTATTAATGTGCGAATAAATGGCTAGACGGAGCACAGAACAGAACAGAACAGAGCAGGACTGATCTTCTCAACAACATGCACACTCACACAATACATTTACAACCCCCAAAACGGGGCTTACTCAAACAATACACTGCAATTCCCAAACAGGGGATGCCGGCCACTCTTTTCTCATTGCCTTATATAGAGGATTTTTTTACAAGAGTGCGCAAATCTTTAGTTACCTGCGCGTTTCCTGAAAGGTTCTTTTACATTTAAGATACCTGTCCTAGTACTTTTGTCCTTGTTCGGCGGTCGTCTAACACTTTTACATTTAAGACACCTGTCCTAGTACATTTGTCCTTGTTCGGCGGCCGTCTAACACACCTAAATGGCAGGTAACCAACTAATCTTCCGGTACGTAGAACTGCCAGGGCATATCCAAATAGTCTCCTGACTGGAGTTATTGTTGGAGCATCGTATCATCCAAGGTCTGTGTTGTACTTGATTCATGCTCACCGATCAGTGGTACTACCGTACAGGTTGCCGGACTCCAGTTATCAGCCACCGTTTGTAAATCCACAGTGCCGAGTGCCATCAGATCCTTGTTGGCTTTAAGAAAAGCTTCCTCTTCATCATCTGAAAGACCATCTAGCATGTGTACAGGCTCGACTACATATGGTCATGCATGCAAGTCGCAAGGCTTCATGTCATCCAATGGAACGACATATTTACGATGGTTATTCATAAAAATCAATTCATGCACTGACCAATCCTGAACTGCCTTCGCCTTCTTTAACCATGGGTGTCCAAAGAGCAGGTTATAGTCAAGGTTGGATTCGGGTAATTCCAGAACAACAAAGTTCATTTTAAATACAGCCCCTTGAAGAGTAATAGGAATATCACGTACTAATCCCACCTGATGAACTTGGGATTGATCAGCCATTCGCACAAAAAATTGGACAGGTTCAATTTGTGTCCATCCCATCCGTTGACAGAGTGCTCTTGTTGCAATGTTTACACTGGAATCGCCATCAATTAACACTTGAGTGATTATATGATTCTTATACCAGACAGTAATCAAGGGTATCGTATGATCCACTGTCGGATCAAATTCACGCTGAATTGTGGTTGTCGAAGGAGTGCATGAAGGTCCTGGACTGACCTGTTGCTGGAACTGTTGGCGCACGCCGAGGACCAAAGCCAATAGTTGCCCCAATGGCAGTGTAATAGACGCCTTGGATAAAACATCCCACACCGGATCAAATTTTGCTATTTCTAGTATGATATCTGGTGGGGACTCCGGTACACTTTGATTCAGGTTTTTATATTCTGGTACTGTCTGCGGTATACTTTGCTGCATAACCATAACTGGATCAGGGAAAATAGTTTGCTTCTGGGTTACCCACTTACTTGCTTTAGTAAACACCTTCTCCTGTTCATGAATTCCAGGTTCAAAAATCTCTGCAGTTGGCTGTAATTGCTTTCATGAGTGTGTTTGCATTGTTGCTATTTGAGTGTCGACTGCTGAAATGTACACCATGTTCACCATTGGGTGTTTTCGTTCCTTTTTCTTCTTATCGTACTTGGCTGCATCTTTACAGTACCTACAGATATGCCCTATTTCACTACAAAAATGACATTTAGGTGGTGGAAGAGATGCACCTTCACCTGCTGTACCCGTATTCCACCGAGTTTGTCCAAAGTTAGTTGACAGTGCTCCTCTATAATTCTTGTATCCTTGGTAAGGAGTATTCCTCATTTGCGGTGGTACGTAGTGACTGGCCGGTTGTCCATGTTCCTGGATGATAGCATTGACCACCACTCTACTCTATACCTTTGCGTTATAGGGACAAGTCTCCGTAGTATGCTCTGCGGTGTGGCAAATAGCATAGTACATCTGATTCAGAGCGCATGCGGAGCTAGTGTGTCCTGTGTTTTTACATTTAGTATAGTAAATTTGTTTCACAGGATCCTAGTTTGAATGCTTGGCCGCCTTCAACCACTCTAAATCTTCAGTGAATCCACCCACTTTATTTTCTAACTGTAAAGCCATTGCAATTACGGCATCCAGGGTCATTCCTCCCACACAACGAATAATCATGATCTGTTTCAATTGGGGATTTAATCCGTTTATGAACCACTGAGTAATAACATCGTCCAGTAAATTGGCATGCGTTGGTGGCAACTATCCTAAATGAGTCCGAAATAGACTAGCATAGTCTTGTACATTCTGGTGTGGCTTCTGCCTGTTATTTTGTAGGAATTCAAAAATTTCGGCTGGGTTTTTCTTTAACCTGAATCGTTGTAGAAATGCATCCTTCACGTCATCATACTACCAGAATTGATTCAAGTCATACTTGGTTAACTTGCGAGCAGCTTCATTGACCAAGGTTGACTGGAACACGATGGCTTTATAAGCAGGGTCTGCTGGGTAATTCAAAATTGCATAATTAATTTCAACTGTCTACACATGCGTGTCGGGATCATCTCTCAGGAAACCTCCAAATTTTTTGTACGTGACTCCGGCTGGCATCGGACGCGGTGGAACAATCTGTTGTTGTTGTTTTTGCTATTGTTGTTGTTGGTGTTGTTGTTGTTGTTGTTGTTGTTGTGGTCGTGGGTTCGATTCCCACAGACGGTGCCAATGTTAAACTTTATTGTTTAATCTATTATCAATCCTGGGTTCTTGGGATGGTTAGGGGTCTATAAAACAGAGGCCCTGTTGTATTTTCCCAAATCTAAAGATTCCATGTATACTACTTCATAGACTTAACACAATTAACCTGCAACTACTATATGTCTGTGTATCACCACATTCTTCAATACACAATACTTAACCGTGTAGTACAAGGATAATTACAGTAATACGCCTATGCGCACTTTGTCAATTCACCGCAATGTTGATCACTTAATACTTCATCAACGGCTTAATTAATCACCAAACTTAATTAACAGAAAGATTGATAACAAAGTACTTAGAATATGAAGAATATATGTTCCGATCCACTTCAATCCTTCGCCCAGACTCACAGTCCGGCGACACTTACCCTCTGTTTCATGTACGCTTCCTTTATTAATCAAAGGGAAACAACTAATGCGCTATGCCCTTTCGGTATGCGTGCGACTTTTAAGGTTTCATATAACATTCCATATTACCATCCGACAGCTCACAATGTTGGTATAAGCTCTGCTAATGCACTGGCAAACACTTGTGCTTATACTCATGGTTATATCGGTGCCTATACCAACTTCTGGTTTAATAAATCGAAACCCAAAAGCCGAATTGTCCATTGTTTTGAACCAGAAAGCCAAATCCTTTGTTTTGTCACTCAAATATGCGTGCAGAACACCTCCATCTCACTTGCACTCTTGGTCCCCCTTTGCTTTTTGTCTCTCCCCTCACACACATCCATCCTCCTCTCTCTCTCTCTCTCCATACACACATCTGTCTCTCTTTCTCTCTCTCTCTAGAGAGAGAGAGAGAGAAAGAGAGAGACAAACAAAGAGAGATATATATATTGAGAGAGAGAGATAGAGAAATGAAATGAAATGTTGGTTAAGGTTTGGAAAGAGAGAGAAAGGTGGGAGAGAGAGAGAGATCGACATGTAATGAAATTTTGGTTGGCATTACACACAGACATACACATACACACATATACACATATACACATACACACACATATATACATACACACACATACACACACATACACATGCATACACACACATATATACATACACATAGACACACACACATACACATATGCATGCACATACACTCACATGCATACATACACACATAAGAGACATACATATACATACACACATACACTCATATACACACACAGGGTTAGGGTTTTAGGGTTTTAAGTACACACACATACACTCACATACATATACACATACACTTGTGTCTATTTATACTTCCATTTGGATTCCTCTTGATTTTGTATATCCATCGAGATCCGATTATCTTCATAGATGGCTTGTTAGGTACAAGCTCCCAAGTGTCATTCTCCTTCAAGGCTTCCATTTCTTCATCCATTGCATCTCTCCAAGCTTTCTTGCTTTGTGCTTCTTCGAATGTGGTAGGTTATTCATTGGTTGAATCCTTTGCAATGTAGATTGAGTGCTTGGTGACCAAAGAAGTATCATAACCAAACCTTTCTGGTTTCTTCTTCTCCCTTGAAGACCTTCTAAGTGGTTGATGTGAGCTCTCCGGTCCATATGTAGCATCCTGCATCTTTGCTTTACCTTTGTTCTTCCATAGCTTTAGTCTTTCCAAGTCTTCTAGGTCAATCTCCGAATCACTTTCTTCAATCTGCTTTGGCTCCTTTGGTTGAAGTGATGGAAAGTCTTCATCCAAGTCATACGGGATTGGATTGTACAATCTATATCCTTTTTGGTTTTGATCATAACCAATAAATACGCACTTCTCTGCCTTGGGATCCAATTTCCCTCTTACTTGAGAAGGAATGTGAGCATAGGCTAAGCATCCAAAGATTTTGCAATGCTCTAGGCTAGGTCTTCTTCCATTCCACACTTCATATGGAGTGGTTCCATCTAGTGACTTAGATGGAAGTCTATTTATGAGATATGTGGCTGTCGACACAGCCTCTGCCCATAGGTAGTTTGGCAATCCCTTTTCGTTGAGCATGGACCTTGCAGCTTCGACAATAGCTCTGTTCCTCCTCTCTGCTACACCATTGAGTTCGGGTGTATACCTTGTAGTGACTTCCCTTTTAATGCCTCTTTCATGCAAGAAGGCATCAAATTCAGAAGAGAAGTATTCTCCTCCACCATCAGATCTGAGTCGTTTCAAAGTCCTACCTGTTTGGTTTTCAACAAGAGCAATATAGTTCTTAAAGCAATTAAACACTTCATCCTTGTGCTTCATGAAAAATAGAATGGTCCACCTGCTACAATCATCTATGAAAGACACATAATATCTTGAGCCTGATATAGATGGCTCCTTACTTGGACCCCACACATCCGTGTGCACTAGATCCAAAGGATTTTGATACATATATCCTTTCTTATTGAAAGGTTGTCTATGAGCCTTGCCGAGTTGACAAGCTTCACACTTATAAATCATGTGTTGCCTTGTGATATTAGGCAAACCAAGTACACTTTGGTCCCTGCAAATCTGTTTGAGTGTTCTCTCACCAATGTGAGCAAGCCTTTTGTGCCATATCTCCAACTCTGTAAGAGTTTGAGATCCATAGCTAAACAAAGCTATGTTCTTTGTATCTTCCACTTCAAAAGTGAAAAGCCTTCTTATCTTTTCTCCTTTAGCAATCCTTCGAAAGCCTTGCCTTGGGTCTTCAACATATGCTCCAAATCGATTGAATCTAACCTGCAATCCTTTTTCAACAATCTGTCCAACACTTATTAAATTTTTGGTAATTGTAGGGACATACAAGACTTTGCTTAAGAGGTTCATATTCCCATCTGATGTCTTCACATTACCTATCTTCTCCACTGAGTGCTTTGTGTCATCTCCTGTCTGCACTTCATGCTTGTTATGAGGATCTTCCAAATCAGAAAGTAAAGCCACATTTCCTGCTACATGGTTCGAGCATCCCGAATCAATGTAAAATATGTGATCATCATCCTTACCCTTTTTCGTTGATAGATTCATAATCAATAATGAATCTTCTTGACTTTGGTCCTCTGCATAGTTATTGTAGCCTCTTCTTCCTCTATGGCCACTTTGATAGTTGTTGTTGTTGTAATTGTTGTTGTAGTAGTTGTTGTTGTTGTAGCCTCCATTGTACCTGCCTCTATTTGATCCATAGCCACCTCTATTGAATCCTCTTCCTCTTGAGTTCCTTGGGTTCCTGAAACATTCTTCAGTAGTATGGTTAGATAAGCCACATATGTTGCAAGGTTGAGATGATTGGAATCTCCCCCTGCCTTGCTTTCCACTTCTGCCTCTTCCTCTAGCTCTTCCTCTACCTGCAAAGTTTGCTTGGAAAGAGCTTCCTTCATCTTCATTCTTCCTATTCTTTGACTTGTCCTTGACCTTAGCTTTATCAGAATATAAGGCAGAAGTTTGATTACCTCTTGAGGACTCACCACCTTTGCTAATCTTTGCTTCATGAGTGAAGAGTTGGCCCATAAGTGTGTTGAGGTCGGGTACATGCATATCCATGTATAAATCCATGGCTATTGTGAATGACTCCCACTTGTCGTCTGCTTTGATTCCATTCATGATTTGTCTTATTATTTGCTCCTCTTCAATTACCTCTCCAATGCTTCCAAGTTGGTCGGAAATCTCCTTCATCTTTGTGACATAATCAGTCACATTTTGCTTCGGGCTTTTCTTCATTGTTGTGAACTCCATCCACAATTGGTTCTTCCTTGCTCGAGTGTTGGAAGAGAAGAAAGAAGCAAGTGCATTCCAGATTTCTCTTGATGTCTTGCATCCCTTGACATGAGGTAAAAGAAAATAAGAGATTGAGTTTAGAATACAGGACCTTGCGAGTGCATCCTTCGAACACCAATTCGAAAGTCCTTCCACTTCTTCATGTGATGGTTGCCCTTTGTTCCTCATGGTTGGCATTGCTTCATCTCCGGATATGAATCCATATAGATTCCTCCCTTGAAGGTAAGCCTCCATCCTTAGAGACCATGCCGGGTAGTTGTTTCGATTCAATTTGTCAATTGTTGATGGAAATCCATCTCCCATGTTGCTTGACTATGCTCTGATACCACTGTGAAGAGAGATGGTGGATGCAATCCAAAGATGAGTAGGTGCTGCTACAACCAGCTTCACACCAGCCAACTGAGACTTCAGAGTTGATTAGTAGACCCTTTGAGCTTCCTAAATCCACCAAAATATCAGCCAAGTACTTTGGAACATGTATCCCAAAAGTTTAAGTCAAGACAGACTAGTTGCGAAATGACTAGCTCCCAAAACTTGCTATTTTTAGACATACACCTGCTGTAAAAAATGAACAGTGCTCTCAACCTGGTAGGAATTAGAAAAATTCCTTTTGGGCATAGCAAATAGACTTAACAAGCTTGCTATTCCAAGTTAAAACAATTCAAATGATGGACTGAGCACTAAGAACAAGTTTCAACAATTTCTAGAACCTTCCCACAATTCTCGGGGCTCTGCATAGATAGACCAGTAAGCAGTAAAATGCAGATATCTCCAACAAAATAAGAATTGAGAATTCATAGTGCAATGCCTTTTTACCTCCATCCAGATATTCCACATCCTAAAACTGAGGGAACTTCCAAAAAGGGTAAAAGAATGAGGAGAAAGCATAATTTCCCATAAAGAGAGATCCTTCCAAGCCTTATAGTTTTTGAGAGGAAATTTAGGTGTGTTCCTTTTATGCACACAAGCCCAAATGTTGTCAAATTTAATGGCTTTAAATATCAATTTAGTAGCAAGTTTGTTGTCCATTTTAACAAGATAAAGAATACCCAAGCCACCCTCTTTTTTAGGCAAGCAACAAATTTCCCAAGAAATTTTGGGAATTCTATAAATTGCAAGACTCTTGGAAGTAAGATCGGCCTCAATAACAATTAATCACAGGTAAACAGAATCTTCCAACACATGAACCTTAGAAAACACACCTTAATACTAAAAAAGATGATGACTAAGAGATAGAGAGAATAGACAAGATCTTTCAAAGTGCTGAGGATGCACAACTACACCATCTATATTCCAATGTAAAATTAAAATGTGTGAACAATATCTAAATCTAGGTAGAAATAGGAACTAGATACAAGAGATTGTGTGCAAAGTGCGTAAGAGGTATGAAGTGTGTGTGTGTGTTTGTGAGAGAGAGAGAGAGAGAGAATATGGAGAATATAAACAATTTAGAACTGTTTTACAATAAATGCGAATTCTATTTATCCCTAAATAAAAAACTAGTGAATGAACAAGTGAGAACGGAAATAGACTTTTTACTCACAACAGCTCAACAAGATAGCTAATGGTTGGTTGATATGAACTCCTCTAGATACACTCCAGATTCATAGGACACCTCCTCCAAGAGTATAGGGCTCTTCCTCTAAGTAGAGGACCTCCTTGATCTTCTCCTTAACCTTTTATTGAGCCAAGATCCTTGTTTGATATCTTTGGTGCCCCTTGAAAAGCACATTTGAAAAGCCAAATCACCATGGAAAACTAGGCAAAAATTCTTTACACAATTAAAAAAAACTTCTACCACTAAAAAACTTCTACCAAAAATATCTTTATTAAAAATAGTTTTTGCCAAAAATTTATTTGCGTTGCTGCTACACCTGCTACAATTGGGAACCAAACCTGGGTTGATGCTTTGAAAGACTTTTGGTTTAGCTGCACTACCCACAAATTTTCTTGAAGAGTATTCAAAATATATACAAAGTATTGCTGTTGTAATCTAAGGGTATGACTATTATGACTTGTTTCCAACAATCCCCCCTTCAATGTCATAATGGTACAAGGTTTAATAACCTACAAAACTTCTTGTGAATTTCTCTCGATAAATATATCTCTTAATTGATTTCCACTAAATCTTGAGCAGAATGTGCATGAACTTGGATACTTGAGAAACTGCAAATCGAATGTTCGGACATGTATTACATAGATATATTAAGCAATCAACTGCTTGACTATATAATGTAGCATCAAATGGTTATGAATAATTTCCAAACCTTTCCAATAATTTCTCAATGTATTTTTTGTTGGTGCATTTTACCCAAGCCTACATGCTTGATATATTTGATATTATCCTCATTTGTAAGTCACATGAGTAGTCATGTGAACACCTCTTGTAAAAGAGTACATTTTATCTTTTGTAAATGGAAAAAGAAAAAAGGAAAAGGTTGGCTTACCTCATGCATGATGTAAAAGCAAACTCATGGCTCTAACTACTAAAATCACGAATTTTTGAGCTGAGGGAATATCTCCTAACTTTGGGGATCACTTTTAGGTGGAGCCATTCGAATTCGAATTCAAAACTCCCTCCAAGAATAGCTATAAAAGGAGCAAGAAAGAAGAGGCGATTAGCAAGTCTTGTACGTGATCACTTCATGTCAGTTTGTAGAGATTGAAGAGCTTACTCCATAGCTCTATCATTCTACTCCCATTGTGCAAAGGTTCATTGCCAATGTGGTTGTAATCATATGTGTGAATCTATACATTTATTATCATCTACTTCTCTGTTTTGTTCTTTGCTATACTCACTTAGAGCAGTACCTTCAGAAGGTCATATCTCGAGTTTTACTGAACCTTTTTCAGTGTTTTAAAGTGCGTTAGATAGCTCTCACTGTCTAGTTTCTACCTATAAGTTTTCAAGGTCTATCTCAATTGGTTAGCTTTCTCTCTAGAACAATTATCAAATAGGTAGTAAGGAACATAAATGCAAAAAAATTGGCTTTAATAGCTTAAGAAACTTAACACACAATGGTGAGTTGGTTCAAGATGAAACAATTGTCCGATTGACTAACTTGTCTATTTTTTGCAAACAGGTGTTGCTACAATATAAGCACATGCGTCAAAGCTGGCTATTGCTCTATTCCACTAGCAAACCAGTGCAAGTTGTTGAAATTTCAAAGGAAATGTTGTACCAATATAAGAAGCAAAGGGGATCGATTATACAATTTTGTACAAATTAAATAGGAGAAGGTGCATTCATTCGAATAGTGCTAAGTGGAAATATATATCTCAATGTTTGTGGTCTTTCATTTTGACAAGGCCTATGAATGGATTGAGTGGGATTTTATTCTTCAATCTGTCCATGATTTAGGTGCTAGCCAAACACTCATAAAGTTTATTAGTACTCTTTTTGGCAGTGCTTATTTTAGAGTGGCCATTAATGGTCATATATTTGATCCCTTTAGAGTTAGTGGATCCATTAGACAGGGTTGCCCCTTAGCCCCTCTCTTGTTTGCTATTGCTAGTGATGCTTTAGGGTGGCTTGTTAAGGATCTTATAAATTATGGGTATATTAAAGGCATAAACATTCCTAATTCCCGTTCCCCTCTTGGCTTACAAATGTTTGCAGATGATACTAATGTTGTTTTGAATGCTGATGAAAATTTTGTCTCCAAATTTTTGGAATGTCTGAACACTTTCTATCTTGCCAGTGAGTCTATAGTCAACCACAAGAAAACGGGATTTAAATCTTTTGAAAATGGGATTCCTGAATGTGTGGCCAATCTTGGATGCAATGTCTTAAAAGACGAAGAGATTTTTAGGTTATTGGGGATTCCTATGGGATTTCATGTCTCCTTAGATCAAAGATGGGATTGGGTGGTGGATAAGTTCAAAAGACACTTGCTTTACTATTATGATGTCAATAGCTTTCTCCCTCACATAACCTTTATCCTCAATCACTTTATTCTCCCTAAACTTGTGTACTTCCTGTTTTGCTGGTCTCCCTCTAATAAGCAGTTTAAACAGGTTATTTCTCTCGCTAGAAATTTTCTGTGGGGAGGTAAGTGCAATAAAACAAATTTGCTAAAGTAGCTTGGAATATTTGTTGCTTGTCTAAGTCTTAGGGTGGTCTGGGTATCATTTGCCCTAAGAAAGTGGCTGACAATTTAGCTGCTAAATGGGTTTTAAGAATTCTTGACAGTACTAACATTTGGGCTTGCCTTCTTAAGAGGAACACAAATAACTTTTTCTTGTTTGATTACAGGTCCTGGACCAACATCAAGCTATGGGATATCATTGTGTCTCCTCATTATATCTCCCCTGTTGGAAGTCCCCTGACTTGCAAGTTTTGGAAAGCATAGTTTAAGGCCAAATGTTCTTTCCAACCCCCTAGTGTTATGTCTATTATTTATGATTTTTATATGCAGGAATCCCCTTGATTGGGGTGGCTTGCTTTCTGGAATAAATGTGCCATAATAGAGCATAAATTTCATAAGGTTGGGTTTATTGCATGGACTGACTTGATGATTAATGATGAGATTGTATCTGATCTGTAACTGTCTTCTATTACTAACTTATCTAGGTCTTGCTTGTAGGTGTTGGCCAATCACAGAGACATGTTGAAGGCCAAACTTGTGAGCAATCAAAGGAAGAAGTTGATGATTCAAGATGTTGCTGAAATCATCTTCAAAAGTTTTAAGAGAGAAAGAGGATCTGTTCAACAATTATTATCAAAGCTTAACTCTAGATGGCAAGTCAATTGGTCTAAACATCAGTGGTCTGAGAGATTTAAATCTTTGTGGGCTTTCCCAGACTACAACAAACATTCCTTCTTACAGTGGATGATGATTCACCATGGTCTGTGGATAGGACACAAAGTCAGGAAAGTTTTTAGTAATGAAGGGATGTGTACTTTCTATGGCTCAGTGGAGGATGTTTCCCACTTATTTTTTTACTGTGCTCATGTCAAAAAGTTCTGGAAACCCTTGGAGAATTACTTGCAGGCTAATGATATTCCCGAGCTAAACAAATGGGATGCTCTCCTTGGGTGCTGCAGAAATATGGATATCTTGCTTTGGATCATTTGGAGAGGGCATATTTTGTGGTCCATCTGGTTGAGTAGAAAGAATGCCACCCTAAATAATGGGAATAGGAATTTTCTCATTTCCCTTCCTGTTAAGCTCAAAAAGGCCTCTATTGATTGTATTCAAAAAATTACTTCTGCCCCCATGTACAATGCTGACATTTTAGGTTGATGGCTGACAACAAATTTATAGTTTGGAGAAATTTAATCTTCTCTATGTACTCCAGTAAAAGGCTTGCTATGGCGGTCAACACTACCGCAGGGATAGACAAACGGTGGCACTCAACCACAATGCAAGATCTTTCCAGATTACATGTCACTTACATGTTGCTGCTAGGGATTGAAACCTCGCCCTTGCCTCAAGAAGCGAGAGGCCCAACCACCAAGCCCATGGGTACTATGCCCTTCCTTGTACAATTGCAATTTCAAAGTTAAAGTCCGGGGGAGTAGGCTTCGGCCGAGCCTCCATTAAAAAAAAAGGCTTTTTTTTTTTAAGCAGGAAAATTAGATTAAAGGAAGACTGTACAAACTATGCAAGGGGCAAGAGCCACAGGGACCCAGGGATTACAAGAAAGAGGCCATGTCAAGCCTTTGGGCTGAGTAAACAGTGGCTAACCACAAGGAAAGTATCCTTGAACTTGTAAAAGGCAATAAATTCTCCGAATGGAGGAGCATTTTAGCCACTGTTTACTCAGCCCAAAACAAAAAGGCTTGCTATGGCCTTATGTTTCTAATCTCGTTGTTTTTGTGGCTCTTGCCTTGAGCACAGATTGTAACTTCCTTTGTTAATTAATCTTTCCTGCTTTTTCAAAAAAAAAAAGCGTCTGAGTGAGGTCCGGCGATAAACTAGGAAGACCGGAAAGCCAAATTGAAGGTCTCTTCTTTGTGGCGACTCACCATCAGCACGCGCGCTAGAGAAAAGATCTTTCTCCTCACAGGATTCACCACCTCCAACTCCCCTTACGAACGTGCACTGAGCGCCTCCAACTCTCCTTACGAACGTGCACTGACGCAGCGCCGGCAGACGCCAAATCTAGACGATGCGTCTTCGGGCCCCGGCCCTCCATGCTCCGTCTCCAAGCTCCGTCGCTCGAACAACGCGAGTCGCGACAAACACAGCTGCTGAGACAGTCGTCGCATTACAGATAGTAATGAAGCTTTCGAAGTGTTTTTTGGCACGATTATATTAATAGTGATGATACAGACTTTTTTTTTTTTTCGAGAGAACAGCAAAAAGATAATATTAATGCCAAAAAGTATACAGTGTACAAGGGGCAAGATGTGCACCCCACAACCCACAACGGCAGCTACAGATTACAAGTCATGAGGAATCTCAGGGGAGAGTAAAGCTCAAGTAACTTTGTTTTCCACCTTGTATAGTGTAGAGAGGAAACAATCTCCATTTTAGTAAACTCACTCGAAGGGCAGTCTTTCATGGCAGCAATACACATATTGCCGGCAGTGGACAGGTCACTCTGGAGTTTAGACAAAGCCGACTTCAGGTTCCAATTGGCTTTAAAAACAGCCAAGTTCCGAACCCTCCATAAGTGCCATAGAATAATACTCCTCCACGAATTCCATAGGACAAGATCAAGATCGATACAACAGCCGAATAATATTTCAAGCCCCGAGATAGCCCTTCTGCCCCTAAGGGAAACAATTTGATCAAGTAATCCCCAGGACTCCTTAGCAACCACACAATTCATGAACAGGTGGGGTAAATCTTCCTCCTTGCCACAGTGTATACAACTCCTAGCGTTAATACTGATCTTTTGGGCACGACTTCCAATCCAAAGACCATTATGAATAATGAGCCATTGGAGAACCGAGTGTTTGTTGCTATTTGGGAAGGCCCAGATACATTTGAACTTGTATCTCCATTGATGCGAGGACCAGTTGACTTTCCATCTCTGGTTGAGTTTGTTCCTGAGGACCTCAACAGAGCCTTTATTCTTCTTGAAGTTCTGCAACATGATTTTAGTAATGTCTTCCAACTTAATCCTTTTGTCCTGACTGATGGGCAGCATTTCCCTAAGGAATTTAACTTTCTTTTTAAGGATCTGTTGACAACCAGCAGACAGGTGATCTATGTTTTCGATCTGAACATCAGAGAGAAGACTGTCTTGATAGATGAAGTCTTCCCACGCTTTGAATCCCGCCTTAGCACACTTGTGCTCCTTGATCTCAAGAGGGTCGTTATTATTCTGAGCATTCCAACCGACCCACGGAGACTCCTGCAGAATAAAGTTTTTGTTAGAAACAAGATTGACCTGAGGAGTAAAAGCCTGTTTCACCTTCATCCAGACTTTCCACATTCTGGATGCGAGCGGACTACTAGCCGGTACGAAGTGCTTGGGGGAGACCAAGATGTCCCACAGACGAATCACTTTCCAGGGTTTCTAATTCTGCAGATGAAAACGATTAGTGTTTCTCTTGAGTAAAATAGCCCACAGGTCATTGGAGCAGCTACATCTGTGGATCCATTTGGCAATCATGTTCTCAGCCATTTTTATGGGGCATAATATACCTAACCCACCCTCCCATTTAGGGAGCCAGCAGGTACTCCATGAGCCCTTTGGTAATCTTTTGGACTTGATCATTACCACCCCACAAAAACCTTTTAGATAAACATATAATCTGGTTAAGTTGCTTACGAGTAGGCAGCCAGCAAGACAAAAAGTAGGTAACTGAGGGAAGTAGATAATACTTCAGCACAAAAGCCCTATGAGAGAGGGAACTTTGACAATTGTACCAAGAAAAAACCTTACCTCTGAATTTATTGACAACCCATTGCCACCTCTGGTCAAATGAAATGTTGAAGCCCATAGGAATGCCCAACAATCTGAACACCTCACCTTCTTTTATAAGGTTGCAACCAAGGTCCATAATAGGACTAGGGATGATCTTATTGGACGCCCAAAAACCTGTTTTTGAGTGGTTGACCTTAGAGCCGCTGGCCAAACAAAAGGTGTTAAGACAATCAAGAAAGGATCTAGTAGACTGGCTATCGGCATTGATCAACACATTAGTTCGTCAGCAAACATCTGGAGACAAAGATTCTTGTCTGAATTAGTTATATTAAGACCCTTAATGATACCTTTCTCCATGGCATCCTTAACCATCCAGCCAAGCGAGTCGTTGACAATAGCAAACAAGAGAGGAGCGGGGGGACAACCTTGTCTTATAGATCTTTTAAGGGGGAAAGGGTCAGACAGTCTCCCATTCAAAGAAACTCTAGAATAAGCATTACCGAACAGAGTGCTAACAAACCTGATGAAATTCTTACCTGCACCAATGTCATGGAGAGACTGCAGAATAAAGTTCCACTCAACTCTATCATAAGCTTTATCAAAATCAATCTTAAAGAAGTAAAAGTCTTGCTTGTTATCTTTCGCCTCTTCCATACCTTCCCACAAAGCAATGATGGTGTCGAGGATGAAACGGCCCCTGATGAAGCCCTTCTGCTCAGGGAGGATAATCTGGTCCATAATGGGGCTAAGTCTCCTAGCAATACTAGCAGCAAAGATCTTATATATAGAGGAGAGACAAGATATCGGACGCCAGTTGTTCAAATCGTCCTTGTTCCCTTTTTTGTGTATCAGCCTAATAACCCCCGTGTTGACTTGAGAGGGCAGGTACCCCTTGCCCACCGCCTCTCTCCAAATCAAGAGAATGTAAGGAGAAATAAAGTCTTTAAGCTTAACAAAGAACTCATTAGGAATACCGTCTATACCAAGAGTCTTTCTATTTTTAAGCTTGTCAATAGTGTCTTTAATCTCTCCAGTAGACAGAGGCAGATCCAAGACAGCAGCCAAGCTCTGAGGGACAATTTTTTTCCTCAATAAAGCAATATGAGCCCTGGTGCATCTGATCTCATCCCCTGAGCTAGGAGGACTAGAGTACACTTCAGTGAAAAAATCAGTAGCCACTTTCATACTTTCTTCAGCATTACGAGCCGAAACACCATTTTTCTTATTAAGGAGAGGAACAAAGTCTTTAATCTTCTTCTTCCTCAGCAGTTCATACATATTCTTACAAGGCCTGTCCATTTTTCCGGCCCAAAATTCTCGAGATTTGGAGAGATCACGACAGGCTTCGGGGTAGAGCTCCTTTCTCAAGCAACACTGGAGCTCTATGTATCTTTCACTATTGGGGGAGGAGTTAAGGTTACTGAGCTCCGACAGGATCTTATGTCTCCTAGCAGCCCTGATGACTTTCACTTTAGCAGTGTAGTGGGCAAAAAGGGACTGAATGGCCTTGACAGCCCTCTCCCAAGCAATAGCAGGAGAAGGATGAGAGGCAAAACTCCTGGATATAATCAACTTGGTTTGATCAATGACCACAGGAATATTAAGGAGATTAGCATCCAGATGTGGCCAGCCAGCTCTGAAATTAGGGCAATCTTTTTGAATAACAACAAGGAGGGGCTTATGGTCAGACAACAGGAGAGAGTTGTCAATACTACACTTAACGTTACTCCAAGACTAACAAAGGGAAGCACTAGCATAGGCCCTATCAAGTCTGGCAGCCATGAAAGCACTCCCTTTTTTATTATTGGACCAAGTAAACCCCATATGCATTGTAATATCCATAAGATCGTGCTCGTTGCAAAGGTCGACCCACACACTTTTCTCAGCCCCACCAAGAGTATCCCCTCTAGCTTCAAACCTATCTTGAAGGGCAGTAACCATATTAAAATCCCCCGTAATAATAGTGGGATCATTGAAAGACCGCAAGTCATTCCAACACTTGGTACGACTAGAAGGCAGATTACACGCATACACATTAATAAGGAGGAAATTAAACGGGAAACCAAGCTTTAACGCAACCCATTGATGATCGTTGCTAAATAACACGTTCTCGACAGAGTTGACAACAACTTTCAGGACGCCAATGGCCACACCCCCCTTATTATAATGGTCAGAACAGTACCAGTTGTAGTTATTAGAGACAATATTAAGGTTAAAACTGAGCCGATTCTTGTCACTTTTCAACTCCTGCAAACAAATGAAGGTAGGCAGATCCTGACATTTTAGCCAGTTAGACAACCATTTAGCTCGGCCAGCATCAGATAGGCCTCTCACATTTAAAGATAAGATAGATAGAGCAGACATAAGGCACAATAAAGAAGGAGAACAACCACAAGACAGACGGAGACAAACTATTTCCTACTATCTTAGTAGGTTTTTTAACCGCCAACACACTTCTGGGTAATTCCTTGTGTTTTGGAACACTAGTAGGGGGAGTA
This sequence comes from Ceratopteris richardii, assembly GCA_020310875.1. NCBI lineage: Eukaryota > Viridiplantae > Streptophyta > Polypodiopsida > Polypodiales > Pteridaceae > Ceratopteris > Ceratopteris richardii. The sequence continues at coordinate 54,365,404 of CM035434.1, forward strand.
CCCGTATCCTCCATTTGGACCTGCATGTTAGGAACAGATTCAAGATCTTCATCCTGTACCTGAATTGGGCACATGTTATCCAACTGCATTTGATCTGCATGATTAAGTTGAGCTTTGAAAGAGGCATCTTCATTGATAAAGGAAGGGGACACGTTACCTCTGTTCCCTTTATTTTTAACCGAGGTCCACCCACTATTGTCGTGGTTCTGATGGGGAACAACATTAATCTGGTCAGCCTTACCTCTGTTGGGGTCTTCATTTTGTTTGCCTGTATCAGCAGAGGAACCTTCTTCAAAAGGATTAAAGACATTATCTAGAAGAACCTCGAAAGGATTCAACCGTTCGGGGGAGCTCTTCTTCCTTTTTTGAAGGGCATTTCTGTTGACAGACGCGAGGGGATGTCTAGCCACCGGAACAGAGCCACCACCAGATTTAGCTTCAGCATGGCTGGGAGATTTGTCCTCCGAGTCGGTAGTTTCCTTGGCGCATAATAGCAAAGCACAATCCCTAATAATATGACCCTGTTTGTAACAATGGAAACACGCGTTAGGCAGATTACGATAAAGAACTTTTTGAGTGTGCAGAAGCTTGCCCTCTGAGTCTTTAATCATCAGTGAAGTTCTAACTTCTTTAGCAATGTCAACTTCAACCATGACCTGAGGATCTCATTTGGGATTAATGCCATTAGGTCTAGCCTTCTATCCAAGCACCTTATCCACCATGGCTCCCAGACTCTCCACCCAGGGATAAAACTCCACAGGGAGCTCTGGGAATTCAACCCAGATAGGAATTTTGGTAGGTTTAGGTCCCCGGGGGTTAAACCCTGGGAACCATTTGAAGAAGGACACTGGGATGCCTCTAATAAGCCACTGGCCTTCTGAAATAACATACAGAGCACTGTTAGCCTCTTCGAAGAAAAATAGATAATAGCCATTAGGAAGGTATTGGATCTACTTTACAAGCAAACCACGACTTTCCCAGCATTTTTTCATCCAAGCTTTTAGAACATCCTGCGGCGGGCGGGGGCCATGGCAAAGGCCAATCACCACCCTCTCACAGAGCTGGTTTTGCCATTTAAGAAAAGAGTTACTATCTATGACTAGAGCATCATCTACCTCAGAAAAATGCACCTCGTCCAGCTCCAGTAAGTGGGGGTCATCCTGCATAACACTTTTACCTTTGATATCAGAGGAACGACGGGGGGACGACACCCCTATCACACCATAAGAGCCTGAGGGCCCTTGGGCAATGCTCGGTTGCGCTGTAACCGCTGCGTAGGAGGGCTGTAAGGAATGCGTAACATTACCTTCGACTGGAGCACACTGAGCAGGACTAACCTCAGCAGCAGGACAGTGCGAAGACCACCCGTTGGCCAGAGCGTCATGGAGCGCCATACAGAGGGAGGAGGAAAACCCCCTGCCCCCGAAGGAGACAGGGGGGAATGAAGCGAGGAAGGACCGGCGAGCGGGAAGACCCCCGCTGCAGTCAATGCGCCACTCCTCCACTACTCCACTCACTTGAACCCTAGCTACCTGCGATAAATCCAAATGTGCTCGACAGAATGTTGTGATGATACAGACTGCGCAGAGGCAGGCTCCAGAAATATGATATTCCTAAAACAGGAAATGCTACATAATGAATCTTACATCAGACTAAAAAGGGAAACCTGAACATATTCCTCTCGAATCCTCTGCGTAGTGGATTTGTTTGGATGGGTCGTCAGACTCGTCATGCCACGGTTTCTGTGCAAATGTTTAACATAAATCTTTGAAAAATTGATTCGATTTACTCCCTCCTCTGTCTTTACATGCTTCCGCGTCTTCTATGCCATGGTTTCTGTGGAACTAGACGTGAAAGATCATAGAACTCACTCACATTTGAATATCGAAGAAAATGTCAAAGCAGAAATCGAAGAAGAAGTCAAAGCTGAATATTTCTAGTGGATCTAAGAATGGCCTGGATTTGCAAGCTGGCCCAAGTTCCAACCTCCAATTGTTACTTAAATGGCTTTGGCTAAAAGCTTCAATAAGGCCATGGAAGGACTCGGCTAGTGAGCAATAAGTATTAAGGAGAGAAGTTATCATCATAATCTCCTGAGAATGAGCCTATCCAGTTTTTTTTTAAGAAGGCAAGTATTAAATTAATGGTAAATGATACAAATGTGCAAGGGGCAAGCCACCATCTCTTACATCAACATTTCCACACAGGGGAAATCAGAAATGTTACATCGTCATATGGAATAATACATAATGAACCTCTGAGCACAATACAGAGGCATGAGCGCAGCTCTCCACTGGTTAGATTTTGTCGAAAGTAACACATAGCTAAAATCGACAAAGACGAAGATGCTAACAGATATAAATTCAAAGCCGCTCATAGATATGAATAATTTCCATATGTCTCCTCTCACCCACATACCTTTCCTATATGACTCTCTTTCCATATTGTGAATAAGAAAGTGGCCTCTCGGGTGAGTGCCACATGGCACTCATGTATGAGTGCACATGTGCTCTTCCTTACGACTGGGTTCTTCCCAAGGTTCCTACTTTAATCACATAATATTTCCTTACTCTTAATTCCATCTTTATCCTCAAGAATGGTGTTCAAAGTTCCTAATGAAAGAGAGATATACTATGTGAGGCACTCCCACTGAACCCTATGTATGTATCAAAGTTCCTAATGAAAGAGAGATATACTATGTGAGGCACTCCCACTGAACCCTATGTGAGGCACTCCCACTGAACCCTATGTATCAGTTGTACATGGTCATATCTTCATTGTGTTTCCACATATCCTTCCCCTTAAGAAGACTCTTGGGAAGAGATCATAAAACTAGGAAACTGTCTCTGAAGGATGCTAACCTGCTTCCATGAAGCATTATCTTCTGAATGATCTTGCCACTTTACTAGGCACTCTTTATATAGGTGACTTCTGATCCCTTTCTCTCGAGTGCATAATATGCTCTCAAGTTCATGTGGAATAGATTGAACAAAGATAGGCTCTACTACTTCACTATCTAGAAAGAGATTAACATATTCATCCAACCTTTTCTTAAGCTAGCTAACATTAAATACTAGATGGATCTGGTTTTTCTTTCGAAGTTCCAGCTGGTAAGCCATCTTTCCTATTCTCTTTAGTGTTGGGAATGGTTCACAATACCTAGGAGATAGTTTTCGACAAGGTCTTGTCCTCAGTTTTAGAAATAGAGGGAACTCTAAGATAGACGTGCTTTGGTACTTCAAAGTTGATCTCTCTCCTTTGAGGGTTAGCATGGGATGTAGCCCAATCTTGAGCTCTCCAAATGTTGCCCTTGGCAAGCCTAAGCATATCGTCATTACTTTCAAGAAGTCCTTTGCAATCTAGACTTTCTCATGTTGCGATCCTACTATATGAGGAGCACTTGGCTAAAACCTCTACATAAATATAAATGGACTATGCACAATGGAAGAGTGCTTAGCACTATTATATGAAAACTCTATTATAGGTAAGTAATCTTCCCAATTATTTTTCCTTTCATTTTCATATGATTGAGCCAATCTTTAACCCTCTCTGTTTACCCATTTGTCTGTGGATGCTTGACACTCCAAAATCAACTTCGAGTTGCCCAAAAGGCCAAATAGAACAAAATTGAACAACTTTTAGGTTCTTGCCAATCCTCACCAATCATAAAAAGGTACTCCAACACCTATATATCAAACCTATGATGCCAATCCAAGTGACAAAAGTGAATTTCGACACCAAACACTCCAAAACAAAGCATGTGAGTGGTCAATAAGTTCCTGCCGAAGTGATGTAGAGCTTTTTTTATCGGCTAAATCTAGTCCAAATGATGCATCATTTGTTGTTTGTTTTTTTTTTTTTTTAATGGAGGTTCGGCCGAGGCCTACTCCCTCGGACTTTAACTTTGAAATTGCAACTGTACAAGGAAGGGCATAGCACCCATGGGACCCCCCTTATCCCACAAGAACGGGGGTTTACATGACTAGGTTAAACGGTGGTTAACACTACCGCAGGGATAGACAAATGGTGGCACTCAGCCACAATGCAACATCATTACAGATTACATGTCCCTCACATGTTGCTGCCAGGGATTGAACCCTCGCCCCCGCCTCAAGAGGCGAGAGGCCCAACCACTAGGCCAGCGAACTAGGACATGTAACAAAATCACTTCAATCCGACATCTGAGTGTGAAGCTATGGCTTGGGGAAGTCCGGGGTGTAAGTGTATCTATGTCGAGTGAAGAAGATGGTGGGAGGGTCAATTTGCAAGCTCATAAATCCCACTCTATGAAGCTTTCTTGGATGGCTTATCAGCCCTCCTCAAAATCCATAACCCATAATACATGTATATACACTCATTTGATCTCAAACTTCTTGATAAAGGATGTTTTAATGGACTCACTTCCTTGAACAAATCTCTGATTAAAGTCGACCTTTCTTTACCTCTTTATGTAGTGGAGTGTGGGCATCTACTTGAGTGGATAGCTCAGTGCAAGGAGCTTAATCCCATCTATATGGTATCGCGATGTCGGTGTTGCAGTCGGTATAGGTGTCCGACGTAAATACCGACGTCTATACCGACGTCCGCTGGGTGTACCGGCGCATATACTGACGACCATACTAGACCTACCGACGCGTATACCCACGACCATACCTGCACAATTTTTTTTGGACAGAGTGTGTTGTCTTTTGCTAAAGCATGATGTTGTTTAGCAAAAGACAATACACTCTGCCCAACTGAGTACATGTGTTATGTCCTCTAATGGCAACCAAAACATAAACTTATATGAACAAAAATGAACAATGATTCATGTACAGAAAGTCGTATATTCCATAAATGAAAAATGTACAAAAGTGTGGCAAAGCACGTACATATAGGAATCGAATACAAAATTATGGTACATCATTGCCACATAGGAGTGTAATACAAAATTGTGGCAATGTGACAAAACACTTCCATATAGGAATCGAATACAAAATTATGGTTTATCATTGTCGTATGCGAGTGTGATACAAAATTGTGGCATTGATCAAAATATTTACACCTACAATCCTGCAACAAAACATATGTATAAAATAAGACCAATTAACATGACATTTATAAACAACAACTAGAAACACGAAACCAAGATATAACTTTACCTAATCAAGAATATTCTCCCATGAGACGATTGCACCGCATCCCTCTAAGTCTTGTAATAGTGCAGTCAGTCCATGTCGATATCCATACGATTCTTCAGTTCGCGTTGGACGACGACCCATTGCCAACTCCTATAGTAAATATGCAAAATGTTAGATGAATATACATAATATACTTAACACAAACAACTTCAATAATTAACATCATACTTACAAATTGGTAGCGCATACTGTCGTATCCGCCGCTACCTAAATGCGATGTTCCAACCATATCTAACCGTGTGGCTTCCGCATCTCTTTGTTGACGATACCGATCAGGAGTATGTTGATGTTCATCCTGAATCGATTCCCATTCTTCGGCGTCTAGCCATACAGGCTTCGGTAAGCCTGCTTTGAAAGCATTGTGAGCTTCCGATCGTCGATGCGACATCACCTCGCGTGCTGTATGTTGTATCCAATCGGAACTCACAACAGGATTGCCAGGTGCTGGCCGGTACTCTTCATATATGCATTGTGTGATATGATTTTTAGAGTCTCTATCCTGTTCGGCCCATTTTAACATTACTGAATGACCGAATTCGATAGAGCAGAGTTGTCATATACGTTGTTGCATTGACTTCCCCGCCGCATCCATAACTGGAGCTCCATTACAGATATGATATATCTTCGATTCATCATGATCATGTGCACCCCAAGGTGTACGTGGAGATCCCATCTGATGCAATATGAAGATCTCATCTCATCCAATGTATATATATGCAGGCTTAAGCTTGTATACATATGCATTCATGTATGCATATGCTTGCTTGTATGCAAATGCATGCTTAAGCTTGTATACATATGCATTCATGTATACATATGCATATGCATATGCATACATGTATACATATACATATGCATATGCTTGTTTGTATACATACATGTACATATACATGTATGTATATGCATACATGTATACATATACATATACATATGCATATGCTTGCTTGTGTATGTATACGTGCATACATATACATATGCATATGCTTGCTTCTATATGTATACGTGCATACATATACATATACATATGCTTGCTTGTATATGCTTGTATGCATATGCTTGCTTGTATGCATATGCATGCTTAAGCTTGTATGCATATGCTTGCTTATATACATACATGTACATATACATGTATGTATATGCTTGCTTGCTTACATATGCATATGCATGCTTGCTTACATATGCATATGCATGCTTAAGCATGTATGCATATGCTTGCTTGCTTACATATGCATATGCATGCTTAAGCATGTAAGCATATGCATATGCATGCTTAAGCATGTATGCATATGCATATGCATGCTTAAGCATGTAAGCATATGCATTCATGTATGTATGCATATGCATGCATTCATGTATGCATATGCATATGCATTCATGCATGTATGCATATGCATTCATGCATGTATGCATATGCATTCATGCATGTATGCATATGCATGCATTCATGTATGCATATGCATTCATGTATGCATATGCATTCATTCATGTATGCATATGCATTCATTCATGTATGCATATGCATGCATGCATGTATGCATATGCATGCATTCATGTATGCATATGCATGCATTCATGTATGCATATGCATGCATTCATGTATGCATATGCATGCATTCATGTATGCATATGCATGCATTCATGTATGCATATGCATGCATTCATGTATGCATATGCATATGCATTCATGTATGTATGCATATGCATATGCATTCATGTATGTATGCATATGCATGCATGTATGCATATGCATGTATCCATATGCATGCATGCATGTATGCATATGCATGCATGAATGTATGCATATGCATGCATGAATGTATGCATATGCATGCATGAATGTATGCATATGCATTCATGTATACATATGCATTCATGTATGTATGCATATGCATGCATGCATTCATGTATGCATATGCATGCATTCATGTATGCATATGCATGCATTCATGTATGCATATGCATGCATGTATGCATATGCTTGCTTGTATGCATATGCATGCATCCATATGCATGCATGCATGTATGCATATGCATGCATGTATGTATGCATATGCATATGCATGTATGCATATGCATATGCATGTATGCATATGCATGCATGCATGTATGCATATGCATGCATGTATTTATGCATTCATGTATGCATATGCTTGCTTGTATGCATATGCATGTATCCATATGCATGCATGCATGTATGCATATGCATGCATGTATGCATATGCATGCATGTATGCATATGCATTCATGTATACATATGCATTCATGTATGTATGCATATGCATGCATGTATGCATATGCATGCATGCATGTATGCATATGCATGCATGTATGCATATGCATGCATGTATGTATGCATATGCATATGTATGCATGTATGTATGCATGTATGTATGCATGTATGTATGTATGCATGTGCATATGCATGCTTAAGCATGTATGCATATGCATTCATGTATGTATGCATATGCATGCATGCATGTATGCATATGTATGTATCCATATGCATGCATGCATATATGCATATGCATGTATGCATGTATGTATGTATGTATGTATGCATATGCATGCATGTATGCATATGCATATCCCTCATGCATGCATGCATGCATATGCATTCATGTATACATATGCATTCATGTATGTATGCATATGCATGTATCCATATGCATGCATGCATGTATGCATGTATGTATGCATATGCATGCATGTATGCATATGCATGCATGCATGTATGCATATGCATGCATGTATGCATATGCATATCCCTCTCTCTCTCTATCATTCTCTCTCTCAAACAAAAATAAAGAGAGAAGATATTAGAAAGCAAAAATATAAAGAAAGCTAAAAGAGTGATATATGCTTTACTTACATTGATGTAAATTTTGAATCAAAGTTGTCAAAATCCACTTGAAATTCTCCTTCGTAGAATTTCCAAAGATTTGATCTCAAAAATCTCTTGCAAAACTAAAGAGAGAAGATATTAGAAAAGCAAAAACATAAAGAAAGAAAACAGAGTGATACAATATGTGCGATCTACTTACCAAAGCTTCAGATCTATAAAAATAGAGGTGTGTTTAGAGAGAGAGAGAGAGGGAAGGAGAGGGAAAGAGAGAGAGAGATAGAGAATTGTTTGACACGATCGTCAAAATCCACTTGAAGTTCTTCTTCGCCGAATTTCCAAAGATTTGATCCCAAAATCTCTTGCAAAACCAAACAAAGAACATATTATTACTAAGAAAAAACATAGAAAAAAAAAAGAGTGGTACAATATGTGCGATCTACTTACCAAAACTTCAGATCTATAAAGATAGAGGTCTGTTTAAAGAAAGAGAGAGAGAGAGGGAGAGAGAAAGAGAGAGGGAGAGAGAAAGAGGGAGAGAGACAGAGAGAGAGTGAGAGAGAGAGGGAGAGAGAGAGAGAGATAGTGAGAGAGAGGGAGGGAGAGAGAGGGAGGGAGAGAGAGAGAGGGAGAGAGAGAGAGAGAGAGGGAAGGGAGGGAGAGAGGGAGAGAGAGGATGACAAACAGAGTTCTGCTGTTGGCGCGCGCAAACCCGAAAGGAGAAGTTCTACATTCAAAACGAGCAGAATGACGAATTTCGGGTTCGGGCCCAGTTAAAAAGAGAGCGTCAATATAAGTGTCGGTAGTTCCAGCAAAGTACCAACGCATATACCAACGCATATACCGATGCCGTGATTCTGAGGCAACGTAGCTGTGATTCCGAGGCAACGCAGCTTTCCCAAATTTGCCGAGGGGTATACCGATGCCGATAGCTGCCCGTCGGTACACTGACCGTCGGTATTCCCTCGATATGTTGTAGTGAGATACCAATGTCATAATCTCTCTATGAGCCCATCCATTTTTGGGTGTATGCAAATACGTAAATCAATGAAGACAATGGTGCTTATAGCTATAAATTTTGGAGCCGCATAGTAGACCGGCATAGTAAACACTTTGGATTTTGAATGTGTGAATCTCGATGCATGGTTCGAAAATTAGTGTGGCTTAAGGTTAAGCTTTTGAAAAAGTTGGTAATAAGGGAGGGGATAAAGGAGGTCTTCAAAGTGTATGAGTTACCTTTCTAGGTTAGGGGTGGGGATTGGACATTGTTCAACACTTAGGTGGTGAGATGTAAAAACCATCTAGGCTTTGGAACATCATTGAGCTTTCAAGCTACCCAATTGAAACTAGCTACCTCCTCTGATTATAGGGTCGTTTCTTTGTAGCGTTTACTTTGGTCACCCTTCAATATATGTATTCTAATAGACGTTAAGCATCCAATCCCTGCTTTGTGAGATTTGAGGGGTCTCATGAGTGCTATGCCTACCTTTCATTGTGTTGGCAAACTAATTTAAACATATCCACAAGAGTAGATCTCAATGATCAAACTTCCATAAAAAAATCAACAGCATATGAAAGAGTTATTTGATCGAAATTTAAAAGCAAAAAAAAAAAGAGAGAAAACATTGTTAAAGGTCACGGGTGCATGATGCAAAAGGAAAGAAGTTGGAGCTTGGATTGAAAGTTGAAAGGTGGAATCTTACTTACCGACCTAATGTTAACTTCAAAATTTTGGAGAGAACTTCAAATGTGTGATTTGTACTTTTTAATTTCAAACTAATAAAAGATTAGGTTGAAGAAGGAATTTCAAAAAACTATGTAAAAAATAAAGGTAATGTCAAATAAATACATTTATACCTACCTTGGACACTACCCAGTGCGCACCTTCAAGTCCCACTCATTGGACATTTCAAATTTCTTGTACTTTGAAAAACAAAAGAACAAAAATAATTTATATCCACATCACAATCAATCTACATTGATTTTTTTTTTTGAGAGTACAATGAATTGGAAGTACGAACACCCGACCTCGTAAGATAGAGGCACTTCATGTCTCTCTCGTATTTCCTCCAAAAGTAGTAAAGTAGTAGGTGTGACTTTTACATGAATGCATGACTCACACACCCATGAACCCCATCTACCCCACTTCCAAGGGCTGATGTTGAACCGGTCAAAAAAGAGTATGTTTTGTCTCCCATTGTGAGCATGAAAGCCATATGACTAACCTAATATGAACACCCAAAACCATATGGCCGATATATACTCACTGGATCATCCAAAAGGCGAAAGAGAAAAGAGTTCGAACTTCCATCTTCAAGGCGTCCCCGTGAGAACAGAGAATGAGTGCATCAACCTCAGAGAGCGAGAGCGCTTCTGCGCGCAGCCAAGCGAGGGAGATGACTCGTGCCCTTGTCGTCTCGCAAGTGCAACCAACCTCTATATCACCTGATTTTCCTAAATCCAAGCATGGCGATGTCGTCCCCTACCTGCAGTTCACAAGACAGTCCAGAATGTCAAGAAAGCATGCGGATCAAGGACTTCGCGAGACGCACTGTTTTAATCAGCGCGCTTGGAAAGGACCGCTAATTCCTCTAGACCAAACCGTCGAGACGCCCCACGAGACTCTCGTTCTGAGCTTATATCTCAGGCGGAAGGTGCTACGGGACAAGCTCGTGGCCAAGGTGCACGTAACAACTGGCGATTTCAGGGAGAGGGAGACCTGCAAAACCTATGAGATGGAGTATGTGAAGGAGAAGTTTCGTAAACGAAATGAAAACTGGTCAATAAGCGTGCGAATCAAAGGTTGGGTTTTCCCGCCAGATTTTCCATAGGACCTCCCCTCTGATGGCGTTCCAGAGAGTCGCGGAGCAGCCGATTGCTTCTCCCAGCAGGGCTTGCTGCCAACTGAGACGTTTTTGAAGTCTAATTCTCTTTCCAACCACCTGCTAGAGTCTGTTGGAGTTGGGGCAGGTAAAGAAGATGTGTGAAACATCTTCGATAGACCGGTAGCAGCGTTTGCACCAGGGAGGGATCCCACAAATTTTGCTAGCCTTAAGGTTGGTCCAGATTCCATGATGAAGAATTTGCCATAAGAGGACAGACTTTTTGATTTCTATGAGGGGGTGCCAGATAGCCATGAACTTCATGTCCCACCGAAGCCGCATCCATGACAGGCACCACTTTTTGTTGAGGTTAACCTGATAGTCGATCGTTTCTTTGATGTTCGGGATTTTTGATAGGCTATTCCCATTGTGCCATTTGAGACCAAGCGAGCTCGACATGTCGTGTCCCATGAGAAGGCGAACTTTGTGTCGGTCCCAGGCGAGACATCTGCTTTGCAAAGTGTTCCATTCTTCATGCGAAATGTTGATGCTAGGGTCAATATCCTCAAAGTTGATCTAGCGGTTGGTGTCTTGTTTCTAGAGACGTTTCCATTTTTTGAAGCCTTTGTTCCATAGCTTCTTGGCATTTTGAATGTTCCAAGATTCCACACTCCGGATGCCATGGATCGGAAACCAGATAGAGTCGTTTTGTCTGATACCGGCAGCCCACTTCCAGTCTTCACTTATTCTTGTGAAGCTTTTGACTTTATTCCAACTCTTCCAAAGGGAGCACACCAGATTAGAGCCTTTCGGGAAGACGGGGATCGGGGAAAACAGCAAGGTCAAGATGTCAAGATTCTTCCAATTTGGGAAACCCATGAGCGCCAACTCATTCTTGTTTCTGAAGATCAACTTGGCCCACTAGGCCTCCCCGTTGCACCAAGCCTTAATCATCCATTTGGCCGACAGTTTGTTAGCCATGCACCCAATGTCCAAGATACCAAGTCCCCCACTATCTCTATGGCTGGTGCAGATGGACCATTTGATTTTAGGCACCCGCCTCCTATTGTGGTCGCCCGTCCAAAGGAAGTTTCTACAAATACTATCCAGTTTGGACAGATCTTGCTCTTTCGGTCTCCAACAAGAAAGGAAATAAATGGTAGATGATAAGAGGAACGTGTTGATAACCATAGCACGACCAGCAAGATTGATTTGCATACCTCTCCAATAGTTAAGCTTGTTTTCGAGTTTGGCAAGCACCCAGTTCCACCGCTGTTCCATAGAGACGCCAAAACCCAAGGGAATCCCAAGAAGTCGAAAAATTTGGCCCTGCGGAATGATTTGACAACCATGATCAATGAGAAGGTCGGGCTGTGACCCACCAATAGCTCTAAAGGCGGTCTTAGAGTGGTTGATTATGGATCCAGAGGCTTCACAAAAGGTAGCAAGACACTTCCAGAACGTCTCCAGGCTGGTACTATCATTGTGAACAAAAGCGTTCATATCATCGGCAAAAAGTCTCATGGTGATCTGACTATGGTCATGCGGCAAACGAAGGCCTTTAATGTTACCAGCTTCCACCTGATGCTCCACCAGCCTGCTGAGTCCCATTCTAGCCTGTCGTAGGCTTTATCAAAGTCGATCTTGAGGAATACTACTTCTTGTTTAGACTCATTTGCAAATTCAAGACCTTCCCAGATATCTATAATGGTTTCCAAAATTGACCTGCCTTTGATGAAACCTTTTTGGTCCTCGCTTAACCACGCTCTCAAGTGGCAAGAGATTCTGTTGGCAATGACTTTGGCGATGATCTTGTATCCTATTTGGAGCATTGTAATGGGACGCCAGTTCTCTATTCTATTCTTTTCCCCTTTTTTGTGTACTAACTTGATAATGCCATTGTTGAGACAAGAAGGAAGCGCGCCAAACTTGAGTGCCTCTTGCCAAACCAAACGAAGAGGGGTGGCAACCACCAACTTGAAGGATTTAAAGAACTCATTAGTGAGCCCGTCGGGTCCCGGGCTTTTACTTGAAGGGAGGGTATCAATGACCTCAATGATTTTGGCTTCAGAGATAGAGGCATGAAGCAGAGATTGAAGGTTGAGTGGTATCCTGTGGGGGGAAACCCTAGATATGGCTGCCATATAGTCCCTTCTATGGTGGGAGAGGGGGTTTGAGGTCCCCAGGAGTCTCGTGAAGTGCCCTTCAATGATCCCAAAATTATCTTCTTCCGTATTGCATACATTGCCACTTGCGTCTAGCAATAAGGGGATCGATTCTCTGTTGTGTTTCCTTTTGAGGATACGGCACATCTCTTTGGTGGGTTTGTCGGCTTTGCCAGCCCACCACTCCTTGAAGAAAATTTGCAAATTTTTCCTTTGTATCTCTTCCTCGTATCTCAGCAGCACTCTGATTTTTCGAAGTCCTTTCTGGGCTTGAGATTTTCCTTTGTTCACTTCCTCCTCGAGCCGTCAGAGTCTATGATATAGAGCTTCTCTACGAGCCCGCCGCACAGTCTCTAGCATCTTCCTGGATCTAATCATGATCTGTCGTGACTTATCGACCGCACTTCTCCAACACTTGGCTGGGGACAAGCCAGAGGCGAATGCCTCCTTCCACACATCAAAAATTTCTTGATGGACGGAGGGGAGAGAGAAGGAGGGCACACTGGCATGGAGCCAAGGAGCCTTACGGATCTTGGTGGGGGGTTGAAAAGTGATGAGGATCGGGTAGTGATCAGAGATGGTGAGGTCGGTGCGTTGCGAGAGGGAAGGGTGGCCCCATTGATGAGTAAAACTCTGAGAAATGTAGCATCTATCAAGTCTAGCTTTCCTCAGGTCCTCGCCTGCTTGGAGATTTGACCAAGAAAAGCCATTCGAGTCTTTGAATTCGACCAGATCCAAGTGTAGTTTAGTTTTGTCCCACGTTTCTTTCTCCCGACTATCGATGACCCTACCCTTGCCCATCCATCTGTCCATAGGGTCCTCTACCATGTTGAAGTCACCACAAATAAGCACGTTGTGGGGGAGCGAGTCCAAGGAGGCCCAAGTGTTAAGTCTCTCTAACTCCCCATTAGGGGCATACAAAGAAACTAAAGTAAAACAAAAGGGAGCACCGAAAGAAACAGCAATCCATCGATGGCATTCATTTTCAATGGAGTTCTCAAGCTTTTCAAACCAGAGTTGATTAATACCGATTACCGTTCCACCGGACCCCCGCTGATGCGCCGTTGAAATCCAAACATGGGTCGAGGAGACATGTCTAAGCCGTTTCTGGAGGTCTTCTCCGTCAATTTTAATCTCTTGGATACATATAAAATCTGGGTTTAGGCTAATGTCGCGAAGCCATTGACCAATGATGATCGCTCTTGAGGGGTCGGTTAGCCCTCTAGCATTTAACGAGATGATGATCATTGTCGTAATAATCCCTCTTTGCGGGAGGGAGCTTTGTCCTTTCTTTTCTTGGATTCATCTTTCTTTTTCGCTCGGATCGGATCCCGAGTTAGCAATAGGTTCTTGTGGGGGCTTTTCCACGGTAACTCCATAGGTTGTTTTCCTTTGCGGGATGCCTCCTGCTGGGAAGAACTGGGCACCGTTTTCAGCTCCGTTTCCGGAATAGTCGATCCGATGATGGAGCTTTCACTATCCATGTTATCTTCGTTGCTAGTAGTAAAGCCGTCTTCTTTGCTTGTAGTATAACCCTCCTGCAAGGTTTCTTTACTGTCAGGGATCTCTAGGCCTTTGACGTCGGTGTCCACCTCAAGTTGGTTCCCACCTGGGTAGTCAAACTCATTGATGTCCTTTACCAGATTGCAATACAAGTTGCTGGAGGGGGTAACTGACATGTTGTTTCGCTCAGAAGTTGCCCTAGGGCTTCTTTTCCTTCTTCTTCTGACTTCGATGAACTCGTCTGCGTCAGCTTCTGGATTAAGGGGGCCCTTGACTTCCTCTACTTTCGTCGAGTGATTCAATGCACCTCTGGGTTGAATATATTGAAAAGGTGAATATTCAAGAACAGAATTCCCCTTCGGACAGTAAATTGTTCTTTAAAGAACTCATGAAGAAGCTTGCTATGGGAGCCGCATCTGTGGTCGTTATATTTGCTACTCAGGCGATGACAGCGCAATTCTGTTGAGGATAAACGTCCAGGTAAAGCACATTCTTCCTCACCGTCTACTGTAGTAGAGAGAAATTTCGCAGTGAGCAGACTGTGTGGGGACTCAGCATGCGACTTCTGGGATACATACATCTCCATGTATCATTCAAATGGCTCCGTAAAGCGAAGCCGTTTCACGTATTGTCATATCGCTGTATCTTACAAAGCCGAAACCATCAGCACACTTCTTTTCCCTGTGACATGCTTGTTGTTTCGGAACCCTACTTTCTTTTCCCTGTGATAGATGAAGTTCAGAAATTCGTTGATATTTTAGTGTATTGCAAAGCAATGGATGCCAATGGTGCGCCGCCCTCCTCCCTAAAGATCTCTGTATTCTACAATAGAATTTCATCTCGTGTCTTAAAACGTGGTTTCAGGTCATTTTTCTATTTACATTATGATAGCTGTCTGCAAGATCCATGGCAGCTTGCACGGATTTCATCTTTGAAGCTGGCCATCTGACTGAGTGACAGATGATTGTGATTTCGTTGTCGTTTGTCGTTTCGTTTGCACGGATTTCATCTTGGAAGCTCGCCATCTGACTAAGTGACAGATGATTGTCATTTCATTGTCGTTTGTCGTTTCGTTGTTGTTGTTAGTGTTGTTGTGGTTGTTGCTGTGCGTATCATCAACATTATAATCAGCATCATGTTTATCAATGGATTGTAAATCCATCACCGTGTTCGTCAAGAGATTTTACTGTAAATCAGAAGAACATGGAACAAGAGATTTCCATGGAGGACTCTACTGCATAGCAATCCTGATGTGCTTCATAGCAATATGTATGACAATATGTATACATACTTCCAACATATATATGGTTGAACAATACATGCTTCCAATATATATTACAATACATCCTTCCAATATATATTATGACTGAACAAATTTGATGAGGTGGGTTAGATGTAGGTTAGATGGTGGTGGTGTCCAAATTTGATGAGGTGGGTTAGATGGTGGTGTTTTCTGATAGAGGTAGCACGTGGATACATTTTTGGGTGGTTAGAGCTCATTTTTTGAGTCATCCGAAAAGTGTTCCAGGAGCACATGGATGTCTGGTCGTCGGATTTTGGGTGGCCGGAAATAGACTTTGGGTGACCAGATTTAGGTGCACATGAAGGTGGGGTGGTTGGATTTCATGTGGCTGAAGAAATTGGCCTTGGGTCATTGGATATTTAATAGTAGTTCTGTAAGAGACTTTTATATGTATTGACGCTAAGTTCTTCAAAATTTTCTCAACGTTATAGTTTATCTATGCTATGTAGTACGGTGTTGGTGTCTAAAAACTCCTTGCTTTATTGTGTGTGCAATTATTTAAGAGGCGTCCTAACAGTTAGGATCCGTCTTGATTTATGGGGATAGTTTAATTTCTTGTCATAGTTTGGATGAAACCGGAGATGAGTTAACCATGTGTATTGATGTGTAGCCTTAAAGAACATAAAAGAACATGTGTATGGATGTGTAGCCTTAACCATGTGTATTGATGTGTAGCCTTAAAGAACATAAAATTGGAACTCTACTTTAATTTACTTCTAATGGTTTTATGCCATAGAAGTGTTTTTGATTTCATACAAAAAACGTGTTTTTTGTTAGAAGTAGGTTATTGTAATTACTTCATAGATATTTTAAGAGTTAGCATTGGTTGATTATTTCAGAGTAAGTGTTTGCTTGATCATTGATTTGTTCTTGTTATATTGTACTAAAAAAGAGTGTATATTGTACTAAAAAAAGTATGTTAAGCTAAACTGGGCCATTGAGTCCTCAAATATTAAAATAGAAAAAAACATTAGTCCTTTTCGGGTGACCCGAACGGACCCATGCTAAGGGGCACTAGTCCGTTGGCATTTCCAGTTTCGGGTCACCCAAAAAGTGGAAAATCTCCCCAACTTCCGGCCAGAATGCCTCATGTGCGAGGGGTATGAGAGTGCATTTGAGAAGCGATTTCAATTATTTTTGTTTTTGCATCAACATATAGAAAACCAAAAGGGAACAAATCTACTAGGTGATGATATAGATGAAGACCATCTCAATTGTTGCTCATCATGGCTCTAAGTAAGATGTTATTGAACATTTCTAGGAAAGAACCTTCTATCATATTATTTGGCTTAATAGTAGGAGGATTGATATCTTCAAGTGAAGATATTCTCCCTACACCTCTTTTATGGAATTTTTATGAATCTTATTGATTATAAAAAAGCGTACATTTTCTTGACCATTGACTCTTTTAAACTCATGTACCCAATATCCAAAGTCACCACTTTATCCACAATTTCTTAATTTATAATATAATGTTTATATGAGATGCTTTGCAACATGAATTTTGATTCTTCACCAAGGTTCTCAAAGGATTTACCTATTATCAATGGCCCCTAAGAAGTGGATGCATGAGATAGTTCTTGAGATCGACTTTACTTTTTATGCATGAGATAGCTCTTGAGATCGACTTTACTTTTTCTATAAAGTTCAAGCATGCTAATTCCAATCTTTCCATACACTTCAAAAAGTTGGAAGACAATGTCAATTGGGAATCATCCTAACGCTCTCAACATATAGGAGATCTCATCATAGGCATGAAAGATAGACTAGAGAAATTCTTACCAAAATTCATCACTCTTCAAAGGTTATTGGGTTCAGGCTAGCTCTCCTAGCCATTTTAATTTTATCAATGTAAATGCCTCGAATTTTAGAAAGAAAGTACTTAAATATTGGTTGGAGCTCACTAGTATTAAAATAATTTCCAATTGTAGGAAACCCCCACCTTATAGACATCATAGAGAATTTTTCCTCAAGAACAATAATATCAAGAGCAAATGGGCCCTACATGAAGGGGATAAGAGGGTGATTAACCTTATTTGTAAAGCTCTCTAGCGATGTAAGCCTTGCTTTGTGGGATTCAGAGGGTCCCATGGGTACTAAACTAAGCCCGTTCACTTGTACATTTTTTTTTCAATTACTTAAAGTCTGAGAAAGTAGGCTATGCCGAACTTCCATTTATGAAAAAAAAACATAATCTCTTGCCCTTGCTAAATTCTGGATACATGTATTCATTGATATCTAAAATCCCATATTCAGATATGGGACCATGGCAGCTTATGACAAGAAGCATATACGGATGATGACAAGGAAACAAATCGCCTGGTTGTAGAAACTTGAATTTCATTTCACTCCCACAAAGATGAACTCTGTAACCCGAAAAGGTCATCTCTTTAGCAAGGAGACATACTTGCTGGTAGCAAGCCTACTATCTACTATCTATCTACTAGCAAGCCACACCTTTTGAAGTCAACTCTAGTACGGTTCTAATCCTTGCATGTAGTAATTCAAATAAGGTATACCTGTGCAACTAGAGACAGATTTCTTGCTTGATAATTGCGCACAAATTATATGGTTATTTTCTAGCCACAACGCTTAGTTCTTCCATCAACAAAATTATCCATCAAATCAAGAATTGATTTATCAAGGATGCAGTTAAAGTGAATGCTATTATATCTCTTTGGAGGAAATGGATTGTGCTTATGAAGGTAGGAAAGATTTTTTTGATATAGACTTTGATTAAGCATGTGATAAAATAGACCTTAATTTTATATTGCAATCTCTTTTTGACCTCGGAGCTGGTAGAAACTTTTCCAGTATATTCTAGTATACCAATGAATGGTTCTATGACTCATAAGATTATGTAGACTTTCCATATGATAGGAGTGTCCCATGGTACACCTTTTGTTTGCTGTTACAAGAGACTCGATCGGATGGCTTCTCAACCAATGCATACAAAATGACTCCTTTCAAGGTATATTAGAGATTGTTGTTCCCAGAAATCCTTTTAGCCTTGAGTTGTTGAGTGATGAATAACACAAATCCTCACTCTTCTTTCAGTGATATGTACTCACTCTCTTTTCCTGTAGGCTATAAGGCACTCGTATCTCAGGTGATGATTCTGCACAAAGGTTATTATGATAGAGATCAGGGCTCTCAAAGCTAGAATTGGATAGGGTAGCTGAACATGGTGTCCGAATTCTGAAGATATATATCACATTTTTCCATCCTTGGCAAGTATGCAACCTCTGTTTGATAGGTTGCATTCTATGGTTTAATACGGTCAGGCCAGCCATTTTAATTCCAAGAGATTTTGTTACATGAATGCAGATGTCTATACCTTGTTCTTTAGCATATTGGAAATCTTTGGAGCAAGAGAAACGAAGCGATTCATAGTCCTGTTCCAATGAATAGTCAGCTTATATGTTCAACAATTCACAGTCCTTTTGTGATGACTATATATGTTCAAAAGAACGATACATATGCAATGATGCCTCTTAAAGATGATCCCAATGGACTCCAAAGATGAAATTATGAGGAATTGTAAAAGTAATAGAGAGAGAGAGAGTCTCTCCTATTTGTGTTCTTCTTCATTAGATTTTGTATGATAAACAACTGTCTCTACCATTAGGAGGTATCCTCATCGTCCTCTAGTGAGGTTTGTAGATCTTTTGTTTGTATTTGTTAATCTAATCCATTTTTTGGAATTAAAGAACAAAAGGGCAATGCATACGTAGACATAAACTAACTGTTGTGCTCTTCCAAAGAAAAAATCCAATTATATTCTTGCATTGGGAAACACGTACATGGTTTGCACACAAGTAAAAAACTATAGAATCTGCTCACATTGAAAATCAAAGAAAAAGTCAAAGCAGAATAGATTTATTGCACTGAGGAATGGTTGCATTTGCGAGCTGCCTCCACCCTCCACTTGGTACTTAAAAGGCCTTTGCTTTTGCTTTTAAGGGAGGTAAGCTCGTGTTCAGCCACATTGAATTCATGAGGAGAACATTTTGACCTTACCATTCCTATGGATAAAAATTCCTCTATTAAGACATCTAGTACTATTAATTGTAAAGTAATGCGAAAGAATGGGTAAGATAAGATGTTACCAGAGATATAATAACTAAGAGTTATTAAAGCTAGAAATAAATCACTTGAAAAGTTAAAAAAAATCATAAATTACGAAGTTGATTTTTTTTATCAACTAATGTTCAATGAAATCGCACAAAGTTAAAGATAGAAGAAGCAAAAGTCATACGGTTTAGTGCTTTACTTGATGAAGGGAAGAAATGAGCTCAATTAGTGCAAAGTCTTCTTATTCATGGTAGCATTAAAAACAAGATGGTAGAGGTTAGTCACAAGTAAAATTCTCACACCTACAATTAGGATAAGTACATGTATCCATAATATTATGGAAGATATGAGTTACCAAAGTGGCATGATTATATGCACATGAATGAAAGTATAGATTTCAATTAAAAGTTCTACAAGCCATTAATTTATCATCTATTATTTGGTTAAAATTGTAGGATTGTAGGGGGTGGGAAATGCACATCAAGAGGAGGAAGATGCATAGGAGCACAATGCAAAGTTTATTACCAAGTCTTGAATATTTAAAGAGAATAGACTTTAAGGTTATGGATGTATATACAATCTGAGGGGCAAAAAAATCCTAAAAAAGAAACAAAAAGGTTGACCACTCCTAAGTACATGCACACATATTACTAAAATAATATACTAATAACTATCCCCTAGGAGTGATTTAATGAACAAGGGGATAACACTCATATATAAGGAAGAGTCAATGAATGTGGAAAAAGTCAATGTGGAAAAGAGGATAATTCCAAAGCTTTGTGAAAAGCTTTGAGCTTCTTATGAGGCAAAGCTTTTGTATGATTTTTGAAACATTCCCTTTGGTGGGCAGATAAGCCATAATCATAGCGACAATATAGAGTCTTTCACTACATAATGATAGTGCAACTCAATATGCTTAGTGGAAGCATGGAACATATTGTTCCATGCAATTACCAATGTGCTCTAATTGCTAGTAAAAATGTTGATGGCACAGGTTTGTTGAACTCCCAAGTCATCCATAAGGATTTTGAATATCACACCATTAAAGTAGTTGTGAAACATTACCATGTATGCAACCAAACAATTAGAAGTGGACATAATAGTTTGGTTCTGGATTGACCAAGATATGCATGAGCGACCAAGATATGCATGAGCGACCAAGGATAAAGCGAAAACCACATCTACACCCATACAAGTGTCATAAAAGCTTGAACAATATAAGTTAGAGAAAGTATATAAATCTAGTTGTAATTATCACTCCTTAGGATAAAACAACCAAAGATTCTAGGTGCTAGAAAACAACTAAACAAAAATACTTAGGTTTTGAGCTATGCGTAAATCACCTCATTTAAAAGATAGGAAATGAATATAAATTCGAGTGATGCATATGTAAACAACAAATCTAACAACTTCCTAATAGCGATCAACATCAAGTGCATCTCGAACATCACAAATAATCAATCATGAACTTGTTTCCATGGGAGTGACAACATCTTTAGAGTCCTCAAGGCTAAAAGACAAAAATAAAGTGTGAATGTATTGAGTTTAACACAAAGAGAACAATGCCATAAATCCACCATTAAGAAAACGGCATGAAAATTAGCCTCAAGATACAAAATATGCATGTCATTAGAGGCATGGAAATCAGCCTCAAGATACAAAATATGCATCTCTTTAGGATGGTGAGCATCATATCACATGAAATAGATAATCGATAATTAGCATACGAGTAATAATGGTAATACAAAGAATAGTATAGTAGTCTACAAAAAAGTCATAACAAAGTTAGAAAAGCATCGGACACAGCTTGATTTCATTGTAAACACAATTAAGTACGTACAATTGCTTGCATCATAAGTCTCTTATTCCAACATCCTCTTGGAGATATGACACATAGAGCATATCTATCTCTGCATTAGCAACTTCTAGATCTCTTGGTTTGGCCACCCCTTCCCGATCATCATCCTTGTACAACATATTGTCTGTTACCTCCTAGTGTACATGGTCTTCTTCAAAGGCATCTTCTATTGGGACAATAATGTCTTGCTCTTTGACTACCACATGCATCTCAGAGTCCACTGCTGATGGAACTTTTTCTACATCCATGTCCTCACAATTTTTTTTGCTACATGGAGAGACTTATAAAACAAATATCCACTATGGTCCTTTTGGATTTGGTATAAAGTCAACTTGATCACAATATTCAGGAAGCACAAATATATCTTTTTTCATCTGTCCATAGCTTCATGGAGTCTACTTGAAGCAAATCACTCTTGTCCCATATCATTGTTGTGTTTCTTCTAGTGATGAATACTTTGAACCACTTCACATCAAACAAAAAGTAGTGGAACCTCTTGAATAATAGCTTCAAGATATGTTGGATCACTCTGTAATACGGGTTTTAGTTTTTCTTGGGCATTATCATCTCTTGCATTAGCTCGACTTTTTGGAGAAAATTGACCATCACCCCACTATCAAAAGTAGACCTATTTTTGTCGATGCATGCCATCCTAAAGTGTCATCCATGAGACCATAGAGCACCATATTTATAATATTGGACAACACGTAAAATGGATTGCGTTATGATAGTCAAAATGATTCATAAGATTAACACATTAGGAATTTGCAATATTTGAGAGTGTTATCTCCCAATCAAATCCCTTTGCGAGTTCGTACTCTTCTTCAAAGATATCCTTATCCGTTGTCTTTTCTTGCGAAATGGCTGCATCTAACCATCTGCTTGTTGGAAAAACTGGAAGAGATTGAAGACTTTCTAGAAGAGGCAAAGAGTGAGTGGAGGGATTCTTTTGAAACTGGACTCTTTCCTATGCATTTGCCTCCTTAGCAAGCTCATACATCTCCAACCACTTTTGCATGGGCTCCAAGTTAACGACGCAGAACTTCATTTCCTTCTCTCTGAAAAATACATCCATTTTTCTTAGGCTCCCTTGATCTTGGGGCTCATCACCTACTAGACATTTCTTCATCATCACTCCATAAGCAAGGCATTTCTCGGTCTGACATGCATAGAAACTTCATTATGAATACAAAAGACTCTTGTACAAACCATCCCTCTGCCATGCTTCCCTTTGGACGTGCTCTTTGATGAACAAACCTTTTTAGTGTCTTCATGAATTGATCTAAAAAAACATCCATCGACTGTGGATAATTCCCGCTACTATAACTTTGTCAACCACATGAACTAGTAAATGAAGTTGAATTGTGAGAATGCTTGTGGGAAAGTGCTTTTCAACCATACATTCAACCTCTATAGCATTGAGTTTGGCACTATCTACGCTATCTCTTCTTATCTCTTTAGATGAGATCCATCATACTAAGGAACTAATTTTATAAATGGTTGTTTGTATATTCTCTAAAAGATAATCTTTCACAGCTATAGGGAGAAGAAATCACAAAAACTTGTGCTAATCATGAGACTTGAGCCCTTCAAGATCATCGTTTTGTGTGATGGCAATATTTAGACACCTCATGCATCTAGTAGGTGTTTAAAACTCTAAATTCACCTTCTTCACCTATTGTTATTCCATCTCAGAGAGCATCCAAGGAGCTCTTGGTAGCGATACTATTCCATTCAGCTTGGTAATTCTCCATAACTCCTACATATGACTTCACTCTTCCAAGTTATCCCTTTGTGCTTTGCTTTCCTTCTTTCGGATCAATGTCTTCCAAAGCATCTCTCTCACCTTCTTGAATATATGCATTGGATCCACCAAGTGATTGATCAATAACTCACTCCAATAAAGAAGATCATGAAAGATTGACAATCATTTCATGCCAGTGAGTGGTATTCATGCATCTTCAACTACTTCAAATCATTTGCTTTCATTTGTCATTACGCTTGTCGGCCAATTTTTCCTTCAGATAAGACATGTCCATTAGGTAGATATTATGATATCCTTCGTATACAGTTTTCCAAAGCACCTTGAAGTAGTGTGCTTTGAGCTGTGGTCCCCATAGGAGACAAGCATCAGAACCCAAAATCGATAAACCTGTACGAAAAGAAAAACATCCTAAGATGCCCTAGGTCAATGAACATAACCCAATTCAAAAAGAAGAATTGACTAATATTACCTAAACATTCACCATAATTAGGCCACTCATGCATCATCCACATAAGTATGCCTTGCACTCACATGTCCCATCTTGTTAAAGGTTGAGACATGTCATGCACAATAATCCCATCCTATAAAGTGTGCAGATCTTCCACAAGTAGTGCATGGTTATACATCCATGTTTTTGACCTTATACTTACTTGGCACAATGAGTTCTAACAGCAAAACACTCTTTTTAATGGCTAGCCATGGTGGTATGTTTTAGCTGACCAAACATAGAGGCCATGTGCTCCATGAGGAACTATGTAAACCAAATGGATTTACACCATCCACAACTAGGCTTAGACGTATATTAGGAGCCTCTCTAGCAAACAAAGAACACTTACTATTTATGTGTTTCCAGACATCGAAGTTAGCAGGAACTCACATTACACCATCTGTAGATTTGCTCATTGCATGCCATGACATTAACTATGCTATGGATTCGCATCTGAACATGCTCTTCATTC